>JAWMBE010000090.1:4979920-6224901 GCA_036325905.1 Lepus oiostolus
GACTGCTTTTCTCCAAAACCATTTTTACTGTGATGTTCTCGGTCCACTGCATACGAATTCCACTCCATTTTTTCCAGATATGACTAGATGAAACCAGAAATATCCGGTTGTGTTTTGGATAACTAAATTCCAGATATTGCGACAGCTCCTGTGTTTGAGTTTTCCAGATATTATCGATGGACTTTATTGTTTTGATTGTTTTATCAGAGAACATTTAATTTTGTGCTTGGAAACAATAATTGGTTCCACATGGAGACACCAGCTCTACACATTCGTATTTTCTAGGAAGAAAGCTAGAGGAACTGTGAGAAACAAACATGATATTTCTGTTTGTCTAGATGACATTTTATGCACTTGCCTAACAAAAAGACTTTGCTTTCCTCCAAAACCATTTTTACTGTGATTTTTTCGGTCAATTGCATACAAATTCCACACAACCTTTTCCAGATATGACTGGATGACAACAGAATTATATGGTTGAGTTTTGGCTAAATCAATCCCAAATATTGCGACAGCCTCTGTGTTTGTGTTTTCTGGATATTATTGATGAACTTCATTGTTTTGAATGTTTTTATCAGGGAACATTTAATTTTGTACTGGGAAACTCTAATTGGTGTAAATGGAGACACAAGCTCTACACATTCGTATTTTCTAGGGAGAAAGCTAGAGGAACTGCGGCAAACAAACATGATATTTCTGTTGGTATAGATGATATTTTATGCACATGCCTGACTAAAAGATTTATTTTCTCCAAAATTTCTTTACGGTGCTTTTCATTGCATACGAATTCCACATCTCTTTGTCAGCATATGACTGGACGAAACCAGAAATATCTGGTTGTTTTTTGGCTAACTCAATCCCAAATATTGCGACAGCCTCTGTGTTTGTTTTTTCTGGATATTATCTATGGACTTTATTGTTTTGAATGTTTTTTATCAGGGACTATTTAATTTGGTGCTTGGAAACACTAACTGGTTCCACATGGAGAAAAGAGCTCTACATATTCGTATTTTGTATGGAGAAAGCTAGAGGAGCTGTGGTAAGCAAACATGATATTTCGGTTTCAATAGATGACATTTTATGCACTTGCCTAATGAAATGACTTTGCTTTTCTCCAAAGCCATTTTTAGTGTGATTTTCTCGATCCATTGCATATGAATTCTACCACACTTTGTCCGGATGTGACTGGAAGAAACCAGAAATATCCGGTTGTGTTTTGGCTAACTCAATCCCAGATATTGCTACTGCCTCTGTGTTTGTGATTTCCGGATGTTATCAACGGACTTTATTATTTTGAATATTTTTTATGAGGGAACATTTTATTTTGTACTGCAAAACACTAGTTATCTCCACATGGAGTCACCCGCTCTACACATTCGTATTTTCTAGGGAGAAAGCTAGAGGAAATGTGGCAAACAATCATGATATTTCTGTTTGTATACATGACATTTTATGCACTACCCAAAGAAAAAGACTTTGCTTTTCTCCAAAACCAATTTTCTCTGATTTTCTCGATCCATTAATTACGAATTCCACACCACATGATATTTCTGTTTGTATAGATGACATTTTATGCACTTGCCCAATGAATAGACTTTGCTTTTCTTCAAAACCATTTTTACTGTGATTTCCTCGGTCCATTGAATACGAATTCCTTACCACATTGTCTGGATATGACTGGATGAAACCAGAAATATCCGGTTGTGTTTTGGCTCACTCAATCCGAAATATTGTGAAAGACTCTGTGTTTGTGTTTTCTGGATATCATCGATGGACTTTATTGTTTTGAATGTTTTTATCAGAGAACATTTATATTTATACCGTAGAAACACTTATTGGTTCCACATGGAGACACCAGCTCTACACATTCATATTTTCTAGGGAGAAAGCTAGAGGAACTGAGGCAAACAAACATGATATTTCTGTTTGTATAGATGACATTTTATCTACTTGCCTAAAGAAAAGACTTTGCTTTTCTCCAAAACCATTGTTACTGTGATTTTCTCGGTCCGTTGCATACAAATTCCACACCAGTTTCTCCGGATATGACTGGATGAAACCAGAAATATCTGGTTTGGCTAACTCAATCCGAAGTATTGCTATAGCCTCTTTGTTTGTGTATTCCTGATATTATACATGGACTTTATATTTTTCAATGTATTTTTTCAGGGAACATTAATTTTTGTGCTTGCAAACACTAATTGGTTCCACATGGAGACACCAGCTCTACAAATTCGTATTTTCTAGGGAGAAAGCTAGAGGAACTTCGGCAAACAAACATGATATTTCTGTTTGTCTAGATGACATTTTATGCACTTGCCTAAATAGAAGACTTTGATTTTCTCCAAAACCATTTTTACTCTAATTTTGTCAGTCCATTGCATACGAATTCCACACCACTTTGTCCGGGTATGACTGGATGGAACCAGAAATATCCGGTTGTGTTTTGGCTAACTCAATCCGAAATATTGTGAACACCTCTGTGTTTTTTGTTTTCTGGATATTATCGATGGACTTTATTGTTTTGAATGTTGTTTATCAGGCAACATGTAATTTTGTGCTGGGAAACACTAATTGCTTCCACATTGAAACACCAGCTCTACACATTCTAATTTTCTAGGGAGAAAGCTAGAGAAAATGCAGCAAACAAACATGATATTCCTGTTTGTAAGATGACATTTTATGCACTTGCTTAAAGAAAAGATTTTGCTTTTCTCCAAAATCATTTTTACTGTGCTTTTTCGGTCCATTGTATACGAATTCCACACCAGTTTCCAGATATGCCTGGATGAATACAGAAATATCCGGTTGTGTTTTGGCTAACTCAATCCGAAATATTGTGAAACCCTCTGTGTTTGTTTTTTCTGGATATTATCGATGGCCTTTATGGTTTTGAATGTTGTTTATCAGGGAACATTTAATTTTGTGCTGGGAAACACTAATTGGTTCCACATGGATACACCAGCACTACACATTCATATTTTCTAGGGAGAAAGTAGAGGAACTGCGGCAAACAAATATGATATTTCTGTTTGTATAGATGACATTTTATACACTTGCCTAACCAAAAGACTTTGCTTTTCTCAAAAATCATTTCATTGTGATTTTCTCGGTCCATTGCATTCGATCTCCACACCATTTTGTCCGGATATGACTGGACGAAACCAGAAATATCCGGTTTTGTTTTGGCTAACTCAATCCCAGATATTGCTACAGCTTCTGTGTTTGTGTTTACTGGATGTTATCAACGGACTTTATTGTTTTGAATGTTTTTTATCAGTTAACATTTAATTTTGTGCTGGGAAACAGTAATTGGTTCCACATGGAGACACCAGCTCTACATATTCATATTTTCTACAGAGAAAGCTAGAGGAACTGCGGCAAACAAACATGATATTTCTGTTTGTATAGATGTCATTTAAAGCACTTGCCTAACGAAAAGTCTCTGCTTTTCTCCAAAACCATTTTTACTGTGATTTTTCAGTCCATTGCATACGAATTCAACACCCGTTTGTCCGGATATGCCTGGATGAAACCAGAAATATCCGTTTGTGTTTCGACTAACTGAATCTGAAATTATTGAAAGCATCTGTGTTTGTTTTCTTGATATTATTTATGGTCTTTACGGTTTTGAATGTTTTTATCAGGGAATATTTAATTTTGTACCGTAGAAACACTAGTTGACTCCACATGGAGACACCAGCTCTACACATTCGTATTTTCTAGGGAGAAAGCTAGAGGATATGCGGCAAAGAAACATATTTCTGTTTGTATACATGTCAATTTATGCACATGCCTAAGGAAAAGACGTTGCTTTTCTCCAAATCCATTTTACTGTGATTATCTCAGTCCATTGCATATGAATGCCACACAACTTTTTCCGGATATGACTGGATGAAACCAGAAAGATTTGTTTGTGTTTTGGCTAACCCCATCCCAGATATTGCGACAGCCTATGTGTTTGTGTTTTCCGGATATTATCGATGGACTATATTGTTTTGAATGTTTTTTTCGGGGAATATTTAATTTAGTGCTGGGAAACACAAATTGGTTCCACATGGAGACACCAGCTCTACTCATTTGTATTTTTTAGGGATAAACCTAGAGCAACTGCGGCAAACAAACATGGTATTTCTGTTTGTATAGATGGCTTTTTATCTACTTGCCTAATGAAAAGACTTTGCTTTTCTCCAAAAGCATTATTGCTGTGATTGTCTATGTCCATTTTATACGAATGTCACACCACTTTGTCCGGATATGACTGGATGAAACCAGAAATATCCGGTTGTGTTTTGGCTAACTCAATTTTAGATATTGCGAAAGTCTCTGTGTTTGTGTTTTCGGGGTATTATCGATGGAATTTATTGTTTGGAATGTTTTCAATCAGGGAACATTTAATTTTCTGTTGGGAAACAATAGTTGGTTCCACATGGAGACACCAGCTCTACACATTCGTATTTTCTAGGGAGAAAGCTAGAGGAACTGCGGCAAACAAACATGATATTTCTGATTGTATAGTTGACATTTTATGCACTTGCCTAACAAAAAGACTTTGCTTTTCTCCAAAACCATTTATGCTGTGATTTTTTCGGTCCATTACATACGAATGCCACACCACTTTGCTTGGATATGACTGGATGATACCAGAAATATCTGGTTGTGTTTTGTCTAACTCAATCCGAAATATTGTGAAAGCCTCTGTGTTTGTCATTTCTGGATATTATAGAGGGACTTTATTGTTTTGATTGTTTTTTATCAGGGAACATTTAATTTTGTGCTGGGAAACAATAATTCGTTCAACATGGTGACACAAACTCTACACATTTGTATTTTCTAGTTTGAAAGCTAGAGAAATTGCAGAAAACAAACATGGTATTTCTGTTTGTACAGATGACATTGTATGCACTTGCCTAATGAAATGACTTTGCTTTTCTCCAAAGCCATTTTTAGTGTGATTTTCTCGATCCATTGCATATGAATTCTACCACACTTTGTCCGGATGTGACTGGAAGAAACCAGAAATATCCGGTTGTGTTTTGGCTAACTCAATCCCAGATATTGCTACTGCCTCTGTGTTTGTGATTTCCGGATGTTATCAACGGACTTTATTATTTTGAATATTTTTTATGAGGGAACATTTTATTTTGTACTGCAAAACACTAGTTATCTCCACATGGAGTCACCCGCTCTACACATTCGTATTTTCTAGGGAGAAAGCTAGAGGAAATGTGGCAAACAATCATGATATTTCTGTTTGTATACATGACATTTTATGCACTACCCAAAGAAAAAGACTTTGCTTTTCTCCAAAACCAATTTTCTCTGATTTTCTCGATCCATTAATTACGAATTCCACACCACATGATATTTCTGTTTGTATAGATGACATTTTATGCACTTGCCCAATGAATAGACTTTGCTTTTCTTCAAAACCATTTTTACTGTGATTTCCTCGGTCCATTGAATACGAATTCCTTACCACATTGTCTGGATATGACTGGATGAAACCAGAAATATCCGGTTGTGTTTTGGCTCACTCAATCCGAAATATTGTGAAAGACTCTGTGTTTGTGTTTTCTGGATATCATCGATGGACTTTATTGTTTTGAATGTTTTTATCAGAGAACATTTATATTTATACCGTAGAAACACTTATTGGTTCCACATGGAGACACCAGCTCTACACATTCATATTTTCTAGGGAGAAAGCTAGAGGAACTGAGGCAAACAAACATGATATTTCTGTTTGTATAGATGACATTTTATCTACTTGCCTAAAGAAAAGACTTTGCTTTTCTCCAAAACCATTGTTACTGTGATTTTCTCGGTCCGTTGCATACAAATTCCACACCAGTTTCTCCGGATATGACTGGATGAAACCAGAAATATCTGGTTTGGCTAACTCAATCCGAAGTATTGCTATAGCCTCTTTGTTTGTGTATTCCTGATATTATACATGGACTTTATATTTTTCAATGTATTTTTTCAGGGAACATTAATTTTTGTGCTTGCAAACACTAATTGGTTCCACATGGAGACACCAGCTCTACAAATTCGTATTTTCTAGGGAGAAAGCTAGAGGAACTTCGGCAAACAAACATGATATTTCTGTTTGTCTAGATGACATTTTATGCACTTGCCTAAATAGAAGACTTTGATTTTCTCCAAAACCATTTTTACTCTAATTTTGTCAGTCCATTGCATACGAATTCCACACCACTTTGTCCGGGTATGACTGGATGGAACCAGAAATATCCGGTTGTGTTTTGGCTAACTCAATCCGAAATATTGTGAACACCTCTGTGTTTTTTGTTTTCTGGATATTATCGATGGACTTTATTGTTTTGAATGTTGTTTATCAGGCAACATGTAATTTTGTGCTGGGAAACACTAATTGCTTCCACATTGAAACACCAGCTCTACACATTCTAATTTTCTAGGGAGAAAGCTAGAGAAAATGCAGCAAACAAACATGATATTCCTGTTTGTAAGATGACATTTTATGCACTTGCTTAAAGAAAAGATTTTGCTTTTCTCCAAAATCATTTTTACTGTGCTTTTTCGGTCCATTGTATACGAATTCCACACCAGTTTCCAGATATGCCTGGATGAATACAGAAATATCCAGTTGTGTTTTGGCTAACTCAATCCGAAATATTGTGAAACCCTCTGTGTTTGTTTTTTCTGGATATTATCGATGGCCTTTATGGTTTTGAATGTTGTTTATCAGGGAACATTTAATTTTGTGCTGGGAAACACTAATTGGTTCCACATGGATACACCAGCACTACACATTCATATTTTCTAGGGAGAAAGTAGAGGAACTGCGGCAAACAAATATGATATTTCTGTTTGTATAGATGACATTTTATACACTTGCCTAACCAAAAGACTTTGCTTTTCTCAAAAATCATTTCATTGTGATTTTCTCGGTCCATTGCATTCGATCTCCACACCATTTTGTCCGGATATGACTGGACGAAACCAGAAATATCCGGTTTTGTTTTGGCTAACTCAATCCCAGATATTGCTACAGCTTCTGTGTTTGTGTTTACTGGATGTTATCAACGGACTTTATTGTTTTGAATGTTTTTTATCAGTTAACATTTAATTTTGTGCTGGGAAACAGTAATTGGTTCCACATGGAGACACCAGCTCTACATATTCATATTTTCTACAGAGAAAGCTAGAGGAACTGCGGCAAACAAACATGATATTTCTGTTTGTATAGATGTCATTTAAAGCACTTGCCTAACGAAAAGTCTCTGCTTTTCTCCAAAACCATTTTTACTGTGATTTTTCAGTCCATTGCATACGAATTCAACACCCGTTTGTCCGGATATGCCTGGATGAAACCAGAAATATCCGTTTGTGTTTCGACTAACTGAATCTGAAATTATTGAAAGCATCTGTGTTTGTTTTCTTGATATTATTTATGGTCTTTACGGTTTTGAATGTTTTTATCAGGGAATATTTAATTTTGTACCGTAGAAACACTAGTTGACTCCACATGGAGACACCAGCTCTACACATTCGTATTTTCTAGGGAGAAAGCTAGAGGATATGCGGCAAAGAAACATATTTCTGTTTGTATACATGTCAATTTATGCACATGCCTAAGGAAAAGACGTTGCTTTTCTCCAAATCCATTTTACTGTGATTATCTCAGTCCATTGCATATGAATGCCACACAACTTTTTCCGGATATGACTGGATGAAACCAGAAAGATTTGTTTGTGTTTTGGCTAACCCCATCCCAGATATTGCGACAGCCTATGTGTTTGTGTTTTCCGGATATTATCGATGGACTATATTGTTTTGAATGTTTTTTTCGGGGAATATTTAATTTAGTGCTGGGAAACACAAATTGGTTCCACATGGAGACACCAGCTCTACTCATTTGTATTTTTTAGGGATAAACCTAGAGCAACTGCGGCAAACAAACATGGTATTTCTGTTTGTATAGATGGCTTTTTATCTACTTGCCTAATGAAAAGACTTTGCTTTTCTCCAAAAGCATTATTGCTGTGATTGTCTATGTCCATTTTATACGAATGTCACACCACTTTGTCCGGATATGACTGGATGAAACCAGAAATATCCGGTTGTGTTTTGGCTAACTCAATTTTAGATATTGCGAAAGTCTCTGTGTTTGTGTTTTCGGGGTATTATCGATGGAATTTATTGTTTGGAATGTTTTCAATCAGGGAACATTTAATTTTCTGTTGGGAAACAATAGTTGGTTCCACATGGAGACACCAGCTCTACACATTCGTATTTTCTAGGGAGAAAGCTAGAGGAACTGCGGCAAACAAACATGATATTTCTGATTGTATAGTTGACATTTTATGCACTTGCCTAACAAAAAGACTTTGCTTTTCTCCAAAACCATTTATGCTGTGATTTTTTCGGTCCATTACATACGAATGCCACACCACTTTGCTTGGATATGACTGGATGATACCAGAAATATCTGGTTGTGTTTTGTCTAACTCAATCCGAAATATTGTGAAATCCTCTGTGTTTGTCATTTCTGGATATTATAGAGGGACTTTATTGTTTTGATTGTTTTTTATCAGGGAACATTTAATTTTGTGCTGGGAAACAATAATTCGTTCAACATGGTGACACAAACTCTACACATTTGTATTTTCTAGTTTGAAAGCTAGAGAAATTGCAGAAAACAAACATGGTATTTCTGTTTGTACAGATGACATTGTATGCACTTGCCTAATGAAATGACTTTGCTTTTCTCCAAAGCCATTTTTAGTGTGATTTTCTCGATCCATTGCATATGAATTCTACCACACTTTGTCCGGATGTGACTGGAAGAAACCAGAAATATCCGGTTGTGTTTTGGCTAACTCAATCCCAGATATTGCTACTGCCTCTGTGTTTGTGATTTCCGGATGTTATCAACGGACTTTATTATTTTGAATATTTTTTATGAGGGAACATTTTATTTTGTACTGCAAAACACTAGTTATCTCCACATGGAGTCACCCGCTCTACACATTCGTATTTTCTAGGGAGAAAGCTAGAGGAAATGTGGCAAACAATCATGATATTTCTGTTTGTATACATGACATTTTATGCACTACCCAAAGAAAAAGACTTTGCTTTTCTCCAAAACCAATTTTCTCTGATTTTCTCGATCCATTAATTACGAATTCCACACCACATGATATTTCTGTTTGTATAGATGACATTTTATGCACTTGCCCAATGAATAGACTTTGCTTTTCTTCAAAACCATTTTTACTGTGATTTCCTCGGTCCATTGAATACGAATTCCTTACCACATTGTCTGGATATGACTGGATGAAACCAGAAATATCCGGTTGTGTTTTGGCTCACTCAATCCAAAATACTGTGAAAGACTCTGTGTTTGTGTTTTCTGGATATCATCGATGGACTTTATTGTTTTGAATGTTTTTATCAGAGAACATTTATATTTATACCGTAGAAACACTTATTGGTTCCACATGGAGACACCAGCTCTACACATTCATATTTTCTAGGGAGAAAGCTAGAGGAACTGAGGCAAACAAACATGATATTTCTGTTTGTATAGATGACATTTTATCTACTTGCCTAAAGAAAAGACTTTGCTTTTCTCCAAAACCATTGTTACTGTGATTTTCTCGGTCCGTTGCATACGAATTCCACACCAGTTTCTCCGGATATGACTGGATGAAACCAGAAATATCTGGTTTGGCTAACTCAATCCGAAGTATTGCTATAGCCTCTTTGTTTGTGTATTCCTGATATTATACATGGACTTTATATTTTTCAATGTATTTTTTCAGGGAACATTAATTTTTGTGCTTGCAAACACTAATTGGTTCCACATGGAGACACCAGCTCTACAAATTCGTATTTTCTAGGGAGAAAGCTAGAGGAACTTCGGCAAACAAACATGATATTTCTGTTTGTCTAGATGACATTTTATGCACTTGCCTAAATAGAAGACTTTGATTTTCTCCAAAACCATTTTTACTCTAATTTTGTCAGTCCATTGCATACGAATTCCACACCACTTTGTCCGGGTATGACTGGATGGAACCAGAAATATCCGGTTGTGTTTTGGCTAACTCAATCCGAAATATTGTGAACACCTCTGTGTTTTTTGTTTTCTGGATATTATCGATGGACTTTATTGTTTTGAATGTTGTTTATCAGGCAACATGTAATTTTGTGCTGGGAAACACTAATTGCTTCCACATTGAAACACCAGCTCTACACATTCTAATTTTCTAGGGAGAAAGCTAGAGAAAATGCAGCAAACAAACATGATATTCCTGTTTGTAAGATGACATTTTATGCACTTGCTTAAAGAAAAGATTTTGCTTTTCTCCAAAATCATTTTTACTGTGCTTTTTCGGTCCATTGTATACGAATTCCACACCAGTTTCCAGATATGCCTGGATGAATACAGAAATATCCAGTTGTGTTTTGGCTAACTCAATCCGAAATATTGTGAAACCCTCTGTGTTTGTTTTTTCTGGATATTATCGATGGCCTTTATGGTTTTGAATGTTGTTTATCAGGGAACATTTAATTTTGTGCTGGGAAACACTAATTGGTTCCACATGGATACACCAGCACTACACATTCATATTTTCTAGGGAGAAAGTAGAGGAACTGCGGCAAACAAATATGATATTTCTGTTTGTATAGATGACATTTTATACACTTGCCTAACCAAAAGACTTTGCTTTTCTCAAAAATCATTTCATTGTGATTTTCTCGGTCCATTGCATTCGATCTCCACACCATTTTGTCCGGATATGACTGGACGAAACCAGAAATATCCGGTTTTGTTTTGGCTAACTCAATCCCAGATATTGCTACAGCTTCTGTGTTTGTGTTTACTGGATGTTATCAACGGACTTTATTGTTTTGAATGTTTTTTATCAGTTAACATTTAATTTTGTGCTGGGAAACAGTAATTGGTTCCACATGGAGACACCAGCTCTACATATTCATATTTTCTACAGAGAAAGCTAGAGGAACTGCGGCAAACAAACATGATATTTCTGTTTGTATAGATGTCATTTAAAGCACTTGCCTAACGAAAAGTCTCTGCTTTTCTCCAAAACCATTTTTACTGTGATTTTTCAGTCCATTGCATACGAATTCAACACCCGTTTGTCCGGATATGCCTGGATGAAACCAGAAATATCCGTTTGTGTTTCGACTAACTGAATCTGAAATTATTGAAAGCATCTGTGTTTGTTTTCTTGATATTATTTATGGTCTTTACGGTTTTGAATGTTTTTATCAGGGAATATTTAATTTTGTACCGTAGAAACACTAGTTGACTCCACATGGAGACACCAGCTCTACACATTCGTATTTTCTAGGGAGAAAGCTAGAGGATATGCGGCAAAGAAACATATTTCTGTTTGTATACATGTCAATTTATGCACATGCCTAAGGAAAAGACGTTGCTTTTCTCCAAATCCATTTTACTGTGATTATCTCAGTCCATTGCATATGAATGCCACACAACTTTTTCCGGATATGACTGGATGAAACCAGAAAGATTTGTTTGTGTTTTGGCTAACCCCATCCCAGATATTGCGACAGCCTATGTGTTTGTGTTTTCCGGATATTATCGATGGACTATATTGTTTTGAATGTTTTTTTCGGGGAATATTTAATTTAGTGCTGGGAAACACAAATTGGTTCCACATGGAGACACCAGCTCTACTCATTTGTATTTTTTAGGGATAAACCTAGAGCAACTGCGGCAAACAAACATGGTATTTCTGTTTGTATAGATGGCTTTTTATCTACTTGCCTAATGAAAAGACTTTGCTTTTCTCCAAAAGCATTATTGCTGTGATTGTCTATGTCCATTTTATACGAATGTCACACCACTTTGTCCGGATATGACTGGATGAAACCAGAAATATCCGGTTGTGTTTTGGCTAACTCAATTTTAGATATTGCGAAAGTCTCTGTGTTTGTGTTTTCGGGGTATTATCGATGGAATTTATTGTTTGGAATGTTTTCAATCAGGGAACATTTAATTTTCTGTTGGGAAACAATAGTTGGTTCCACATGGAGACACCAGCTCTACACATTCGTATTTTCTAGGGAGAAAGCTAGAGGAACTGCGGCAAACAAACATGATATTTCTGATTGTATAGTTGACATTTTATGCACTTGCCTAACAAAAAGACTTTGCTTTTCTCCAAAACCATTTATGCTGTGATTTTTTCGGTCCATTACATACGAATGCCACACCACTTTGCTTGGATATGACTGGATGATACCAGAAATATCTGGTTGTGTTTTGTCTAACTCAATCCGAAATATTGTGAAATCCTCTGTGTTTGTCATTTCTGGATATTATAGAGGGACTTTATTGTTTTGATTGTTTTTTATCAGGGAACATTTAATTTTGTGCTGGGAAACAATAATTCGTTCAACATGGTGACACAAACTCTACACATTTGTATTTTCTAGTTTGAAAGCTAGAGAAATTGCAGAAAACAAACATGGTATTTCTGTTTGTACAGATGACATTGTATGCACTTGCCTAATGAAATGACTTTGCTTTTCTCCAAAGCCATTTTTAGTGTGATTTTCTCGATCCATTGCATATGAATTCTACCACACTTTGTCCGGATGTGACTGGAAGAAACCAGAAATATCCGGTTGTGTTTTGGCTAACTCAATCCCAGATATTGCTACTGCCTCTGTGTTTGTGATTTCCGGATGTTATCAACGGACTTTATTATTTTGAATATTTTTTATGAGGGAACATTTTATTTTGTACTGCAAAACACTAGTTATCTCCACATGGAGTCACCCGCTCTACACATTCGTATTTTCTAGGGAGAAAGCTAGAGGAAATGTGGCAAACAATCATGATATTTCTGTTTGTATACATGACATTTTATGCACTACCCAAAGAAAAAGACTTTGCTTTTCTCCAAAACCAATTTTCTCTGATTTTCTCGATCCATTAATTACGAATTCCACACCACATGATATTTCTGTTTGTATAGATGACATTTTATGCACTTGCCCAATGAATAGACTTTGCTTTTCTTCAAAACCATTTTTACTGTGATTTCCTCGGTCCATTGAATACGAATTCCTTACCACATTGTCTGGATATGACTGGATGAAACCAGAAATATCCGGTTGTGTTTTGGCTCACTCAATCCAAAATACTGTGAAAGACTCTGTGTTTGTGTTTTCTGGATATCATCGATGGACTTTATTGTTTTGAATGTTTTTATCAGAGAACATTTATATTTATACCGTAGAAACACTTATTGGTTCCACATGGAGACACCAGCTCTACACATTCATATTTTCTAGGGAGAAAGCTAGAGGAACTGAGGCAAACAAACATGATATTTCTGTTTGTATAGATGACATTTTATCTACTTGCCTAAAGAAAAGACTTTGCTTTTCTCCAAAACCATTGTTACTGTGATTTTCTTGGTCCGTTGCATACGAATTCCACACCAGTTTCTCCGGATATGACTGGATGAAACCAGAAATATCTGGTTTGGCTAACTCAATCCGAAGTATTGCTATAGCCTCTTTGTTTGTGTATTCCTGATATTATACATGGACTTTATATTTTTCAATGTATTTTTTCAGGGAACATTAATTTTTGTGCTTGCAAACACTAATTGGTTCCACATGGAGACACCAGCTCTACAAATTCGTATTTTCTAGGGAGAAAGCTAGAGGAACTTCGGCAAACAAACATGATATTTCTGTTTGTCTAGATGACATTTTATGCACTTGCCTAAATAGAAGACTTTGATTTTCTCCAAAACCATTTTTACTCTAATTTTGTCAGTCCATTGCATACGAATTCCACACCACTTTGTCCGGGTATGACTGGATGGAACCAGAAATATCCGGTTGTGTTTTGGCTAACTCAATCCGAAATATTGTGAACACCTCTGTGTTTTTTGTTTTCTGGATATTATCGATGGACTTTATTGTTTTGAATGTTGTTTATCAGGCAACATGTAATTTTGTGCTGGGAAACACTAATTGCTTCCACATTGAAACACCAGCTCTACACATTCTAATTTTCTAGGGAGAAAGCTAGAGAAAATGCAGCAAACAAACATGATATTCCTGTTTGTAAGATGACATTTTATGCACTTGCTTAAAGAAAAGATTTTGCTTTTCTCCAAAATCATTTTTACTGTGCTTTTTCGGTCCATTGTATACGAATTCCACACCAGTTTCCAGATATGCCTGGATGAATACAGAAATATCCAGTTGTGTTTTGGCTAACTCAATCCGAAATATTGTGAAACCCTCTGTGTTTGTTTTTTCTGGATATTATCGATGGCCTTTATGGTTTTGAATGTTGTTTATCAGGGAACATTTAATTTTGTGCTGGGAAACACTAATTGGTTCCACATGGATACACCAGCACTACACATTCATATTTTCTAGGGAGAAAGTAGAGGAACTGCGGCAAACAAATATGATATTTCTGTTTGTATAGATGACATTTTATACACTTGCCTAACCAAAAGACTTTGCTTTTCTCAAAAATCATTTCATTGTGATTTTCTCGGTCCATTGCATTCGATCTCCACACCATTTTGTCCGGATATGACTGGACGAAACCAGAAATATCCGGTTTTGTTTTGGCTAACTCAATCCCAGATATTGCTACAGCTTCTGTGTTTGTGTTTACTGGATGTTATCAACGGACTTTATTGTTTTGAATGTTTTTTATCAGTTAACATTTAATTTTGTGCTGGGAAACAGTAATTGGTTCCACATGGAGACACCAGCTCTACATATTCATATTTTCTACAGAGAAAGCTAGAGGAACTGCGGCAAACAAACATGATATTTCTGTTTGTATAGATGTCATTTAAAGCACTTGCCTAACGAAAAGTCTCTGCTTTTCTCCAAAACCATTTTTACTGTGATTTTTCAGTCCATTGCATACGAATTCAACACCCGTTTGTCCGGATATGCCTGGATGAAACCAGAAATATCCGTTTGTGTTTCGACTAACTGAATCTGAAATTATTGAAAGCATCTGTGTTTGTTTTCTTGATATTATTTATGGTCTTTACGGTTTTGAATGTTTTTATCAGGGAATATTTAATTTTGTACCGTAGAAACACTAGTTGACTCCACATGGAGACACCAGCTCTACACATTCGTATTTTCTAGGGAGAAAGCTAGAGGATATGCGGCAAAGAAACATATTTCTGTTTGTATACATGTCAATTTATGCACATGCCTAAGGAAAAGACGTTGCTTTTCTCCAAATCCATTTTACTGTGATTATCTCAGTCCATTGCATATGAATGCCACACAACTTTTTCCGGATATGACTGGATGAAACCAGAAAGATTTGTTTGTGTTTTGGCTAACCCCATCCCAGATATTGCGACAGCCTATGTGTTTGTGTTTTCCGGATATTATCGATGGACTATATTGTTTTGAATGTTTTTTTCGGGGAATATTTAATTTAGTGCTGGGAAACACAAATTGGTTCCACATGGAGACACCAGCTCTACTCATTTGTATTTTTTAGGGATAAACCTAGAGCAACTGCGGCAAACAAACATGGTATTTCTGTTTGTATAGATGGCTTTTTATCTACTTGCCTAATGAAAAGACTTTGCTTTTCTCCAAAAGCATTATTGCTGTGATTGTCTATGTCCATTTTATACGAATGTCACACCACTTTGTCCGGATATGACTGGATGAAACCAGAAATATCCGGTTGTGTTTTGGCTAACTCAATTTTAGATATTGCGAAAGTCTCTGTGTTTGTGTTTTCGGGGTATTATCGATGGAATTTATTGTTTGGAATGTTTTCAATCAGGGAACATTTAATTTTCTGTTGGGAAACAATAGTTGGTTCCACATGGAGACACCAGCTCTACACATTCGTATTTTCTAGGGAGAAAGCTAGAGGAACTGCGGCAAACAAACATGATATTTCTGATTGTATAGTTGACATTTTATGCACTTGCCTAACAAAAAGACTTTGCTTTTCTCCAAAACCATTTATGCTGTGATTTTTTCGGTCCATTACATACGAATGCCACACCACTTTGCTTGGATATGACTGGATGATACCAGAAATATCTGGTTGTGTTTTGTCTAACTCAATCCGAAATATTGTGAAATCCTCTGTGTTTGTCATTTCTGGATATTATAGAGGGACTTTATTGTTTTGATTGTTTTTTATCAGGGAACATTTAATTTTGTGCTGGGAAACAATAATTCGTTCAACATGGTGACACAAACTCTACACATTTGTATTTTCTAGTTTGAAAGCTAGAGAAATTGCAGAAAACAAACATGGTATTTCTGTTTGTACAGATGACATTGTATGCACTTGCCTAATGAAATGACTTTGCTTTTCTCCAAAGCCATTTTTAGTGTGATTTTCTCGATCCATTGCATATGAATTCTACCACACTTTGTCCGGATGTGACTGGAAGAAACCAGAAATATCCGGTTGTGTTTTGGCTAACTCAATCCCAGATATTGCTACTGCCTCTGTGTTTGTGATTTCCGGATGTTATCAACGGACTTTATTATTTTGAATATTTTTTATGAGGGAACATTTTATTTTGTACTGCAAAACACTAGTTATCTCCACATGGAGTCACCCGCTCTACACATTCGTATTTTCTAGGGAGAAAGCTAGAGGAAATGTGGCAAACAATCATGATATTTCTGTTTGTATACATGACATTTTATGCACTACCCAAAGAAAAAGACTTTGCTTTTCTCCAAAACCAATTTTCTCTGATTTTCTCGATCCATTAATTACGAATTCCACACCACATGATATTTCTGTTTGTATAGATGACATTTTATGCACTTGCCCAATGAATAGACTTTGCTTTTCTTCAAAACAATTTTTACTGTGATTTCCTCGGTCCATTGAATACGAATTCCTTACCACATTGTCTGGATATGACTGGATGAAACCAGAAATATCCGGTTGTGTTTTGGCTCACTCAATCCAAAATATTGTGAAAGACTCTGTGTTTGTGTTTTCTGGATATCATCGATGGACTTTATTGTTTTGAATGTTTTTATCAGAGAACATTTATATTTATACCGTAGAAACACTTATTGGTTCCACATGGAGACACCAGCTCTACACATTCATATTTTCTAGGGAGAAAGCTAGAGGAACTGAGGCAAACAAACATTTTATCTACTTGCCTAAAGAAAAGACTTTGCTTTTCACCAAAACCATTGTTACTGTGATTTTCTCGGTCCGTTGCATACGAATTCCACACCAGTTTCTCCGGATATGACTGGATGAAACCAGAAATATCTGGTTTGGCTAACTCAATCCGAAGTATTGCTATAGCCTCTTTGTTTGTGTATTCCTGATATTATACATGGACTTTATATTTTTCAATGTATTTTTTCAGGGAACATTAATTTTTGTGCTTGCAAACACTAATTGGTTCCACATGGAGACACCAGCTCTACAAATTCGTATTTTCTAGGGAGAAAGCTAGAGGAACTTCGGCAAACAAACATGATATTTCTGTTTGTCTAGATGACATTTTATGCACTTGCCTAAATAGAAGACTTTGATTTTCTCCAAAACCATTTTTACTCTAATTTTGTCAGTCCATTGCATACGAATTCCACACCACTTTGTCCGGGTATGACTGGATGGAACCAGAAATATCCGGTTGTGTTTTGGCTAACTCAATCCGAAATATTGTGAACACCTCTGTGTTTTTTGTTTTCTGGATATTATCGATGGACTTTATTGTTTTGAGTGTTGTTTATCAGGCAACATGTAATTTTGTGCTGGGAAACACTAATTGCTTCCACATTGAAACACCAGCTCTACACATTCTAATTTTCTAGGGAGAAAGCTAGAGAAAATGCAGCAAACAAACATGATATTCCTGTTTGTAAGATGACATTTTATGCACTTGCTTAAAGAAAAGATTTTGCTTTTCTCCAAAATCATTTTTACTGTGCTTTTTCGGTCCATTGTATACGAATTCCACACCAGTTTCCAGATATGCCTGGATGAATACAGAAATATCCGGTTGTGTTTTGGCTAACTCAATCCGAAATATTGTGAAACCCTCTGTGTTTGTTTTTTCTGGATATTATCGATGGCCTTTATGGTTTTGAATGTTGTTTATCAGGGAACATTTAATTTTGTGCTGGGAAACACTAATTGGTTCCACATGGATACACCAGCACTACACATTCATATTTTCTAGGGAGAAAGTAGAGGAACTGCGGCAAACAAATATGATATTTCTGTTTGTATAGAACAATTTATACACTTGCCGAAGGAAATATTTTGTAAGCCACTGAGTTTGTGTTTTCTGGATATTATCGATGGACTTTATTGTTTCGAATGTTTTTTATCAGGGAACATTCAATTTTGCGGTTGGAAACACTAATTGTTTCCACATGGAGACACCAGCTCTGCACATTCGTATTTTCTAGGGAGAAAGCTAGCTAAACTGCTGCAAACAACGTGATATTTCTGTTTGTACACATGACATTTTATGCACTTGCCTAACGAAAGGACATTGCTTTCCTCCAAAGCCATATTTCCGGTGATGTTCCCGGTCCATTGCATAGGAATTCCACAACACTTTGACCGGATATGACTGGCTGAAACTAGAAATATCCGTTTGATTTTTGGCTAACTCAATCCCACATATTGCGACAGACTCTGTGTTTTCTGGATATTATCGAAGGACTTTATTGTTTTGAATTTTTTTATATGGGAACATTATATTTGTGGTTGGAAACACTAATTGTTTCCACATTGAGGTTCCAGCTCTACATATTCGTATTTTATAGGGAGAAAGCTAGAGGAAATGCTGCTAACCAAGATGATATTTCTGTTTGTGTAGATGACATTTTATGCACTTGCCTAACGAAAAGACTTTGCTTTTCTCCAAAACCATTTTAATGTGATTGTCTTTGTGTATTGTATACAAATTCTACACCACTTTCTCCTGAGATGATGGATGAAACCAGAAATATCCAGTTGTGTTTTGGCTAACTCAATCCCACATATTGCGAGAGCCACTGTGTTTGTATTTTCTGGATATTATCGACGGACTTTATTTTATTGAATGTTTATTATCAGGGAACATTTAATTGTGTGCTTGGAAACAATAGTTGGTTCCACATAGAGTCACCAGCTTTACACATTTGCATTTTGTAGGGAGAAAGCTCAAGGAACTGCAGGAAACAAACATGATATTTCTGTTTGTATAGGTGACATTTTATGCACTTGACTAACGAAAAATCTTTCCTTTTCTCGAAAACAATTTTGACTTTGATATTCCCGGTCCATTGCATACAAATTCCGCACAACTTTGTCAGGATATTACTGGATGAAACCAGAAATATCCGGTTGTGTTTTGGCTAACTTAATCCCAGATATGCGACAGACGCTGTGTTTGTGTTTTCTGGATATTATCGTCGGACTTTATTTTATTGAATGTTTATTATCAGAGAACATTTAATTTTCTGCTGGGAAACACTAATTGGTTCCAAATGGTGACACCAACTCTACACATTCGTATTTTCTTGGGAGAAAGCTAGATGAACTGCGGCAAACAAACATGATATTTCTGTTAGTATAGGTGACATTTTACACACTTGCCTAATGGAAACACTTTGTTTTTCTCCAATACCATTTTACTGTGATTGTCTGTGTCCATTGCATACGAGTTCCACACCACTGTGTCCGGATATGCCTGGATTAAACCAGAAATATCCGGTTGTGTTTTGGCTAACTCAATCCCACATGTTGCGACAGCCTCTGTGTTTGTGTATTCCGGATATTATCGATGGACTTTATTGTTTTGAATGTTTTTTTATCAGGGAACATTTAATTTTGTGCTTGGAAACACTAATTGGTTCCACATGGAGACACCAGCTCTACACATTCGTATTTTCTAGGGAGAAAGCTAGAGGAACTGCGGCAAACAAACATGGTATTTCTGTTTGCATAGATGACATTTTATGCACTTGCCCAACGGAAAGACTTTGCTTTTCTCCAAAACCGATTTTACTGTGATTTTCTCGGTCCATTGCATACGAATTCCACACCACTTTGTCCGGGTATGACTGGATAAAACCAGAAATATCCGGTTGTGTTTTGGCTAACGCAATCCCAGATATTGCGACAGCCTATATTTTCTCTATATTATCGATTGACTTAATTGTTTTCAATGTTTTTTATCAGGGAACATTTACTTTTGTGCTGGGAAGCACTAGTTGACTCCATATGGAGATACCAACTCTACACATTCGTATTTTCTAGAGAGAAAGCTGGAGAAACAGTGGCAAACCATCATGATATTTCTGTTGGTGTAGATGTCATTTTATACACTTGCCTAACTAAAAGACATTACTTTTCTCCGAAACCATTTTTACTCTGATTTTCTCGGTCCATTGCATACGAATTCCACACCAGTTTGACAGGATATGACTGGATGAAACCAGAAATATCAGGTTGTGTTTTTGCTAACTCAGTAACACATATTGCGACAGCCTCTGTGTTTGTGTTTTCTGGATATTATCGATGGACTTTATTGTTTTAAATATTTTTTATCAGGGAACATTTAATTTTGTGCTTGGAAACACTCATTGGTTCCACATGGGGACACCAGCTCTACATATTTGCATTTTCTAGGGAGAAAGCTAGAGCAACTGCGGCAAACAAACATGATATTTCTTTTTGTATAGATGAAATTTTATGCACTTGCCTAATGAAAAGACTTTGCTTTGCTCCAAAACCATTTTTACTGTGATGTTCGTGGTCCATGGCATTCGAATTCCACAGCACTTTGTCAGGATATGACTGGATGAAACCAGAAATATCCGGGTTTTCTTTGGCTAACTCTATCCCACATATTGCGACAGCCTCTGTGTTTGTGTTTTCTGGATATTATCAATGGACTTTTTTGTTATGAATGTTTTTTATCAGGGAACATTTAATTTTGTGCTTGGAAACACTAATTGGCTCCACATGGAGACACCAGCTCTATAAATTCGTATTTACTAGGGAGAAAGCTAGAGGAATTGCAGCAAGCAAACATGATATTTCTGCTTGTATAGATGAGATTTTACGCACTTGCCTAATGAAAAGAATTTGCTATTCTCCAAAACCATTTTTACTATGATTGTCCATGTCCATTGTATATTAATTCCACACCACTTTCTCCAGATATGACTGCTTGAAACTAGAAATATCCTTTGTGATTTGGCTAACTCAATGCCAGATAATGTGACAGCCTCTGCGTTTGTGTTTTCTGGATATTGTCGATGGATTTATTATTTTGAATGTTTTTTATCAGGGAACATTTAATTTTGTGCATGGAAACAATAATTGGTTCCACATGGAGACACACCAGCTCTACACATTCGAATTTTGTAGGGAGAACCCTAGAGGAACTGGGGCAAACAAACATATTTCGATTTGTATATATGATACTTTTTAAACTTGCTGACGAAATAAATTTGCCTTTTCAAATCCATTTCTACTGTGATTGTCTATGTTCATTGTATACGTATTCCACAACACTTTCTCCAGATATGACTGGGTGAAACCGGAAATATCCATTTGTGTTTTGGCTAACTCAATCCCACATATTGCTACAGCCTCTGCGTTTGTGTTTTCTGGACATTATCGATGGATTTATTATTTTGAATGTTTTTTATCAGGGAACATTTAATTTTGTGCTTGGAAACACTAATTGGTTCCACATGGATATACCAGCTCTACATATGCGTATTATCTAGGGAGAAAGCTAGAGGAACTGCGGCAAACAAACATGATATTTCTGTTTGTATCGATGACATTTTATGCACTTGCCTAACGAAAAGATCTTGCTGTTCTCCAAAACCATTTTTACTGTGATTTTCTCGGTATATGAATACGAATTCCAAACCACTTTGTCCGGTTATCACTAGATGAAACCGGAAATATCCGGTTTTATTTTGCCTAACTCAATCCCACATATGGATACAGACTCTGTGTTTGTGTATTCCTGAGATTATCCACAGATTTTTATTGTTTTGAATGTTTTATTTATCAGGGAACATTTAATTTTGAGCTTGGATACAGTAATTGTTTCCACATGGAGAAACAAGCTCTACATATTCATATTTTCTAGGGAGAAAGCTAGAGGATCTGTGGCAAACAAACATGATATTTCTGTTTGTATCGATGACGCTTTATGCACGGCCTAACGAAAAGACTTCGCTTTTCTCCAAAAGCATTTTTACTGTTATTTCCTCGGTCCATTGGATACAAATTCCACACTAGTTTGACCGGATATGACTGGATTAAACCAGAAATATCCGGTTTTGCTTTGGCTAACTAAATCCGAAATATTGCTATAGCCTCTGTGTTTGTGTTTTCTGGATATTAATGATGGACTTTCTTGTTTTGAATATTTTTATCAGGAATCATTTATTTTTGTACCATAGAAACACTAATTGGTTCATCATGAGGACACCAGCTCTACACATTCGTATTTTCTAGGGAGAAAGCTAGAGGAACTGCGGCAAACAAACATGATATTTCTGTTTGCATAGATGACATTTTATGCACTTGCCCAACGGAAAGACTTTGCTTTTCTCCAAAACCGATTTTACTGTGATTTTCTCGGTCCATTGCATACGAATTCCACACCACTTTGTCCGGGTATGACTGGATAAAACCAGAAATATCCGGTTGTGTTTTGGCTAACGCAATCCCAGATATTGCGACAGCCTATATTTTCTCTATATTATCGATTGACTTAATTGTTTTCAATGTTTTTTATCAGGGAACATTTACTTTTGTGCTGGGAAGCACTAGTTGACCCCATATGGAGATACCAACTCTACACATTCGTATTTTCTAGAGAGAAAGCTGGAGAAACAGTGGCAAACCATCATGATATTTCTGTTGGTGTAGATGTCATTTTATACACTTGCCTAACTAAAAGACATTACTTTTCTCCGAAACCATTTTTACTCTGATTTTCTCGGTCCATTGCATACGAATTCCACACCAGTTTGACAGGATATGACTGGATGAAACCAGAAATATCAGGTTGTGTTTTTGCTAACTCAGTAACACATATTGCGACAGCCTCTGTGTTTGTGTTTTCTGGATATTATCGATGGACTTTATTGTTTTAAATATTTTTTATCAGGGAACATTTAATTTTGTGCTTGGAAACACTCATTGGTTCCACATGGGGACACCAGCTCTACATATTTGCATTTTCTAGGGAGAAAGCTAGAGCAACTGCGGCAAACAAACATGATATTTCTTTTTGTATAGATGAAATTTTATGCACTTGCCTAATGAAAAGACTTTGCTTTGCTCCAAAACCATTTTTACTGTGATGTTCGTGGTCCATGGCATTCGAATTCCACAGCACTTTGTCAGGATATGACTGGATGAAACCAGAAATATCCGGGTTTTCTTTGGCTAACTCTATCCCACATATTGCGACAGCCTCTGTGTTTGTGTTTTCTGGATATTATCGATGGACTTTTTTGTTATGAATGTTTTTTATCAGGGAACATTTAATTTTGTGCTTGGAAACACTAATTGGCTCCACATGGAGACACCAGCTCTATAAATTCGTATTTACTAGGGAGAAAGCTAGAGGAATTGCAGCAAGCAAACATGATATTTCTGCTTGTATAGATGAGATTTTACGCACTTGCCTAATGAAAAGAATTTGCTATTCTCCAAAACCATTTTTACTATGATTGTCCATGTCCATTGTATATTAATTCCACACCACTTTCTCCAGATATGACTGCTTGAAACTAGAAATATCCTTTGTGATTTGGCTAACTCAATGCCAGATAATGTGACAGCCTCTGCGTTTGTGTTTTCTGGATATTGTCGATGGATTTATTATTTTGAATGTTTTTTATCAGGGAACATTTAATTTTGTGCATGGAAACAATAATTGGTTCCACATGGAGACACACCAGCTCTACACATTCGAATTTTGTAGGGAGAACCCTAGAGGAACTGGGGCAAACAAACATATTTCGATTTGTATATATGATACTTTTTAAACTTGCTGACGAAATAAATTTGCCTTTTCAAATCCATTTCTACTGTGATTGTCTATGTTCATTGTATACGTATTCCACAACACTTTCTCCAGATATGACTGGGTGAAACCGGAAATATCCATTTGTGTTTTGGCTAACTCAATCCCACATATTGCTACAGCCTCTGCGTTTGTGTTTTCTGGACATTATCGATGGATTTATTATTTTGAATGTTTTTTATCAGGGAACATTTAATTTTGTGCTGAGAAACACTAATTGGTTCCATATGGAGACACCAGCTCTACACATTCATATTTTGTTGGCAGAAAGCAAGAGGAACTGTGGCAAACAAACATGATATTTCTGTTTGCATAGATGTCATTTTCTGCACTTGCCTAACGAAAAGACTTTGCTTTTCTCTAAAACCATTTTTTCTCTGATTTTTCTAGGTCCATTGCATACGAATTCCACACCACTTTGTCCGGATATGACTGGATGAATCCAGAAATATCTGGCTGTGTTTTGGCTAACTCAATCCCAGATATTGTGACAGACTCTGTGTTTGTGTTTTCTGCATATTATCCATGGACTTTATTGTTTTGAGTGCTGTTATCAGGGAACATTTCATTTTGTACCATAGAAACACTAATTGGTTCCACATGGAGACACCAGCTCTACACATTAGTATTTTCTAGGGAGAAAGCAAGAGGAACTGCGGCAAACAAACATGATATTTTGATTTCTATACATGATACTTTTTTAACTTGCTGACGAAATAAATTTGCCTTTTCAAAACCATTTCCACTGTGATTGTCTATGTTCATTGTATACGAATTCCACAACACTTTCTCCAGAAATTACTGGATGAAACCGGAAATATCCGGTTGTGTTTTGGCTAACTCAATCCCACATATTGCTATAGCCTCTGCGTTTGTGTTTTCTGGATATTATCAATGGACTTTTTTATTTTGAATATTTTTTAACAGGGAACATTTAATTTTGTGCTGAGAAACACTAATTGGTTCCACACGGAGACACCAACTCTACACATTCGTATTTTCTACGGAGAAAGCTAGAGGAAGTGCGGCAAACAAACATGATATTTCTGTTTGTCTAGATGACATTTTATGCTCTTGCCTAACGAAAAGACTTTGCTGTTCTCCAAAACCATTTTTACTGTGATTTTCTCGCTCCATTGCATACGAATTGCACACCACTTTGTCCGGATATGACTGGATGAAACCGGAAATATCTGGTTTTGTTTTGGCTAACTCAATCCGAAATATTGTGAAAGCCTCTGTGTTTGTGTATTCCTGATATTATCAACGGACTTTATTTTTTTCAATGTTATTTTTCAGGGAACATTTAATTTGTGCTTGGAAACACTAATTGGTTCAACATGGAGACACCAGCTCTACACATTCATATTTTCTACGGAGAAAGCTAGAGGAACTGTGACAAACAAATGTGATATTTCTGTTTGTATCGATGTCATTTTATGCACTTGCCTAACGAAAAGACTTTGCTGTTCTCCAAAACCATTTTTACTGTGATTTACTTGGTCCATTGCATATGAATTCCACACCACTTTGTCCGGATATGACTGGATCAAACCAGAAATATCTGGTTGTGTTTTGGCTAACTCAATCCGAAATATTGTGATATATTGTGTTTGTGTTTTCTGGATATTATCAAAAGACTTTATTGTTTTGAATGTTTTTATCAGGGAACATTTAATTTTGTGCTTGGAAACACTAATTGGTTCCACATGGATATACCAGCTCTACATATGCGTATTATCTAGGGAGAAAGCTAGAGGAACTGCGGCAAACAAACATGATATTTCTATTTGTATCGATGACATTTTATGCACTTGCCTAACGAAAAGATCTTGCTGTTCTCCAAAACCATTTTTACTGTGATTTTCTCGGTATATGAATACGAATTCCAAACCACTTTGTCCGGTTATCACTAGATGAAACCGGAAATATCCGGTTTTATTTTGCCTAACTCAATCCCACATATGGATACAGACTCTGTGTTTGTGTATTCCTGAGATTATCCACAGATTTTTATTGTTTTGAATGTTTTATTTATCAGGGAACATTTAATTTTGAGCTTGGATACAGTAATTGTTTCCACATGGAGAAACAAGCTCTACATATTCATATTTTCTAGGGAGAAAGCTAGAGGATCTGTGGCAAACAAACATGATATTTCTGTTTGTATCGATGACGCTTTATGCACGGCCTAACGAAAAGACTTCGCTTTTCTCCAAAAGCATTTTTACTGTTATTTCCTCGGTCCATTGGATACAAATTCCACACTAGTTTGACCGGATATGACTGGATTAAACCAGAAATATCCGGTTTTGCTATGGCTAACTAAATCCGAAATATTGCTATAGCCTCTGTGTTTGTGTTTTCTGGATATTAATGATGGACTTTCTTGTTTTGAATATTTTTATCAGGAATCATTTATTTTTGTACCATAGAAACACTAATTGGTTCATCATGAGGACACCAGCTCTACACATTCGTATTTTCTAGGGAGAAATCTAGAGGATCTGTGGAAAACAAACATGATATTTCTGTTTCTACTGAGGACTTTTTATGCACTTGCCTAACGAAAAGACTTTGCTTTTCTCCAAAACCATTTTTACTCTGATATTATACATGGACTTTATTGTTTTGAATGTTTTTTATCAGGGAACATTTAATTTTGTGCTTGGAAACACTAATTGGTTCCACATGGAGACACCAGCTCTACACATTCTTATTTTCTACAGAGAAAACTAGAGGAACTGCGGCAAACAAACATATTTCTGTTTGTATAGATGACATTTTATCTACTTGCCCAATGAAAAGGCTTTGCTTTTCTCAAAAACCATTTTTACTGTGATTTTCTCGTTCCATTGCCTATGAATTCCACCCCACTTTGTCCAGATATTACTGGATGCAACCAGAAATATCCGGTTGTGTTTTGGCTCACTCGTCCCGGATATTGCTACAGGCTCTGTCTTTGCGTTTTCTGGATATTATCAACGGACTTTATTGTTTTGAATGTTTTTATCAGGGAACATTTAATTTTGTGCTAAGAAACACTAATGGGTTCATTTTGGGGACACCAGCTCTACACATTCGTATTTTCTAGGGAGAAAGCTAGAGGAACTGTGGCAAACAAACATGATATTTCTCTTTCTACTGAGGACTTTTTATGCACTTGCCTAACGAAAAGACTTTGCTTTTCTCCAAAATCATTTTTACTGGGATTTTCTCAGTCCATTGCATATGAATTCCAAACGACTTTGTCTCGATATGACTGGAAGAAACTGGAAATATCTGGTTGTGTTTTGGCTAACTCAATCCCAGATATTGCTACAGCATCTGTGTTTGTGTATTCCTGATATTATACATAGACTTTATGGTTTTGAATGTTTTTTATCAGGGAACATTTAATTTTGTGCTTGGAAACAGTAATTGGTTCCACATGGAGACACCAGCTCTGCACATTCGTATTTTCTAGTGAGAAAGCTAGAGGAACTGGGGCAAACAACCAGGATATTTTTGTTTGTCTAGATGACACTTTATGCACTTGCCTAACAAAAAGACTTTGCTTTTCTCCAAAACCATTTTTACTGTGATTTTCTCGGTCCATTGCATACGAATTCCACACCACTTTGTCCGGATATGACTGGATGAAACCAGAAATATCCGGTTGTGTTTTGGCTAACTCTATCCCACAAGTTGCGACAGCCTCTGTGTTTGTTTTTTCTGGATATTATCGATGGACTTTATTGTTTTGAATGTTTTTTATCAGGGAACATTTAATTTTGTGCTTGGAAATACTAATGGTTTCCACATGGATACATAAGCTCTACACATTCATATTTTGAAGGGAAAAAGCTAGAGGAAATGTGGCAAACAAACATGATATTTCTGTTTGTATAGATGATATTTTATGCACTTGCCTAACGAAAAGACTTTGCTTTTCTCCAAAACCATTTTTACTCTGATTTTCTCGGTCCTTTGCATATGAATTCCACACCACTTTTTCCGGATATGACTGGATGAAACCAGAAATATCCGGTTGTGCTTTGGCTAACTGAATCCGAAATATTGCTACAGCCTCTGTGTTTGTATTTTCTGTATATTATCCACGGACTTTATTGTTTTGAATGTTTTTATCAGGGAACATTTAATTTTGTACCATTGAAACACTAATTGGTTCATCATGGGGATTCCAGCGCTACATATTCGTATTTTCTAGGGAGAATCTAGAGGAACTGTGGCAAAGAATCATGATATTTCTGTTTGTATAGATGATATTTTTTGCACTTGCATAACGAAAATACTTTTCTTTTCTCTAAAACCATTTTGAATGTGATTTTCTCAGTCCATTTCGTACGAATTCCCCACTACTTTGTCCGGTTATGACTGGATGAAACCAGAAATATCTGGTTGTGTTTTTGCTAGCTCAATCCGAAATATTGCTACAGCCTCTGTGTTTGTGTATTCCTGATATTATCCACGGACTTTATTTTGTTGAATGTTTTGTTTTTTCAGGGAACATTTAATTTTGTGCTTGGAAACACTAATTGGTTCCACATGGAAACACCAGCTCTACACATTCGTATTTTCTAGGGAGAAAGCTAAAGGAACTGCAGCAAACAAACATGATATTTCTGTTTGTATCGATGACATTTTATGCACTTCCCTAACGAAAATACGATGCTTTTCACCAAAACCATTTTTACTGTGATATTCTCGGTATATGCATACAAATTCCACAGCACTTTGTCCGGTTATCACTGGATGAAACCGGAAATATACGGTTTTGTTTTGCGTACCTCAATCCCATATATGGCTAAAGCCTCTGTGTTTGTGTACTCTTGATATTATCCACAGACTTTATTGTTTTCAATGTTTTTTAACAGGGAACTTTTAACTTTGAGCTTGGATACAGTAATTGTTTCCACATGGAGACACAAGCTCTACATATTCATATTTTCTGGGGAGAAAGATAGAGGATCTGTGGCAAACAAACATGATATTTCTCCTTGTTTCGATGACGTTTTATGCACGGCCTAAGGAAAAGACTTTGCTTTTCTCCAAAACCATTTTTACTGTGATTTTCTGGGTCCAATGCATACGAATTCCACAGCAGTTTGTCCGGATATGACTGGATGAAATCGGAAATATCCGGTTGTGTTTTCATTGACTCAATCCAAAATATTGTGAAAGCATCTGTGTTTGTGTTTTCTGGATATTATCAACAGACTTTATTGTTTTGAATGTTTTTTATCAGGGAACATTTAATTTTGTGCTGAGAAACACTAATGGGTTCATTTTGGGGACACCAGCTCTAAACATTTGTATTTTCTAGGGAGAAAGCTAGAGGAACTGTGGCAAACAAATATTATATTTATGTTTGTATAGATGACGTTTTATGCACTTGCCTAACGAAAAGACATTGCTTTTCTCCAAAACCATCTTTGCTGTGATTTTTTCGTCCATTGCATATGAATTCCAAATAACTTTGTCTGGATATGACTGGAAGAAACTGGAAATATCCAGTTGTGTTTTGGCTAACTCAATCCCAGATATTGCTACAGCCTCTGTGTTTGTGTATTCCTGATATTATACATGGACTTTATGGTTTTGAATGTTTTTTATCAGGGAACATTTAATTTTGTGCTTTGAAACACTAATTAGTTCCACATGGAGACACCAGCTCTGTACATTCGTATTTTCTATGGAGAAAGTTAGAGGAACTGTGGCAAAGAACCAGGATATTTCTGTTTGTATCGATGATATTTTATGCACTTGCCTAATGAAAAGATTTTGCTTTTCCCCAAAACCAATTTTACTGTGATTTTCTCGATCCATTGCATACGAATTCCAGACCACTTTGTCCGGAAGTGACTGGATGAAACCAGAAATATCCGGTTGTGTTTTGGCTAACTCAATCCGAAATATTGTGAAAGCCTCTGCGTTTGTGTATTCCTGATATTATCCATGGACTTTATATTTTTCAATTTTTTTTTTCAGGGAACATTTAATTTTGTGCTTGTAAACACTAATTGGTTCCACATGGAGACACCAGCTCTGTACATTCGTATTTTCTAGGGAGAAAGCTAGAGGAACTGCGGCAAACAAACCTGATATTTCTGTTTGTCTAGATGACATTCTATGCACTTGCCTAACGAAAAGACTTTGCTTTTCTCCAAAATCATTTTTACTGGGATTTTCTCAGTCCATTGCATACAAATTCCACGCCAGTTTCTCAGGATATGACTGGATGAAACTAGAAATATCCGGTTGTGTTTTGGCTAAATCAATCCGAAATATTGTGAAAGCATCTGTGTTTGTGTTTTCTGGATATCATCGATGGACTTATTGTTTTGAATGTTTTTATCAGGGAACATTTAATTTTCTACCATTGAAACACTAATTGGCTCATCATGGGAACACCAGCTCTAATCATTCATATTTTCTAGGGAGATAGCTAGAGGAACTGCGACAAACAAACATGATATTTCTGTTTGTCTAGATGGCATTTTATGCACTTGCCTAACGAAAAGACTTTGCTTTTCTCCAAAATCATTTTTACTGGGATTTTCTCAGTCCATTTCATACTAATTCCACGCCAGTTTCCGAATATGACTGGATGAAACCAGAAATGTCCGGTTGTGATTTGGCTATCTCAATCCGAAATATTGTGAAAGCCTCTGTGTTTCTGTTTTCTGGATATTATCAATGGACTTTATTGTTTTGAATATTTTTATCAGGGAACATTTCATTTTGTACCATTGAAACACTAATTGGTTCATCATGGGAACACCAGCTCTACACTTGTGTATTTTCTAGGGAGAAAGCTAGAGGAACTGCGACAAACAAACATGATATTTCTGTTTGTCTAGATGACATTTTATGCACTTGCCTAATGAAAAGACTTTGCTTTTCTCGAAAACCATTTTAACTGTGATTTTCTCGGTGCATTGTATACGAATTCCACCACAGTATGTCCGGATATGCCTGGATGAAACCAGAAATATCCAGTTGTTTTTTCGCTAACTCAATCCGAAATATTGCTACATCCTCTGTGTTTGTGTATTCCTGATATTATCCACGGACTATATTTTTTGATTTTTTTTCTGGGAACATTTAATTTTTTGCTTGGAAACACCAATTGGTTCCACAAGGAGACACCAGCACTACACATTCGTATTTTCTAGGGAGAAAGCTAGAGGAACTGCGGCAAACAAACATGATATTTCTGTTTGAATAGAAGACATTTTATGCACTTGCATAACGAAAACACTTTGCTTTTCTACAAAACAATTTTTACTGTGATTTTCTTTGTCCATTGCATACGGATTCCACACCAGTTTGTCTGGACATGACTGGATGTAACCGGAAATATCCAGAATTGTTTTGGATAACTCAATCCCAAATATTGCTACAGCCACTGTTTTTGTGTTTTCTGGATATTATTGAAGACTTTATTTTATGGAATGTTTTTTATCGGGGAACATTTTATTTTGAGCTTGGATACAGTAACTGGTTCCACAGGGAGACAACAGCTCTACGTATTTGTATTTTCTAGGGAGAAAGTAAGACGAACTGTGGCAAACAAACATGATATTTCTGTTTGTATAGATGACATTTTATGCACTTGCCTAACGAAAAGACTTTGCTTTTCTCCAAAACCATTTTTACTGTGATTTCCTTGGTCTATTGCATACGAATTCCTTACCACATTGTCTGGATATGACTGGATGAAACCAGAAATATCCGGTTGTGTTTTGGCTAACTCAATCCGAAATATTGTGAAAGACTCTGTGTTTGTGTTTTCTGGATATCATCGATGGACGTTATTGTTTTGAATGTTTTTATCAGAGAACATTTAAATTTATTCTGTAGAATCACTTATTGGTTCCACATGGAGACACCAGCTCTACACATTAGTATTTTCTAGGGAGAAAGCTAGAGGAACCGCGGCAAACAAACATGATATTTCTGATTGAACAGATGACCTTTTATGCGCTTGCCTAACGAAAAGACTTTGCTTTTCTCCAAAACTCTATTAGTGTGATTTTCACAGTCCATTGTATACGAATTCCTTACTACATTGTCCGGATATGACTGGATGAAACTAGAAATATCCGGTTGTGTTTTGGCGAACTCAATCCCAGATATTGCGACAGCCTTTGTGTTTGTGTTTTCCGGATAATAGCAACGGACTTTTTGTTTTGAATATTTTTTATCATGGAACATTTAATTTTGTACCGCAGAAACACTGCTTGATTACACATGGAGACACCAGCTCTACACATTCATATTTTCTAGGGAGAAAGCTAGATGAACTGCAGCAAACAATCATGATATTTCTGTTTGTATAGATGACATTTTATGCACTGTCTGAAGGAAAAGGTTTTGCTTTTCTCTAAAAACATTTTTACTGTGATTTACTCGGTCCATTGCTTATGAATTCCAGACCACGTTGTCCGGATATGATTGTATGAAACCAGAAATATCCGGTTGGGGTTTGCCTAACTCAATCCGAAATATTGTGAAAGACTCTGTGTTTGTGTTTTCTGGATATTATCAATGGACTTTCTTGTTTTGAATGTTTTTTATCAGGGACCATTTAAATTTGTACCGGTGAAACACTAACTGGTTCCACATGGAGACATCAGCTCTACCCATACGTATATTCTAGGGAGAAATCTGGAGGAACTGTGGCAAACAACCATGATATTTCTGTTTGTATAGATGACATTTTATGCACTTGCCTAAATAGAAGACTTTGCTTTTCTCCAAATCCATTTTTACTCTAATTTTGTCAGTCCATTGCATACGAATTCCACACCACTTTGTCCGGGTATGACTGGATGAAACCAGAAATATCCAGTTGTGTTTTGGCTAACTCAATCCGAAATATTGTGAACACCTCTGTATTCTGTTTTCTGAATATTATCGATGGACTTTATTGTTTTGAATATTGTTTGTCAGGCAACATGTAATTTTGTGCTGGGAAACACTAATTGGTTCCACATTGAAACACCAGCTCTACACATTCTAATTTTCTTGGGAGAAAGCTATAGAAAATGCAGCAAACAAAAATGATATTACTGTTTGTAAGATGACATTTTATGCACTTGCTTAAAGAAAAGAATTTGCTTTTCTCCAAAATCGTTATTACTGTGATTTTTCGGTCCGTTGTATACGAATTCCACACCACTTTACAGGCAAGCCTGGATGAATCCGGAATTATCCGGTTGTGTTTTGGCTAACTCAATCCGAAATATTGTGAAACCCTCTGTGTTTGTGTTTTCTGGATATTATCGATGGCCTTTATGGTTTTGAATGTTGTTTATCAGGGAACATTTAATTTTGTGCTGGGAAACACTAATTGGTTCCACATGGATACACCAGCGCTACACATTCATATTTTCTAGGGAGAAAGTAGAGGAACTGTGTCAAACAAATATGATATTTCTGTTTGTATAGAACAATTTATACACTTGCCGAAGGAAAAGACTTTGCTTTTCTCCAAAATCATTTCACTGTGATTTTCTCGGTCCATTGAGTCGAATTCCACACCAGTTTGTCCGGACATGACTGGATGAAACCAGAAATATCCGGTTGTGTTTTGGCTAACTCAATCCCAGATATTGCTACAGCCTCTGTGTTTATGTTTTCCGGATATTTCCACGGACTTTTTGTTTTGAATGTTTTTTTATCAGGGAACATTTAATTTCATGGTGGGAAACACTCGGTGACTCCAGATGGAGACACCAGCTCTACACATTCGTATTTTCTAGGGAGAAAGCTAGAGGAACTGTGGCAAACAAACATGATATTTCTGTTTATATAGATGACATTTTATGCACTTGCCCAACGAATAGACTTTGCTTTTCTCCAAAACTCTTTTACTGTGATTTTCTCGGTCCATTGCATACGAATTCCATACCACATTGTCTGGATATGACTGGATGACACCAGAAATATCTGGTTGTGTTTTGGCTAACTCAATCCCAGATATTGCTACAGCCTCTGTGGTTGTGTTTTCCAGATATTATCAACGGACTTTATTGTTTTGAATGTTTTTATCAGGGAACATTTAATTTTGTGCTGGGAAACTCTAATTGGTTCAACATGCAGACACCAGCTCTACACATTTGTATTTTCTAGGGAGAAAGCTAGAGGAATTGCAGCAAACAAATATGACATTTCTTTTTTTATAGATTACATTTTATGCAGTTGCCTAACGAAAGGACATTGCTTTCTCCCAAACCATTTTACTGTGATTTTCTCAGTCCGGTCGATTGCATACTAATTCCACACAACTTTGTCCAGATATGACTGGATGAAACCAGCAATATCCGGTTGTGTTTTGGCTCACTCAATCTGAAATATTGTGAAAGATTCTGTGTTTGTGTTTTCCGGATATTATCAACGAACTTTATTGTTTTGAATGTTTGTATCAGTGAACATTTAATTTTGTACCATAGAAACACTAATTGGTTCCACATGGAGACACCAGCTCTACACATTTATATTTTCTAGGGTGAAAGCTAGATGAACTGCAGAAAAAATTCATGACATTTCTGTTTGAATAGATGACAATTTAGACACTTGCCTAAAGAAAAGACTTTGCTTTTCTCCAAATCCATTTTGCACTGATTTTATCAGTCCATTGCATACGAATTCTACAAAACTTTGTACGGATATGACTGGATTAACGAGATATATCCGGTTGTGTTTTGGCTAACTCCATCTGAAATATTCTGAAAGCCTCTGTGTTTGTGTTTTCTGGATATTATCGATGGACTTTATTGTTTTGAATGTTTTTTTCAGGGAACATTTAATTTTTTGCTTGGAAACACAAATTGGTTCCAAATGGAGACACCAGCTCTACAAATTCGTAATTTCTAGGGAGAAAGCTAGAGGACCTGTGGCAAAAAAACATACTTCTGTTTGTGTAGATGACATTTCATGGACTTGCCAAACTCAAAGACTTTGCTTTATTCCAAAACCATTTTTACTGTGATTCTCTTGGTCTATTGCATTACACACCACTTTGTCCAGATATGCATGGATGAAACCAGAAATATCCGGTTGTGTTTTGGCTAACTCAATCCGAAATATTGTGAAAGCCTCTGTGTTTGTGTTTTCTGGATATTATCGATGGACTTTATTGTTTTGAATGTTTCTTTATTGGGGAACATTTTATTTTGAGCTTGGATAAACGAATTGGTTCCACATGGAGACACCAGCTCTACACATTCGTATTTTCTAGGGAGAAAGCTAGATGAACTGCGGCAAACAAACATGATTTTTTTTTTTATATAGATGACATTTTTTGCACTGGCCGAAGGAAAAGACTTTGATTTTCTCCAAAACCATTGTTAATGTGATTTTCTCGGTCCATTGCATACGAATTCCACACCACTTAGTCCGGATATGACTGGATGAAACCAGAAATATCTGGTTTTGTTTTGGCTAACTCAATCCCAGATTTGTGAGAGCCTCTCTGTTTGTGTTTTCCGGATATTATCGACATACTATCTTGTTTTGAATGTTTATTATCAGGGAACATTTAATTGAGTGCTGGGACACAGTAATTGGTTCCACATGGAGACACCAGCTCTACACATTCACATTTTCTAGGGAGAAAGTTAGAGGAACTGCTGCAAACTAACATCATATTTCTGTTTGTACAGATGACATTTTATGCAGTTCCCTAACGAAAAGACTTTGCTTTTTTCCAAATCCATTTTTCCTGTGATTGTCTGTGTCCATTACATAGGAATTCCACACCAGTTTGTCCGGATATGACCTGGTGAAAACAGAAATATCCAGTTGTTTGTTGGCTAACTGAATCCCAGATATTGCTGCAGCCTCTGTGTTTGTGTATTCCTTATATTATCCACGGACTTTATTGTTTTGAATGTTTTTTATCAGGAACCAATTAATTTTGTGCTTGGAAAAACAAAATGGTTCAAATGCAGACACCACCTCTACACATTTGTATTTTCTAGGGAGAAAGCTAGAGGAACTGTGGCAAACAAACATGATATTTCTGTTTGTATAGATGACATTTTATGCACTTGCCTAAGGAAAAGACTTTGCTTTTCTCCAAAACCATTTGTATTTTTATTTTCTTGCTCCATTGCATACGAATGCCACACCACTTTGCCCAGATAAGACTGGATGAAATCAGAAATATCCGGATGTGTTTTGGCTAACTCCATCCCACATATAGCTACAGCCTCTTTCTTTGTGTATTCCAGATATTATGAACGGACTCAATGGTTTGAATGTATTTTATAAGGGAACATTTATTTTAGTGCTTGGAAACACTAATTGGTTCCACGTGCAGACACCAGATCTACACATTCGTATTTTCTATGGAGAAAGCTAGAGGATATGTGGCAAAGAAACATATTTCTGTTTGTATACATGTCAATTTATGCACATGCCTAAGGAAAAGACGTTGCTTTTCTCCAAATGCATTTTACTGTGATTATCTCAGTCCATTGCATATGAATGCCACACAACTTTTTCCGGATATGACTGGATGAAACCAGAAAGATTTGTTTGTGTTTTGGCTAACCCCATCCCAGATATTGCGACAGCCTATGTGTTTGTGTTTTCCGGATATTATCGATGGACTATATTGTTTTGAATGTTTTTTTCGGGGAATATTTAGTTTAGTGCTGGGAAACACAAATTGGTTCCACATGGAGACACCAGCTCTATTCATTTGTATTTTTTAGGGATAAACCTAGAGCAACTGCGGCAAACAAACATGGTATTTCTGTTTGTATAGATGGCTTTTTATCTACTTGCCTAATGAAAAGACTTTGCTTTTCTCCAACAGCATTTTTATTGTGATTGTCTATGTCCATTTTATACGAATGTCACACCACTTTGTCCGGATATGACTGGATGAAACCAGAAATATCCGGTTGTGTTTTGGCTAACTCAATTTCTGATATTGCGGAAGTCTCTGTGTTTGTGTTTTCGGGGTATTATCGATGGAATTTATTGTTTGGAATGTTTTTAATCAGGGAACATTTAATTTTCTGTTGGGAAACAATAGTTGGTTCCACATGGAGACACCAGCTCTACACATTCGTATTTTATAGGGAGAAAGCTAGAGGAACTGCTGCTAACCAAGATGATATTTCTGTTTGTGTAGATGACATTTTATGCACTTGCCTAATGAAAAGACTTTGCTTTTCTCCAAAACCAATTTAATGTGATTGTCTGTGTGTATTGTATACAAATTCTACACCACTTTCTCCGGAGATGATGGATGAAACCAGAAATATCCAGTTGTGTTTTGGCTAACTCAATCCCACATATTGCGAGAGCCACTGTGTTTGTGTTTTCTGGATATTATCGACGGACTTTTTTTTATTGAATGTTTATTATCATGGAACATTTAATTGTGTGCTCGGAAACAATAGTTGGTTCCACATGGAGTCACCAGCTTTACACATTTGTATTTTTTAGGGAGAAAGCTCAAGGAACTGCAGGAAACAAACATGATATTTCTGTTTGCATAAGTGATATTTATGCACTTGCCTAACGAAAAAACTTTGCTTTTCTCGAAAACCATTTTGACTTTGATATTCCCAGTCCATTGCATACAAATTCCGCACAACTTTGTCAGGATATGACTGGATGAAACCAGAAATATCCGGTTGTGTTTTGGCTAACTTAATCGCACATATGCGACAGCTGCTGTGTTTGTGTTTTCTGGATATTATCGACGAACTTTATTTTATTGAATGTTTATTATCAAGGAACATTTAATTTTCTGCTGGGAAACACTAATTGGTTCCACATGATGACACAAGCTCTACACATTCGAATTTTCTTGGGAGAAAGCTAGATGAACTGTTTGTATAGCTGACATTTTATGCATTTGCCTAACGAAAAGAATATGCTTTTCTTCAGAAACATTTTTACTGTGATGTTCCCGGTCCATTGCATACAAATTCCACATCACTTTTTCAGGATATGACTGGATTAAACCAGAAATATCCGGTTGTGTTTTGGCTAACAAAATCCCACACGTTGCGACAGCCTCTGTGTTTGTGTTTTCTGGATATTATCAAGGAACTTTATTATTGTAAGTGTTTTTTATAAGGGAACATTTAATTTTGTGCTTGGAAACACTAATTGGTTCCACATGGAGACACCGACTCTACACATTCGTATTTTCTAGGGAGAAAGCAAGAGGAACTGCGGCAAAGAAACATGATATTTCTGTTGGTATAGGTGACATTTTATGCACTTGCCTAAGAGAAACACTTTGCTTTTCTCCAAAACCATTTATACAGTGATTGTCTCGGCCCATTGCATATGAATTCCACACCACGTTGTCTGGATATGACTGCATGAAACCGGAAATATCCGGTTTTCTTTTGGCCAACTCAATCCGAAATATTGCTACAGCCTCTGTGTTTGTTTTTTCTGGATATTATCAATGCACTTTATTGTTTTTAATGATTTTTATCGGGGAACATTTAATTTTGAGCTTGGATACAGTAATTGGTGCCACATGGAGACACCAGCTCTACATATTCTTATTTTCTACTGAGAAAGCTAGAGGAAATGTGGCAAACAATCATGATATTTCTCTTTGCATCGATTATATTTTATCTATTTGGCAAACGAAAAGACTTTGTTTTCTCCAAAAGCATTTTTGCTGTGATTTTCTTGGTCCATTGCATACGAATTCCACACGACTTTGCCCAGATATGACTGGATGAAACCAGAAATATCCGGTTGTGTTTTGGCTAACTCAATCTGAACTATTGTGAAAACCTCTGTGTTTGTGTTTTCTGGATATTATCGATGGACTTTATTGTTTTGAATGTTTTTATCAGGGAACATTTTATTTTGAGCTTGGAAACACCAATTGGTTCATCATGGGGACACCAGCTCTACATATTCGTATTTTCTAGGGAGAAAGCTGGAGGAACTGCGGCAATCAAACATGATATTTCTGTTTGTATAGATGACATTTTATGCACTTGCCTAACGAAAAGACTTTGCTTTTCTCCAAAACCATTTTTACTGTGATTTTCTTGGTCCATTGCATATGAATTCCACACCAGTTTGACCACATATGAAGGGGTGAAACCGGAAATATCCGGTTGTGTTTTGGCTAACTCAATCCCAGATATTGCTACATCCTCTGTGTTTGTGTTTTCTGGATATTATCCACAGACTTTATTGTTTTGAATGCTTTTTTAACGGGGAACATTTTATTTTGAGCTTGGATACAGTAATTAGTTCCACATGGAGACACCAGCTCTACAAATTCATATTTTCTAGGTAGAAAGCTAGAGGAACTGCGGCAAACAAACATGATATTTCTGTTTGTATAGATGACATTTTATGCACTTGCCTAACAAAAAGACTTTGCTTTTCTTCAAAAGCATTTGTACTCTGATTTTCTCGGCCCATTGCATAAGAATTTCACACCAGTTTGTCCGGATATGACTGGATGAAACCGGAAATATCCGGTTGTGTTTTGGCTAACTCAATCCCAGATATTGCTACAGCTTCTGTGTTTGTGTTTACTGGATGTTATCAACGGACTTTATTGTTTTGAATGTTTTTTATCGGGGAACATTTTATTTTGAACTTGGATACAGTAATTGGACCACATGGAGACACCAGCTCTGCACATTCGTATTTTCTGCGGAGAAAGCTCGAGGAACTGCGGCAATCAAACATGACATTTCTGTTTGTATAGATGACATTTTATGCACTTGCCTAACAAAAAGACTTTGCTTTTCTCCAAAACCATTTTTACTGTGATTTTCTCGGTCCATTGCATACGAATTCCACACCAGTTTGTCCCGATATGACTGGATGAAACCGGAAATATCCGGTTGTGTTTTGGCTAACTCAATCCCAGATATTGCTACAGCCTCTGTGTTTGTGTTTACTGTATATTATCAATGGACTTTATGGTTTTTAATGTTTTTTATTGGGGAACATTTTATTTTGAGCTTGGATACAGTAATTAGTTCCACATGGAGACACCAGCTCTACATATTCGTATTTTCTAGGGAGAAACCTCGAGGAACTGTGGCAAACAAACGTTATATTTCTGTTTGTATAGATGACATTTTATGCACTTCCCTAATGAAAAGACCTTGCTTTTCTCCAGAACCATTTTTGCTGTGATTTTCTTGGTCCATTGCATACGAAATCCACACGACTTTGTGCGCATATGACTGGATGAAACCAGAAATATCCGGTTGAGTTTTGGCTAACTCAATCCGAACTATTGTCAAAACCTCTGTGTTTGTGATTTCTGGATATTATCAATGGACTTTATTGTTTTGAATGTTTTTATCAGGGAACATTTTATTTTGAGCTTGGAAACACCAATTGGTTCATCCTGGGGACACCAGCTCTACATATTCGTATTTTCTAGGTAGAAAGCTAGAGGAACTGCGGCAAACAAACATGATATTTCTGTTTGTATAGATGACATTTTATGCACTTGCCTAACGAAAAGACTTTGCTTTTCTCCAAAACCATTTTTACTGTGATTTTCTTGGTCCATTGCATAAGAATTCCACACCAGTTTGACCGGATATAAAGGGGTGAAACCGGAAATATCCGGTTTTGTTTTAGCTAACTCAATCCCAGATATTGCTACATCCTCTGTGTTTGTGTTTTCTGGATATTATCCACAGACTTTATTGTTTTGAATGCTTTTTTAACGGGGAACATTTTATTTTGAGCTTGGATACAGTAATTGGTTCCACATGGAGACACCAGCTCTACAAATTCATATTTTCTGGGTAGAAAGCTAGAGGAACTGCGGCAAACAAACATGATATTTCTGTTTGTATAGATGACATTTTATGCACTTGCCTAACGAAAAGACCTTGCTTTTCTCCAGAATCATTTTTACTGTGATTTTCTCAGTCCATTGCATAAGAATTCCACACCAGTTTGTCTGGATATGACTGGATGAAACTGGAAATATCCGGTTGTGTTTTGGCTAACTGAATCTGAAATATTGTGAAAGATTCTGTGTTTGTGTTTTCCGGATATTATCAATGGACTTTATTGTTTTATATGCTTTTTATTGGGAAACATTTAATTTTGAGCTTGCAAAAAATAATTGGTTCCACATGGAGACACCAGCTCTACATATTTGTATTTTCTAGGGAGAAAGCTAGAGGAACTGTGGCAATCAAACATGATATTTCTGTTTGTATAGATGACATTTTATGCACTTCTCTAACAAAAAGACTTTGCTTTTCTTCAAAAGCATTTGTACTCTGATTTTCTCAGCCCATTGCATAAGAATTTCACACCAGATTGTCCGCATATGACTGGATGAAACCGGAAATATGCGGTTGTGTTTTGGCTAACTCAATCTAAACTATTGTGAAAGCCTCTGTGTTTGTGTTTTCTGGATATTATCGATGGACTTTATGGTTTTGAATTTTTTATCACGGAACGTTTCATTTTGTACCGTTGAAACACTAATTGGCTCATCATGGGGACACCAGCTCTACACATTCGTATTTTCTAGGGAGAAAGCTAGAGGAACTGTGACAAACAAACATGATATTTCGGTTTCTATAGATGACATTTTATGCAGTTGCCTAAAAAATAACTTTGCTTTTCTCCAAAACCATTGTTACTGTGATTTCCTCAGTCCATTGCATAAGAATTCCACACCACTTTGTCCGGATATGACTGGATGAAACCAGAAATATCCAGTTGTGTTTTGGCTAACTCAATCCTAGTATTGTGAAAGCCTCTGTGTTCATGTTTTCTGGATATCATCAATGGACTTTATTGTTTTGAAAGTTTTTTTATCGGGAAACTTTTTATTTTGTGCTTGGATGCAGTAATAGGTTCCACATGGAGACACCAGCTGTACGTATTCGTATTTTCTAGGTAGAAAGCTATAGGAAGTGTGACAAACAAACATGATATTTCTGTTTGTATCGATGAGGTTTTATGCACTTGCCTAACGAAAAGACTTTGCTTTATTCCAAAACCATTTGTACTGTGATTTTCTCGATCCATTGCTTCCGAATTCCACAGGAGTTTGTCCAGATATGACTAGATGAAACCAGAAATATCCGGTTGTGTTTTGGCTAACTCAATCCCAGGTATTGCTACAGCTTCTGTGTTTGTGTTTTCTGGATATCATCAATGGACTTTATTATTTTGAATGTTTTTTATCAGGGAACATTTTATTTTGAGCTTGGATACAGTAATTGGTTCCACATGGAGACACCAGCTCTATATTTTGTATTTTCTTGGGAGAAAGGTAGAGAAACTGCGGCAAACAAACATGATATTTCTGTTTGTATAGATGACATTTTATGCACTTGCCTAACGAAAAGACTTTGCTTTTCTCCAAAACCCTTTTTCCTGTGATTTTCTCGGTCTTTTTCATATGAATTCCACACCACTTTTTCCGGATATGACTGGAGGAATCCAGAAATATCTGGTTGTGTTTTGGCTAACTCAATCTGAAATAATGTGAAAGCCTCTGTATTTATGTTTTCTGGATGTTATCAACGGACTTTACTGTTTTGAATGTTTTTTATCAGGGAACTTTTATTTTGTACCATTGAAATACTAATTGTTCCACATGGGGACACCAGCTCTACACATTCATAATTTCTAAGAAGAAAGCTAGTGGAACTGCGGCAAAAAAAAACATGATATTTCTGTTTGTATCGATGTGATTTTATGCACTTGGCTATTGAAAAGACGTTGCTTTTCTCTAAAACCATTTTTACTGTGATTTTCTCGGTCAATTTCATACGAATTCCACACCACTTTTTCCGGATATGACTGGATGAATCCAGAAATATCTGGTTGTGTTTTGGCTAACTCAATCCGAAATATTGCTACAGCCTCTGTGTTTATGTTTTCTGGATATTATCGATGGACTTTTTTTTTATGTTTTATCAGGGAACATTTAATTTTGTACTGTTGAAACACTAATTCGTTCGTCATGGGAACACCAGCTCTACACATTCGTATTTTCTAGGGAGAAAGCTGGAGGAACTGCAGCTAACAAACATGATATTTCTGTTTGTATAGATGACAGTTTATGCACTTGCCTAACGAAAAGACTTTGCTTTTCTCCAACACCATTTTTACTGTGATTTTTTTCGGTCCATTGCATACGAATTCCACACGACTTTGTCCGAATATGACTGGATGAAACCAGAAATATCCGGTTTTGTTTTGGCTAACTCAATCCCAGATTTTGATACAGCCTCTGTGTTTGTTTTTCTGGATATTATCAATGGACTATATTGTTTTGAATGTTTTTTTTTTCAGGGAACATTTAATTTTGTGCTTGTATATAGTAATTGGTTCCACATGGAGACACCAGCTCCACAAATTCTTCTTTTCTTTTTTTTTTTTTTTTTGACAGGCAGTGTGGATAGTGAGAGAGAGACAGAGAGAAAGGTCTTCCTTTTGCCGTTGATTCACCCTCCAATGGCCGCCGTGGTAGCGCGCTGCGGCCGGCGCACCATGCTGATCCGATGGCAGGAACCAGGTGCTTATCCAGGTCTCCCATGGGGTGCAGGGCCCAAGCACTTGGGACATCCTCCACTGCACTCCCTGGCCACAGCAGAGAGCTGGCCTGGAAGAGGGGCAACCGGGACAGGATCCGTGCCCCAACCTGGACTAGAACCCGGTGAGCCTCCGCCGCAAGGCGGAGGAATAGCCTAGTGAGCCGCGGCGCCGGCACAAATTCATATATTCTAGGGAGAATGCTAGAGGAACTGTTGGAAACAACCATGATATTTCTTTTTGTATAGATGACATTTTATGCAGTTGCCTAACGAAAAGACTTTACTTTTCTCCAAAACCATTTTAACTGTGATTTCCTCGGTCCATTGCATACGAATTCCACACTACTTTGTCCAGATATGACTGAATGAAAGGGGAAATATCCGGTTGTGTTTTGGCTAGCTCAATGCGAATTATTGTGAAAGTTTCTGTGTTTGTGTTTTCTGGATATTATCGATGGATTTTATTCTTTTGAATGTATTTATCAGGGAATATTTCATTTTGTACCGTAGAAACACTAATTGGTTCATCATGGGGACACCAGCTCTATGCATTCGTATTTTCTGCGGAGAAAGCTAGAGGAACTGCAGCAAACAAACATGATATTTCTATTTTTATCGATGACATTTCATGCACTTGCCTAACGAAAAGACTTTGCTTTTCTCCAAAAGCATTTTTACTGTGATTTTCTCCGTCCATTGCATACGAATTCCACACCAGTTTACTGGATATGAATGGCTGAAACTAGAAATATCCGGTTGTGTTTTGGCTAACACAATGCGAAATATGTGAAAGTTTTTTGTTTTTGTGTTTTCTGGATATTATCCACAGACTTTATTTTTTGGAAAGTTTTTTATCAGGAAACATTTTATTTTGAGCTAGTATAAAGTAACTGTGATTTTCTTGGTCCATTTAATACCAATTCCACACCACTTTGTCCGGAAATGCCTGGATGAAACCGGAAATATCCGGTTTTGTTTTGGGTAACTCAATCCCAGATATTGCTACAGCCTCTGTGTTTCTGTATTACTGATTTATCCAGGGACTTTATTGTTTATAATATTTTTATCAGGGAACATTTAATTTGTCCTAGGAAACACTAATTGGTTCCACATGGCGACACCAGCTCTACACATTCGTATTTTGTAGGGAGAAAGCTAGAAGAAATGCTGCAAATAAAGATGATATTTCTGTTTTTATAGATGACATTTTAAGCACTTGACCAACGAAAAGACTGCTTTTCTCCAAAACCATTTTTACTGTGATTTTCTCGATACACTGCATACAAATTCCAGACCAGTTTGTCCGGATATAACTGGATGAAAAGAGAAATATCCGGTTGTGTTTTGGCTAACTCAATCCGAAATATTGTGAAAGCCTCTGTGTTGGTGTTTTCTGGATATTATCGATGGACTTTATGGTTTTGAATTTTTTATCAGGGAACATTTCATTTTGTACCATTGAAACACTAATTGGTTCCACATGGAGACACCAGCTCTATGCATTCTTATTTTCTAGGGAGAATGCTAGAGGAACTGCAGCAAACAAACATGATATTTCTGTTTGTATAGATGACATTTTATGCACTACCCTAACGAAAAGACTCTGCTTTTCTCCAAACCAGTTTTACTGTGATTTTCTCGGTCAATTGCATACGAATTCCAAACCAGTTTTTCCGGACATGACTAGATGAAAACGGAAATATCTGGTTTTTTTTTGGCTAACTCAATCCCAAATATGGCTACAGCCACTGTGTTTGTGTTTTCTGGATATTATCTACAGACATTATTGTTTTCAATGTTTTTTATTTGGAACATTTAATTTTGTGCTTGGAATCACTAATTGGTTCCACGTGGAGACACCAGCTTTGCACATTCGTATTTTCTAGGGAGAAAGCTAGAGGAACTGCGGCAAACAAACATGATATTTCTGTTTGTATTGAAAATATTTTCTGCGCTTGCCTAACGAAAAGACTTTCCTTTTCTCCAAAACCATTTTTACTGTGATTTTCTCAGTCCGTTGCATATGAATTCCACACCAGTTTGTCCGGATATGACTGGACGAAACAGGAAATATCTGGTTGTGTTTTGGCTAACTCAATCCCAGATATTGCTACAGCCTCTGTGTTTGTGTATTCCTTATATTATCCACGGACTTTATTGTTTTGAATGTTTTTTTATCAGGGAACATTTAAATTTGACCTTGGAAACACTGATTGGTTCCACATGGAGAGATCAGCTCCACACATTCGTATTTTGTAGGGAGAAAGCTAGAGGAACTGCAGCAAACCAACATGACATTTCTGTTTGTTTCGATGACATTTTATGCACTTGCCTACCGAAAATACTTTGGTTTTCTCTAAAACCATTTTTACTGTGATTTTCTCGATACCCTGCATACGAATTCCACACCAGTTTGTCCGGACATGACTAGATGAAAAAGGAAATATCCCTTTTTTTTTTGTTTTTTGTTTTTGTTTTTTTTGGCTAACTCAATTCCAAATATGGCTACAGCCACTGTGTTTGTGTTTTCTGGATATTATCCACAGACATTATTGTTTTCAATGTTTTTTATTTGGGAACATTTAATTTTGTACTTGCAATCACTAATTGGTTCCACATGGAGACACCAGTTCTGCACATTCGTATTTTCCAGGGAGAAAGCTAGAGGAACTGCAGCAAACAAACATGATATTTCTGTTTGTCTAGATGACATTTTATGCACTTGCCTAACGAAAAGACTTTCCTTTTCTCCAAAACCATTTTTACTGTGAGTTTCTCGGTCCATTTAATACGAATTCCATACCACTTTGTCCGGATATAACTGGATGAAAAAAGAAATATCTGGTTGTGTTTTGGCTAACTCAATCTAAACTATTGTGAAAGCCTCTGTGTTTGTGTTTTCCGGATATTATCGATGGACTTTATTGTTTTGAATGTTTTTATCAGGGAACATTTAATTTTGTACCGTTGAAACACTAATTGGTTCCACATGGAGACACCAGCTCTACACATTCGTATTTTCTAGGGAGAAAGCTAGAGGAACTGCAGCAAAAAAACATGATATTTCTGTTTGTATACATGACATTTTATGCACTTGCCTAACAAAAAGATTTTGATTTTGTCCAAAACTATTTTACTATATTTTCTCGGTCTGTTGCATATGAATTCCACACCAGTTTGTCCAGATATGACTGGATGAAACCAGAAACATCTGGTTGTGTTTTGGCTAACTCAATCCCAGATATTGCTACAGCCTTTGTGTTTGTGTATTCCTGATATTATCCACAGACTTTATTGTTTTGAATGTTTTATTTCAGGGAACATTTAATTTTCTGCTTGGAATCACTAATTGGTTCCACAAGGAGACACCAGCTCTACACATTCGTATTTTCTAGGGATAAAGCTAAAGGAACTGTGACAAACAAACATGATATTTCTGTTTGTATCGAAGATATTTTCTGCACTTGCCTAACAAAAAGACTTTGCTTTTCTCCAAAACAATTTGTACTGTGATTTTCTCAGTCCGTTGCATACGAGTTCCACACCAATTTGTCCGGATATGACTGGATGAAACCGGAAATATCCGGTTTTGTTTTGGGTAACTCAATCCCAGATATTGCTACAGCCTCTGTGTTTCTGTATTACTGATTTATCCAGGGACTTTATTGTTTATAATATTTTTATCAGGGAACATTTAATTTGACCTAGGAAACACTAATTGGTTCCACATGGCGACACCAGCTCTACACATTCGTATTTTGTAGGGAGAAAGCTAGAGGAACTGCGGCAAACAAACATGATATTTCTGTTTGTCTAGATGACATTTTATGCACTTGCCTAACGAAAAGACGTTGCTTTTCTCCAAAACCATTGTTACTGTGATTTTCTCGGTCCATTGCATATGAATTCCACACCAGTTTGTCCGGATAAGACTGGATGAAACAGGAAATATCCGGTTGTGTTTTGGCTAACTCAATCCCAGATATTGCTAGAGACTCTGTGTTTGTGTATTCCTTATATTATCCACGGACTTTATTGTTTTGAAAGTTTTTTTTATCAGGGAACATTTAATTTTGAGCTTGGAAACAATAATTGGTTCCACATGGAGCGATCAGCTCCACATATTCGTATTTTCTAGGGAGAAAGCTAGAGAAAGTGCAGCAATCAAACATGATATTTCTGTTTGTATAGATGACATTTTATCTACTTGCTTAACGAAAAGACTTTGCTTTTCTCCAAAACCATTGTTACTGTGATTTTCTCGGTCCATTGCATATGAATTCCACACCAGTTTGTCAGGATATGACTGGATGAAACCAGAAATATCTGGTTGTGTTTTGGCTAACTCAATCCCAGATATTGCTACATCCTCTGTGTTTGTGTTTTCTGGATATTATCCACAGACATTATTGTTTTCAATGTTTTTTATTTGGAACATTTAATTTTGTGCTTGGAATCACTAAGTGGTTCCACGTGGAGTCAACAGCTCTGCACATTCATGTTTTCTAGGGAGAAAGCTAAAGGTACTGCGACAAACAAACATGATATTTCTGTTTCTATCGAAGATATTTTCTGCACTTGCCTAACGAAAAGACTTTGCTTTTCTCCAAAACCATTTTTACTGTGATTTTCTCGGTCCGTTGCATACGAATTCCACACCAGTTTGTCCGGATATGACTGGATGAAACAGGAAATATCCGGTTGTGTTTTGGCTAACTCAATCCCAGATATTGCTAGACTCTGTGTTTGTGTATTCCTTATATTATCCACGGACTTTATTGTTTTGAATGTTTTTTTTTATCAGGGAACATTTAATTTTGAGCTTGGAAACACGGATTGGTTCCACATGGAGAGATCAGCTCCACACATTCGTATTTTGTAGGGAGAAAGCTAGAGGAACTGCGGCAAACAACGATGATATTTCTGTTTGTCTAGATGACATTTTATGCACTTGCCTAACGAAAAGACTTTCTTTTTCTCTAAAACAATTTTCACTGCGATTTTCTCGATACACTGCATATGAATTCCACACCAGTTTGTCCGGACATGACTAGATGAAAAAGGAAATATCCTTTTTTTTTTTTTTTTTTTTTTTTTTTTGCTAACTCAATCCCAAATATGGCTACAGCCACTGTGTTTGTGTTTTCTGGATATTATCTACAGACATTATTGTTTTCAATGTTTTTTATTTGGAACATTTAATTTTGTGCTTGGAATCACTAATTGGTTCCACGTGGAGACACCAGCTTTGCACATTCGTATTTTCTAGGGAGAAAGCTAGAGGAACTGCGGCAAACAAACATGATATTTCTGTTTGTATTGAAAATATTTTCTGCGCTTGCCTAACGAAAAGACTTTCCTTTTCTCCAAAACCATTTTTACTGTGATTTTCTCAGTCCGTTGCATATGAATTCCACACCAGTTTGTCCGGATATGACTGGACGAAACAGGAAATATCTGGTTGTGTTTTGGCTAACTCAATCCCAGATATTGCTACAGCCTCTGTGTTTGTGTATTCCTTATATTATCCACGGACTTTATTGTTTTGAATGTTTTTTTATCAGGGAACATTTAAATTTGACCTTGGAAACACTGATTGGTTCCACATGGAGAGATCAGCTCCACACATTCGTATTTTGTAGGGAGAAAGCTAGAGGAACTGCAGCAAACCAACATGACATTTCTGTTTGTTTCGATGACATTTTATGCACTTGCCTACCGAAAATACTTTGGTTTTCTCTAAAACCATTTTTACTGTGATTTTCTCGATACCCTGCATACGAATTCCACACCAGTTTGTCCGGACATGACTAGATGAAAAAGGAAATATCCCTTTTTTTTTGTTTTTTGTTTTTGTTTTTTTTGGCTAACTCAATTCAAAATATGGCTACAGCCACTGTGTTTGTGTTTTCTGGATATTATCCACAGACATTATTGTTTTCAATGTTTTTTATTTGGGAACATTTAATTTTGTACTTGCAATCACTAATTGGTTCCACATGGAGACACCAGTTCTGCACATTCGTATTTTCCAGGGAGAAAGCTAGAGGAACTGCAGCAAACAAACATGATATTTCTGTTTGTCTAGATGACATTTTATGCACTTGCCTAACGAAAAGACTTTCCTTTTCTCCAAAACCATTTTTACTGTGAGTTTCTCGGTCCATTTAATACGAATTCCATACCACTTTGTCCGGATATAACTGGATGAAAAAAGAAATATCTGGTTGTGTTTTGGCTAACTCAATCTAAACTATTGTGAAAGCCTCTGTGTTTGTGTTTTCCGGATATTATCGATGGACTTTATTGTTTTGAATGTTTTTATCAGGGAACATTTAATTTTGTACCGTTGAAACACTAATTGGTTCCACATGGAGACACCAGCTCTACACATTCGTATTTTCTAGGGAGAAAGCTAGAGGAACTGCAGCAAAAAAACATGATATTTCTGTTTGTATACATGACATTTTATGCACTTGCCTAACAAAAAGATTTTTATTTTGTCCAAAACTATTTTACTATATTTTCTCGGTCTGTTGCATATGAATTCCACACCAGTTTGTCCAGATATGACTGGATGAAACCAGAAACATCTGGTTGTGTTTTGGCTAACTCAATCCCAGATATTGCTACAGCCTTTGTGTTTGTGTATTCCTGATATTATCCACAGACTTTATTGTTTTGAATGTTTTATTTCAGGGAACATTTAATTTTCTGCTTGGAATCACTAATTGGTTCCACAAGGAGACACCAGCTCTACACATTCGTATTTTCTAGGGATAAAGCTAAAGGAACTGTGACAAACAAACATGATATTTCTGTTTGTATCGAAGATATTTTCTGCACTTGCCTAACGAAAAGACTTTGCTTTTCTCCAAAACAATTTGTACTGTGATTTTCTCAGTCCGTTGCATACGAGTTCCATACCAATTTGTCCGGATATGACTGGATGAAACCGGAAATATCCGGTTTTGTTTTGGGTAACTCAATCCCAGATATTGCTACAGCCTCTGTGTTTCTGTATTACTGATTTATCCAGGGACTTTATTGTTTATAATATTTTTATCAGGGAACATTTAATTTGACCTAGGAAACACTAATTGGTTCCACATGGCGACACCAGCTCTACGCATTCGTATTTTGTAGGGAGAAAGCTAGAGGAACTGCGGCAAACAAACATGATATTTCTGTTTGTCTAGATGACATTTTATGCACTTGCCTAACGAAAAGACGTTGCTTTTCTCCAAAACCATTGTTACTGTGATTTTCTCGGTCCATTGCATATGAATTCCACACCAGTTTGTCCGGATAAGACTGGATGAAACAGGAAATATCCGGTTGTGTTTTGGCTAACTCAATCCCAGATATTGCTAGAGACTCTGTGTTTGTGTATTCCTTATATTATCCACGGACTTTATTGTTTTGAAAGTTTTTTTTATCAGGGAACATTTAATTTTGAGCTTGGAAACAATAATTGGTTCCACATGGAGCGATCAGCTCCACATATTCGTATTTTCTAGGGAGAAAGCTAGAGAAAGTGCAGCAATCAAACATGATATTTCTGTTTGTATAGATGACATTTTATCTACTTGCTTAACGAAAAGACTTTGCTTTTCTCCAAAACCATTGTTACTGTGATTTTCTCGGTCCATTGCATATGAATTCCACACCAGTTTGTCAGGATATGACTGGATGAAACCAGAAATATCTGGTTGTGTTTTGGCTAACTCAATCCCAGATATTGCTACATCCTCTGTGTTTGTGTTTTCTGGATATTATCCACAGACATTATTGTTTTCAATGTTTTTTATTTGGAACATTTAATTTTGTGCTTGGAATCACTAAGTGGTTCCACGTGGAGTCAACAGCTCTGCACATTCATGTTTTCTAGGGAGAAAGCTAAAGGTACTGCGACAAACAAACATGATATTTCTGTTTCTATCGAAGATATTTTCTGCACTTGCCTAACGAAAAGACTTTGCTTTTCTCCAAAACCATTTTTACTGTGATTTTCTCGGTCCGTTGCATACGAATTCCACACCAGTTTGTCCGGATATGACTGGATGAAACAGGAAATATCCGGTTGTGTTTTGGCTAACTCAATCCCAGATATTGCTAGACTCTGTGTTTGTGTATTCCTTATATTATCCACGGACTTTATTGTTTTGAATGTTTTTTTTTATCAGGGAACATTTAATTTTGAGCTTGGAAACACGGATTGGTTCCACATGGAGAGATCAGCTCCACACATTCGTATTTTGTAGGGAGAAAGCTAGAGGAACTGCGGCAAACAACGATGATATTTCTGTTTGTCTAGATGACATTTTATGCACTTGCCTAACGAAAAGACTTTCTTTTTCTCTAAAACAATTTTCACTGCGATTTTCTCGATACACTGCATATGAATTCCACACCAGTTTGTCCGGACATGACTAGATGAAAAAGGAAATATCCTTTTTTTTTTTTTTTTTTGCTAACTCAATCCCAAATATGGCTACAGCCACTGTGTTTGTGTTTTCTGGATATTATCCACAGACATTATTGTTTTCAATGTTTTTTATTTGGAACATTTAATTTTGTGCTTGGAATCACTAATTGGTTCCACGTGGAGACACCAGCTTTGCACATTCGTATTTTCTAGGGAGAAAGCTAGAGGAACTGCTGCAAACAAACATGATATTTCTGTTTGTATTGAAAATATTTTCTGCACTTGCCTAACGAAAAGACTTTCCTTTTCTCCAAAACCATTTTTACTGTGATTTTCTCGGTCCGTTGCATATGAATTCCACACCAGTTTGTCCGGATATGACTGGACGAAACAGGAAATATCTGGTTGTGTTTTGGCTAACTCAATCCCAGATATTGCTACAGCCTCTGTGTTTGTGTATTCCTTATATTATCCACGGACTTTATTGTTTTGAATGTTTTTTTATCAGGGAACATTTAAATTTGACCTTGGAAACACTGATTGGTTCCACATGGAGAGATCAGCTCCACACATTCGTATTTTGTAGGGAGAAAGCTAGAGGAACTGCAGCAAACCAACATGACATTTCTGTTTGTTTCGATGACATTTTATGCACTTGCCTACCGAAAATACTTTGGTTTTCTCTAAAACCATTTTTACTGTGATTTTCTCGATACCCTGCATACGAATTCCACACCAGTTTGTCCGGACATGACTAGATGAAAAAGGAAATATCCCTTTTTTTTTGTTTTTTGTTTTTGTTTTTTTGGCTAACTCAATTCCAAATATGGCTACAGCCACTGTGTTTGTGTTTTCTGGATATTATCCACAGACATTATTGTTTTCAATGTTTTTTATTTGGGAACATTTAATTTTGTACTTGCAATCACTAATTGGTTCCACATGGAGACACCAGTTCTGCACATTCGTATTTTCCAGGGAGAAAGCTAGAGGAACTGCAGCAAACAAACATGATATTTCTGTTTGTCTAGATGACATTTTATGCACTTGCCTAACGAAAAGACTTTCCTTTTCTCCAAAACCATTTTTACTGTGAGTTTCTCGGTCCATTTAATACGAATTCCATACCACTTTGTCCGGATATAACTGGATGAAAAAAGAAATATCTGGTTGTGTTTTGGCTAACTCAATCTAAACTATTGTGAAAGCCTCTGTGTTTGTGTTTTCCGGATATTATCGATGGACTTTATTGTTTTGAATGTTTTTATCAGGGAACATTTAATTTTGTACCGTTGAAACACTAATTGGTTCCACATGGAGACACCAGCTCTACACATTCGTATTTTCTAGGGAGAAAGCTAGAGGAACTGCAGCAAAAAAACATGATATTTCTGTTTGTATACATGACATTTTATGCACTTGCCTAACAAAAAGATTTTTATTTTGTCCAAAACTATTTTACTATATTTTCTCGGTCTGTTGCATATGAATTCCACACCAGTTTGTCCAGATATGACTGGATGAAACCAGAAACATCTGGTTGTGTTTTGGCTAACTCAATCCCAGATATTGCTACAGCCTTTGTGTTTGTGTATTCCTGATATTATCCACAGACTTTATTGTTTTGAATGTTTTATTTCAGGGAACATTTAATTTTCTGCTTGGAATCACTAATTGGTTCCACAAGGAGACACCAGCTCTACACATTCGTATTTTCTAGGGATAAAGCTAAAGGAACTGTGACAAACAAACATGATATTTCTGTTTGTATCGAAGATATTTTCTGCACTTGCCTAACGAAAAGACTTTGCTTTTCTCCAAAACAATTTGTACTGTGATTTTCTCAGTCCGTTGCATACGAGTTCCATACCAATTTGTCCGGATATGACTGGATGAAACCGGAAATATCCGGTTTTGTTTTGGGTAACTCAATCCCAGATATTGCTACAGCCTCTGTGTTTCTGTATTACTGATTTATCCAGGGACTTTATTGTTTATAATATTTTTATCAGGGAACATTTAATTTGACCTAGGAAACACTAATTGGTTCCACATGGCGACACCAGCTCTACGCATTCGTATTTTGTAGGGAGAAAGCTAGAGGAACTGCGGCAAACAAACATGATATTTCTGTTTGTCTAGATGACATTTTATGCACTTGCCTAACGAAAAGACGTTGCTTTTCTCCAAAACCATTGTTACTGTGATTTTCTCGGTCCATTGCATATGAATTCCACACCAGTTTGTCCGGATAAGACTGGATGAAACAGGAAATATCCGGTTGTGTTTTGGCTAACTCAATCCCAGATATTGCTAGAGACTCTGTGTTTGTGTATTCCTTATATTATCCACGGACTTTATTGTTTTGAAAGTTTTTTTTATCAGGGAACATTTAATTTTGAGCTTGGAAACAATAATTGGTTCCACATGGAGCGATCAGCTCCACATATTCGTATTTTCTAGGGAGAAAGCTAGAGAAAGTGCAGCAATCAAACATGATATTTCTGTTTGTATAGATGACATTTTATCTACTTGCTTAACGAAAAGACTTTGCTTTTCTCCAAAACCATTGTTACTGTGATTTTCTCGGTCCATTGCATATGAATTCCACACCAGTTTGTCAGGATATGACTGGATGAAACCAGAAATATCTGGTTGTGTTTTGGCTAACTCAATCCCAGATATTGCTACATCCTCTGTGTTTGTGTTTTCTGGATATTATCCACAGACATTATTGTTTTCAATGTTTTTTATTTGGAACATTTAATTTTGTGCTTGGAATCACTAAGTGGTTCCACGTGGAGTCAACAGCTCTGCACATTCATGTTTTCTAGGGAGAAAGCTAAAGGTACTGCGACAAACAAACATGATATTTCTGTTTCTATCGAAGATATTTTCTGCACTTGCCTAACGAAAAGACTTTGCTTTTCTCCAAAACCATTTTTACTGTGATTTTCTCGGTCCGTTGCATACGAATTCCACACCAGTTTGTCCGGATATGACTGGATGAAACAGGAAATATCCGGTTGTGTTTTGGCTAACTCAATCCCAGATATTGCTAGACTCTGTGTTTGTGTATTCCTTATATTATCCACGGACTTTATTGTTTTGAATGTTTTTTTTTATCAGGGAACATTTAATTTTGAGCTTGGAAACACGGATTGGTTCCACATGGAGAGATCAGCTCCACACATTCGTATTTTGTAGGGAGAAAGCTAGAGGAACTGCGGCAAACAACGATGATATTTCTGTTTGTCTAGATGACATTTTATGCACTTGCCTAACGAAAAGACTTTCTTTTTCTCTAAAACAATTTTCACTGCGATTTTCTCGATACACTGCATATGAATTCCACACCAGTTTGTCCGGACATGACTAGATGAAAAAGGAAATATCCTTTTTTTTTTTTTTTTTTTTGCTAACTCAATCCCAAATATGGCTACAGCCACTGTGTTTGTGTTTTCTGGATATTATCCACAGACATTATTGTTTTCAATGTTTTTTATTTGGAACATTTAATTTTGTGCTTGGAATCACTAATTGGTTCCACGTGGAGACACCAGCTTTGCACATTCGTATTTTCTAGGGAGAAAGCTAGAGGAACTGCTGCAAACAAACATGATATTTCTGTTTGTATTGAAAATATTTTCTGCACTTGCCTAACGAAAAGACTTTCCTTTTCTCCAAAACCATTTTTACTGTGATTTTCTCGGTCCGTTGCATATGAATTCCACACCAGTTTGTCCGGATATGACTGGACGAAACAGGAAATATCTGGTTGTGTTTTGGCTAACTCAATCCCAGATATTGCTACAGCCTCTGTGTTTGTGTATTCCTTATATTATCCACGGACTTTATTGTTTTGAATGTTTTTTTATCAGGGAACATTTAAATTTGACCTTGGAAACACTGATTGGTTCCACATGGAGAGATCAGCTCCACACATTCGTATTTTGTAGGGAGAAAGCTAGAGGAACTGCAGCAAACCAACATGACATTTCTGTTTGTTTCGATGACATTTTATGCACTTGCCTACCGAAAATACTTTGGTTTTCTCTAAAACCATTTTTACTGTGATTTTCTCGATACCCTGCATACGAATTCCACACCAGTTTGTCCGGACATGACTAGATGAAAAAGGAAATATCCCTTTTTTTTTGTTTTTTGTTTTTGTTTTTTTGGCTAACTCAATTCCAAATATGGCTACAGCCACTGTGTTTGTGTTTTCTGGATATTATCCACAGACATTATTGTTTTCAATGTTTTTTATTTGGGAACATTTAATTTTGTACTTGCAATCACTAATTGGTTCCACATGGAGACACCAGTTCTGCACATTCGTATTTTCCAGGGAGAAAGCTAGAGGAACTGCAGCAAACAAACATGATATTTCTGTTTGTCTAGATGACATTTTATGCACTTGCCTAACGAAAAGACTTTCCTTTTCTCCAAAACCATTTTTACTGTGAGTTTCTCGGTCCATTTAATACGAATTCCATACCACTTTGTCCGGATATAACTGGATGAAAAAAGAAATATCTGGTTGTGTTTTGGCTAACTCAATCTAAACTATTGTGAAAGCCTCTGTGTTTGTGTTTTCCGGATATTATCGATGGACTTTATTGTTTTGAATGTTTTTATCAGGGAACATTTAATTTTGTACCGTTGAAACACTAATTGGTTCCACATGGAGACACCAGCTCTACACATTCGTATTTTCTAGGGAGAAAGCTAGAGGAACTGCAGCAAAAAAACATGATATTTCTGTTTGTATACATGACATTTTATGCACTTGCCTAACAAAAAGATTTTTATTTTGTCCAAAACTATTTTACTATATTTTCTCGGTCTGTTGCATATGAATTCCACACCAGTTTGTCCAGATATGACTGGATGAAACCAGAAACATCTGGTTGTGTTTTGGCTAACTCAATCCCAGATATTGCTACAGCCTTTGTGTTTGTGTATTCCTGATATTATCCACAGACTTTATTGTTTTGAATGTTTTATTTCAGGGAACATTTAATTTTCTGCTTGGAATCACTAATTGGTTCCACAAGGAGACACCAGCTCTACACATTCGTATTTTCTAGGGATAAAGCTAAAGGAACTGTGACAAACAAACATGATATTTCTGTTTGTATCGAAGATATTTTCTGCACTTGCCTAACGAAAAGACTTTGCTTTTCTCCAAAACAATTTGTACTGTGATTTTCTCAGTCCGTTGCATACGAGTTCCATACCAATTTGTCCGGATATGACTGGATGAAACCGGAAATATCCGGTTTTGTTTTGGGTAACTCAATCCCAGATATTGCTACAGCCTCTGTGTTTCTGTATTACTGATTTATCCAGGGACTTTATTGTTTATAATATTTTTATCAGGGAACATTTAATTTGACCTAGGAAACACTAATTGGTTCCACATGGCGACACCAGCTCTACGCATTCGTATTTTGTAGGGAGAAAGCTAGAGGAACTGCGGCAAACAAACATGATATTTCTGTTTGTCTAGATGACATTTTATGCACTTGCCTAACGAAAAGACATTGCTTTTCTCCAAAACCATTGTTACTGTGATTTTCTCGGTCCATTGCATATGAATTCCACACCAGTTTGTCCGGATAAGACTGGATGAAACAGGAAATATCCGGTTGTGTTTTGGCTAACTCAATCCCAGATATTGCTAGAGACTCTGTGTTTGTGTATTCCTTATATTATCCACGGACTTTATTGTTTTGAAAGTTTTTTTTATCAGGGAACATTTAATTTTGAGCTTGGAAACAATAATTGGTTCCACATGGAGCGATCAGCTCCACACATTCGTATTTTCTAGGGAGAAAGCTAGAGGAAGTGCAGCAATCAAACATGATATTTCTGTTTGTATAGATGACATTTTATCTACTTGCTTAACGAAAAGACTTTGCTTTTCTCCAAAACCATTGTTACTGTGATTTTCTCGGTCCATTGCATATGAATTCCACACCAGTTTGTCAGGATATGACTGGATGAAACCAGAAATATCTGGTTGTGTTTTGGCTAACTCAATCCCAGATATTGCTACATCCTCTGTGTTTGTGTTTTCTGGATATTATCCACAGACATTATTGTTTTCAATGTTTTTTATTTGGAACATTTAATTTTGTGCTTGGAATCACTAAGTGGTTCCACGTGGAGTCAACAGCTCTGCACATTCATGTTTTCTAGGGAGAAAGCTAAAGGTACTGCGACAAACAAACATGATATTTCTGTTTCTATCGAAGATATTTTCTGCACTTGCCTAACGAAAAGACTTTGCTTTTCTCCAAAACCATTTTTACTGTGATTTTCTCGGTCCGTTGCATACGAATTCCACACCAGTTTGTCCGGATATGACTGGATGAAACAGGAAATATCCGGTTGTGTTTTGGCTAACTCAATCCCAGATATTGCTAGACTCTGTGTTTGTGTATTCCTTATATTATCCACGGACTTTATTGTTTTGAATGTTTTTTTTTATCAGGGAACATTTAATTTTGAGCTTGGAAACACGGATTGGTTCCACATGGAGAGATCAGCTCCACACATTCGTATTTTGTAGGGAGAAAGCTAGAGGAACTGCGGCAAACAACGATGATATTTCTGTTTGTCTAGATGACATTTTATGCACTTGCCTAACGAAAAGACTTTCTTTTTCTCTAAAACAATTTTCACTGCGATTTTCTCGATACACTGCATATGAATTCCACACCAGTTTGTCCGGACATGACTAGATGAAAAAGGAAATATCCTTTTTTTTTTTTTTTTTTGCTAACTCAATCCCAAATATGGCTACAGCCACTGTGTTTGTGTTTTCTGGATATTATCCACAGACATTATTGTTTTCAATGTTTTTTATTTGGAACATTTAATTTTGTGCTTGGAATCACTAATTGGTTCCACGTGGAGACACCAGCTTTGCACATTCGTATTTTCTAGGGAGAAAGCTAGAGGAACTGCTGCAAACAAACATGATATTTCTGTTTGTATTGAAAATATTTTCTGCACTTGCCTAACGAAAAGACTTTCCTTTTCTCCAAAACCATTTTTACTGTGATTTTCTCGGTCCGTTGCATATGAATTCCACACCAGTTTGTCCGGATATGACTGGACGAAACAGGAAATATCTGGTTGTGTTTTGGCTAACTCAATCCCAGATATTGCTACAGCCTCTGTGTTTGTGTATTCCTTATATTATCCACGGACTTTATTGTTTTGAATGTTTTTTTATCAGGGAACATTTAAATTTGACCTTGGAAACACTGATTGGTTCCACATGGAGAGATCAGCTCCACACATTCGTATTTTGTAGGGAGAAAGCTAGAGGAACTGCAGCAAACCAACATGACATTTCTGTTTGTTTCGATGACATTTTATGCACTTGCCTACCGAAAATACTTTGGTTTTCTCTAAAACCATTTTTACTGTGATTTTCTCGATACCCTGCATACGAATTCCACACCAGTTTGTCCGGACATGACTAGATGAAAAAGGAAATATCCCTTTTTTTTTGTTTTTTGTTTTTGTTTTTTTGGCTAACTCAATTCCAAATATGGCTACAGCCACTGTGTTTGTGTTTTCTGGATATTATCCACAGACATTATTGTTTTCAATGTTTTTTATTTGGGAACATTTAATTTTGTACTTGCAATCACTAATTGGTTCCACATGGAGACACCAGTTCTGCACATTCGTATTTTCCAGGGAGAAAGCTAGAGGAACTGCAGCAAACAAACATGATATTTCTGTTTGTCTAGATGACATTTTATGCACTTGCCTAACGAAAAGACTTTCCTTTTCTCCAAAACCATTTTTACTGTGAGTTTCTCGGTCCATTTAATACGAATTCCATACCACTTTGTCCGGATATAACTGGATGAAAAAAGAAATATCTGGTTGTGTTTTGGCTAACTCAATCTAAACTATTGTGAAAGCCTCTGTGTTTGTGTTTTCCGGATATTATCGATGGACTTTATTGTTTTGAATGTTTTTATCAGGGAACATTTAATTTTGTACCGTTGAAACACTAATTGGTTCCACATGGAGACACCAGCTCTACACATTCGTATTTTCTAGGGAGAAAGCTAGAGGAACTGCAGCAAAAAAACATGATATTTCTGTTTGTATACATGACATTTTATGCACTTGCCTAACAAAAAGATTTTTATTTTGTCCAAAACTATTTTACTATATTTTCTCGGTCTGTTGCATATGAATTCCACACCAGTTTGTCCAGATATGACTGGATGAAACCAGAAACATCTGGTTGTGTTTTGGCTAACTCAATCCCAGATATTGCTACAGCCTTTGTGTTTGTGTATTCCTGATATTATCCACAGACTTTATTGTTTTGAATGTTTTATTTCAGGGAACATTTAATTTTCTGCTTGGAATCACTAATTGGTTCCACAAGGAGACACCAGCTCTACACATTCGTATTTTCTAGGGATAAAGCTAAAGGAACTGTGACAAACAAACATGATATTTCTGTTTGTATCGAAGATATTTTCTGCACTTGCCTAACGAAAAGACTTTGCTTTTCTCCAAAACAATTTGTACTGTGATTTTCTCAGTCCGTTGCATACGAGTTCCATACCAATTTGTCCGGATATGACTGGATGAAACCGGAAATATCCGGTTTTGTTTTGGGTAACTCAATCCCAGATATTGCTACAGCCTCTGTGTTTCTGTATTACTGATTTATCCAGGGACTTTATTGTTTATAATATTTTTATCAGGGAACATTTAATTTGACCTAGGAAACACTAATTGGTTCCACATGGCGACACCAGCTCTACGCATTCGTATTTTGTAGGGAGAAAGCTAGAGGAACTGCGGCAAACAAACATGATATTTCTGTTTGTCTAGATGACATTTTATGCACTTGCCTAACGAAAAGACATTGCTTTTCTCCAAAACCATTGTTACTGTGATTTTCTCGGTCCATTGCATATGAATTCCACACCAGTTTGTCCGGATAAGACTGGATGAAACAGGAAATATCCGGTTGTGTTTTGGCTAACTCAATCCCAGATATTGCTAGAGACTCTGTGTTTGTGTATTCCTTATATTATCCACGGACTTTATTGTTTTGAAAGTTTTTTTTATCAGGGAACATTTAATTTTGAGCTTGGAAACAATAATTGGTTCCACATGGAGTGATCAGCTCCACACATTCGTATTTTCTAGGGAGAAAGCTAGAGGAAGTGCAGCAATCAAACATGATATTTCTGTTTGTATAGATGACATTTTATCTACTTGCTTAACGAAAAGACTTTGCTTTTCTCCAAAACCATTGTTACTGTGATTTTCTCGGTCCATTGCATATGAATTCCACACCAGTTTGTCAGGATATGACTGGATGAAACCAGAAATATCTGGTTGTGTTTTGGCTAACTCAATCCCAGATATTGCTACATCCTCTGTGTTTGTGTTTTCTGGATATTATCCACAGACATTATTGTTTTCAATGTTTTTTATTTGGGAACATTTAATTTTGTGCTTGGAATCACTAATTGGTTCCACATGGAGACACCAGCTCTACAAATTTGTATTTTGTAGGGAGAAAGCTAGAGGGACTGCAGCAAACAAACATGATATTTCTGTTTGTATAGATGACATTTTATCTACTTGCTTAATGAAAAGACTTTGCTTTTCTCCAAAACCATTGTTACTGTGATTATCTCAGTCCATTGCATATGAATTCCACACCAGTTTGTCAGGATATGACTGGATGAAACCAGAAATATCTGGTTGTGTTTTGGCTAACTCAATCCCAGATATTGCTACATCCTCTGTGTTTGTGTTTTCTGGATATTATCCACAGACATTATTGTTTTCAATGTTTTTTATTTGGGAACATTTAATTTTGTGCTTGGAATCACTAATTGGTTCCACATGGAGACACCAGCTCTACACATTTGTATTTTCCAGGGAGAAAGCTACAGGAACTGCGGCAAACAAACATGATATTTCTGTTTGTCTAGATGACATTTTATGCACTTGCCTAACGAAAAGACTTTCCTTTTCTCCAAAACCATTTTAGCTGTGATTTTCTCGGTCCATTGCATACGAATTTCACACCACTTTGACCAGATATGACTGGCTGAAAACAGAAATATCCGGTTGTGTTTTGGCTAATTCAATCCCATATATTGCTACAGCCTCGGTGTTTGTGTTTTCTGGATACTATTGACGGACTTTATTGTTTTCAATGTTTTTATCAGGGAACATTTAATTTTGTGCTAGGAAACACTAATTGGTTCCACATGGAGACACTAGCTCTGCACATTCATATTTTCAAGGGAGAAAGCTAGAGAAAATGCAGCAAACAAACATGCTATTTCTGTTTGTCTAGATGACATTTTATGCAGTTGCCTAACGAAAAGACTTTGCTTTTCTCCAAAACAATTTTTACCTTGATTTTCTCGGTCCATTGCATACGAATTCCACACCATTTTTTCCAGAAATGACTGGATGAATCCAGAAATATCCGGTTGTGTTTTGGCTAACTCAATCCCAGATATTGCTACAGCCTCTTTGTTTGTGTTTTCTGGATATTATCGACAGACTTTTTTGATTTGAATGTTTTTATCAGGGTACATTTAATTTTGTACCGTAGAAACACTAATTGACACCACATGGAGACACCAGCTCTATACATTCGTATTTTCTAGGGAGAAAGCTAGAGGAACTGCAGCAAACAAACATGATATTTCTGTTTGTATAGATGACGTTTTATGCACTTTCCTAAAGAAAAGATTTGCTTTTCTCTAAAACCAATTTACTGTGATTTTCTCGGTTCATTGCATCCGAATTCCACAGCACTTTCTCTGGATATGATTGAATGAAACCAGAAATATCCGGTTGTGTATCGGCTAACTCAATCCGAAATATTGTGAAAGCCTCTCTGTTTGTTTTCTCCGGATATTATCGATGTACTTTATGGTTTTGAATGTTTTTTATCAGGGAACATTTAATTTTGTACCATAGAAACACTAATTGTATCCACATGGAGAAACCAGCTCTGAAATCCGTATTTTCTAGGGGAAACTAAAGGAACTGCGGCAAACAAACGTGATATTTCTACTTGAATAGATGACATTTTATACACTTGCCTAACGAAAAGACTTTCCTTTTCTTGAAAACCATTTATACTGTGATTGTCTCGGTCCATTGTATACGAATTCCAGACCACTTTGTCTGGCTCTGCCTGGATGAAATCAGAATTATCCGGTTGTGTTTTGGCTAACTCAATCCCAGATATTGCTACAGGCTCTGTGATAATACTTTCTGGATATTATCGACAGGCTTTATTGTTTTGAATTTTTTTTATCAGGGAACATTTAATTTTGTGCTGGGAAACAGTATTTGACTCCACATGGAGACACCAGCTCTACACATTCCTATTTTCTAGGGAGAAATCTGCAGGAACTGCGGCAAACAAACGTGATATTTCTGTTTGTATAGATGACATTTTATACACTTACCTAACGAAAAGACTTTGCTTTTCTCCAAAACAATTTTTTCTTGATTTTCTCGGTCCATTGCACACGAATTCCACACCACTTTGTCCGGATATCACTGGAAGAAACCAGAAATATCCGGTTGTGTTTTGGCTAACTCAATCCGAAATATTGTGAAAGCCTCTGTGTTTGTGTTTTCTAGATATTATCGATGGACTTTATTATTTTGAATGTTTTTATCAGGGAACATTTCATTTTGTACCGTTGAAACACTAATTGGTTCATCCTGGGGACACCAGCTCTACACATTCGTATTTTCTGGGGAGAAAGCTAGAGGTACTGCGGCAAACAAACATCATATTTCTGTTTGTATAGATGACATTATATGCACATGCCTAACGAAAAGACTTTGCTATTCTCCAAAATCATTTCCCTGTGATTTTCTCGGTCGATTGCATAGGAATTCCACACCAGTTTCTCCGGATATGACTGGATGAAACCGGAAATATTCGAGTTTGTTCTAGCTAACTCAATCCCAGATATTGCTACAGCCTCTGTGTTTGTGTTTTCTGGACATAATCAATGGACTTCATTGTTTTGAATGTTTTTTATCGGGGAACAATGGATTTTGAGCTTGGATACAGTTATTGGTTCCACATGGAGACACCAGCTCTACATATTCGTATTTTCTAAAGAGAAAGCTGGAGGAACTGTGACAAACAAACATGATATTTCTGTTTGTCTAGATGACATTTTATGCAGTTGCCTAACAAAAAAACTCTGCTTTTCCCCAAACTATTTTAACTGTGATTTTCTCGGTCCATTGCATACGAATTCCACAACAGTTTGTCCAGATATGATGGGATGAAACCAGAAACATCCGGTTGTGTTTTGGCTAACTCAATCCGAAATATTGTGAAAGCCTCTGTGTTTCTGTTTTCTGGATATTATCGATGGACTTTATTCTTTTGAATGTTTTTATCAGGGAACATTTAATTTTGTACCGTTGAAACACTAATTGGTTCATCCTGGGGACACCAGCTCTACACATTCGTATTTTCTAGGGAGAAAGCTCGAGGAACTGTGGAAATCAAACATGATAATTCTGTTTGTATGGATGACATTTTATGCACTTGCCTAACGAAAACACTTTGCTTTTCTCCAAAACCATTTTTACTCTGATTTTCTCTGTCCACTGCATACGAATTCCACACCACTTTGTCCGGATATGACTGGATGAATCCGGAAATATCCGGTTGTGTTTTGGCTAACTCAATCTGAAATATTGTGAAAGATTCAGTGTTTGTGTTTTCAAGATATTATTGATGGACTTATTGTTTTGAATGTTTTTATCAGGGAACACTTCATTTTGTACCATAGAAACACTAATTGGTTCATCATGGGGACACCAGCTCTACACATTCCTATTTTCTGAGGAGAAAGGTAGAGGAACTGCTGCAAACAAACATGATAATTCTGTTTGTATAGATTACAATTTATGCACTTTCCTAACGAAAAGACTTTCGTTTCTCAAAAATCATTTTTACTGTGATTTTCTAAGTCCACTGCACATGAATTCCACACCACTTTGTCCGTATCTGACTGGATGAAACCGGAAATATCCAGTTGTGTTTTCGCTTACTCAATCCGCATATTGCTACAGCCTCTGTGTTTGTGTATTCCTGATATTTTCCACGGACTTTATTTTTTTTAATGTTTTTATCAGGGAATATTTCATTTTGTACCGTTGAAACACTAACTGGTTCATCATGGGTATATCAGCACTACACATTCGTATTTTCTGGGGAGAAAGCTAGAGGAACTGCCGCAAACAAACATGATAATTCTGTTTGTAAACATGATATTATATGCACTTTCCTAACGAAAAGACTTTGCTTTTCTCAAAAATCATTTTTACTGTGATTTTCTCGGTCCATTTCATCCAAATTACACACCACTTTGTCCGGATATCACTGGAAGAAACCAGAAATATCCGGTTGTGTTTTGGCTAACTCAATCCGAAATATTGTGAAAGCCTCTGTGTTTGTGTTTTCTGGATATTATCGGTGGACTTTATGGTTTTGAATGTTTTTATCAGGGAACATTTCATTTTGTACCAAAGAAACACTAATTGGTTCATCCCGGGGACACCAGCTCTACATATTCCTATTTTCTGGGGAGAAAGCTAGAGGAACTGCGGCAAACAAACATGATATTTTTGTTTGTATAGATGACACTTTATGCACTTGCCTAAGGAAAAGACTTTGCTTTTCTCCAAAACCAATTTTTACTGTGATTTTCTCGGTCCATTGCATATGAATTCAAAAACCACTTTGTCGGACATGACTGGATGAAACCAGAAATATCCGGTTGTGCTTTGGATAACTCAATCGAAATATTGTGAAAGTCTCTGTGTTTGTGTTTTCCAGATACTATCGACACACTTTATAGTTTTGAAAGTTTTTATCAGGGAACATTTCATTTTGTACCGTAGAAACACTAATTCATTCATCATGGGAACACCAGCTCTACACATTCGTATTTTCTAGAGAGAAAGCTAGAGGAACTGCAGCAAACAAACATGATATTTCTGTTTGTATAGATGACGTTTTATGCACTTTCCTAAAGAAAAGATTTGCTTTTCTCTAAAACCAATTTACTGTGATTTTCTCGGTTCATTGCATCCGAATTCCACAGCACTTTCTCTGGATATGATTGAATGAAACCAGAAATATCCGGTTGTGTATCGGCTAACTCAATCCGAAATATTGTGAAAGCCTCTCTGTTTGTTTTCTCCGGATATTATCGATGTACTTTATGGTTTTGAATGTTTTTTATCAGGGAACATTTAATTTTGTACCATAGAAACACTAATTGTATCCACATGGAGAAACCAGCTCTGAAATCCGTATTTTCTAGGGGAAACTAAAGGAACTGCGGCAAACAAACGTGATATTTCTACTTGAATAGATGACATTTTATACACTTGCCTAACGAAAAGACTTTCCTTTTCTTGAAAACCATTTATACTGTGATTGTCTCGGTCCATTGTATACGAATTCCAGACCACTTTGTCTGGCTCTGCCTGGATGAAATCAGAATTATCCGGTTGTGTTTTGGCTAACTCAATCCCAGATATTGCTACAGGCTCTGTGATAATACTTTCTGGATATTATCGACAGGCTTTATTGTTTTGAATTTTTTTTATCAGGGAACATTTAATTTTGTGCTGGGAAACAGTATTTGACTCCACATGGAGACACCAGCTCTACACATTCCTATTTTCTAGGGAGAAATCTGCAGGAACTGCGGCAAACAAACGTGATATTTCTGTTTGTATAGATGACATTTTATACACTTACCTAACGAAAAGACTTTGCTTTTCTCCAAAACAATTTTTTCTTGATTTTCTCGGTCCATTGCACACGAATTCCACACCACTTTGTCCGGATATCACTGGAAGAAACCAGAAATATCCGGTTGTGTTTTGGCTAACTCAATCCGAAATATTGTGAAAGCCTCTGTGTTTGTGTTTTCTAGATATTATCGATGGACTTTATTATTTTGAATGTTTTTATCAGGGAACATTTCATTTTGTACCGTTGAAACACTAATTGGTTCATCCTGGGGACACCAGCTCTACACATTCGTATTTTCTGGGGAGAAAGCTAGAGGTACTGCGGCAAACAAACATCATATTTCTGTTTGTATAGATGACATTATATGCACATGCCTAACGAAAAGACTTTGCTATTCTCCAAAATCATTTCCCTGTGATTTTCTCGGTCGATTGCATAGGAATTCCACACCAGTTTCTCCGGATATGACTGGATGAAACCGGAAATATTCGAGTTTGTTCTAGCTAACTCAATCCCAGATATTGCTACAGCCTCTGTGTTTGTGTTTTCTAGACATAATCAATGGACTTCATTGTTTTGAATGTTTTTTATCGGGGAACAATGGATTTTGAGCTTGGATACAGTTATTGGTTCCACATGGAGACACCAGCTCTACATATTCGTATTTTCTAAAGAGAAAGCTGGAGGAACTGTGACAAACAAACATGATATTTCTGTTTGTCTAGATGACATTTTATGCAGTTGCCTAACAAAAAAACTCTGCTTTTCCCCAAACCATTTTAACTGTGATTTTCTCGGTCCATTGCATACGAATTCCACAACAGTTTGTCCGGATATGATGGGATGAAACCAGAAACATCCGGTTGTGTTTTGGCTAACTCAATCCGAAATATTGTGAAAGCCTCTGTGTTTCTGTTTTCTGGATATTATCGATGGACTTTATTCTTTTGAATGTTTTTATCAGGGAACATTTAATTTTGTACCGTTGAAACACTAATTGGTTCATCCTGGGGACACCAGCTCTACACATTCGTATTTTCTAGGGAGAAAGCTCGAGGAACTGTGGAAATCAAACATGATAATTCTGTTTGTATGGATGACATTTTATGCACTTGCCTAACGAAAACACTTTGCTTTTCTCCAAAACCATTTTTACTCTGATTTTCTCTGTCCACTGCATACGAATTCCACACCACTTTGTCCGGATATGACTGGATGAATCCGGAAATATCCGGTTGTGTTTTGGCTAACTCAATCTGAAATATTGTGAAAGATTCAGTGTTTGTGTTTTCAAGATATTATTGATGGACTTATTGTTTTGAATGTTTTTATCAGGGAACACTTCATTTTGTACCATAGAAACACTAATTGGTTCATCATGGGGACACCAGCTCTACACATTCCTATTTTCTGGGGAGAAAGGTAGAGGAACTGCTGCAAACAAACATGATAATTCTGTTTGTATAGATTACAATTTATGCACTTTCCTAACGAAAAGACTTTCGTTTCTCAAAAATCATTTTTACTGTGATTTTCTAAGTCCACTGCACATGAATTCCACACCACTTTGTCCGTATCTGACTGGATGAAACCGGAAATATCCAGTTGTGTTTTCGCTTACTCAATCCGCATATTGCTACAGCCTCTGTGTTTGTGTATTCCTGATATTTTCCACGGACTTTATTTTTTTTAATGTTTTTATCAGGGAATATTTCATTTTGTACCGTTGAAACACTAACTGGTTCATCATGGGTATATCAGCACTACACATTCGTATTTTCTGGGGAGAAAGCTAGAGGAACTGCCGCAAACAAACATGATAATTCTGTTTGTAAACATGATATTATATGCACTTTCCTAACGAAAAGACTTTGCTTTTCTCAAAAATCATTTTTACTGTGATTTTCTCGGTCCATTTCATCCAAATTACACACCACTTTGTCCGGATATCACTGGAAGAAACCAGAAATATCCGGTTGTGTTTTGGCTAACTCAATCCGAAATATTGTGAAAGCCTCTGTGTTTGTGTTTTCTGGATATTATCGGTGGACTTTATGGTTTTGAATGTTTTTATCAGGGAACATTTCATTTTGTACCAAAGAAACACTAATTGGTTCATCCCGGGGACACCAGCTCTACATATTCCTATTTTCTGGGGAGAAAGCTAGAGGAACTGCGGCAAACAAACATGATATTTTTGTTTGTATAGATGACACTTTATGCACTTGCCTAAGGAAAAGACTTTGCTTTTCTCCAAAACCAATTTTTACTGTGATTTTCTCGGTCCATTGCATATGAATTCAAAAACCACTTTGTCGGACATGACTGGATGAAACCAGAAATATCCGGTTGTGCTTTGGATAACTCAATCGAAATATTGTGAAAGTCTCTGTGTTTGTGTTTTCCAGATACTATCGACACACTTTATAGTTTTGAAAGTTTTTATCAGGGAACATTTCATTTTGTACCGTAGAAACACTAATTCATTCATCATGGGAACACCAGCTCTACACATTCGTATTTTCTAGAGAGAAAGCTAGAGGAACTGCAGCAAACAAACATGATATTTCTGTTTGTATAGATGACGTTTTATGCACTTTCCTAAAGAAAAGATTTGCTTTTCTCTAAAACCAATTTACTGTGATTTTCTCGGTTCATTGCATCCGAATTCCACAGCACTTTCTCTGGATATGATTGAATGAAACCAGAAATATCCGGTTGTGTATCGGCTAACTCAATCCGAAATATTGTGAAAGCCTCTCTGTTTGTTTTCTCCGGATATTATCGATGTACTTTATGGTTTTGAATGTTTTTTATCAGGGAACATTTAATTTTGTACCATAGAAACACTAATTGTATCCACATGGAGAAACCAGCTCTGAAATCCGTATTTTCTAGGGGAAACTAAAGGAACTGCGGCAAACAAACGTGATATTTCTACTTGAATAGATGACATTTTATACACTTGCCTAACGAAAAGACTTTCCTTTTCTTGAAAACCATTTATACTGTGATTGTCTCGGTCCATTGTATACGAATTCCAGACCACTTTGTCTGGCTCTGCCTGGATGAAATCAGAATTATCCGGTTGTGTTTTGGCTAACTCAATCCCAGATATTGCTACAGGCTCTGTGATAATACTTTCTGGATATTATCGACAGGCTTTATTGTTTTGAATTTTTTTTATCAGGGAACATTTAATTTTGTGCTGGGAAACAGTATTTGACTCCACATGGAGACACCAGCTCTACACATTCCTATTTTCTAGGGAGAAATCTGCAGGAACTGCGGCAAACAAACGTGATATTTCTGTTTGTATAGATGACATTTTATACACTTACCTAACGAAAAGACTTTGCTTTTCTCCAAAACAATTTTTTCTTGATTTTCTCGGTCCATTGCACACGAATTCCACACCACTTTGTCCGGATATCACTGGAAGAAACCAGAAATATCCGGTTGTGTTTTGGCTAACTCAATCCGAAATATTGTGAAAGCCTCTGTGTTTGTGTTTTCTAGATATTATCGATGGACTTTATTATTTTGAATGTTTTTATCAGGGAACATTTCATTTTGTACCGTTGAAACACTAATTGGTTCATCCTGGGGACACCAGCTCTACACATTCGTATTTTCTGGGGAGAAAGCTAGAGGTACTGCGGCAAACAAACATCATATTTCTGTTTGTATAGATGACATTATATGCACATGCCTAACGAAAAGACTTTGCTATTCTCCAAAATCATTTCCCTGTGATTTTCTCGGTCGATTGCATAGGAATTCCACACCAGTTTCTCCGGATATGACTGGATGAAACCGGAAATATTCGAGTTTGTTCTAGCTAACTCAATCCCAGATATTGCTACAGCCTCTGTGTTTGTGTTTTCTGGACATAATCAATGGACTTCATTGTTTTGAATGTTTTTTATCGGGGAACAATGGATTTTGAGCTTGGATACAGTTATTGGTTCCACATGGAGACACCAGCTCTACATATTCGTATTTTCTAAAGAGAAAGCTGGAGGAACTGTGACAAACAAACATGATATTTCTGTTTGTCTAGATGACATTTTATGCAGTTGCCTAACAAAAAAACTCTGCTTTTCCCCAAACCATTTTAACTGTGATTTTCTCGGTCCATTGCATACGAATTCCACAACAGTTTGTCCGGATATGATGGGATGAAACCAGAAACATCCGGTTGTGTTTTGGCTAACTCAATCCGAAATATTGTGAAAGCCTCTGTGTTTCTGTTTTCTGGATATTATCGATGGACTTTATTCTTTTGAATGTTTTTATCAGGGAACATTTAATTTTGTACCGTTGAAACACTAATTGGTTCATCCTGGGGACACCAGCTCTACACATTCGTATTTTCTAGGGAGAAAGCTCGAGGAACTGTGGAAATCAAACATGATAATTCTGTTTGTATGGATGACATTTTATGCACTTGCCTAACGAAAACACTTTGCTTTTCTCCAAAACCATTTTTACTCTGATTTTCTCTGTCCACTGCATACGAATTCCACACCACTTTGTCCGGATATGACTGGATGAATCCGGAAATATCCGGTTGTGTTTTGGCTAACTCAATCTGAAATATTGTGAAAGATTCAGTGTTTGTGTTTTCAAGATATTATTGATGGACTTATTGTTTTGAATGTTTTTATCAGGGAACACTTCATTTTGTACCATAGAAACACTAATTGGTTCATCATGGGGACACCAGCTCTACACATTCCTATTTTCTGGGGAGAAAGGTAGAGGAACTGCTGCAAACAAACATGATAATTCTGTTTGTATAGATTACAATTTATGCACTTTCCTAACGAAAAGACTTTCGTTTCTCAAAAATCATTTTTACTGTGATTTTCTAAGTCCACTGCACATGAATTCCACACCACTTTGTCCGTATCTGACTGGATGAAACCGGAAATATCCAGTTGTGTTTTCGCTTACTCAATCCGCATATTGCTACAGCCTCTGTGTTTGTGTATTCCTGATATTTTCCACGGACTTTATTTTTTTTAATGTTTTTATCAGGGAATATTTCATTTTGTACCGTTGAAACACTAACTGGTTCATCATGGGTATATCAGCACTACACATTCGTATTTTCTGGGGAGAAAGCTAGAGGAACTGCCGCAAACAAACATGATAATTCTGTTTGTAAACATGATATTATATGCACTTTCCTAACGAAAAGACTTTGCTTTTCTCAAAAATCATTTTTACTGTGATTTTCTCGGTCCATTTCATCCAAATTACACACCACTTTGTCCGGATATCACTGGAAGAAACCAGAAATATCCGGTTGTGTTTTGGCTAACTCAATCCGAAATATTGTGAAAGCCTCTGTGTTTGTGTTTTCTGGATATTATCGGTGGACTTTATGGTTTTGAATGTTTTTATCAGGGAACATTTCATTTTGTACCAAAGAAACACTAATTGGTTCATCCCGGGGACACCAGCTCTACATATTCCTATTTTCTGGGGAGAAAGCTAGAGGAACTGCGGCAAACAAACATGATATTTTTGTTTGTATAGATGACACTTTATGCACTTGCCTAAGGAAAAGACTTTGCTTTTCTCCAAAACCAATTTTTACTGTGATTTTCTCGGTCCATTGCATATGAATTCAAAAACCACTTTGTCGGACATGACTGTATGAAACCAGAAATATCCGGTTGTGCTTTGGATAACTCAATCGAAATATTGTGAAAGTCTCTGTGTTTGTGTTTTCCAGATACTATCGACACACTTTATAGTTTTGAAAGTTTTTATCAGGGAACATTTCATTTTGTACCGTAGAAACACTAATTCATTCATCATGGGAACACCAGCTCTACACATTCGTATTTTCTAGAGAGAAAGCTAGAGGAACTGCGGCAAATACACATGATAATTCTGTTTGTATAGATGACATTTTATGCTCTTGCCTAACGAAAAGACTTTGCTTTTCTCCAAAATCAATTTTACTGTGATTTTCTTGGTCCATTGCATACGAATTCCACACCAGTTTCTCCGGATATGACTGGATGAAACCAGAAATATCTGGTTGCGTTTTGGCTAACAATCCGAAATATTGTGAAAGCCTCTGTGTTTGTGTTTTCTAGATATTATCGATGGACTTTATTGTTTTGAATGTTTTTATCAGGGAACATTTCATTTTGTACCGTTGAAACACTAATTGGTTCATCCTGGGGACACCAGCTCTACACATTCGTATTTTCTGGGGAGAAAGCTAGTGGAACTGCGGCAAACAAACATGATATTTCTGTTTGTATCGATGACATTTTATGCACTTGCCTAACGAAAAGACTTTGCTATTCTCCAAAATCATTTCCCTGTGATTTTCTCGGTCGATTGCATAGGAATTCCACACCAGTTTCTCCGGATATGACTGGATGAAACCGGAAATATCCGGGTTTGTTCTAACTAGCTCAATCCCAGATATTGCTACAGCCTCTGTGTTTGTGTTTTCTGGACATTATCAATGGACTTTATTGTTTTGAATGTTTTTTATCGGGGAACATTTGATTTTGAGCTTGGATACAGTTATTGGTTCCACATGGAGACACCAGCTCTACATATTCGTATTTTCTAGGGAGAAAGCTAGAGGAACTGTGACAAACAAACATGATATTTCTGTTTGTCTAGATGACATTTTATGCAGTTGCCTAACAAAAAAACTCTGCTTTTCCCCAAACCATTTTAACTGTGATTTTCTCAGTCCATTGCATACGAATTCCACAACAGTTTGTCCGGATATGACTGGAAGAAACCGGAAATATCCGGTTTTGTTTTGGCTAACTCAATCCCAGATATTGCTACAGCCTGTGTGTTTGTGTTTTCTGGATATTATCGATGGACTTTATTGTTTTGAATGTTTTTGTCAAGGAACATTTCATTTTTTACCATTTAAACACTAATTGGTTCATCATGGGAACACCAGCTTTACACATTCGTATTTTCTAGGGAGAAAGCTAGAGGAACTGTGGCAAACAAACATGATATTTCTGTTTGTATAGCTGACATTTTATGCACTTGCCTAGCGAAAAGACTTTGCTTGTCTCCAAAACCATTTTCACTCGGATTTTCTCGGTCCATTGCATATGAATTCCACACCAGTTTCTCCGGATATGACGGGATGAAACCAGAAACATCCGGTTGTGTTTTGGCTAACTCAATCCGAAATATTGTGAAAGCCTCTGTGTTTGTGTTTTCTGGATATTATCGATGGACTTTATTCTTTTGAATGTTTTTATCAGGGAACATTTCATTTTGTACCGTTGAAACACTAATTGGTTCATCCTGGGGACACCAGCTCTACACATTCGTATTTTCTAGGGAGAAAGCTCGAGGAACTGTGGAAATCAAACATGATAATTCTGTTTCTATGGATGACATTTTATGCACTTGCCTAACGAAAACACTTTGCTTTTCTCCAAAACCATTTTTACTCTGATTTTCTCTGTCCACTGCATACGAATTCCACACCACTTTGTCCGGATATGACTGGATGAATCCGGAAATATCCGGTTGTGTTTTGGCTAACTCAATCTGAAATATTGTGAAAGATTCAGTGTTTGTGTTTTCAAGATATTATTGATGGACTTATTGTTTTGAATGTTTTTATCAGGGAACACTTCATTTTGTACCATAGAAACACTAATTGGTTCATCATGGGGACACCAGCTCTACACATTCCTATTTTCTGGGGAGAAAGGTAGAGGAACTGCTGCAAACAAACATGATAATTCTGTTTGTATAGATTACAATTTATGCACTTTCCTAACGAAAAGACTTTCGTTTCTCAAAAATCATTTTTACTGTGATTTTCTAAGTCCACTGCACATGAATTCCACACCACTTTGTCCGTATCTGACTGGATGAAACCGGAAATATCCAGTTGTGTTTTCGCTTACTCAATCCGAATATTGCTACAGCCTCTGTGTTTGTGTATTCCTGATATTTTCCACGGACTTTATTTTTTTTAATGTTTTTATCAGGGAATATTTCATTTTGTACCGTTGAAACACTAACTGGTTCATCATGGGTATATCAGCTCTACACATTCGTATTTTCTGGGGAGAAAGCTAGAGGAACTGCCGCAAACAAACATGATAATTCTGTTTGTAAACATGATATTATATGCACTTTCCTAACGAAAACACTTTGCTTTTCTCAAAAATCATTTTTACTGTGATTTTCTCGGTCCATTGCATCCGAATTCCACACCACTTTGTCCGGATATCACTGGAAGAAACCAGAAATATCCGGTTGTGTTTTGGCTAACTCAATCCGAAATATTGTGAAAGCCTCTGTGTTTGTGTTTTCTGGATATTATCGGTGGACTTTATGGTTTTGAATGTTTTTATCAGGGAACATTTCATTTTGTACCAAAGAAACACTAATTGGTTCATCCCGGGGACACCAGCTCTACATATTCCTATTTTCTGGGGAGAAAGCTAGAGGAACTGCGGCAAACAAACATGATATTTTTGTTTGTATAGATGACACTTTATGCACTTGCCTAAGGAAAAGACTTTGCTTTTCTCCAAAACCAATTTTTACTGTGATTTTCTCGGTCCATTGCATATGAATTCAAAAACCACTTTGTCGGACATGACTGGATGAAACCAGAAATATCCGGTTGTGCTTTGGATAACTCAATCGAAATATTGTGAAAGTCTCTGTGTTTGTGTTTTCCAGATACTATCGACACACTTTATAGTTTTGAAAGTTTTTATCAGGGAACATTTCATTTTGTACCGTAGAAACACTAATTCATTCATCATGGGAACACCAGCTCTACACATTCGTATTTTCTAGAGAGAAAGCTAGAGGAACTGCGGCAAATACACATGATAATTCTGTTTGTATAGATGACATTTTATGCTCTTGCCTAACGAAAAGACTTTGCTTTTCTCCAAAATCAATTTTACTGTGATTTTCTTGGTCCATTGCATACGAATTCCACACCAGTTTCTCCGGATATGACTGGATGAAACCAGAAATATCTGGTTGCGTTTTGGCTAACAATCCGAAATATTGTGAAAGCCTCTGTGTTTGTGTTTTCTAGATATTATCGATGGACTTTATTGTTTTGAATGTTTTTATCAGGGAACATTTCATTTTGTACCATTGAAACACTAATTGGTTCATCCTGGGGACACCAGCTCTACACATTCGTATTTTCTGGGGAGAAAGCTAGTGGAACTGCGGCAAACAAACATGATATTTCTGTTTGTATCGATGACATTTTATGCACTTGCCTAACGAAAAGACTTTGCTATTCTCCAAAATCATTTCCCTGTGATTTTCTCGGTCGATTGCATAGGAATTCCACACCAGTTTCTCCGGATATGACTGGATGAAACCGGAAATATCCGGGTTTGTTCTAACTAGCTCAATCCCAGATATTGCTACAGCCTCTGTGTTTGTGTTTTCTGGACATTATCAATGGACTTTATTGTTTTGAATGTTTTTTATCGGGGAACATTTGATTTTGAGCTTGGATACAGTTATTGGTTCCACATGGAGACACCAGCTCTACATATTCGTATTTTCTAGGGAGAAAGCTAGAGGAACTGTGACAAACAAACATGATATTTCTGTTTGTCTAGATGACATTTTATGCAGTTGCCTAACAAAAAAACTCTGCTTTTCCCCAAACCATTTTAACTGTGATTTTCTCAGTCCATTGCATACGAATTCCACAACAGTTTGTCCGGATATGACTGGAAGAAACCGGAAATATCCGGTTTTGTTTTGGCTAACTCAATCCCAGATATTGCTACAGCCTGTGTGTTTGTGTTTTCTGGATATTATCGATGGACTTTATTGTTTTGAATGTTTTTGTCAAGGAACATTTCATTTTTTACCATTTAAACACTAATTGGTTCATCATGGGAACACCAGCTTTACACATTCGTATTTTCTAGGGAGAAAGCTAGAGGAACTGTGGCAAACAAACATGATATTTCTGTTTGTATAGCTGACATTTTATGCACTTGCCTAGCGAAAAGACTTTGCTTGTCTCCAAAACCATTTTCACTCGGATTTTCTCGGTCCATTGCATATGAATTCCACACCAGTTTCTCCGGATATGACGGGATGAAACCAGAAACATCCGGTTGTGTTTTGGCTAACTCAATCCGAAATATTGTGAAAGCCTCTGTGTTTGTGTTTTCTGGATATTATCGATGGACTTTATTCTTTTGAATGTTTTTATCAGGGAACATTTCATTTTGTACCGTTGAAACACTAATTGGTTCATCCTGGGGACACCAGCTCTACACATTCGTATTTTCTAGGGAGAAAGCTCGAGGAACTGTGGAAATCAAACATGATAATTCTGTTTGTATGGATGACATTTTATGCACTTGCCTAACGAAAACACTTTGCTTTTCTCCAAAACCATTTTTACTCTGATTTTCTCTGTCCACTGCATACGAATTCCACACCACTTTGTCCGGATATGACTGGATGAATCCGGAAATATCCGGTTGTGTTTTGGCTAACTCAATCTGAAATATTGTGAAAGATTCAGTGTTTGTGTTTTCAAGATATTATTGATGGACTTATTGTTTTGAATGTTTTTATCAGGGAACACTTCATTTTGTACCATAGAAACACTAATTGGTTCATCATGGGGACACCAGCTCTACACATTCCTATTTTCTGGGGAGAAAGGTAGAGGAACTGCTGCAAACAAACATGATAATTCTGTTTGTATAGATTACAATTTATGCACTTTCCTAACGAAAAGACTTTCGTTTCTCAAAAATCATTTTTACTGTGATTTTCTAAGTCCACTGCACATGAATTCCACACCACTTTGTCCGTATCTGACTGGATGAAACCGGAAATATCCAGTTGTGTTTTCGCTTACTCAATCCGAATATTGCTACAGCCTCTGTGTTTGTGTATTCCTGATATTTTCCACGGACTTTATTTTTTTTAATGTTTTTATCAGGGAATATTTCATTTTGTACCGTTGAAACACTAACTGGTTCATCATGGGTATATCAGCTCTACACATTCGTATTTTCTGGGGAGAAAGCTAGAGGAACTGCCGCAAACAAACATGATAATTCTGTTTGTAAACATGATATTATATGCACTTTCCTAACGAAAACACTTTGCTTTTCTCAAAAATCATTTTTACTGTGATTTTCTCGGTCCATTGCATCCGAATTCCACACCACTTTGTCCGGATATCACTGGAAGAAACCAGAAATATCCGGTTGTGTTTTGGCTAACTCAATCCGAAATATTGTGAAAGCCTCTGTGTTTGTGTTTTCTGGATATTATCGGTGGACTTTATGGTTTTGAATGTTTTTATCAGGGAACATTTCATTTTGTACCAAAGAAACACTAATTGGTTCATCCCGGGGACACCAGCTCTACATATTCCTATTTTCTGGGGAGAAAGCTAGAGGAACTGCGGCAAACAAACATGATATTTCTGTTTCTATAGATGACATTTTATGCGCTTGCCTAACAAGAAGACTTTCTTTTCTCCAAAACCATTTTTACTGTGAATTTTCTGATCCATTGCATACGAATTCCACACCTGTTTGTCTGGATATGACTGGATGAAACCGGAAATATCCGGTTGTGTTTTGGCTAACTCAATCCCAGATATTGCTACAGCCTCTGTGTTTGTGTTTTCTGGATATTATCAATGGACTTCATTGTTTTGAATGTTTTTTATCGGGGAACATTTTATTTTGAGCTGGGATAGAGTAATTGCTTCCACATTGAGACACCAGCTCTACATTTTGTATTTTCTAGGGAGAAAGGTAGAGGAACTGCTGCAAACAAACATGATATTTTTGTTTGTATAGATGACACTTTATGCACTTGCCTAAGGAAAAGACTTTGCTTTTCTCCAAAACCAATTTTTACTGTTATTTTCTCGGTCCATTGCATATGAATTCAAAAACCACTTTGTCGGACATGACTGTATGAAACCAGAAATATCCGGTTGTGCTTTGGATAACTCAATTGAAATATTGTGAAAGACTCTGTGTTTGTGTTTTCCAGATACTATCGACGGACTTTATTGTTTTGAAAGTTTTTATCAGGGAACATTTCATTTTGTACCGTAGAAACACTAATTCATTCATCATGGGAACACCAGCTCTACACATTCGTATTTTCTAGAGAGAAAGCTAGAGGAACTGCGGCAAATACACATGATAATTCTGTTTGTATAGATGACATTTTATGCTCTTGCCTAACGAAAAGACTTTGCTTTTCTCCAAAATCATTTTTACTGTGATTTTCTCGGTCCATTGCATACGAATTCCACACCAGTTTCTCCGGATATGACTGGATGAAACCAGAAATATCTGGTTTCTTTTTGGCTAACTCAATCCGAAATATTGTGAAAGCCTCTGTGTTTGTGTTTTCTGGATATTATCGATGGACTTTATTGTTTTGAATGTTTTTATCATGGAACATATAATTTTGTACCGTGGAAACACTAATTGGTTCATCCTGGGGCCATCAGCTTTACACATTCCTATTTTCTGGGGAGAAAGCTAGAGGAATTGCCGCAAATAAACATGATAATTCTGTTTGTATAGATGATATTTTATGCACTTTCCTAACGAAAAGACTTTGCTTTTCTCAAAAATAATTTTTACTGTGATTTTCTCGGTCCACTGCATACGAATTCCACACCAGTTTCTCCGGATATGACTGGATGAAACCAGAAATATCTGGTTGCGTTTTGGCTAACTCAATCCGAAATATTGTGAAAGCCTCTGTGTTTGTGTTTTCTAGATATTATCGATGGACTTTATTGTTTTGAATGTTTTTATCAGGGAACATTTCATTTTGTATCGTTGAAACACTAATTGGTTCATCCTGGGGACACCAGCTCTACACATTCGTATTTTCTGGGGAGAAAGCTAGAGGAACTGCGGCAAACAAACATGATATTTCTGTTTGTATCGATGACATTTTATGCACTTGCCTAACGAAAAGACTTTGCTATTCTCCAAAATCATTTCCCTGTGATTTTCTCGGTCGATTGCATAGGAATTCCACACCAGTTTCTCCGGATATGACTGGATGAAACCGGAAATATCCGGGTTTGTTCTAACTAGCTCAATCCCAGATATTGCTACAGCCTCTGTGTTTGTGTTTTCTGGACATTATCAATGGACTTTATTGTTTTGAATGTTTTTTATCGGGGAACATTTGATTTTGAGCTTGGATACAGTTATTGGTTCCACATGGAGACACCAGCTCTACATATTCGTATTTTCTAGGGAGAAAGCTAGAGGAACTGCGACAAACAAACATGATATTTCTGTTTGTCTAGATGACATTTTATGCAGTTGCCTAACAAAAAAACTCTGCTTTTCCCCAAACCATTTTAACTGTGATTTTCTCAGTCCATTGCATACGAATTCCACAACAGTTTGTCCGGATATGACTGGAAGAAACCGGAAATATCCGGTTTTGTTTTGGCTAACTCAATCCCAGATATTGCTACAGCCTGTGTGTTTGTGTTTTCTGGATATTATCGATGGACTTTATTGTTTTGAATGTTTTTGTCAAGGAACATTTCATTTTTTACCATTTAAACACTAATTGGTTCATCATGGGAACACCAGCTTTACACATTCGTATATTCTAGGGAGAAAGCTAGAGGAACTGTGGCAAACAAACATGATATTTCTGTTTGTATAGCTGACATTTTATGCACTTGCCTAGCGAAAAGACTTTGCTTGTCTCCAAAACCATTTTCACTCGGATTTTCTCGGTCCATTGCATATGAATTCCACACCAGTTTCTCCGGATATGACGGGATGAAACCAGAAACATCCGGTTGTGTTTTGGCTAACTCAATCCGAAATATTGTGAAAGCCTCTGTGTTTGTGTTTTCTGGATATTATCGATGGACTTTATTCTTTTGAATGTTTTTATCAGGGAACATTTAATTTTGTACCGTTGAAACACTAATTGGTTCATCCTGGGGACACCAGCTCTACACATTCGTATTTTCTAGGGAGAAAGCTCGAGGAACTGTGGAAATCAAACATGATAATTCTGTTTGTATGGATGACATTTTATGCACTTGCCTAACGAAAACACTTTGCTTTTCTCCAAAACCATTTTTACTCTGATTTTCTCTGTCCACTGCATACGAATTCCACACCACTTTGTCCGGATATGACTGGATGAATCCGGAATTATCTGGTTGTGTTTTGGCTAACTCAATCTGAAATATTGTGAAAGATTCAGTGTTTGTGTTTTCTGGATATTATCGATGGACTTTATTGTTTTGAATGTTTTTGTCAAGGAACATTTCATTTTTTACCATTTAAACACTAATTGATTCATCATGGGACCACCAGCATTACACATTTGTATTTTCTAGGGAGAAAGCTAGAGGAACTGTGGCAAACAAACATGATATTTCTGTTTGTATAGCTGACATTTTATGCACTTGCCTAGCGAAAAGACTTTGCTTGTCTCCAAAACCATTTTCACTCGGATTTTCTCGGTCCATTGCATATGAATTCCACACCAGTTTCTCCGGATATGACGGGATGAAACCAGAAACATCCGGTTGTGTTTTGGCTAACTCAATCCGAAATATTGTGAAAGCCTCTGTGTTTGTGTTTTCTGGATATTATCAACGGGCTTTATTGTTTTCAAAATTTTTATCAGGGAACATTTAAATTTGTGCTTGGAAACACTAATTGGTTCATCATGGGGACACCAGCTCTACACATTCGTATTTTCTAGGGTGAAAGCTATAGGAACTGTGGCAAACATGATATTTATGTATGTGTAGATGACATTGAATGCATTTACCTAACGAAAAGACTTTGCTTTTCTCCAAAACCATTTTTACTGTGATTTTCTCGGTCCATTGCATACGAATTCCACACCAGTATGTCTGGATATGACTGGATGAAACCGGAGATATCCGGTTTTGTTTTGGCTAACTCAATCCCAGATATTGCTACAGCCTCTGTGTTTGTGTTTTCCGGATATTATCCATGGACTTTATTGTTTTGAATGTTTTTTATCAGGGAACATTTAATTTTGTGCTTGGAAACATAAATTGGTTCCACATGGAGACACCAGCTCTATTCATTCGTATTTTCTAGGGAGAAAGCTAGAGGAACTGCGGCAAACAAACATGATAATTCTTTTTCTAGATGTCAATTAATGCACTTGCCTAACGAAAAGGTTTTGCTTTTCTCCAAAATCATTTTTACAGTGATTTTCTCGGTCCATTACATACGAATTCCACCCCAGTTTGTCCGGATATGACTGGATGAAACTGGAAATATCTGGATTTCTTCTATTTAACTCAATCCCAGATATTACTACAGCCTCTGTGTTTTTGTATTCCTGATATTATCAATGGATTTTATTGTTTTCAATGTTTTTTATCGGGGAACATTTTATTTTGAGCTTGGATACGCTAATTGGTTCCACATTGAGACACCAGATCTACATATTCATATTTTCTAGGGAGAAATGTAGAGTAACTGACAAACGTGATATTTCTCCATGAATAGATGACATTTCATGCACTTGCCTAACGAAAAGACTTTGCTTTTCTCCAAAACCATTTTTACTCTGATTTTCTTGGTCCATTGTATACGAATTTCACACCACTTTGTCCGGATATGAGTGGATGAAACCAGAAATATCCGGTTGTGTTTCTGCTAAAAACAATCCGAAATATTGTGAAAGCCTCTGTGTTTGTGTTTTCTGGATATTATCGATGGACTTTATCATTTTGAATGTTGTTATCAGGGAACATTTAATTTTGTACCATTGAAACACTAATTGGTTCCACATGGAGACACCAGCTCTACATATTCTTATTTTCTAGGGAGATATCTAGAAGAACTGCGGCAAACAAACATGATATTTCTGTTTGTATAGATGACATTTATGCACTTTCCTAATGAAAAGACTTTGCTTTTCTCCAAAACCATTTTTACTGTGCTTTTCTCGTTCCATTGCATATGAATTCCACAGCACTTTGTCCAAATATGCCTGCATGAATCCAGACATATCCAGTTGTTTTTTGGCTAAATGAATCCAAAATATTGTTAATGCATCTGTGTTTGTGTTTTCTGGATATTATCGATGCACTTTATTGTTTTGAATGTTTTTATCAGGGAACATTTTTTTGTACCTTAGAAACACCAATTAGTTCAACATGGAGACACCAGTTCTACACATTCATATTTTCTGGGGAGAAAGCTAGAGGTACTGCGGCAAACAAACATGATGCTTCTTTTTCTATAGATGACATTTTATGCACTTGCCTAACGAAAAGATTTTGCGTTTTTCCAAAACCATTTTACTGTGATTTTCTAGGTCCATTGCATATGAATTCCACACCAGTTTGTCTGGATATGACTGGATGAAACCAGAAATATCTGGTTGTGTTTCGGCTAACTCAATCCCAGATATTGCTATAGCCTCTGTGTTTGTGTTTTCTGGATATTATTGATGGACTTTATTGATTTGAATGTTTTTACCAGGGAACATTTAATTTTTTACCGTAGAAACACTAATTGGTTCCACATGGAGACACCAGATCTACACATTCGTATTTTCTAGGGAGAAAGCTAGAGGAACTGCGGCAAACAAACATGATATTTCTGTTTAAATAGATGACATTTTATGCTCTTGCCTAACAAAAAGACTTTGCTATTCTCCAAAACCATTTTTACTGTGATTTTCTCAGACCATTGCATAAAAATTCCACACCTCTTTTTCCAGGTATGACTTCATGAAATCAGAAATATCCGGCTGTGTTTTGGGAAACTGAATCCAAAATATTGTGAAAGCCCCTGTGTTTGTGTGTTCTGGATATTACCGATGGACTTTATTGTTTTGAGTGTTTTTATCAGGGAACACTAAATTTTTTACCATAATAACAGTAATTGGTTCCACATGGAGACACCAGCTCTAACATGCATATTTTCAAGGGAGGAAGCTAGAGGAACTGCGGCAAACAAACATGATATTTATGTTTGTACAGATGACATTTTATGCACTTGCCGAAGAAAAAGACATTGCTTTTCTCCAAAACCATTTTTACTGTGACGATCTCGGTCCATTTCATACAAATTCCATACCACGTTGTCCTGGTATGACTGGATGAAACCAGAAATATCCGGTTTTGTTTTGGCTAACTCAATCCCAGATATTGCTACTGGCTCTGTGTTTATGTTTTCTGGATATTATTGACGGTTTATTGTTTTGAATGTTTTTTATCAGGGAACATTTAATTTTCTGCTGGAAAACACTAGTTTACTCCACATGGAGACACCAGCTCTACACATGCGTATTTTCTCGGGAGAAACGTGGAGGAACTGTGGCAAACAAACATGATATTTCTGTCTGCATAGATGAAATTTTATGCATTTGGCTAATGAAATGAATTTGCTTTAATCCAAAACAATTTTTACTGTGATTTTCTTGGTCCATTGCATACGAATTCCACACCACTTTGTCCAGATATGCCTAGATGAAACCAGAAATAACCGGTTGTGTTTTAGCTAACTCAATCAGAAATATTGTGAAAGCCTCTGTGTTTGTGTTTTTCTTGTATTATCGATGGACTTTACCCTTTGAATGTTTTTTATCATGGAAAATCTAATTTAGTGCTGGGAAACAATAATTAGTTTCAAATGGAGACTCCAGCTCTACACATTCGTATTTTCTAGGGAGAAAGCTAGAGGTACTGTGACAAACAAACATTATATTTCTGTTTGTACAGATGACATTTTATGCACTTGCCTAACAAAAAGACTTTGCTTTTCTCCAAAACCATTTCTACTGTGACTATCTTGGTCCATTGTATCCGAATTCCACAGCACTTTGTCCAAATATGCCTGAATGAAACCAGAAATATCCGGTTCTATTTTGGCTAACTCAATCCAAAATATTGTGAAAGTCTCTGTGTTTTTGTTTGCTGTATATTATCAAAGGACTTTATTGTATTGAATGTTTTTGATGAGAACAATTAATTTGGTACCCTAGAAACACTAGTTGACTCCACATGGAGACTCCAGCTCTACACATTCGTATTTTCTAGGGAGAAAGCTAGAGGAACTGCGACAAACAAACATGATATTTCTGTTTGTGTAGGTGACATTTGATGCACTTGCCTAACGAAAAGGCTTTGTTTTTCTCAAAAATCATTTTTACTGTGATTTTCTTAGTACATTGCATACCAATTCCACCCTATTTTGTCCGGGTATGACTGCATTAAACCAGAAATAGCCGTTTGTGTTTTGGCTAAATCAATCCCAGATATTGCTACAGCCTCTGTGTGTCAGTTTTACGGATATTATCAAAAGACTTTATTTTTTTGAATGTTTTTTATCAGGGAACATTTAATTTTGTTCTTGGAAACTCTAATCAGTTCTACAAGGAGACATCAGCTCTACACATTCGTATTTTTTAGGCAGAAAGCTAGAGGAACTGTGGCAGACAAATATGATATTGATGTTTGTACAGATGACATTTTATGCAGTTGCCTAACGAAAAGACTTTGCTTTTCTCCAAAACCATTTTTACTGTGCTTTTCTCGGTCCATTTCATACAAATTCCACACCACTTTGTCTGGATATGACTGGATGAAAGCACAAATATTCGGTTGTGTTTTGGCTAACTCAATCACAGATATTGGGACAGCCTCTGTGTTTGTGTGTTCTTGACATTATCAACGAACTTCATTGTTTTGAATGTTTTATCAAGGAACATTTAAATTTTTACCGTAGAACCAGAAATAACAGGTTGTGTTTTGGCTAACTGAATCCCAGTTATTACCACAGGCTCTCTGTTTGTATTTTCTGGATATTATCGATGGACCTAATTGTTTTGAATGTTTTTTTTTTTATCAGGGAACATTTAATTTTTCCTGGGAACACTAATTGTTTCCACATGGAGACACCACCTCTACATATTCGTATTTCTAGGAAGAAATCTAGAGGAACTGCGGCAAACAAACATGATATTTCTGTCTGTATAGATGATATTTTATGCACTTGTATAAGAAAAGATTTTTCTTTTCTCCAAAACCATTTTTACTGTGATTTTCTAGGTCCATTGTATACGAATTCCACACCACTTTGTCCAGATATGCTGGATGAAACCAGAAATATCCGGTTGTGTTTTGGCTAACTCAGTCCCAGATATTGCTACAGCGTCTCTGTTTATGTTTCCGGATATTATCCACAGACTTCATTATTTTGAATATTTAATTTTGGGCTGGTAAACACCAGTTGACTCCACATGGAGACACCAGCTCTACACATTCCTATTTTCTAGGGAGAAATCTAGAGGAACAGCGGCAAACATACATGATATTTCTGTTTGTATAGATGACATTTTACGCACTGGCCAAAGGAAAAGACTTCTCTTTTCTCTAAAACCATTTTTAATGTGATTTTCTCGGTCCATTGCATACGAATTCCACACCAGTTTTTCCAGATGTGACTGAATGAAACCAGAAATGTCCTTTTGTGTTTTGGCTAACTCAATCCCAGATATTGCTACAGCCTCTGTGTATGTGTTTTCTGGACATTATCAACGGACTTTATATTTTTGAATGTTTGCTATGAGGGAACATTTAATTTTGTGCTGGGAAACACTAGTTGACTCCACATGGAGACATAAGTGCTACACATTCCTATTTTAAAGGGAGAAATCCAGAGGAACCGTGGCAAACAAACCTGATATTTCTGTTTGCATACTTAACATTTTACGCACTGACCGAAGGAAAAGACTTTGCATTTCTCCAAAACAATTTTTACTGTGATTTTCTCGGTCATTGCATACGAATTCCACAGCACTTTGTCCGGATTTGAGTGGATGAAACGCGAAATTTCCGGTTGTGTTTTGGTTAACTCAATCCCAGATATTGCTACAGTGTTGGTGTTTGTGTTTTCTGGATATTATCAATGAACTTTATGGTTTTGAATATTTTTATCAGGGAACATTTAATTTTTTACCGTAGAAACACTAGATGGGTCCACATGGAGTCACCAGCTCTACACATTCGTATTTTCTAGGGAGAAAGCTAGAGGAACTGCGGCAAACAAACATGATATTTCTGTTTGTATCGATGACATTTTATGCACTTCCCTAACGAAAAGACTTTGCTTTTTCCAAAACCATTTTTACTGTAATTTTCTGGGTCCAATGCATACGAATTCCACACCAGTTTTTCTGGATGTGACTGAATGAAACCAGAAATATCCTTTTGTTTTTTGGCTAACTCACAGATATTGCTGCAGGTTCTGTGTTAAAGTTTTCCGGATATTCTCGACAGACGTTATTGTTTTGAATGTTTTTTATCAGGGAACATTTAATTTTGTGCTGGGAAACACTAACTGATTCCACATGGAGACACCAGCTCTACACATTCGTATTTTCTAGGGGAAAACTACTGGAACTGCGGCAAACAAACATGATATTTCGGTTTGAATAGACGACATTTTTTACACTTGCCTAAAGAAAAGACTAAGCTTTCCTCCAAAACCATTTTTACTGTGATTTTCTCGTTCCATTGCATACGATTTCCACACCACTTTGTTCGGATTTGACTGGATGAAACCAGAAATATCCGCTTCTGTTTCGGCAAACTCAATCCAAAATATTGTGAAAGACTCTGTGTTTGTTTTTTCTGGATATTATCGACGGATTTTACTGTTTTGAATGTTTTTATTAGGAACATTTAATTTATTAACGTAGAAACACTAATTGGTTCCACCTTTAGACACCAGCTCTACACTTTCATATTTTCTGGGGAGAAAGCTAGAAGAACTGCGGCAAACAAACATGATATTTTCGTTTGTATAGATGATATTTTATTCACTTCCCTAACGAAAAGACTTTGTTTTTCTCCAAAACCATTTTTACTGTGATTTTCTTGGTCCATTGCATACGAATTACACACGACTTTGTCTGGATATGACTAGATGAAACTAGAAATATCCAGTTGTGTTTTGGCTAACTCATTCCCAGATATTGCTACATGCTCTGTGTTTCTTATTTTGGATATTATCCACGAATTTATTGTTTTGAATATTTTTTATCAGCTAACATTTAATTTTGTGCTGGGAAACATGGATTGGTTCCACATGGAGACACCAGCTCTACACATTCGTATATTCTAGGAAGATATCTAGAGGAACCGCGGCAAACAAACATGCTATTTCTGTTTCTATAGATGACATTTTATGCACTTGCATAAAGAAAAGACTTTGCTTTTCTCCATATCCATTTTTACTGTGATTTTCTCGGTCCATTGCATACTTATTCCAAACCACTTTGTCCGGATAAGACTCGATGAAACCTGAAATATCTGGTTGTGTTTTGGCTAACTATATCCCAGATATTGCTACGGCCTCTGTGTTTGTGTTTTCTGGATATTATCGACGGACTTTTTTGATTTGAATGTTTTTATCAGGGTACATTTAATTTTGTACCGTAGAAATACTAATTGACTCCACATGGAGACACCAGCGCTACACATTCGTATTTTCTAGGGAGAAAGCTAGAGGAACTGCGGCATACAAACATTATATTTCTCTTTGAATAGATGACATTTTATACACTTGCCTAACGAAAAGACTTTGCTTTTCTTCAAAACCATTTATACAGTGATTGTCTCGGTCCTTTGTATACGAATTCCACACCACTTTGTCTGGCTCTGCCTGGATGAAACCAGAATTATCCGGTTGTGTTTTGGCTAACTCAATCCTAGATATTGCTACAGCATCTGTGTTTGTGTTTTCTGGTTATTATCGATGGACTTTATTGCTTTGAGTGTTTTTATCAGGGAAAATTTATTTTAACCATAGAAACACTAATTGTTTCCACATGGAGACACCAGCTCTACACATTTGTATTTTCTAGGGAGAAATCTAGAGGAACTGCGGCAAACAAACATGATATTTCTGTTTGGATAGATGACATTTTATACACTTGCCTAATAAAAAGATTTGCTATTCTCCAAAACCGGTGTGACTGTGATTATCTGAGTCCATTGCATACTAGTTCCACAGCACTTTGTCTGGATATGCCTAGATGAAACCAGAAATATCCTCTTGTGTTATGGCTAACTCAATCCCAGATCTTGCTACAACATCTGTGTTTGTGTTTTCTGGATATTATCAATGGACTTTATGGTTTTGAATGAATTTAAGCAGGGAATATTTTCTTTGATGCTGGGAATCTCTAATTAGTTTCACTTGGAGACTCAAACTCAAACATTTGTGTTTTCTAGGCAGAAAACTACAACAATTGCTGCAAACAAGCATGATATTTGTGTTGGTGTAGATGACATTTTATGCACTTGCCTGAGAAAATACTTTGCTATTCTCCAAAACTAGTTTGACTGTGATTATCTGAGTCCATTGCATACCAGTTCCACAGCACTTTGTCCGGATATGCCTGGATGAAACCAGAAATGTCCTCTTGTGTTATGGCTAACTCAATCCCAGATCTTGCTACAACATCTGTGTTTGTGTTTTCTGGATATTATCAAGGGACTTTACGTTTTAGAATGAATTTCAGTAGAGCAAATTTTGTTTTGTGCTGGAAATGCTAAGTGCTTCCATATGCAGGCCAAACGAGTTCACATTCGTGTTTTCTACGCAGTAAGCTAGAGCTATCATTGCAAACAAACAGGATATTTATATTCGTAAACATGACTTTTTAGGCACTTGGCCAAGAAAAACAGTTTGCTTTTCTCCAAAACCAGTTTGAAGGTGATTTTCGGAGTCCATTGCATAACAGTTCCACAACACGTTGAATGGAAATGACTGATTGAAACAACTAATATCCTCTGTGTTATGGTAAACTGAATGCTAGATCTTGCTACAGGCTCTGCTTTGTGTTTTTAGATATTATCAATGGACTTTATGGTTTTGAATGAATTTAAGTAGGGAATATTTTCTTTGGTGCTGGGAAGCACTAATTAGTTCCACATGGAGACACAAACTCAACACATTCGTGCTGTCTAGGCAGAAAACTACAGCAATTCCTGCAAGAAACATGATATTTGTGTTTCTGTAGATGACATTTTATGCACTTGCCTAAGAAAATACTTTGCTATTCTAAAAAACCAGTTTGACTGTGATTATCTGAGTCCATTGCATACCAGTTCCACAGTTCTTTGTCCCGATATGCCTGTATGAAAAAGAAATCTCTTGTGTTATGGCTAACTCAATCCCAGATCGTGCTACAACCTCTGTGTGTGTGTTTTCTGGATATTATCAATGGACTTTACGTTTTAGAATGAATTTCAGTAGAGGGAGTTTTGTTTTGTGCTGGAAAAGCTAAGTGCTTCCATGTGCAGGCAAAACGTGTTCACATTTGTGTTTTATGTGCAGAAAAATATAGCAATCGTTGCAAACAAACAGGATATTTATATTTGCAAACATTAATTTTTATGCACTTGGCCAAGAAAAAGAGTTTGCTTTTCTCTTAAATCAGTATGAGGGTGATTTTCTGAGTCCATTGCATACCACTTCCACAGCACTTTGTCCGGATATGCCTGGAGGAAACCAGAAATCTCCTCTTGTGTTATGGCTAACTCAATCCCAGATATTGCTACAAGCTTTGTGTTTGTGTTTTCTGGATATTATCAATGAACTTTACGTTTTGGAATGAATTTCAGTAGAAGAAATTTTGTTTTGTGCTGGAAATGCTAAGTGCTTCCAATTGCAGGCCAAACGTGTTCACATTCGTGTTTTCTACGCAGAAAGCTAGATGAATCGTTGCAAACAAACAAGATATTGAAATCTGCTAACATGACTTTTTATCCACTTGGCCAAGAAAAAGAGTTTGCTTTTCTCCACAACCAATTTGAGGGTGATTTTCTGAGTCCATTGCATACCAGTTCCACAGAACTTTGTCCGGATATGCCTGGATGAAACCAGAAATATTCTCTTGTGTTATGGCTAACTCAATCCCAGATCTTGCTACAGGCTCTGCTTTGTGCTTTTTGATATTATCAATGGACTTTATTGTTTTGAATGAATTTAAGCAGGGAATATTTTCTTTGGTGCTGGGAAACACTAATTAGTTCCACATGGAGACACAAAGTCAACACATTCGTGCTGTCTAGGCAGAAAACTACAGCAATTGCTGAAAACAAACATGATATTTGTGTTTGTGTAGATGACATTTGATGCACTTGCCTAAGATAATACTTTGCTATTCTCCAAAACCAGTTTGACTGTGATTATCTGAGTCCATTGCATATGAGTTCCACAGCACTTTGTCTGGATATGCGTGGATGAAAGCAGAAATATTCTCTTGTGTTATGGCTAACTCAATCCCTGATCTTGCTACAGGCTCTGCTTTGTGCTTTTTGATATTATCAATGGACTTTATGGTTTTGAATGAATTTAAGCAGAGAATATTTTCTTTGCTTCTGGGAAACACTAATTAGTTCCACATGGAGACACAAAGTCAACACATTCGTGCTGTCTAGGCAGAAAACCACAGCAATTGCTGCAAACAATCATGATATTTGTGTTTGTGTGGATGATATTTTATGCACTTGCCTAAGAAAATACTTTGCTATTCTCCAAAACCAGTATGACTGTGATTATCTGAGTACACTGCATGCCAGTTCCACAACACCTTGTCCGGATATGAGTGGATGAAACTGGAAATATCCTCTTGCGTTATGGCTAACTCAATCCCAGATCTTGCTACAGGCTCTGCTTTGTGTTTTTTGTTATTATCAATGGACTTTATGGTTTTGAATGAATTTAAGCAGGGAATGTTTACTTTGGTGCTGGGATATACTAATTAGTTCTACATGGAGACACAAAGTCAACACATTCGTGCTTTCTAGGCAGAAAACTACAGCAATTGCTGCAAACAAACATGATATTTGCATTGGTGTAGATGACATTTTATGCACTTGCCTAAGAAAATACTTTGCTATTCTCCAAAACCAGTTTGAGGTTAATTATCTGAGTGCATTGCATACCAGTTCCACAGAACTTTGTCCGGATATGACTGGATGAAACCAGAAATCTCCTCTTGTGTTATGGCTAACTCAATCCTAGATCTTGCTACAACCTCTGTGTTTGTGGTTTCTGGATATTATCAATGGACTTTACGTTTTAGAATGAATTTCAGTAGAGGAAACTTTGTTTTGTGCTGGAAAAGCTAAGTGCTTCCATATGAAGGCCAAACGTCTTCACATGCCTGTTTTCTGTGCAGAAAGCTAGAGCAATCATTGCAAACAAACAGGATATTTATATTGGCAAACATGACTTTTTATCCACTTGGCCAAGAAAAAGAGTTTGCTTTTCTCAAAAACCAGTTTGAGGGTGATTTTCTGAGTCCATTGCATAGCAGTTCCACAGTTCTTTGTCCAGATATGACTGGATGAAACCAGAAATCTCCTCTTGTGTTATGGCTAACTCAATCCCAGATCTTGCGACAACCTCTGTGTGTGTGTTTTCTGGATATTATCAATGACCTTTACGTTTTAGAATGAATTTAGGCAGGAAATATTATCTTTGGTGCTGGGAAGCACTAATTAGTTCCACATGGACACACAAACTCAACACATCCGTTCTCTTTAGGCAGAAAACTACAGAAATTGCTGCAAACAAGCATGATATTTGTGTTTGTGTAGATGACATTTTATGCACTTGCCTAAAATAATATTTTGTTATTCTCCAAAACAAGTTTGAGGGTGATTTTCTGAGTCCATTGCATACCAGTTCCACAGCACTTTGTCCGGATATGCCTGGATGAAACCAGAAATATCCTCTTGTGTTATGGCTAACTCAATCCCAGATCTTGCTACAACCTCTGTGTTTGTGTTTTCTGGATATTATCAAGGGACTTTACGTTTCAGAATGAATTTCAGTAGAAGAAATTCTGTTTTGTGCTGTAAATGCTAAGTGCTTCCATATGCAGGCCAAACGAGTTCACATTCGTGTTTTCTACGCAGTAAGCTAGAGCTATCATTGCAAACAAACAGGATATTTATATTCGTAAACATGACTGTTTAGGCACTTGGCCAAGAAAAAGAGTTTGCTTTTGTCCAAAACCAGTTTGAAGGTGATTTTCTGAGTCCATTGCATACCATTTCCACAACACGTTGAATGGAAATGACTGATTGAAACCACTAATATCCTCTGTGTTATGGTAAACTGAATGCTAGATCTTGCTACAGGCTCTGCTTTGTGTTTTTGGATATTATCAATAGACTTTATGGATTTGAATGAATTTAAGTAGGGGATATTTTCTTTGGTGCTGTAAAGCACTAATTAGATCCACATGGAGACACAAACTCAACACATTCGTGCTGTCTAGGCAGAAAACTACAGCAATTCCTGCAAGAAACATCATATTTGTGTTGGTGTAGATGACATTTTATGCACTTGCATAAGAAAATACTTTACTATTCTAAAAAACCAGTTTGACTGTGAATATCTGAGTCAATTGCATACCAGTTCCACAGTTCTTTGTCCGGATATGCCTGTATGAAACCAGAAATCTCCTCTTGTGTTATGGCTAACTCAATCCCAGATCTTACGACAACCTCTGTGTGTGTGTTTTCTGGATATTATCAATGAACTTTACGTTTTAGAATGAATTTAGGCAGGAAATATTTTCTTTGGTGCTGGGAAGCAATAATTAGTTACACATGGACACACAAACTCAACACATCCGTTCTCTTTAGGCAGAAAACTACAGAAATTGCTGCAAACAAACATGATATTTGTGTTTGTGTAGATGACATTTTATGCACTTGCCTAAAATACTATTTTGCTATTCTCCAAAACAAGTTTGAGGGTGATTTTCTGAGTCCATTGCATACCACTTCCACAGCACTTTGTCCGGATATGCCTGGATGAAACCAGAAATATCCTCTTGTGTTATGGCTAACTCAATCCCAGATCGTGCTACAACCTCTGTGTTTGTGTTTTCTGGATATTGTCAATGGAATTTACGTTTTAGAATTAATTTCAGTAGAGGAAATTTTGTTTTGTGCTGGAAAAGCTAAGTGTTTCCATGTGCAGGCAAAACATGTTCACATTTGTGTTTTATGTGCAGAAAAATATAGCAATCGTTGCAAACAAACAGGATATTTATATTTGCAAACATTAATTTTTATCCACTTGGCCAAGAAAAAGAGTTTGCTTTTCTCTTAAATCAGTATGAGGGTCATTTTCTGTGTCCATTGCATACCACTTCCGCAGCACTTTCTCCTGATATGCCTGGATGAAACCAGAAATCTCCTCTTGTGTTATGGCTAACTCAATCCCAGATATTGCTACAAACTTTGTGTTTGTGGTTTCTGGATATTATCAATGGACTTTACGTTTTAGAATGAATTTCAGTAGAGGAAATTTTGTTTTGTGCTGGAAATGCTAAGTGCTTCCAATTGCAGGCCAAACGTGTTCACATTCGTGTTTTCTACGCAGAAACCTATAGCAATCGTTGCAAACAAACAGGATATTTATATTTGCAAACATGACTTTTTATCCACTTGGCCAAGAAAAAGAGTTTGCTTTTCTCCAAAACCAGTTTGAGGGTGATTTTCTGAGTCCATTGCATACCAGTTCCACAATACTTTGTCTGGAAATGACCTGATGAAACCAGAAATATCCTCTGTGTTATGGCTAACTCAATCCCAGATCTTGCTACAACCTCTGTGTTTGTGTTTTCTGGATATAATGAATGGACTTACCTTTTAGAATGAATTTCAGTAGAATAAATTTTGTTTTGGGCTGGAAATGCTAAGTGCTTCCATTTGCAGGCCAAACATGTTCTCATTGTGTTTTCTACGCAGAAAGCTAGATGAATCGTTGCAAACAAACAAGATATTGATATTTGCTAACATGACTTTTTATCCACTTGGCCAAGAAAAAGAGTTTGCTTTTCTCCACAACCAATTTGAGGGTGATTTTCTGAGTCCATTGCATACCAGTTCCACAACACGTTGAATGGAAATGACTGATTGAAACCACTAATATCCTCTGTGTTATGGTAAACTGAATGCTAGATCTTGCTTCAGGCTCTGCTTTGTGTTTTTAGATATTATCAATGGACTTTATGGTTTTGAATGAATTTAAGCAGGGAATATTTTCTTTGATGCTGGGAAACTCTAATTAGTTCCACATGGAGACTCAAACTCATTCATTTGTGTTTCCAGGCAGAAAACTACAGCAATTGCTGCAAATAAACATGATATTTGTGTTGGTGTAGAAGACATTTTATGCACTTGCCTAAGAAAATACTTTGCTATTCTCCAAAACCAGTTTGAGGGTGATTTTCAGAGTCCATTGCATACCACTTCCACAGCACTTTGTGTGGATATGACTGGATGAAACCTAAAATCTCCTCTTGTGTTATGGCTAACTCAATCCCAGATCTTGCTACAACCTCTGTGTTTGTGTTTTCTGGATATTATCAATAGACTTTACGTTTTAGAATAAATTCGGTAGAGGAAACTTTGTTTTGTGCTGGAAAAGCTAAGTGCTTCCATATGCAGGCCAAACGTCTTCACATGCCTGTTTTCTACGCAGAAAGCTAGAGCAATTGTTGCAAACAAACAGGATATTTATATTGGCAACCATGACTTTTTATCCACTTGGCCAAGAGAAAGAGTTTTCTTTTCTCCTAAATCAGTATGAGGGTGATTTTCTGAGTCCATTGCATACCAGTTCCACAGCACTTTGTCCGGATATGACTGGATGAAACCAGAAATCTCCTCTTGTGTTATGGCTAACTCAATCCCAGATTTGCTACAACCTCTGTGTTTGTGTTTTCGGGATATTATCAATGGACTTTATGTTTTAGAATGAATTTCAGTAGAGGAAATTTTGTTTTGAGCTGGAAGTGCTAAGTGCTTCCATATGCAGGCAAAACGTGTTCACATTTGTGTTTTCTGTGCAGAAAGCTATAGCAATCATTGCAAACAAACAGGATATTTATATTGGCAACCATGACTTTTTATCCACTTGGCCAAGAAAAAGAGTTTGCTTTTCTCAAAAACCAGTTTGAGGGTGATTTTCTGAGTCCATTGCATACCAGTTCCACAACACTTTGTCCGGATATGACCTGATGAAACCAGAAATATCCTCTGTGTTATGGCTAACTCAATCCCAGATCTTGCTACAGGCTCTGCTTTGCGTTTTTGGATATTATCAATGGACTTTATGGTTTTGAATGAATTTAAGCAGGGAATATTTTCTTTGGTGCTGGGAAACACTAATTAGTTCCACATGGAGACACAAAGTCAACACATTCGTGCTGTCTAGGCAGAAAACTACAGCAATTGCTGCAAACAATCATGATATTTGTGTTTGTGTAGATGACATTTGATGCACTTGCCTAAGATAATACTTTGCTATTCTCCAAAACCAGTTTGACTGTGATTATCTGAGTCCATTGCATATGAGTTCCACAGCACTTTGTCTGGATATGCCTGGATGAAACCAGAAATATCCTCTTGTGTTATGCCTAACTCAATCCCAGAACTTGCTACAACCTCTGTGTTTGTGTTTTCTGGATATTATCAATGGACTTTACGTTTCAGAATGAATTTCAGTAGAGGAAATTCTGTTTTGTGCTGTAAATGCTAAGTGCTTCCATATGCAGGCCAAACGTATTCACATTCGTGTTTTCTACGCAGTAAGCTAGAGCTATCATTGCAAACAAACAGGATATTTATATTCGTAAACATGACTTTTTAGGCACTTGGCCAAAAAAAAGAGTTTGCTTTTGTCCAAAACCAGTTTGAGGGTGATTTTCTGAGTCCATTGCCTACCATTTCCACAAAAGTTTGAATGGAAATGACTGGATGAAACCACTAATATTCTCTGTGTTATGGCAAACTCAATCCCATATCTTGCTACAGGCTCTGCTTTGTGTTTTTGGATATTATCAATGGACTTTATGGTTTTGAATGAATTTAAGCAGGGAATATTTTCTTTGGTGCTGGGAAGCACTAATTAGGTCCACATGGAGACACAAACTCAACACATTCTTGCTGTCCAGGCAGAAAACTACAGCAATTGCTGCAAACAAACCTGATATTTGTGTTTGTGTAGATGACATTTTATGCACTTGCCTAAGGAAATACTTTGCTATTCTCCAAAACCAGTTTGACTGTGATTATCTGAGTCTATTGCATACTAGTTCCACAGCACTTTGTTCGGATATGCCTGGATGCAACCAGAAATATCCTCTTGTGTTATGGCTAACTCAATCCCAGATCTTGCTACAACCTCTGTGTTTGTGCTTTCTGGATATTATCAATGGACTTTACTGTTTTGAATGAATTTAAAAAGGGAATATTTTCTTTGATGCTGGGAAACTCTAATTAGTTTCACATGGAGACTCAAACTCAAACATTTGTGTTTTCTAGGCAGAAAACTACAACAATTGCTGCAAACAAGCATGATATTTGTGTTGGTGTAGATGACATTTTATGCACTTGCCTGAGAGAATACTTTGCTATTTTCCAAAACTAGTTTGACTGTGATTATCTGAGTCCATTGCATATCAGTTCCACAGCACTTTGTCCGGATATGCCTGGATGAAACCAGAAATATCCTCTTGTGTTATGGCTAACTCAATCCCAGATCTTCCTACATCCTCTGTGTTTGTGTTTTCTGGTTATTATCAAGGGACTTTACGTTTTAGAATGAATTTCAGTAGAGCAAATTTTGTTTTGTGCTGGAAATGCTAAGTGCTTCCATATGCAGGCCAAACGAGTTCACATTCGTGTTTTCTACACAGTAAGCTAGAGCTATCATTGCAAACAAACAGGATATTTATATTAGTAAACATGACTTTTTATCCACTTGGCCAAGAAAAACAGTTTGCTTTTCTCGAAAACCAGTTTGAAGGTGATTTTCTGAGTCCATTGCATAACAGTTCCACAACACGTTGAATGGAAATGACTGATTGAAACAACTAATATCCTCTGTGTTATGGTAAACTGAATGCTAGATCTTGCTACAGGCTCTGCTTGGTGTTTTTGGATATTATCAATGGACTTTATGGTTTTGAATGAATTTAAGTAGGGAATATTTTCTTTGGTGCTGGGAAGCACTAATTAGTTCCACATGGAGACACAAACTCAACACATTCGTGCTGTCTAGGCAGAAAACTACAGCAATTCATGCAAGAAACATGATATTTGTGTTTCTGTAGATGACATTTTATGCACTTGCCTAAGAAAATACTTTGCTATTCTAAAAAACCAGTTTGACTGTGATTATCTGAGTCCATTGCATACCAGTTCCACAGTTCTTTGTCCCGATATGCCTGTATGAAACCAGAAATCTCCTCTTGTGTTATGGCTAACTCAATCCCAGATCTTGCGACAACCTCTGTGTGTGTGTTTTCTGGATATTATCAATGAACTTTACGTTTTAGAATGAATTTAGGCAGGAAATATTTTCTTTGGTGCTGGGAAGCAATAATTAGTTACACATGGACACACAAACTCAACACATCCGTTCTGTTTAGGCAGAAAATTACAGAAATTGCTGCAAACAAACATGATATTTGTGTTTGTGTAGATGACATTTTATGCACTTGCCTAAAATACTATTTTGCTATTCTCCAAAACAAGTTTGAGGGTGATTTTCTGAGTCCATTGCATACCACTTCCACAGCACTTTGTCCGGATATGCCTGGATGAAACCTGAAATATCCTCTTGTGTTATGGCTAACTCAATCCCAGATCGTGCTACAACCTCTGTGTTTGTGTTTTCTGGATATTGTCAATGGACTTTACGTTTTAGAATGAATTTCAGTAGAGGAAATTTTGTTTTGTGCTGGAAAAGCTAAGTGCTTCCATGTGCAGGCAAAACGTGTTCACATTTGTGTTTTCTGTGCAGAAAACTACAGCGATCGTTGCAAACAAACAGGATATTTATATTTGCAAACATTAATTTTTATCCACTTGGCCAAGAAAAAGAGTTTGCTTTTCTCTTAAATCAGTATGAGGGTGATTTTCTGAGTCCATTGCATACCACTTCCGCAGCACTTTGTCCGGATATGCCTGGATGAAACCAGAAATCTCCTCTTGTGTTATGGTTAACTGAATCCCAGATATTGCTACAAGCTTTGTGTTTGTGGTTTCTGGATATTATCAATGGACTTTACATTTTAGAATGAATTTAAATAGAGGAAATTATGTTTTGTGCTGGAAATGCTAAGTGCTTCCAATTGCATGCCAAACGTGGTCACATTCGTGTTTTCTATGCAGAAACCTATAGCAATCGTTGCAAACAAACAGGATATTTATATTTGCAAACATGACTTTTTATCCACTTGGCCAAGAAAAACAGTTTGCTTTTCTCCAAAACCAGTTTGAAGGTGATTTTCTGAGTCCATTGCATACCAGTTCCACAACACTTTGTCTGGAAATGACCTGATGAAACCAGAAATATCCTCTGTGTTATGGCTAACTCAATCCCAGATCTTGCTACAACCTCTGTGTTTGTGTTTTCTGGATATTATGAATGGACTTACCTTTTAGAATGAATTTCAGTAGAATAAATTTTGTTTTGGGCTGGAAATGCTAAGTGCTTCCATTTGCAGGCCAAACATGTTCTCATTGTGTTTTCTACGCAGAAAGCTAGATGAATCGTTGCAAACAAACAAGATATTGATATCTGCTAACATGACTTTTTATCCACTTGGCCAAGAAAAAGAGTTTGCTTTTCTCCACAACCAATTTGAGGGTGATTTTCTGAGTCCATTGCATACCAGTTCCACAGCACTTTGTCCGGATATGCCTGGATGAAACCAGAAATATTCTCTTGTGTTATGGCTAACTCAATCCCAGATCTTGCTACAGGCTCTGCTTTGTGCTTTTTGATATTATCAATGGACTTTATGGTTTTGAATGAATTTAAGCAGGGAATATTTTCTTTGATGCTGGGAAACTCTAATTAGTTCCACATGGAGACTCAAACTCATTCATTTGTGTTTCTAGGCAGAAAACTACAGCAATTGCTGCAAATAAACATGATATTTGTGTTGGTGTAGATGACATTTTATGCACTTGCCTGAGAAAATACTTTGCTATTCTCCAAAACCAGTTTGAGGGTGATTTTCAGAGTCCATTGCATACCACTTCCACAGCACTTTGTGTGGATATGACTGGATGAAACCTAAAATCTCCTCTTGTGTTATGGCTAACTCAATCCCAGATCTTGCTACAACCTCTGTGTTTGTGTTTTCTGGATATTATCAATGGACTTTACGTTTTAGAATGAATTTCAGTAGAGGAAACTTTGTTTTGTGCTGGAAAAGCTAAGTGCTTCCATATGCAGGCCAAACGTCTTCACATGCCTGTTTTCTATGCAGAAAGCTAGAGCAATTGTTGCAAACAAACAGGATATTTATATTGGCAACCATGACTTTTTATCCACTTGGCCAAGAAAAATAGTTTTCTTTTCTCCTAAATCAGTATGAGGGTGATTTTCTGAGTCCATTGCATACCAGTTCCACAGCACTTTGTCCGGATATGACTGGATGAAACCAGAAATCTCCTCTTGTGTTATGGCTAACTCAATCCCAGATTTGCTACAACCTCTGTGTTTGTGTTTTCGGGATATTATCAATGGACTTTATGTTTTAGAATGAATTTCAGTAGAGGAAATTTTGTTTTGAGCTGGAAGTGCTAAGTGCTTCCATATGCAGGCAAAACATGTTCACATTTGTGTTTTCTGTGCAGAAAGCTATAGCAATCATTGCAAACAAACAGGATATTTATATTGGCAAACATGACTTTTTATCCACTTGGCCAAGAAAAAGAGTTTGCTTTTCTCAAAAACCAGTTTGAGGGTGATTTTCTGAGTCCATTGCATACAAGTTCCACAACACTTTGTCCGGATATGACCTGATGAAACCAGAAATATCCTCTGTGTTATGGCTAACTCAATCCCAGATCTTGCTACAGGCTCTGCTTTGCGTTTTTGGATATTATCAATGGACTTTATGGTTTTGAATGAATTTAAGCAGGGAATATTTTCTTTGGTGCTGGGAAACACTAATTAGTTCCACATGGAGACACAAACTCAACACATTCGTGCTGTCTAGGCAGAAAACTACAGCAATTGCTGAAAAGAAACATGATATTTGTGTTTGTGTAGATGACATTTGATGCACTTGCCTAAGATAATACTTTGCTATTCTCCAAAACCAGTTTGACTGTGATTATCTGAGTCCATTGCATATCAGTTCCACAGCACTTTGTCCAGATATGCCTGGATGAAAGCAGAAATATTCTCTTGTGTTATGGCTAACTCAATCCCAGATCTTGCTACAGGCTCTGCTTTGTGCTTTTTGATATTATCAATGGACTTTATGGTTTTGAATGAATTTAAGCAGAGAATATTTTCTTTGCTTCTGGGAAACACTAATTAGTTCCACATGGAGACACAAAGTCAACACATTCGTGCTGTCTAGGCAGAAAACTACAGCAATTGCTGCAAACAATCATGATATTTGTGTTTGTGTGGATGATATTTTATGCACTTGCCTAAGAAAATACTTTGCTATTCTCCAAAACCAGTATGACTGTGATTATCTGAGTAGACTGCATGCCAGTTCCACAACACCTTGTCTGGATATGAGTGGATGAAACTGGAAATATCCTCTTGTGTTATGGCTAACTCAATCCCAGATCTTGCTACAGGCTCTGCTTTGTGCTTTTTGATATTATCAATGGACTTTATGGTTTTGAATGAATTTAAGCAGGGAATGTTTACTTTGGTGCTGGGATATACTAATTAGTTCTACATGGAGACACAAAGTCAACACATTCGTGCTTTCTAGGCAGAAAACTACAGCAATTGCTGCAAACAAACATGATATTTGCATTGGTGTAGATGACATTTTATGCACTTGCCTAAGAAAATACTTTGCTATTCTCCAAAACCAGTTTGAGGGTAATTATCTGAGTGCATTGCATACCAGTTCCACAGAACTTTGTCCGGATATGACTGGATGAAACCAGAAATCTCCTCTTGTGTTATGGCTAACTCAATCCTAGATCTTGCTACAACCTCTGTGTTTGTGTTTTCTGGATATTATCAATGGACTTTACGTTTTAGAATGAATTTCAGTAGAGGAAACTTTGTTTTGTGCTGGAAAAGCTAAGTGCTTCCATATGAAGGCCAAACGTCTTCACATGCCTGTTTTCTGTGCAGAAAGCTAGAGCAATCATTGCAAACAAACAGGATATTTATATTGGCAACCATGACTTTTTAGGCACTTGGCCAAGAAAAAGAGTTTGCTTTTCTCAAAAACCAGTTTGAGGGTGATTTTCTGAGTCCATTGCATAGCAGTTCCACAGTTCTTTGTCCAGATATGCCTGTATGAAACCAGAAATCTCCTCTTGTGTTATGGCTAACTCAATCCCAGATCTTGCGACAACCTCTGTGTGTGTGTTTTCTGGATATTATCAATCACCTTTACGTTTTAGAATGAATTTAGGCAGGAAATATTATCTTTGGTGCTGGGAAGCACTAATTAGTTCCACATGGACACACAAACTCAACACATCTGTTCTCTTTAGGCAGAAAACTACAGAAATTGCTGCAAACAAGCATGATATTTGTATTTGTGTAGATGACATTTTATGCACTTGCCTAAAATAATATTTTGCTATTCTCCAAAACAAGTTTGAGGGTGATTTTCTGAGTCCATTGCATACCGGTTCCACAGCACTTTGTCCGGATATGCCTGGATGAAACCAGAAATATCCTCTTGTGTTATGGCTAACTCAATCCCAGATCTTGCTACAACCTCTGTGTTTGTGTTTTCTGGATATTATCAAGGGACTTTACGTTTCAGAATGATTTTCAGTAGAAGAAATTCTGTTTTGTGCTGTAAATGCTAAGTGCTTCCATATGCAGGCGATTCGAGTTCACATTCGTGTTTTCTACGCAGTAAGCTAGAGCTATCATTGCAAACAAACAGGATATTTATATTAGTAAACATGACTTTTTATCCACTTGGCCAAGAAAAACAGTTTGCTTTTCTCCAAAACCAGTTTGAAGGTGATTTTCTGAGTGCATTGCATACCAGTTCCACAACACGATGAATGGAAATGACTGATTGAAACCACTAATATCCTCTGTGTTATGGTAAACTGAATGCTAGATCTTGCTACAGGCTCTGCTTTGGGGTTTTGGATATTATCAATGGACTTTATGGATTTGAATGAATTTAAGTAGGGGATATTTTCTTTGGTGCTGGAAAGCACTAATTAGATCCACATGGAGACACAAACTCAACACATTCGTGCTGTCTAGGCAGAAAACTACAGCAATTCCTGCAAGAAACATCATATTTGTGTTGGTGTAGATGACATTTTATGCACTTGCATAAGAAAATACTTTACTATTCTAAAAAACCAGTTTGACTGTGATTATCTGAGTCAATTGCATACCAGTTCCACAGTTCTTTGTCCGGATATGCCTGTATGAAACCAGAAATCTCCTCTTGTGTTATGGCTAACTCAATCCCAGATCTTACGACAACCTCTGTGTGTGTGTTTTCTGGATATTATCAATGAACTTTACGTTTTAGAATGAATTTAGGCAGGAAATATTTTCTTTGGTGCTGGGAAGCAATAATTAGTTACACATGGACACACAAACTCAACACATCCGTTCTGTTTAGGCAGAAAACTACAGAAATTGTTGCAAACAAACATGATATTTGTGTTTGTGTAGATGACATTTTATGCACTTGCCTAAAATACTATTTTGCTATTCTCCAAAACAAGTTTGAGGGTGATTTTCTGAGTCCATTGCATACCACTTCCACAGCACTTTGTCCGGATATGCCTGGATGAAACCAGAAATATCCTCTTGTGTTATGGCTAACTCAATCCCAGATATTGCTACAAGCTTTGTGTTTGTGTTTTCTGGACATTATCAATGGACTTTACGTTTTAGAATGAATTTCAGTAGAGGGAATTTTGTTTTGTGCTGGAAAATCTAAGTGCTTCCATGTGCAGGCAAAACGTGTTCACATTTGTGTTTTCTGTGCAGAACACTATAGCAATCGTTGCAAACAAACAGGATATTTATATTTGCAAACATTAATTTTTATCCACTTAGCCAAGAAAAAGAGTTTGCTTTTCTCTTAAATCAGTATGAGGGTCATTTTCTGAGTCCATTGCATACCACTTCCACAGCACTTTGTCCGGATATGCCTGGATGAAACCAGAAATCTCCTATTGTGTTATGGTTAACTGAATCCCAGATATTGCTACAAGCTTTGTGTTTGTGTTTTCTGGATATTATCAATGGACTTTACGTTTTAGAATGAATTTCAGTAGAGGAAATTTTGTTTTGTGCTGGAAATGCTAAGTGCTTCCAATTGCAGGCCAAACGTGTTCACATTCGTGTTTTCTACGCAGAAACCTATAGCAATCGTTAAAAACAAACAGGATATTTATATTTGCAAACATGATTTTATCCACTTGGCCAAGAAAAAGAGTTTGCTTTTCTCCAAAACCAGTTTGAGGGTGATTTTCTGAGTCCATTGCATACCAGTTCCACAACACTTTGTCTGGAAATGACCTGATGAAACCAGAAATATCCTCTGTGTTATGGCTAACTCAATCCCAGATCTTGCTACAACCTCTGTGTTTGTGTTTTCTGGATATAATGAATGGACTTACCTTTTAGAATGAATTTCAGTAGAATAAATTTTGTTTTGGGCTGGAAATGCTAAGTGCTTCCATTTGCAGGCCAAACATGTTCTCATTGTGTTTTCTACGCAGCAAGCTAGATGAATCGTTGCAAACAAACAAGATATTGATATCTGCTAACATGACTTTTTATCCACTTGGCCAAGAAAAAGAGTTTGCTTTTCTCCACAACCAATTTGAGGGTGATTTTCTGAGTCCATTGCATACCAGTTCCACAACACGTTGAATGGAAATGACTGATTGAAACCACTAATATCCTCTGTGTTATGGTAAACTGAATGCTAGATCTTGCTACAGGCTCTGCTTTGTGTTTTTGGATATTATCAATGGACTTTATGGTTTTGAATGAATTTAGGCAGGGAATATTTTCTTTGATGCTGGGAAACTCTAATTAGTTCCACATGGAGACTCAAACTCATTCATTTGTGTTTCCAGGCAGAAAGCTACAGCAATTGCTGCAAAGAAACATGATATTTGTGTTGGTGTAGAAGACATTTTATGCACTTGCCTAAGAAAATACTTTGCTATTCTCCAAAACCAGTTTGAGGGTGATTTTCAGAGTCCATTGCATACCACTTCCACAGCACTTTGTGTGGATATGACTGGATGAAACCTGAAATCTCCTCTTGTGTTATGGCTAACTCAATCCCAGATCTTGCTACAAACTCTGTGTTTGTGTTTTCTGGATATTATCAATGGACTTTACGTTTTAGAATGAATTCAGTAGAGGAAACTTTGTTTTGTGCTGGAAAAGCTAAGTGCTTCCATATGCAGGCCAAACGTGTTAACATTTGTGTTTTCTACGCAGAAAGCTAGAGCAATTGTTGCAAACAAACAGGATATTTATATTGGCAACCATGACTTTTTATCCACTTGGCCAAGAAAAATAGTTTTCTTTTCTCCTAAATCAGTATGAGGGTGATTTTCTGAGTCCATTGCATACCAGTTCCACAGCACTTTGTCCGGATATGCCTGGATGAAACCAGAAATCTCCTCTTGTGTTATGGCTAACTCAATCCCAGATTTGCTACAACCTCTGTGTTTGTGTTTTCGGGATATTATCAATGGACTTTATGTTTTAGAATGAATTTCAGTAGAGGAAATTTTGTTTTGAGCTGGAAGTGCTAAGTGCTTCCATATGCAGGCAAAACGTGTTCACATTTGTGTTTTCTGTGCAGAAAGCTATAGCAATCATTGCAAACAAACAGGATATTTATATTGGTAAACATGACTTTTTATCCACTTGGCCAAGAAAAAGAGTTTGCTTTTCTCAAAAACCAGTTTGAGGGTGATTTTCTGAGTCCATTGCATACCAGTTCCATAACACTTTGTCCGGATATGACCTGATGAAACCAGAAATATCCTCTGTGTTATGGCTAACTCAATCCCAGATCTTGCTACAGGCTCTGCTTTGCGTTTTTGGATATTATCAATGGACTTTATGGTTTTGAATGAATTTAAGCAGGGAATATTTTCTTTGGTGCTGGGAAACACTAATTAGTTCCACATGGACACACAAACTCAACACATTCGTGCTGTCTAGGCAGAAAACTACAGCAATTGCTGAAAACAAACATGATATTTGTGTTTGTGTAGATGACATTTGATGCACTTGCCTAAGATAATACTTTGCTATTCTCCAAAACCAGTTTGACTGTGATTATCTGAGTCCATTGCATATGAGTTCCACAGCACTTTGTCTGGATATGCCTGGATGAAACCAGAAATATCCTCTTGTGTTATGCCTAACTCAATCCCAGAACTTGCTACAACCTCTGTGTTTGTGTTTTCTGGATATTATCAATGGACTTTACGTTTCAGAATGAATTTCAGTAGAGGAAATTCTGTTTTGTGCTGTAAATGCTAAGTGCTTCCATATGCAGGCCAAACGTATTCACATTCGTGTTTTCTACGCAGTAAGCTAGAGCTCTCATTGCAAACAAACAGGATATTTATATTCGTAAACATGACTTTTTAGGCACTTGGCCAAAAAAAAAGAGTTTGCTTTTGTCCAAAACCAGTTTGAGGGTGATTTTCTGAGTCCATTGCCTACCATTTCCACAAAAGTTTGAATGGAAATGACTGGATGAAACCACTAATATCCTCTGTGTTATGGCAAACTCAATCCCAGATCTTGCTACAGGCTCTGCTTTGTGTTTTTGGATATTATCAATGGACTTTATGGTTTTGAATGAATTTAAGCAGGGAATATTTTCTTTGGTGCTGGGAAGCACTAATTAGGTCCACATGGAGACACAAACTCAACACATTCTTGCTGTCCAGGCAGAAAACTACAGCAATTGCTGCAAACAAACCTGATATTTGTGTTTGTGTAGATGACATTTTATGCACTTGCCTAAGGAAATACTTTGCTATTCTCCAAAACCAGTTTGACTGTGATTATCTGAGTCTATTGCATACTAGTTCCACAGCACTTTGTTCGGATATGCCTGGATGAAACCAGAAATATCCTCTTGTGTTATGGCTAACTCAATCCCAGATCTTGCTACAACCTCTGTGTTTGTGCTTTCTGGATATTATCAATGGACTTTACTGTTTTGAATGAATTTAAGAAGGGAATATTTTCTTTGATGCTGGGAAACTCTAATTAGTTTCACATGGAGACTCAAACTCAAACATTTGTGTTTTCTAGGCAGAAAACTACAACAATTGCTGCAAACAAGCATGATATTTGTGTTGGTGTAGATGACATTTTATGCACTTGCCTGAGAGAATACTTTGCTATTTTCCAAAACTAGTTTGACTGTGATTATCTGAGTCCATTGCATACCAGTTCCACAGCACTTTGTCCGGATATGCCTGGATGAAACCAGAAATATCCTCTTGTGTTATGGCTAACTCAATCCCAGATCTTGCTACAACCTCTGTGTTTCTGTTTTCTGGATATTATCAAGGGACTTTACGTTTTAGAATGAATTTCAGTAGAGCTAATTTTGTTTTGTGCTTGAAATGCTAAGTGCTTCCATATGCAGGCGATTCGAGTTCACATTCGTGTTTTCTACACAGTAAGCTAGAGCTATCATTGCAAACAAACAGGATATTTATATTAGTAAACATGACTTTTTATCCACTTGGCCAAGAAAAACAGTTTGCTTTTCTCCAAAACCAGTTTGAAGGTGATTTTCTGAGTCCATTGCATAACAGTTCCACAACACGTTGAATGGAAATGACTGATTGAAACAACTAATATCCTCTGTGTTATGGTAAACTGAATGCTAGATCTTGCTACAGGCTCTGCTTTGTGTTTTTGGATATTATCAATGGACTTTATGGATTTGAATGAATTTAAGCAGGGAATATTTTCTTTGGTGCTGGGAAGCACTAATTAGTTCCACATGGAGACACAAACTCAACACATTCGTGCTGTCTAGGCAGAAAACTACAGCAATTCATGCAAGAAACATGATATTTGTGTTTCTGTAGATGACATTTTATGAACTTGCCTAAGAAAATACTTTGCTATTCTAAAAAACCAGTTTGACTGTGATTATCTGAGTCCATTGCATACCAGTTCCACAGTTCTTTGTCCCGATATGCCTGTATGAAACCAGAAATCTCCTCTTGTGTTATGGCTAACTCAATCCCACATCTTGCGACAACCTCTGTGTGTGTGTTTTCTGGATATTATCAATGAACTTTACGTTTTAGAATGAATTTAGGCAGGAAATATTTTCTTTGGTGCTGGGAAGCAATAATTAGTTACACATGGACACACAAACTCAACACATCCGTTCTGTTTAGGCAGAAAATTACAGAAAATGCTGCAAACAAACATTATATTTGTGTTTGTGTAGATGATATTTTATGCACTTGCCTAAAATACTATTTTGCTATTCTCCAAAACAAGTTTGAGGGTGATTTTCTGTGTCCATTGCATACCACTTCCACAGCACTTTGTCCGGATATGCCTGGATGAAACCTGAAATATCCTCTTGTGTTATGGCTAACTCAATCCCAGATCGTGCTACAACCTCTGTGTTTGTGTTTTCTGCATATTGTCAATGGACTTTACGTTTTAGAATGAATTTCAGTAGAGGAAATTTTGTTTTGTGCTGGAAAAGCTAAGTGCTTCCATATGCAGGCAAAACGTGTTCACATTTGTGTTTTCTGTGCAGAAAACTATAGCAATCGTTGCAAACAAACAGGATATTTATATTTGCAAACATTAATTTTTATCCACTTGGCCAAGAAAAAGAGTTTGCTTTTCTCTTAAATCAGTATGAGGGTGATTTTCTGAGTCCATTGCATACCACTTCCGCAGCACTTTGTCCGGATATGCCTGGATGAAACCAGAAATCTCCTATTGTGTTATGGTTAACTGAATCCCAGATATTGCTACAAGCTTTGTGTTTGTGTTTTCTGGATATTATCAATGGACTTTACATTTTAGAATGAATTTCAGTAGAGGAAATTATGTTTTGTGCTGGAAATGCTAAGTGCTTCCATTTGCAGGCCAAACATGTTCTCATTGTGTTTTCTACGCAGAAAGCTAGATGAATCGTTGCAAACAAACAGGATATTTATATTTGCAAACGTGACTTTTTATCCACTTGGCCAAGAAAAACAGTTTGCTTTTCTCCAAAACCAGTTTGAAGGTGATTTTCTGAGTCCATTGCATACCAGTTCCACAACACTTTGTCTGGAAATGACCTGATGAAACCAGAAATATCCTCTGTGTTATGGCTAACTCAATCCCAGATCTTGCTACAACCTCTGTGTTTGTGTTTTCTGGATATTATGAATGGACTTACCTTTTAGAATGAATTTCAGTAGAATAAATTTTGTTTTGGGCTGGAAATGCTAAGTGCTTCCATTTGCAGGCCAAACATGTTCTCATTGTGTTTTCTACGCAGAAAGCTAGATGAATCGTTGCAAACAAACAAGATATTGATATCTGCTAACATGACTTTTTATCCACTTGGCCAAGAAAAAGAGTTTGCTTTTCTCCACAACCAATTTGAGGGTGATTTTCTGAGTCCATTGCATACCAGTTCCACAGCACTTTGTCCGGATATGCCTGGATGAAACCAGAAATATTCTCTTGTGTTATGGCTAACTCAATCCCAGATCTTGCTACAGGCTCTGCTTTGTGCTTTTTGATATTATCAATGGACATTATGGTTTTGAATGAATTTAAGCAGGGAATATTTTCTTTGATGCTGGGAAACGCTAATTAGTTCCACATGGAGACTCAAACTCATTCATTTGTGTTTCTAGGCAGAAAACTACAGCAATTGCTGCAAAGAAACATGATATTTGTGTTGGTGTAGATAGCATTTTATGCACTTGCCTAAGAAAATACTTTGCTATTCTCCAAAACCAGTTTGAGGGTGATTTTCTGAGTCCATTGCATACCACTTCCACAGCACTTTGTGTGGATATGACTGGATGAAACATGAAATCTCCTCTTGTGTTATGGCTAACTCAATCCCAGATCTTTTTTTTTTCTTTTTTAACTTTTATTTAATGTATATAAATTTCCAGTGTACAGCTTATGGATTACAATGGCTCCCCCCTTACATAACTTCCCTCCCACCCGCAACCCTCCCCACTCCCACTCCCTCTCCCCTTCCATTTGCATCAAGATTCATTTTCAATTCTCTTTATATAAACAAGATCAATTTAGTATAAAGATTTCAACAGTTTGCACCCACATAGAAACACAAAGTGAAACATACCGTTTGAGTACTAGTTATAGCATTAAATCACAATGTACAGCACATTAAGGACACAGATCCCACATGAGGATCAAGTGCACAGTGGCTCCTGTTGTTGACCCAACAAATTGACACTCTAGTTTATGGTGCCAGTAACCATCCTAGGCTGTCGTCATGAGTTGCCAAGGCTATGGAAGCCTTCCAAGTTTGCCGACTCTGATCATATTTAGACAAGATCATAAAAGACAGAGTGAGGATAGTAACCAATGATCCTAAGAGTGGCATTTACCAGGTTTGAACAATTATACAGCATTAAGTGGGGAAGAGGACCATCAGTACACACAGGTTGGGAGTAGAGCCATTGGTGGTAGAGTAGAGGTTTTACAAAGGAATGAGGCCCAAGTGCACTAGACAGGGCCTAGAACAAAGGACAGAGTCATTATTAGAGGAGCTAAGAAAGGTGTTCTCTAAGCTACAAGTAATTTTTCTGATGGAGAGGCAAATAGAACCTGATAGAAGGGGCTTGATAATAATCTGGTGGGCTTAAGGCCTTGTAAATTCAGAGGCCCAGACCTATCTATCTCTTCACATGGGGTACATCCTAAGGGAGGTGTGAACCTCCTAGGGGAAGGCACTCTGTTGACTTTCATTACTTGGCTGGCCAGGGAGGAGAGCTGGCCAGGTAAAGGCAGGTGGCATCTCTAACAAGAAATTTACAGTTCTGCCTGCAATGTTGCTGACCCTACTTGGCCATCCCCTCAGCTGCAGTGGTCACTTTGGAAGTTGGCCTGAGTTGGATCACTGGAAATGGACCTGCCCTGGAGTCGAAGGATCCCCATGTCAGAGCCACAGATCTTATTGGCTCTAAGCTGAAAAGCCCTTCACTCAGCCCAACTTCCAAAGTGACCACTGCAGCTGAGGGGATGGTCAATCCCAGATCTTGCTACAACCTCTGTGTTTGTGTTTTCTGGATATTATCAATGGACTTTACATTTTAGAATGAATTTCAGTAGAGGAAACTTTGTTTTGTGCTGGAAAAGCTAAGTGCTTCCATATGCAGGCCAAACGTGTTAACATTTGTGTTTTCTACGCAGAAAGCTAGAGCAATTGTTGCAAACAAACAGGATATTTATATTGGCAACCATGACTTTTTATCCACTTGGCCAAGAAAAAGAGTTTTCTTTTCTCCTAAATCAGTATGAGGGTGATTTTCTGAGTCCATTGCATACCACTTCCACAACACTTTGTCCGGATATGACTGGATGAAACCAGAAATCTCCTCTTGTGTTATGGCTAACACAATCCCAGATTTGCTACAACCTCTGTGTTTGTGTTTTCGGGATATTATCAATGGACTTTATGTTTTAGAATGAATTTCAGTAGAGGAAATTTTGTTTTGAGCTGGAAGTGCTAAGTGCTTCCATATGCAGGCAAAACGTGTTCACATTTGTGTTTTCTGTGCAGAAAGCTATAGCAATCATTGCAAACAAACATGATATTTATATTGGCAAACATGACTTTTTATAAACTTGGCCAAGAAAAAGAGTTTGCTTTTCTCAAAAACCAGTTTGAGGGTGATTTTCTGAGTCCATTGCATACCAGTTCCACAACACTTTGTCCGGATATGACCTGATGAAACCAGAAATATCCTCTGTGTTATGGCTAACTCAATCCCAAATCTTGCTACAGGCTCTCCTTTGCGTTTTTAGATATTATCAATGGACTTTATGGTTTTGAATGAATTTAAGCAGAGAATATTTTATTTGCTTCTGGGAAACACTAATTAGTTCCACATGGAGACACAAAGTCAAAACATTCGTGCTGTCTAGGCAGAAAACTACAGCAATTGCTGCAAACAATCATGATATTTGTGTTTGTGTGGATGATATTTTATGCACTTGCCTAAGAAAATACTTTGCTCTTCTCCAAAACCAGTATGACTGTGATTATCTGAGTACACTGCATGCCAGTTCCACAACACCTTGTCCGGATATGAGTGGATGAAACTGGAAATATCCTCTTGTGTTATGGCTAACTCAATCCCACATCTTGCTACAGGCTCTGCTTGGTGTTTTTTGTTATTATCAATGGACTTTATGGTTTTGAATGAATTTAAGCAGGGAATATTTTCTTTGGTGCTGGGAAACACTAATTAGGTCCACATGGAGACACAAACTCAACACATTCTTGCTCTCTAGGCAGAAAACTACAGCAATTGCTGCAAAGAAACATGATATTTGTGTTTGTGTAGATGACATTTTATGCACTTGCCTAAGAAAATACTTTGCTATTCCCCAACACCAGTTTGAGGGTGATTTTCCGAGAACATTGCATACCAGTTCCACAACACTTTGTGTAGATATGACTGGATGATACCAGAAATATCCTCTTGCGTTATGGCTTACTCAATCCCAGATCTTTCTATAACCTCTTTGTTTGTGTTTTCTGGATATTATCAATGGTCTTTACGTTTTAGAATAAATTTCAGAACAGGAAATTTTTTTTTTTGTGCTGGAAGTGCTAAGGGCTTCCATATGCAGGTCCAACGTGTTCACATTTGTGTTTTCTAGGCAGAAAGCTAGAGCAATCGTTGCAAACAAACAGGATATTGATGTTTGAAAACATGACTTTTTATCCACTTGGCCAAGAAAAAGAGTTTGCTTTTCCCAAAACCAGTTTGAGGGTGATTTTCCGAGTCCATTGCATACCAGTTCCACAGCACTTTGTCTGGATATGACTGGATGAGACCAGAAATATCCTCTTGTGTTATGGCTAACTCCATCCCAGATCTTGCTACAGGCTCTGCTTTGTGTTTTTTGATATTATCAATGGACTTTATGGTTTTGAATGAATTTAAGCAGGGAATATTTTCTTTGATGCTGGGAAACGCTAATTAGTTCCACATGGAGACTCAAACTCATTCATTTGTGTTTCTAGGCAGAAAACTACAGCAATTGCTGCAAAGAAACATGATATTTGTGTTGGTGTAGATAGCATTTTATGCACTTGCCTAAGAAAATACTTTGCTATTCTCCAAAACCAGTTTGAGGGTGATTTTCTGAGTCCATTGCATACCACTTCCACAGCACTTTGTGTGGATATGACTGGATGAAACATGAAATCTCCTCTTGTGTTATGGCTAACTCAATCCCAGATCTTTTTTTTTTCTTTTTTAACTTTTATTTAATGTATATAAATTTCCAGTGTACAGCTTATGGATTACAATGGCTCCCCCCTTACATAACTTCCCTCCCACCCGCAACCCTCCCCACTCCCACTCCCTCTCCCCTTCCATTTGCATCAAGATTCATTTTCAATTCTCTTTATATAAACAAGATCAATTTAGTATAAAGATTTCAACAGTTTGCACCCACATAGAAACACAAAGTGAAACATACCGTTTGAGTACTAGTTATAGCATTAAATCACAATGTACAGCACATTAAGGACACAGATCCCACATGAGGATCAAGTGCACAGTGGCTCCTGTTGTTGACCCAACAAATTGACACTCTAGTTTATGGTGCCAGTAACCATCCTAGGCTGTCGTCATGAGTTGCCAAGGCTATGGAAGCCTTCCAAGTTTGCCGACTCTGATCATATTTAGACAAGATCATAAAAGACAGAGTGAGGATAGTAACCAATGATCCTAAGAGTGGCATTTACCAGGTTTGAACAATTATACAGCATTAAGTGGGGAAGAGGACCATCAGTACACACAGGTTGGGAGTAGAGCCATTGGTGGTAGAGTAGAGGTTTTACAAAGGAATGAGGCCCAAGTGCACTAGACAGGGCCTAGAACAAAGGACAGAGTCATTATTAGAGGAGCTAAGAAAGGTGTTCTCTAAGCTACAAGTAATTTTTCTGATGGAGAGGCAAATAGAACCTGATAGAAGGGGCTTGATAATAATCTGGTGGGCTTAAGGCCTTGTAAATTCAGAGGCCCAGACCTATCTATCTCTTCACATGGGGTACATCCTAAGGGAGGTGTGAACCTCCTAGGGGAAGGCACTCTGTTGACTTTCATTACTTGGCTGGCCAGGGAGGAGAGCTGGCCAGGTAAAGGCAGGTGGCATCTCTAACAAGAAATTTACAGTTCTGCCTGCAATGTTGCTGACCCTACTTGGCCATCCCCTCAGCTGCAGTGGTCACTTTGGAAGTTGGCCTGAGTTGGATCACTGGAAATGGACCTGCCCTGGAGTCGAAGGATCCCCATGTCAGAGCCACAGATCTTATTGGCTCTAAGCTGAAAAGCCCTTCACTCAGCCCAACTTCCAAAGTGACCACTGCAGCTGAGGGGATGGTCAATCCCAGATCTTGCTACAACCTCTGTGTTTGTGTTTTCTGGATATTATCAATGGACTTTACATTTTAGAATGAATTTCAGTAGAGGAAACTTTGTTTTGTGCTGGAAAAGCTAAGTGCTTCCATATGCAGGCCAAACGTGTTAACATTTGTGTTTTCTACGCAGAAAGCTAGAGCAATTGTTGCAAACAAACAGGATATTTATATTGGCAACCATGACTTTTTATCCACTTGGCCAAGAAAAAGAGTTTTCTTTTCTCCTAAATCAGTATGAGGGTGATTTTCTGAGTCCATTGCATACCACTTCCACAACACTTTGTCCGGATATGACTGGATGAAACCAGAAATCTCCTCTTGTGTTATGGCTAACACAATCCCAGATTTGCTACAACCTCTGTGTTTGTGTTTTCGGGATATTATCAATGGACTTTATGTTTTAGAATGAATTTCAGTAGAGGAAATTTTGTTTTGAGCTGGAAGTGCTAAGTGCTTCCATATGCAGGCAAAACGTGTTCACATTTGTGTTTTCTGTGCAGAAAGCTATAGCAATCATTGCAAACAAACATGATATTTATATTGGCAAACATGACTTTTTATAAACTTGGCCAAGAAAAAGAGTTTGCTTTTCTCAAAAACCAGTTTGAGGGTGATTTTCTGAGTCCATTGCATACCAGTTCCACAACACTTTGTCCGGATATGACCTGATGAAACCAGAAATATCCTCTGTGTTATGGCTAACTCAATCCCAAATCTTGCTACAGGCTCTGCTTTGCGTTTTTAGATATTATCAATGGACTTTATGGTTTTGAATGAATTTAAGCAGAGAATATTTTATTTGCTTCTGGGAAACACTAATTAGTTCCACATGGAGACACAAAGTCAAAACATTCGTGCTGTCTAGGCAGAAAACTACAGCAATTGCTGCAAACAATCATGATATTTGTGTTTGTGTGGATGATATTTTATGCACTTGCCTAAGAAAATACTTTGCTCTTCTCCAAAACCAGTATGACTGTGATTATCTGAGTACACTGCATGCCAGTTCCACAACACCTTGTCCGGATATGAGTGGATGAAACTGGAAATATCCTCTTGTGTTATGGCTAACTCAATCCCACATCTTGCTACAGGCTCTGCTTGGTGTTTTTTGTTATTATCAATGGACTTTATGGTTTTGAATGAATTTAAGCAGGGAATATTTTCTTTGGTGCTGGGAAACACTAATTAGGTCCACATGGAGACACAAACTCAACACATTCTTGCTCTCTAGGCAGAAAACTACAGCAATTGCTGCAAAGAAACATGATATTTGTGTTTGTGTAGATGACATTTTATGCACTTGCCTAAGAAAATACTTTGCTATTCCCCAACACCAGTTTGAGGGTGATTTTCCGAGAACATTGCATACCAGTTCCACAACACTTTGTGTAGATATGACTGGATGATACCAGAAATATCCTCTTGCGTTATGGCTTACTCAATCCCAGATCTTTCTATAACCTCTTTGTTTGTGTTTTCTGGATATTATCAATGGTCTTTACGTTTTAGAATAAATTTCAGAACAGGAAATTTTTTTTTTTGTGCTGGAAGTGCTAAGGGCTTCCATATGCAGGTCCAACGTGTTCACATTTGTGTTTTCTAGGCAGAAAGCTAGAGCAATCGTTGCAAACAAACAGGATATTGATGTTTGAAAACATGACTTTTTATCCACTTGGCCAAGAAAAAGAGTTTGCTTTTCCCAAAACCAGTTTGAGGGTGATTTTCCGAGTCCATTGCATACCAGTTCCACAGCACTTTGTCTGGATATGACTGGATGAGACCAGAAATATCCTCTTGTGTTATGGCTAACTCCATCCCAGATCTTGCTACAGGCTCTGCTTTGTGTTTTTTGATATTATCAATGGACTTTATGGTTTTGAATGAATTTAAGCAGGGAATATTTTCTTTGGTGCTGGGAAACACTAATTAGGTCCACATGGAGACACAAAGTCAACACATTCGTGCTGTCTAGGCAGAAAACTACAGCAATTGCTGCAAACAATCATGATATTTGTGTTTGTGTGGATGATCTTTTATGCACTTGCCTAAGAAAATACTTTGCTATTCTCCAAAACCAGTATGACTGTGATTATCTGAGTACACTGCATGCCAGTTCCACAACACCTTGTCCGGATATGAGTGGATGAAACTGGAAATATCCTCTTGTGTTATGGCTAACTCAATCCCACATCTTGCTACAGGCTCTGCTTGGTGTTTTTTGTTATTATCAATGGACTTTATGGTTTTGAATGAATTTAAGCAGGGAATATTTTCTTTGGTGCTGGGAAACACTAATTAGTTCTACATGGAGACACAAAGTCAACACATTCGTGCTTCTAGGCAGAAAACTACAGCAATTGCTGCAAACAAACATGATATTTGCGTTGGTGTAGATGACATTTTATGCACTTGCCTAAGAAAATACTTTGCTATTCTCCAAAACCAGTTTGAGGGTGATTATCTGAGTGCATTGCATACCAGTTCCACAGAACTATGTCCGGATATGACTGGATGAAACCAGAAATCTCCTCTTGTGTTATGGCTAACTCAATCCTAGATCTTGCTACAACCTCTGTGTTTGTGTTTTCTGGATATTATCAAGGGACTTTACGTTTTAGAATGAATCATTAGAGGAAACTTTGTTTTGAGCTGGAAAACTAAGTGCTTCCATATGCACGCCAAACGCCTTCACATGCCTGTTTTCTAGGCAGAAAGCTAGAGCAATCATTGCAAACAAACAGGATATTTATATTGGCAAACATGACTTTTTATCCACTTGGCCAAGAAAAAGAGTTTGCTTTTCTCAAAAACCAGTTTGAGGGCGATTTTCTGAGTCCATTGCATAACAGTTCCACAACACGTTGAATGGAAATGACTGGATAAAACCATAAATATCCTCTTGTGTTATGGCAAACTCAATCCCAGATCTTGCTACAGGCTCTACTTTGTGTTTTTGGATATTATCAATGGACTTTATGGTTTTGAATGAATTTAAGCAGGGAATATTTTCTTTGGTGCTGGGAAACACTAATTAGTTCCACATGGAGACACAAACTCAACACATTCGTGCTGTCTAGGCAGAAAACTACAGCAATTGCTGCAAACAAACATGATATTTGTGTTTGTGTGGATGACATTTTATGCACTGGCCTAAAAAAATATTTTGCTATTCTCCAAAACCAGTTTGAGGGTGATTTTCTGAGTCCATTGCATACCAGTTCCACAGCACTTTGTGTGGATATGACTGGATGAATCCTGAAATCTCCTCTTGTGTTATGGCTAACTGAATCCCAGAACTTGCTACAACCTCTGTGTGTGTGTTTTCTGGATATTATCAATGGACTTTACGTTTTAGAATGAATTTCAGTAGAGGAAATTTTGTTCTGTGCTCGAAGTGCTAAGGGCTTCCATATGCAGGCCAAACGTCTCCACATTCGTGTTTTCTACACAGGAAGCTAGAGGTATCATTGGAAGCAAAAAGGATATTTATATTCATAAACATGATTTTTAGGCACTTGGCCAAGAAAAAGAGTTTGCTTTTCTCCAAAATAGTTTGAGGGTAATTTTCTCAGTCCATTGCCTACCAGTTCCACAACAGGTTGAACGGAAATGACTGGATGAAACCACAAATATCCTCTGTGTTATGGCTAACTCAATCCCAGATCTTGCTACAGGCTTTGCTTTGTGTTTTTTGATATTATCAATGGACTTTATGGTTTTGAATGAATTGAAGCAGGGAATATTTTCTTTTGTGCTGGGAAACACTAATTAGGTCCACATGGAGACACAAAGTCAACACATTCGTGCTGTCTAGGCAGAAAACTACAGCAATTGCTGCAAACAAGCATCATATTTGTGTTTGTGTAGATGACATTTTATGCACTTGGATAGGAAAATATTTTGCTATTCTCCAAAACCAGTTTGAATGTGATTATCTGAGTCCATTGCATACCAGTTCCGCATGCACTTTGTCCAGATATGACTGGATGAAACAGAAATATCCACTTGTGTTATGGCTTACGCAATCCCAGATTTGCTACAACCTCTGTGTTTGTGTTTTTGGGATATTATCAATGGACTTTACATTTTAGAATGTATTTCAGTAGAGGAAATTTTGTTATGTGCTGGAAAAGCTAAGTGCTTCCATAGGCAGGCCAAATGTGTTCACATTCGTGTTTTCTACACAGAAAGCTTGAGCAATCGTTGCAAAAAACATGAGAATTATATTTGTAAAAGTGACTTTTTAGGCACTTGGCCAAGAAAATGTGTTTGCTTTTCTCCAAAACCAGTTTCAGTGTGATTTTTTGAGACCATTTCATATTAGTTCCACAACACTTTGTCCGGATATGACTGGATGAAACCAGAAATATCCTCTTGTGTTATGGCTAACTCAATCCCAGATCTTGCTACAGGCTCTGCTTTGTTTTTTTGGGTATTATCAATGGACTTTATTGTTTTGAATGAATTTAAGCAGGGAATATTTTCTTTGGTCCTGGGAAACACTAATTAGTTCCACATGGAGACACAAACTCAACACATTCGTGCTTTCTAGGCAGAAAACTACAGCAATTGCAGAAAAACAAACATGATATTTGTGTTTGTGTAGACGACATTTGATGCACTTGCCTAAGAAAATACTTTGCTATTCCCCAACACCAGTTTGAGGGTGATTTTCCGAGTCCATTGCATACCAGTTCCACAAAACTTTGTGTAGATATGACTGGATGATACCAGAAATATCCTCTTGTGTTACAGCTTACTCAATCCCAGATCTTGCTACAGCTTCTGTGTTTGTGTTTTCTGGATATTATCAATGGACTTTACGTTTTAGAATGAATTCCAGTAGAGGAAAATTTTGTTTTGTGCTGGAAATGCTGAGTGCTTCCAATTGCAGGCGCAATGTGTTCACCTTCGTGTTTTCTATGCAGAAACCTATAGCAATTTTTGCAAACAAACCGGATATTTATATTTGCAAACATGACTTTTTATCCACTTGGCCAAGACAAAGAGTGTGCTTTTCTCCAAAACCAGTTTGTGGGTGATTTTCTGAGTCCATTGCATACCAGTTCCACAACACTTCGTTATTGATAATGATAATATGGATATTATCAATGGACTTTATGTTTTAGAATGAATTTAATCAGAGAATATTTTCTTTGCTTCTGGGAAGCACTAATTAGTTCCACATGGAGACACAAACTCAACACATTTGTGCTGTCTAGGCAGAAAACTACAGCAATTGCTGAAAACAAACATTATATTTGTGTTTGTGTAGATGACATTTGATGCACTTACCTAAGAAAATATTTTGCTATTCTCCAAAACCAGTTTGACTGTGATTATCTGAGTCCATTGCATATCAGTTGCACAGCACTTCGTCTGGATAGGACAGGATGAAACCTGTCCTCCTCTTTTGTTATGGCTAACTCAATCCCAGATCTTGCTACAACCTTTGTGTATGTATTTTCTGGATATTATCAATGGACTTTCCATTTTAGATGAATTTCAGTAGAGGAAATTTTGTTTTGTGCTGGAAAAGCTAAGTGCTTCCATATGCAGGCCAAATTGTTCACATTTGTGTTTTCTGTGCAGAAAGCTATAGCAATCATTGCAAACAAACATGCTAATTATATTTGCACATATGAGTTTTTCCACTTGGCCAAGAAAAAGAGTTTACTTTTCTCCAAAACCAGATTGAGGGTGATTTTCTGAGTCCATTGCATACCAGTTCCACAACACTTTGCCCGGAAATGACTGGATGAAACCAGAAATATCCTCTTGTGTTATGGCTAACTCAATCCCACATCTTGCTACAGCATCTGTGTTTGTGTTTTCTGGATATTATCAATGGAGTTTACATTTTAGAATGAATTTCAGTAGAGGAAATTGTGTTTTGTGCTGTAAAAGCTAACTGCTTGCATATGCAGGCCAACCGTGTTAACATTTGTGTTTTAACACAGAAAGCTAGAGCAATCGTTGCAAACAAACAGAATATTGATGTTTGCAAACATGACTTTTTATACACTTGGCCAAGAAAAAGAGTTTGCTTTCTTCCAAAACCAGTTTGAGGGTGATTTTCTGAGTCAATTGCATACCAGTTCCATAGCACTTTGTCCTAATATGCCTGGATGAAACCTGAAATCTCCTCTTTTTTTATGGCTAACTCAATCCCAGATCTTGCTACAGGCTCTGCTTTGCGTTTATTGATATTAGCAATGGACTTTATGGTTTTGAATGAATTTAAGCAGGGAATATTTTCTTTGGTGCTGGGAAACACTAATTAGGTCCACATGGAGACACAAACTCAACACATTCTTGCTCTCTAGGCAGAAAACTACAGCAATTGCTGCAAAGAAACATGATATTTGTGTTTGTGTAGATGACATTTGATGCGATTGCCTAAGAAAATACTTTGCTATTCCCCAACACCAGTTTGAGGGTGATTTTCCGAGAACATTGCATACCAGTTCCACAACACTTTGTGTAGATATGACTGGATGATACCAGAAATATCCTCTTGCGTTATGGCTTACTCAATCCCAGATCTTTCTATAACCTCTTTGTTTGTGTTTTCTGGATATTATCAATGGTCTTTACTGTTTAGAATAAATTTCAGAACAGGAAATTTTTTTTTTGTGCTGGAAGTGCTAAGGGCTTCCATATGCAGGTCCAACGTGTTCACATTTGTGTTTTCTACGCAGAAAGCTAGAGCAATTGTCGCAAACAAACAGGATATTGATGTTTGAAAACATGACTTTTTATCCACTTGGCCAAGAAAAAGAGTTTGCTTTTCCCAAAACCAGTTTGAGGGTGATTTTCCGAGTCCATTGCATACCAGTTCCACAGCACTTTGTCTGGATATGACTGGATGAGACCAGAAATATCCTCTTGTGTTATGGCTAACTCCATCCCAGATCTTGCTACAGGCTCTGCTTTGTGTTTTTTGATATTATCAATGGACTTTATGGTTTTGAATGAATTTAAGCAGGGAATATTTTCTTTGGTGCTGGGAAACACTAATTAGGTCCACATGGAGACACAAACTCATTCATTCGTGTTTTCTAGGCAGAAAACGACAGCGATTGCTGCAAACAAACATGATATTTCTGTTTATGTAGACGATATTTGATGCACTTGCCTAAGAAAATACTTTGCTCTTCCCTAAAACCAGTTTGACTGTGATTATCTGAGTCATTGCATACCAGTTCCACAGCACTTTATTGGATATGCCTGGATGAGACCAGAAATATCCTCTTGTGTTATGGCTCACTCAATCCCTGATCTTTCTAACACCTCTGAGTTTGTGTATTCTGGATATTATCCATGCACTTTATTGTTGTGAATGTTTTTTATCAAGGAATATTTTATTTTATACCTGGAATCTGTAATTGGTTCCACATGGAGACACCAGCTCTACACATTCGTATTTTCTAGGAGAATGCTAGATGAACTGTGGAAAACAAACATGATATTTCTGATTGTATACATGATATTTTATACACTTGCCTAATGAAAAGACTTTGCTTTCTTCCAAAACCATTTTCACTGTGATTTTCTCGGTCTGTTGCATACAAATTCCGCACCAGTTTGTCCGGATATGACTGGATGAAACCGGAAATATCCGGTTTGCTTTGGTTAACCCAATCCCAGATATTGCGACAGCCTCTATGTTTGTGTTTTGTAGATATTATCGATGGACTTTATTGTTTTGAAAGTTTTTATTTTTTTTTAATCAGGGAACATTTAACTGTGTGCTATGAAACACTAACTGGTTCTACATGGGGACACCAGCTCTACACATTCGAATTTTCTAGGGAGAAAGCAAGAGGAACTTTGGCAAACAAACATGATATTTCTCTTTGTATAGATGCAATTTTAAGCACTTGCCTAACGGAAAGACTTTGCTTTTCTCCAAAACCATTTTTACTGTGATTTTTTGGTCCATTTTATACGAATTGCACACCACTTTGTCTGGATACCACTGGATGAATCCAGAAATATCCGGTTGTGTTTTGGCTAATTCAATTTCATATATTGCGAATGCCTCTATGTTTGTGTTCTCCGGATATTATTGATTGACTTTATTGCTTGGATTGTTTTTTATAAGGGAACATTTAGTTTTGTGCTGGTAAAAAATAGTTGTTTCAACATGGGGCCACCAGCTCTACAAATTCGTATTTTCTAGGGAGAAATCTAGATGAACTGTGGCAAAGAAACATGACATTTCTGTTTGTAAAGATGGACATTTTATGCACTTGCCTAATGAAAAGACTTTGCTTTTCTCCAAAACCATTTTGACTGTGATTTTCTCAGGCCATTGCATACGAATTCCACACCAGTTTGTCCGGATATGACTGGATGAAACAAGAAATATCCAGTTTTGTTTTGACTAACTCAATCCAAAATATTGTGAAAGCCTCTGTGTTTAGGTTTTCTGGATATTATCAATGGAATTTATTTTTGAATGTTTTTATCAGGGAACATTTAATTTTGTGCGTGGAAACACTAATTGGTTCATCATGGGGACACCATCTCTACACATTTGTATTTTCTAGGGAGAAAGTAGAGGAACTGCAGCAAACAAACATAATATTTCTGTTTGTATAGGTGATATTTTATGCACTTCCCTAACAAAAAGAATTTGCTTTTCTCCAAAACCATTTTAATGTGATTTTCTTGGTTCATTCCTTACGAATTCCACACAAATTTGTCCGGATATGACTGGAGTAAACCAGAAATATCTGGTCGTGTTTTGGCTAACACAATCCCAGATATTGCGACAGCCTATGTGTTTGTGTTTTCCGAATATTATCCATGGAGTTTATTGTGTTAAATGCTTTTTATCAGGTAACATTTAATTTTGTGCTTGGAAACACTAATTGGTTCCACATGGAGTCACCAGCTCTACACATTCGTATTTTTTAGGGAGAAAGCTAGAGGAACTGCGGCAAACAAACATGATATTACTGTTTGTATAGATGACATTTTATGCACATGCCTAACGAAAAGACTTGCTTTCCTCCAAATCAATTTTACTGTGATTTCCTCAGTCCATTGCATACGAATTCCACAGCACTTTGTCAGGATATGACTGGATTAAACCAGAAATATCCGGTTGTGTTTTGGCTAACTCAATCTCAGATATTGCGACAGCCTCTTTGTTTGTGTTTTCTGGATATTATCGACGGACTTTACTGTTTTAAATATTTTTTATCAGGGAACATTTAATTTTGTGCTTGCAAGCACGAATTGGTTCCACATGGAGACAGCAGTTCTAACATTCATATTTTCTATGGAGAGAGCTAGAGGAACTGGGGCAAACAAACATGATATTTCTGTTTGTATAGATGACATTTTATGCACTTGCCTATCAAATAGACATTACTTTCCTCCAAAACCATTTTTTCTGTGATTTTTTCGGTTCATTGCTTACGAATTCCACACCTCTTTGTCCGGATATGACTGGATGAAACCAGAAATATCCAGTTGTGTTTTTGCTAACTGAATCAGAGATATTGCTACAGCCTCCGAGTTTGTGTTTTCTGCATATTACCGAAGGACTTTATTGTTTTGGATGTTTTTTATCAGAGAACATTTAATTTTGTGCTTGGAATCACTAATTGGTTCCAAACGGAGAAATCAGCTCTATACTGTCGTATTTTCTAGGGAGAGAGCTAGAGGAACTGCGGCAAACAAACATGATATTTCTGTTTGTATAGATGATATTTTATGCATTTGCCTAATGAAAAGTCTTTTCACCAAAACCATTTTTCTGTGATTTTCTCAGTCAATTTCATACAAATTCCATAACACTTTGAGTGGATATGACTGGATGAATCCAGAAATATCTGGTTGTGTTTTGGCTAACTCAATCCAAGATATTGCTACAGCATCTGTCTTTGTGTTTTATGGATACTAGCAACTGACTTTTTGTTTTGAAAGTTTTTTATCAGGGAACATTTAATTTTGTGCTGGGAAACACTAATTGATTCCACATGGTGACACCAGCTGTACACATTCGTATTTTCTAGGGAGAAATCTAAAGGAACTGTGGTAAACAATCATGATATTTCTGTTTGTCTAGATGACATTTTATGCATTTGCCTAACAAAAAGACTTTGCTTTCCTCCAAAACCATTTTCACTGTGATTGTTTCGGTCCATTGCTTACGAATTCCACACCACTTTGTCCGGATATGACTGGTTGAAACCAGAAATATCCGGTTGTGTTTTGGCTAACTCAATCCCAGATATTGCTACAGCCTCCGAGTTTGTGTTTTCTGCATATTATCAACTGACTTTTTGTTTTGAATGTTTTTTATCAGGGATCATTTAATTTTGTGCTGGGAAACACTAATTGTTTCCACATGGAGTCACCAGCTCTACACATTCGTATTTTCTAGGGAGAAAGCTAGAGGAACTGTGGCAAACAAACATGATATTTCTGTTTGTGTACATGACATTTTATGCACTTGCCTAAAAAATAACTTTGCTTTTCTCCAAAACCATTTTTACTGTGATTGTCTGTGCCCATTGCTTACGAATTCCACACAACTTTGTTCGGATATTAGTGGAGGAAACCTGAAATATCGGGTTGTGTTTTGGCTAACTCACTCCCAGATTTTGCAACAGCCACTCTGTTTGTGTATTCTGGATATTATACTGTGATTGTCTGTGTCCACTATATCCGCATTCCACACCACTTTTTCCGGATATGTCTGAATGAAACTAGAAATATCCGATTGTGTTTTGGTTAACTGAATACCAAATATTGAAAAAAGCATCTCTGTTTGTGTTTTATCGATATTATCAATGGACTTTATTGTTTTGAATGTTTTTTATCAGGGAACATATAATTTTGTGCTTGGAAACACTAATGGTTTCCACATGGAGACAACAGCTCTGCACATTCGTATTTTCCAGGGAGAAAGCTAGAGGAACTGGGGCAATCAAACCTGATATTTCTGTTTGTCTAGATGACATTTTATGCCCTTGCCTAATGGAAAGACTTTGCTCCTCTCCAAAACCATATTTATTGTGATGTTTCTGGTCGATTGCATACGAATTCCACACCACTTTGTCCCGATATGACTGGATGAAACTAAGAATATCTGGTTGTGTTTGGCAAACTCAATCCAGCATATTTGGACAGCCTCTGTGTTTGTGATTTCTGGATATTATTGATGGATTTTATTGTTTTGAATGTTTTTTTCTCAGGAAACATTTAATTTTGTGCTGGAAAACACTAATTGTTTGAACATATAGACACCAGCTCTACACATTCGTATTTTCTGGGTAGAAAGCTAGAGGAACTGCGGCAAACAAATATGATATTTCTGTTTGTGTAGATGACATTTTATGCACTTGCCTAACGAAAAGAATTTGCTCTTCTCCAAAACCATTTTACTGTGATGCTTGCAGTCCATTGCATACGAATTCCACACCACTTTCTCTGGATATGAATGGATGAAAGCATAAATATTCAGATGTGTTTTGGCTAACTCAATGGCAGATATTGCGACAACATCTGTGTTTGTGTTTTCTGGATATTATTGATGCACATTTTGTTTTGAATGTTTTTATGAGGGAGCATTAAATTTTGTACTGGGGAACACTAATTGGTTTCACATGCAGACACAAGCTCTACACATTCGTATTTTCTAGGGAGAAAGCTAGAGGAACTGCGGCAAACAAACATGATATTTGTTTGTATAGATGACATTTTATGCACTTGCCTAATGAAAAGACTTTGCTTTTCTCCAAAATCAATTTTACTGTGATTTTCTCTGTTCATTCCATGTGAATTCCACACCACTTTGTGAGGATATGAGTGGATGAAACCAGAAATATCTTGTGTTTTGGTTAACTGAATACCAAATATTGTGAAAGCATCTCTGTGTTTTCTGGATATCATGGATGGAGTTTATTGTTTTGTATGTTTTTTATCAGGGAACATTTGAATTTGTACTGGGAAACACTAATTGGTTCCACATAGAGAAAACAGCTCTACACATTCATATTTTCTATGGAGAAACCTAGAGGAACTGTGGCAATCAAACATGATATTTCTGTTTGTATACATGACAATTTATGCACTTGCCTAACGAAAAGACTTTGCTTTTCTCCAAAACCATTTTTACTGTGATTGTATGTGTCCATTATATACGAATTCCACACCACTTTTTCAGGATATGCCTGGATAAAATCCGAAATATCCAGTTGTGTTTCGGTTAACTCAATCCCAGATATTTCAACAGCCTCTGTGTTTGTTTTTTCCGGATATTTTCAATGGACTTTATGGTTCTGAATGTTTTTATCAGGGAACATTTAATTTTGTGCTTGGAAACACTAATTCGTTCCACGTGGAGACACCAGCTCTACAAATTCGTATATTCTAGGGTGAAAGCTTGAAGAAAATTCAGAAACAAACATGATATTTCTGTTTGTATAGATGACCTTTTATGCACTTGCCTAACGAAAAGAATGCTTTTCTCCAAAACCATTTTTACTGTGATATTCTCGGTCCATTGCATACGAATTCCAATCCATTTTTTCCAGATATGACTGGATGAAACCAGAAATATCCGGTTGTGTTTTGGATAACTAAATTCCAGATATTGCGACAGCTCCTGTGTTTGAGTTTTCCAGATATTATCGATGGACTTTATTGTTTTGATTGTTTTTTATCAGAGAACATTTAATTTTGTGCTTGGAAACACTAATTGGTTCAACATGGAGACACCAGCTCTACACATTCGTATTTTCTAGGAAGAAAGTTAGAGGAACTGCGAGAAACAAACATGATATTTCTGTTTGTCTAGATGACATTTTATGCACTTGCCTAACAAAAAGACTTTGCTTTCCTCCAAAACCATTTTTACTGTGATTTTTTTGGTCAATTGCATACAAATTCCACATCACCGTTTCCAGATATGGCTGGATGAAAACAGAATTATATGGTTGAGTTTTGGCTAAATCAATCCCAAATATTGCGACAGCCTCTGTGTTTGTGTTTTCTGGATATTATCGGTGGACTTTATGGTTTTGAATGTTTTTATCAGGGAACATTTAATTTTGTACTGGGAAACTCTAATTGGTGTAAATGGAGACACCAGCTCTACACATTCGTATTTTCTGGGTAGAAAGCTAGAGGAACTGCGGCAACAAACATGATATTTCTGTTGGTATAGGTGATATTTTATGCACATGCCTGACTAAAAGATTTATTTTCTCCAAAATTTCTTTATGGTGCTTTTCTGGGTCCATTGCATACGAATTCCACATCTCTTTGTCAGCATATGACTGGATGAAACCAGAAATATCTGGTTGTTTTTTGGCTAACTCAATCCCAAATATTGCGACAGCCTCTGTGTTTGTGTTTTCTGGATATTATCTATGGACTTTATTGTTTTGAATGTTTTTTATCAGGGAATATTTAATTTTGTGCTTGGAAACACTAACTGGTTCCACATGGAGACAAGAGCTCTACACATTCGTATTTTGTATGGAGAAAGCTAGAGGAGCTGTGGTAAACAAACATGATATTTCGGTTTCAATAGATGACATTTTATGCACTTGCCTAATGAAAACACTTTGCTTTTCTCCAAAGCCATTTTTAGTGTGATTTTCTCGATCCATTGCATATGAATTCTACCACACTTTGTCCGGATGTGACTGGAAGAAACCAGAAATATCCGGTTGTGTTTTGGCTAACTCAATCCCAGATATTGCTACTGCCTCTGTGTTTGTGATTTCCGGATGTTATCAACGGACTTTATTATTTTCAATATTTTTTATGAGGGAACATTTAATTTTGTGCTGCAAAACACTAGTTGTCTCCACATGGAGTCACCCGTTCTACACATTCGTATTTTCTAGGGAGAAAGCTAGAGGAAATGTGGCAAACAATCATGATATTTCTGTTTGTATACATGACATTTTATGCACTGCCCAAAGGAAAAGATTTTGCTTTTCTCCAAAACCACTTTTCTCCGATTTTCTCGATCCATTAATTACGAATTCCACACCACATGATATTTCTGTTTGTATAGATGACATTTTATGCACTTGACCAATGAATAGACTTTGCTTTTCTTCAAAACCATTTTTACTGTGATTTCCTCGGTCCATTGCATACGAATTCCTTAGCACTTTGTCCGGATATGACTGGATGAAACCAGAAATATCCGGTTGTGTTTTGGCTAACTCAATCCGAAATATTGTGAAAGACTCTGTGTTTGTGTTTTCTGGATATCATCGATGGACTTTATAGTTTTGAATGTTTTTATCAGAGAACATTTAAATTTATACCATAAAAACACTTATTGGTTCCACATGGAGACACCAGCTCTACACATTCATATTTTCTAGGAGAAAGCTAGAGGAACTGAGGCAACAAACATGATATTTCTGTTTGTATAGATGACATTTTATCTACTTGCCTAAAGAAAAGACTTTGCTTTTCTCCAAAACCATTGTTACTGTGATATTCTCGGTCCGTTGCATACGAATTCCACACCACTTTGTCCGGATATGACTGGATGAAACCAGAAATATCTGGTTTGGCTAACTCAATCCGAAGTATTGCTATAGCCTCTTTGTTTGTGTATTCCTGATATTATACATGGACTTTATATTTTTCAATGTATTTTTTCAGGGAACATTTAATTTTGTGCTTGCAAACACTAATTGGTTCCACATGGAGACACCAGCTCTACAAATTTATATTTTCTAGGGAGAAAGCTAGAGGAACTGCGGCAAACATGATATTTCTGTTTGTCTAGATGACATTTTATGCACTTGCCTAAATAGAAGACTTTGATTTTCTCCAAAACCATTTTTACTCTAATTTTATCAGTCCATTGCATACGAATTCCACACCGCTTTGTCCGGGTATGACTGGATGGAACCAGAAATATCCGGTTGCGTTTTGGCTAACTCAATCCGAAATATTGTGAACACCTCTGTGTTTTTTGTTTTCTGGATATTATCGATGGACTTTATTGTTTTGAATGTTGTTTATCAGGCAACATGTAATTTTGTGCTGGGAAACACTAATTGCTTCCACACTGAAACACCAGCTCTACACATTCTAATTTTCTAGGGAAAAAGCTAGAGAAAATGCAGCAAACAAACATGATATTACTGTTTGTAAGATGACATTTTATGCACTTGCTTAAAGAAAAGAATTTGCTTTTCTCCAAAATCGTTTTTACTGTGATTTTTCGGTCCATTGTATACAAATTCCACACCACTTTCCAGATATGCCTGGATGAATCCAAAAATACCCGGTTGTGTTTTGGCTAACTCAATCCGAAATATTGTGAAACCCTCTGTGTTTGTGTTTTCTGGATATTATCGATGGCCTTTATGGTTTTGAATGTTGTTTATCAGGGAACATTTAATTTTGTGCTGGGAAACACTAATTGGTTCCACATGGATACACCAGCGCTACACATTCATATTTTCTAGGGAGAAAGTAGAGGAACTGCGGAAAACCAATATGATATTTCTGTTTGTATAGATTACAATTTATGCACTTTCCTAACGAAAAAACTTTGCTTTTCTCCAAAATCATTTTTACTGTGATTTTCTCGGTCCATTGCATTCGAATTCCACACCAGTTTGTCCGAATATGACTGGATGAAACCAGAAATATCTTGTTGTGTTTTGGCTAACTCAATCCCAGATATTGCTACAGCCTCTGTGTTTATGTTTTCCGGATATATCCACGGACTTTTTGTTTTGAATGTTTTTTTTTTATCAGGGACCATTTAATTTTATGGTGGGAAACACTCGGTGACTCCAGATGGAGACACCAGCTCTGCAAATTTGTATTTTCTACGGAGAAAGCTAGAGGAACTGCGGCAAACAAACATGATATTTCTGTTTGTATAGATGACATTTTATGCACTTGCCTAACGAATAGACTTTGCTTTTCTCCAAAACCATTTTACTGTGATTTTCTCGGTCCATTGCATACGAATTCCAAACCACATTGTCTGGATATGACTGGATGAAACCAGAAATATCTGGTTGTGTTTTGGCTAATTGAATCCCAGATATTACTACAGCCTCTGTGGTTGTGTTTGCCGGATATTATCAACACACTTTATTGTTTTGAAAGTTTTTTATCAGGAAACATTTAATTTTTGCTGGGAAACTATAATTGGTTCAACATGCAGACACCAGCTCTACACATTTGTATTTTCTAGGGAGAAAGCTAGAGGAATTGCAGCAAACAAACATGACATTTGTTTTTTTATAGATTACATTTTATGCAGTTGGCTAACGAAAAGACTTTGCTTTTCTCCAAAACCATTTTACTGTGACTTTCTCAGTCTGGTCCATTGCTTACGAATTCCACAAAACTTTGTCCGGATATGACTGGATGAAACCAGAAATATCTGGTTTGGCTAACTCAATCCGAAGTATTGCGATAGCCTCTGTGTTTGTTTATTCCTGATATTATCCAGGGACTTTATATTTTTCAATGTATTTTTTCAGGGAACATTTAATTTTGCGCTTGCAAACACTAATTGGTTCCACATGGAGACACCAGCTCTACAAATTCGTATTTTCTAGGGAAAAAGCTAGAGGAACTGCGGCAAACAAACAGGATATTTCTGTTTGTCTAGATGACATTTTATGCACTTGCCTAAATAGAAGACTTTGATTTTCTCCAAAACTATTTTTACGCTAATTTTATCAGTCCATTGCATTCGAATTCCACATCACTTTGTCCGGGTATGACTGGATGAAACCAGAAATATCCGGTTTCTTTTGGCTAACTCAATCCGAAATATTGTGAACACCTCTGTGTTTTTTGTTTTCTGGATATTATCCATGGACTTTATTGTTTTGAATGTTGTTTATCAGGCAACATGTAATTTTGTGCTGCGAAACACTAATTGCTTCCACATTGAAACACCAGCTCTGCACATTCTAATTTTCTAGGGAGAAAGCTAGAGAAAATGCAGCAAACAAACATGATATTACTGTTTGTAAGATGACATTTTATGCACTTGCTTAAAGAAAAGAATTTGCTTTTCTCCAAAATCATTTTTACTGTGACTTTTCAGTCCATTGTATACGAATTCCACACCACTTTCCAGATATGCCTGGATGAATCCAGAAATATCCGGTTGTGTTTTGGCTAACTCAATCCGAAATATTGTGAAACCCTCTGTGTTTGTGTTTTCTGGATATTATCGATGGCCTTCATGGTTTTGAATGTTGTTTATCAGGGAACATTTAATTTTGTGCTGGGAAACACTAATTGGTTCCACATGGATACACCAGCACTACACATTCATATTTTCAGGGAGAAAGTAGAGGAACTGTGGCAACAAATATGATATTTCTGTTTGTATAGAAAAATTTATACACTTGCCGAAGGAAAAGACTTTGCTTTTCTCCAAAATCATTTCATTTCGATTTTCTCGGTCCATTGCATTCGAATTCCACACCATTTTGTCCGGATATGACTGGACAAAACCAGAAATATCTGGTTGTGTTTTGGCTAACTCAATCCCAGATATTGCTACATGCTCTGTGTTTCTGTTTTCGGATATTATCCAAGTATTTATTTTTTGAATGTTTTTTATCAGTTAACATTTAATTTTGTGCTGGGAAACAGTAATTGGTTCCACATGGAGACACCAGCTCTACACATTCGTATTTTCTACAGAGAAAGCTAGAGGAACTGTGGCAAACAAACATGATATTTCTGTTTGTATAGATGTCATTTAAAGTACTTTCCTAACGAAAAGTCTCTGCTTTTCTCCAAAACCATTTTTACTGTGATTTTTTAGTCCATTGCATACGAATTCAACACCCGTTTGTCCGGATATGCCTGGATGAAACCAGAAATATCCGTTTGTGTTTCGACTAACTCAATCCCACATGTTGCGACAGCCACTGTGTTTCGACTAACTCAATCTGAAATTATTGAAAGCATCTGTGTTTGTGTTTTCTTGATATTATTTATGGTCTTTACGGTTTTGAATGTTTTTATCAGGGAATATTTAATTTTGTACCGTAGAAACACTAGTTGACTCCACATGGAGACACCAGCTCTACACATTCGTATTTTCTAGGGAGAAAGCTAGAGGATATGTGGCAAAGAAACATATTTCTGTTTGTATACATGTCAATTTATGCACATGCCTAAGGAAAAGACATTGCTTTTCTCCAAAACTATTTTACTGTGATTATCTCAGTCCATTGCATATGAATGCCACACAACTTTTTCCGGATATGACTGGATGAAACCAGAAAGATTTGTTTGTGTTTTGGCTAACCCCATCCCAGATATTGCGACAGCCTATGTGTTTGTGTTTTCCGGATATTATCGATGGACTTTATTGTTTTGAATGTTTTTTTCGGGGAATATTTAATTTAGTGCTGGGAAACACAAATTGGTTCCACATGGAGACACCAGCTCTACTCATTCGTATTTTTTAGGGATAAACCTAGAGCAACTGCGGCAAACAAACATGGTATTTCTGTTTGTATAGATGGCTTTTTATCTACTTGCCTAATTAAAAGACTTTGCTTTTCTCCAAAAGCATTTTTTTTGTGATTGTCTATGTCCATTTTATACAAATGTCACGCCACTTTGTCCGGATATGACTGGATGAAACCAGAAATATCCGGTTGTGTTTTGGCAAACTCAATTTCAGATATTGCGAAAGTCTCTGTGTTTGTGTTTTCAGGGTATTATCGATGGAATTTATTGTTTGGAATGTTTTTAATCAGGGAACATTTAATTTTCTGTTGGGAAACAATAGTTGGTTCCACATGGAGACACCAGCTCTACACATTCGTATTTTCTAGGGAAAAAGCTAGAGGAACTGCGGCAAACAAACATGATATTTCTGATTGTATAGTTGACATTTTATGCACTTGCCTAACAAAAAGACTTTGCTTTTCTCCAAAACCATTTGTGCTGTGATTTTTTCGGTCCATTGCATACGAATGCCACACCACTTTGCTTGGATATGACTGGATGATACCAGAAATATCTGGTTGTGTTTTGTCTAACTCAATCCGAAATATTGTGAAAGCCTCTGTGTTTGTCATTTCTGGATATTATAGAGGGACTTTATTGTTTTGATTGTTTTTTATCAGGGAACATTTAATTTTGTGCTGGGAAACAATAATTCGTTCAACATGGTGACACAAACTCTACACATTTGTATTTTCTAGTTTGAAAGCTAGAGAAATTGCAGAAAACAAACATGGTATTTCTGTTTGTACAGATGACATTGTATGCACTTGCCTAATGAAATGACTTTGCTTATCTCCAAAACCAATTTTCCTGTGATTATCTCGGTCCATTGCATACGAATTCCACATGACTTTGTGGGGATATGAGTTGATGAAACCAGAAATATCCGGTTGTGTTTTGGCTAACTCAATCCCACATATTGTGAAAGTATTTCAGTTTGTGTTTTCTGGATATCATCGATGGACTTTATTGTTTTGAATGTTTTTTATCAGTGAACATTATTTTTATGCTGGGAAACACTAATTGTTTCCACATGGAGACTCCAGCTGTAAACATTCATATTTTCTAGGGAAAATCTAGAGGAACTGGGTCAAACAAACATGATATTTCTGTTTGTATACATGGCATTTTATGCACTTGCCCAACGAATAGACTTTGCTTTTTTCCTAAACCATTTTTACTAAGATTTTCTTGGTCCATTTCATACGAATTCCAAACCATTTTGTTTGGTTATGAATGGATGAAACCAGAAATATACGGTTGTGTTTGGCTAACTCAATCCCAGATATTGTGATAGCCTCTGTGTTTGTGTTTTCTAGATATAATGTATGGACTTTATTGCTTTGAATGTTTTTTACAGGGAACATTTAATTTTGTGATTGGAAACACTAATTGTTTCAACATGGAAACACCAGCTCTTAACATTTGTATTTTCTAGCCAGTATGCTAGAGGAACTGGGGCAATCAAACATTATATTTCTGTTTGTGTAATGACATTTTTTGCACTTGCCTAACAAAAAGTCTTTGCTTTTCTCCAAAATGATTTTTACTGTAATTTTCTCGGTCCATTGCATAGGAATTCCACACCAGTTTCTCCGAATATGACTGGATGTAACCAAAAATATCCGGTTGTGTTTGGCTAACTAAATCCCAGATATTGCTATAGACTCTGTGTTTGTGATTTCTGGATATTATTGATGGACGTTATTTTTTGAATGTTTTTTTTTATCAGGGATCATTTAATTTTGTGCTGGGAAATACTAATTGGTTCCAAATGAAGAAACCAGCTCTACACATTCGTATTTTCTAGGGAGAAAGCTAGAGGAACTGATGCAAACAAACATGATATTTTGATTTGTATACATGATACTTTTTAAAATTGATGACGAAATAAATTTGCCTTTTCAAATCCATTTCTACTGTGATTGTCTATGTTCATTGTATACGAATTCCACAACACTTTCTCCAGATATGACTGGATGAAACCGGAAATATCCATTTGTGTTTTGGCTAACTCAATCCCACATATTGCTACAGCCTCTGCGTTTGTGTTTTCTGGATATTGTCGATTGATTTATTATTTTGAATGTTTTTTATCAGGAAACATTTAATTTTGTGCTGAGAAACACTAATTGGTTCCATATGGAGACACCAGCTCTACACATTCATATTTTGTTGACAGAAAGCAAGAGGAACTGTGGCAAACAAACATGATATTTCTGTTTGCATAGATGTCATTTTCTGCACTTGCCTAACGAAAAGACTTTGCTTTTCTCTAAAACCATTTTTATCTGATTTTTCTAGGTCAAGTGCATACGAATTCCACACCACTTTGTCCGGATATGACTGGATGAATCCAGAAATATCCGGTTGTGTTTTGGCTAACTCAATCCCAGATATTGTGACAGACTCTGTGTTTGTGTTTTCTGCATATTATCCATGGACTTTATTGTTTTAAGTGTTGTTATCAGGGTACATTTCATTTTGTACCATAGAAACACTAATTGGTTCCACATGGAGACACCAGCTCTACACATTAGTATTTTCTAGGGAGAAAGCAAGAGGAACTGCGGCAAACAAACATGATATTTTGATTTCTATACATGATACTTTTTTAACTTGCTGACGAAATAAATTTGCCTTTTCAAAACCTTTTCTACTGTGATTGTCTATGTTCATTGTATACGAATTCCACAACACTTTCTCCAGAAATGACTGGATGAAACCGGAAATATCCATTTGTGTTTTGGCTAACTCAATCCCACATATTGCTATAGCCTCTGCGTTTGTGTTTTCTGGATTTTATCGATGGACTTTATTGTTTTGAATGTTTTTTATCAGGGAACATTTAATTTTGTACCGTAGAAACATTAATTGGGTCAACATGGAGACACCAGGTCTGCACATTCGTATTTTCTAGTGGAAAGCTAGAGGAACTGCGGCAAACAAACATGATATTTCTGTGTGAATAGATGATATATTATGCACTTTCCTAAATAAAAAACTTTGCTTTTCTGCAAAACCACTTTTACTGTGATTCTTCGTTCCATCGTATACGAATTTCACAGCACTTTGTCCGGATATGACTGGATGAAACAAGAAATATCCTTTGGGTTTTGGCTAACTCAATTCCAGATATTGCTACAGCCTCTGTGTTTGTGTTTTCTGGATATTATCAATGGACTTTATTGTTTTGAATGTTTTTATCAGGGAACATTTAATTTTGTGCTAAGAAACACTAATGGGTTCATCATGAGGACACCAGCTCTACACATTCATATTTTCTAGGGAGAAATCTAGAGGAACTGTGGAAAACAAACATGATATTTCTGTTTCTACTGAGGACTTTTTATGCACTTGCCTAACGAAAAGACGTTGCTTTTCTCCAAAACCATTTTTACTCTGATTTTCTCGGTCCATTGCATATGAATTCCAGACCACTTTGTCCGGAAGTGACTGGATGAAACCAGAAATATCCGGATGTGTTTTGGCTAACTCAATCCGAAATATTGTGAAAGCCTCTGTGTTTGTGTTTTCTGGATATTATCAATGGACTTCATAGTTTGAATTTTTTTGTCAGGGAACATTTAATTTTGTACCGTTGAAACACTAATTTGTTCCACATGGAGACACCAGCTCTACACATTCGTATTTTCTAGGGAGAAAGCTAGAGGAACTGCGGCAAACAAACATGATATTTCTGTTTGTCTAGATGACATTTTATGCACTTGCCTAACAGAAACACTTTGCTTTTCTCTAATACCATGTTTACTGTGATTGTCTGTGTCCATTGCATACAAATTCCACACCAGTTTGTCCGGATATGACTATATGAAACGGGAAATATCCGGTTTTGTTTTGGCTAACTCAATCCCAGATATTGCGACAGACTCTGTGTTTGTGTTTTCTGGATATTATCGATGGACATATTGTTTTGAATATTTTTATCAGGGAACATTTAATTTTGTACCGTTGAAACACTAATGGGTTCATAATGGGAACACCAGCTCTACACATTCGTATTTTCTAGGGAGAAAGCTAGAGGAACTGCGGCAAACAAACATGATATTTCTGTTTGTATCGATGAAATTTTATGCACTTGCCTAAGGAAAAGACTTTGCTTTTATCCAACACCTCTTTTAATGTGATTTTCTCGGTCTATTGCATACGAATTCCACACCAGTTTTTCTGGATACGCCTGGATGAAACCGGAAATATCCGGTTGCGTTTTGGCTAACTCAATCCCTGACATTGTTACTGCCTCTGTGTTTGTGTATTCCTGAAATTATCCACAGACTTTATTGTTTGGAATGTTTTTTATCAGGGAACATTTAATTTTTTGCTGCAAAACATTAGTTGGTTCCACATGGAGACACCAGCTTTACACATTGTATTTTCTAGGGAGAATGCTAGAGGAAATGCGGCAAACAAACATGATATTTCTGTTTGTCTAGATGACATTTTATGCACGTGGCAAACGAAAGGACATTGCTTTTCTCCGAAACCATTTTTAGTGTGATTTTCTGGGTCCATTGCATACGAATTCCAACCAGTTTGTCCGGATATCACTGGATGAAACGGGAAGTGTCCGGTTTTGTTTTGGCTAACTCATCCCAGATATTGCCACAGCCTCTGTGTTTGTGTTTTCTGGATATTATCCATGGACTTATTGTTTTCAATGTTTTTATCGGGGAACATTTAATTCTGTACCGTTGAAACTCTAATTGGTTCATAATGGGAACACCAGCTCTACACATTCGTATTTCCTAGGTAGAAAGCTAGAGGAACTGCGGCAAACAAACGTGATATTTCTGTTTGTATCGATGAAATTTTCTGCTCTTGCCTAAGGAAAGACTTTGCTTTTATCCAAAACCTCTGTTACTGTGATTTTCTCGGTCCATTGAATACGAATTCCACACCAGTTTGTCTGGATATGACTGGATGAATCGGGAAGTGTTCGGTTTTGTTTTGGATAACTCAATCCCAGATATTGCCACAGCCTCTGTGTTTGCGTTTTCTGGATATTATCGATGGACTTTATTGTTTTGAATGTTTTTATCAGGGAACATTTAATTTTGTGCTGAGAAACACTAATTGGTTCATTTTGGGGACACCAGCTCTACACATTCGTATTTTCTAGGGAGAAAGCTAGAGGAACTGTGGCAAACAAACATGATATTTATGTTTGTTTAGATGACGTTTTATGCACTTGCCGAAGGAAAACAATTTGCTTTTCTCCAAAACCATTTTTACAGTAATTTTCTGGGTCCATAGCATATGAATTCCAAACGACTTTGTCTCGATATGACTGGATGAATGTGGAAATATCCGGTTGTGTTTTGGCTAACTCAATCCCAGGTATTGCTACAGCCTCTGTGTTTGTGTATTCCTGATATTATACATGGACTTTATAGTTTTGAATGTTTTTTATCAGGGAACATTTAATTTTGTGCTTGGAAACACTAATTGGTTCCACATGGAGACACCAGCTCTGCACATTCGTATTTTCTAGGGAGAAAGCTAGAGGAACTGCGGCAAACAACCAGGATATTTCTGTTTGTCTAGATGACATTTTAAGCACTTGCCTAACGAAAAGATTTTGCTTTTCTCCAAAACCATTTTTACTGTGATATTCTCGGGACATTGCATATGAATTCCAAACCACTTTGTCCATATATGACTGGATGAAAACAGAAATATCCAGTTGTGTTTTGGCTAACTCCATCCCACATGTTGCGACAGCCTCTGTGTTTGTTTTTTCTGGATATTATCCATGGACTTTATTGTTTTGAAAGTTTTTTATCAGGGAACATTTAATTTTGTACTAGGAAACACTAATTAGTTCCACATGGAGACATGAGCTCTACACATTCATATTTTGAAGGGAGAAAGCTAGAGGAAATGTGGCAAACAAACATGATATTTCTCTTTGTATAGATGACATTTTATGCACTTGCCTAACGAAAAGACTTTGCTTTTCTCCAAAACCATTTTTACTCTGATTTTCTCGGTTCATTGCATACGAATTCCACACCACTTTGTCTGGATATGACTGGATGAAACCAGAAATATCCGGTTGTGCTTTGGCTAGCTGAATCCAAAATATTGCTACAGCCTCTGTGTTTGTATTTTCTGTATATTATCCACGGACTTTATTGTTTTGAATGTTTTTATCAGGGAACATTTAATTTTGTACCCTTGACACACTAATTGGATCATTATGGGGATACCAGCGCTACATATTCGTATTTTCTACGGAGAATCTAGAGGAACTGTGGCAAACAAACATGATATTTCTGTTTGTATAGATGATATTTTTTGCACTTGCATAACGAAAGACTCTGCTTTTCTCTAAAACCATTTTTAATGTGATTTCTCGGTCATTTCATGCGAATTCCACTCTACTTTCTCCGGTTATGACTGGATGAAACCAGAAATATCTGGTTGTGTTTTTGCTAGCTCAATCTGAAATTTTGCTACAGACTCTGTGTTTTTGTATTCCTGATATTATCCACAGACTTTATTTTGTTGAATGTTTTTTTTTTTCAGGGAACATTTAATTTTGTGCTTGGAAACACTAATTGTTTCCACATGGAGACACCAGCTCTACAGATTCGTACTTTCTATCGAGAAAGCTATAGGAACTGCGGCAAACAAACATGATATTTCTGTTAGTATCGATGAAATTTTATGCGCTTACATGATGAAAAGACTTTGGATTTCTCCAAAACCATTTGTACTGTGATTTTCTCGGTCCATGGCATATGAATTCCACACCACTTTGTCCAGATATGACTGGATGAAATCAGAAATATCGGTTGTGTTTTGGCTAACTAAATACGAAATATTGCTACAGCTTCTGTGTTTTTGTTTTCTGGGTATTATAGATGGACTTTATTGTTTTGAATGTTTTTTCTTGGGGAACATTTTATTTTGAGCTTGGATACAGTAATTGGTTCCACATGGAGACACCAGCTCTGCACATTCATATTTTCTAGGGAAAATGCTAGAGGAACTGCGGCAAACCAACATGATATTTCTGTTTGTATAGATGACATTTTATGCACTTGCCTAACTCAATCCCACATATGGGTAAAGCCTCTGTGTTTGTGTACTCCTGATATTATCCACAGACTTTACTGTTTGTAATGTTTTTTATCAGGGAACTTTTAACTTTGAGCTTGGATACAGTAATAGTTTCCACATGGAGACACAAGCTCTACATATTCGTATTTTCTAGGGATTAAGATAGAGGATCTGTGGCAAACTAACATGATATTTCTTTTTATATCGATGACGTTTTATGCACGGCCTAAGGAAAAGACTTTGCTTTTCTCCAAAACCATTTTTACTGTGATTTTCTCGGTCCAATGCATACAAATTCCACACCAGTTTGACCAGATATGACTGGATGAAACCAGAAATATCTGGTTGTGTTTTGGATAACTAAATCCGAATATTGCTATAGCCTCTGTGTTTGTGTTTTCTGGATATTATCGATGGACTTTCCTGTTTTGAATATTTTTATCAGGGAACATTTATTTTTGTACCGTAGAAACACTAATTGGTTCATCATGACGACCCCAGCTCTACATATTCGTATTTTCTAGGGAGAAAGCTAGAGGAACTGTGGCAAACAAACATGATATTTCTGTTTGTATCGAGGACGTTTTATGCACTTGCCTAACGAAAAGACTTTGCTTTTCTCCAAAACCATTTTTACTCTGATTTTCTCGGTCCATTGCATATGAATGCCAAAAGACTTTGTCCGGATATGACTGGATGAAACCGGAAATATCCAGTTGTGTTTTGCCTATCTAAATCCCAGATATTCCTACAGGCTCTGTGTTTATGTATTCCGGATATTACACATGGACTTTGTTTTGAATGTTTTTTATCAGGGAATATTTAATTTTGTTCTTGGAAACACTAATTGGTTCCACATGGAGACACCAGCTCTACATATTTGTGTTTTCTAGGGAGAAAGCTAGAGGAACTGTGGCAAGCACACATGATATTTCTATTTGTCTAGATGACATTTTATGCACGTGCCTAACGAAAAGACTTTGCTTTTCTCCAAAACCATTTTTACTCTGATATTCTCGGGCCATTGCATACGAATTCCAAACCACTTTGTCCGGATATGACTGGATGAAACCGGAAATATCCAGTTTTCTTTTGTCTAACTCAATCCCAGACATTGTTACCGCCTCTGTGTTTGTGTATTCCTGATATTATCCACAGACTTTATTGTTTTGAATGTTTTTTATCAGGGAACATTTAACTTTGTGCTGCGAAACACTAATTGTTTCCACATGGAGACACCTCTTCTACACATTCGTATTTTCTAGGGAGAGAGCCAGAGGAACTGCGGGAAACAAACATGATATTTCTGTTTGTATAGATGACATTTTATGCACTTGCCTAATGAAAAGACTTTGCTTTTCTCCAAAACCATATTTATATTTACTGAGATTTTCTCGGTCCATTGCATACGAATTCCACACCAGTTTGTCCGGATATGACTGGATGAAACCGGAAATATCCGGTTGTGTTTTGGCTGACTCCATCCAAAATATTGTGAAAGAGTCTGTGTTTGTGTTTTCTGGATATTATCGATGGACTTTATTGTTTTGAGTGTTTTATCAGGGAGCATTAAATTTTGTACCGTTGAAACACTAATTGGTTCATAATGGGGACACCAGCTCTACACATTCGTATTTTCTAGGGAGAAAGCTAGAGGAACTGCGGCAAACAAACATGATATTTCTGTTTGTATCGATGACATTTTATAAACTTACCTGACGAAAAGACTTTGCTTTTCTCCAAAACCATTTTTACTGTGATTTTCTCGGTCCCTTGCATACGAATTCCACAACACTTTGTCCGGATATGACTGGATGAAACCAGAAATATTGGTTTTGTTTTGGCTAACTGAATCTGAAATATTGCTACAGTTTCTATGTTTTTGTTTTGTGGATATTATCAACGGACTTTATTGTTTTGAATGGTTTTAATCAGGGAACATTTTATTTTGTACCCTAGAAACACTAATTGATTCATCATGGGGACACCAATGCTACACATTCGTATTTTCTAGGGAGAAAGCTAGAGGAACTGAGGCAAACAAACATGATATTTCTGTTTATATAGATGACATTTTATGCACTTGCCTAACTAAAAGACTTTGCTTTTCTCCAAAACCATATTTATATTTACTGAGATTTTCTCGGTCCATTGCATACGAATTCCACACCAGTTTGTCCGGATATGACTGGATGAAACCGGAAATATCCAGTTTTCTTTTGTCTAACTCAATCCCAGACATTGTTACCGCCTCTGTGTTTGTGTATTCCTGATATTATCCACAGACTTTATTGTTTTGAATGTTTTTTATCAGGGAACATTTAACTTTGTGCTGCGAAACACTAATTGTTTCCACATGGAGACACCTGTTCTACACATTCGTATTTTCTAGGGAGAGAGCCAGAGGAACTGCGGGAAACAAACATGATGTTTCTGTTTGTATAGATGACATTTTATGCACTTGCCTAATGAAAAGACTTTGCTTTTCTCCAAAACCATATTTATATTTACTGAGATTTTCTCGGTCCATTGCATACGAATTCCACACCAGTTTGTCCGGATATGACTGGATGAAACCGGAAATATCCGGTTGTGTTTTGGCTGACTCCATCCAAAATATTGTGAAAGAGTCTGTGTTTGTGTTTTCTGGATATCATCGATGGACTTATTGTTTTGAATGTTTTTATCAGGGAACATTTAATTTTGTACCGTTGAAACACTAATTGGTTCATAATGGGGACACCAGCTCTACACATTCGTATTTTCTAGGGAGAAAGCTAGAGGAACTGTGGCAAACAAACATGATATTTCTGTTTGTATCGATGAAATTTTATGCACTTGCCTAAGGAAAAGACTTTGCTTTTATCCAACACCTCTTTTAATGTGATTTTCTCGGTCTATTGCATACGAATTCCACACCAGTTTTTCTGGATACGCCTGGATGAAACCGGAAATATCCGGTTGCGTTTTGGCTAACTCAATCCCTGACATTGTTACTGCCTCTGTGTTTGTGTATTCCTGAAATTATCCACAGACTTTATTGTTTGGAATGTTTTTTATCAGGGAACATTTAATTTTTTGCTGCAAAACATTAGTTGGTTCCACATGGAGACACCAGCTTTACACATTGTATTTTCTAGGGAGAATGCTAGAGGAAATGCGGCAAACAAACATGATATTTCTGTTTGTCTAGATGACATTTTATGCACGTGGCAAACGAAAGGACATTGCTTTTCTCCGAAACCATTTTTAGTGTGATTTTCTGGGTCCATTGCATACGAATTCCAACCAGTTTGTCCGGATATCACTGGATGAAACGGGAAGTGTCCGGTTTTGTTTTGGCTAACTCATCCCAGATATTGCCACAGCCTCTGTGTTTGTGTTTTCTGGATATTATCCATGGACTTATTGTTTTCAATGTTTTTATCGGGGAACATTTAATTCTGTACCGTTGAAACTCTAATTGGTTCATAATGGGAACACCAGCTCTACACATTCGTATTTCCTAGGTAGAAAGCTAGAGGAACTGCGGCAAACAAACGTGATATTTCTGTTTGTATCGATGAAATTTTCTGCTCTTGCCTAAGGAAAGACTTTGCTTTTATCCAAAACCTCTGTTACTGTGATTTTCTCGGTCCATTGAATACGAATTCCACACCAGTTTGTCTGGATATGACTGGATGAATCAGGAAGTGTTCGGTTTTGTTTTGGATAACTCAATCCCAGATATTGCCACAGCCTCTGTGTTTGCGTTTTCTGGATATTATCGATGGACTTTATTGTTTTGAATGTTTTTATCAGGGAACATTTAATTTTGTGCTGAGAAACACTAATTGGTTCATTTTGGGGACACCAGCTCTACACATTCGTATTTTCTAGGGAGAAAGCTAGAGGAACTGTGGCAAACAAACATGATATTTATGTTTGTTTAGATGACGTTTTATGCACTTGCCGAAGGAAAACAATTTGCTTTTCTCCAAAACCATTTTTACAGTAATTTTCTGGGTCCATAGCATATGAATTCCAAACGACTTTGTCTCGATATGACTGGATGAATGTGGAAATATCCGGTTGTGTTTTGGCTAACTCAATCCCAGGTATTGCTACAGCCTCTGTGTTTGTGTATTCCTGATATTATACATGGACTTTATAGTTTTGAATGTTTTTTATCAGGGAACATTTAATTTTGTGCTTGGAAACACTAATTGGTTCCACATGGAGACACCAGCTCTGCACATTCGTATTTTCTAGGGAGAAAGCTAGAGGAACTGCGGCAAACAACCAGGATATTTCTGTTTGTCTAGATGACATTTTAAGCACTTGCCTAACGAAAAGATTTTGCTTTTCTCCAAAACCATTTTTACTGTGATATTCTCGGGACATTGCATATGAATTCCAAACCACTTTGTCCATATATGACTGGATGAAAACAGAAATATCCAGTTGTGTTTTGGCTAACTCCATCCCACATGTTGCGACAGCCTCTGTGTTTGTTTTTTCTGGATATTATCCATGGACTTTATTGTTTTGAAAGTTTTTTATCAGGGAACATTTAATTTTGTACTAGGAAACACTAATTAGTTCCACATGGAGACATGAGCTCTACACATTCATATTTTGAAGGGAGAAAGCTAGAGGAAATGTGGCAAACAAACATGATATTTCTCTTTGTATAGATGACATTTTATGCACTTGCCTAACGAAAAGACTTTGCTTTTCTCCAAAACCATTTTTACTCTGATTTTCTCGGTTCATTGCATACGAATTCCACACCACTTTGTCCGGATATGACTGGATGAAACCAGAAATATCCGGTTGTGCTTTGGCTAGCTGAATCCAAAATATTGCTACAGCCTCTGTGTTTGTATTTTCTGTATATTATCCACGGACTTTATTGTTTTGAATGTTTTTATCAGGGAACATTTAATTTTGTACCCTTGACACACTAATTGGATCATTATGGGGATACCAGCGCTACATATTCGTATTTTCTACGGAGAATCTAGAGGAACTGTGGCAAACAAACATGATATTTCTGTTTGTATAGATGATATTTTTTGCACTTGCATAACGAAAGACTCTGCTTTTCTCTAAAACCATTTTTAATGTGATTTCTCGGTCATTTCATGCGAATTCCACTCTACTTTCTCCGGTTATGACTGGATGAAACCAGAAATATCTGGTTGTGTTTTTGCTAGCTCAATCTGAAATTTTGCTACAGACTCTGTGTTTTTGTATTCCTGATATTATCCACAGACTTTATTTTGTTGAATGTTTTTTTTTTTTCAGGGAACATTTAATTTTGTGCTTGGAAACACTAATTGTTTCCACATGGAGACACCAGCTCTACAGATTCGTACTTTCTATCGAGAAAGCTATAGGAACTGCGGCAAACAAACATGATATTTCTGTTAGTATCGATGAAATTTTATGCGCTTACATGATGAAAAGACTTTGGATTTCTCCAAAACCATTTGTACTGTGATTTTCTCGGTCCATGGCATATGAATTCCACACCACTTTGTCCAGATATGACTGGATGAAATCAGAAATATCGGTTGTGTTTTGGCTAACTAAATACGAAATATTGCTACAGCTTCTGTGTTTTTGTTTTCTGGGTATTATAGATGGACTTTATTGTTTTGAATGTTTTTTCTTGGGGAACATTTTATTTTGAGCTTGGATACAGTAATTGGTTCCACATGGAGACACCAGCTCTGCACATTCATATTTTCTAGGGAAAATGCTAGAGGAACTGCGGCAAACCAACATGATATTTCTGTTTGTATAGATGACATTTTATGCACTTGCCTAACTCAATCCCACATATGGGTAAAGCCTCTGTGTTTGTGTACTCCTGATATTATCCACAGACTTTACTGTTTGGAATGTTTTTTATCAGGGAACTTTTAACTTTGAGCTTGGATACAGTAATAGTTTCCACATGGAGACACAAGCTCTACATATTCGTATTTTCTAGGGATTAAGATAGAGGATCTGTGGCAAACTAACATGATATTTCTTTTTATATCGATGACGTTTTATGCACGGCCTAAGGAAAAGACTTTGCTTTTCTCCAAAACCATTTTTACTGTGATTTTCTCGGTCCAATGCATACAAATTCCACACCAGTTTGACCAGATATGACTGGATGAAACCAGAAATATCTGGTTGTGTTTTGGATAACTAAATCCGAATATTGCTATAGCCTCTGTGTTTGTGTTTTCTGGATATTATCGATGGACTTTCCTGTTTTGAATATTTTTATCAGGGAACATTTATTTTTGTACCGTAGAAACACTAATTGGTTCATCATGACGACCCCAGCTCTACATATTCGTATTTTCTAGGGAGAAAGCTAGAGGAACTGTGGCAAACAAACATGATATTTCTGTTTGTATCGAGGACGTTTTATGCACTTGCCTAACGAAAAGACTTTGCTTTTCTCCAAAACCATTTTTACTCTGATTTTCTCGGTCCATTGCATATGAATGCCAAAAGACTTTGTCCGGATATGACTGGATGAAACCGGAAATATCCAGTTGTGTTTTGCCTATCTAAATCCCAGATATTCCTACAGGCTCTGTGTTTATGTATTCCGGATATTACACATGGACTTTGTTTTGAATGTTTTTTATCAGGGAATATTTAATTTTGTTCTTGGAAACACTAATTGGTTCCACATGGAGACACCAGCTCTACATATTTGTGTTTTCTAGGGAGAAAGCTAGAGGAACTGTGGCAAGCACACATGATATTTCTATTTGTCTAGATGACATTTTATGCACGTGCCTAACGAAAAGACTTTGCTTTTCTCCAAAACCATTTTTACTCTGATATTCTCGGGCCATTGCATACGAATTCCAAACCACTTTGTCCGGATATGACTGGATGAAACCGGAAATATCCAGTTTTCTTTTGTCTAACTCAATCCCAGACATTGTTACCGCCTCTGTGTTTGTGTATTCCTGATATTATCCACAGACTTTATTGTTTTGAATGTTTTTTATCAGGGAACATTTAACTTTGTGCTGCGAAACACTAATTGTTTCCACATGGAGACACCTCTTCTACACATTCGTATTTTCTAGGGAGAGAGCCAGAGGAACTGCGGGAAACAAACATGATATTTCTGTTTGTATAGATGACATTTTATGCACTTGCCTAATGAAAAGACTTTGCTTTTCTCCAAAACCATATTTATATTTACTGAGATTTTCTCGGTCCATTGCATACGAATTCCACACCAGTTTGTCCGGATATGACTGGATGAAACCGGAAATATCCGGTTGTGTTTTGGCTGACTCCATCCAAAATATTGTGAAAGAGTCTGTGTTTGTGTTTTCTGGATATTATCGATGGACTTTATTGTTTTGAGTGTTTTATCAGGGAGCATTAAATTTTGTACCGTTGAAACACTAATTGGTTCATAATGGGGACACCAGCTCTACACATTCGTATTTTCTAGGGAGAAAGCTAGAGGAACTGCGGCAAACAAACATGATATTTCTGTTTGTATCGATGACATTTTATAAACTTACCTGACGAAAAGACTTTGCTAATCTCCAAAACCATTTTTACTGTGATTTTCTCGGTCCCTTGCATACGAATTCCACAACACTTTGTCCGGATATGACTGGATGAAACCAGAAATATTGGTTTTGTTTTGGCTAACTGAATCTGAAATATTGCTACAGTTTCTATGTTTTTGTTTTGTGGATATTATCAACGGACTTTATTGTTTTGAATGGTTTTAATCAGGGAACATTTTATTTTGTACCCTAGAAACACTAATTGATTCATCATGGGGACACCAATGCTACACATTCGTATTTTCTAGGGAGAAAGCTAGAGGAACTGAGGCAAACAAACATGATATTTCTGTTTATATAGATGACATTTTATGCACTTGCCTAACTAAAAGACTTTGCTTTTCTCCAAAACCATATTTATATTTACTGAGATTTTCTCGGTCCATTGCATACGAATTCCACACCAGTTTGTCCGGATATGACTGGATGAAACCGGAAATATCCAGTTTTCTTTTGTCTAACTCAATCCCAGACATTGTTACCGCCTCTGTGTTTGTGTATTCCTGATATTATCCACAGACTTTATTGTTTTGAATGTTTTTTATCAGGGAACATTTAACTTTGTGCTGCGAAACACTAATTGTTTCCACATGGAGACACCTGTTCTACACATTCGTATTTTCTAGGGAGAGAGCCAGAGGAACTGCGGGAAACAAACATGATGTTTCTGTTTGTATAGATGACATTTTATGCACTTGCCTAATGAAAAGACTTTGCTTTTCTCCAAAACCATATTTATATTTACTGAGATTTTCTCGGTCCATTGCATACGAATTCCACACCAGTTTGTCCGGATATGACTGGATGAAACCGGAAATATCCGGTTGTGTTTTGGCTGACTCCATCCAAAATATTGTGAAAGAGTCTGTGTTTGTGTTTTCTGGATATCATCGATGGACTTATTGTTTTGAATGTTTTTATCAGGGAACATTTAATTTTGTACCGTTGAAACACTAATTGGTTCATAATGGGGACACCAGCTCTACACATTCGTATTTTCTAGGGAGAAAGCTAGAGGAACTGCGGCAAACAAACATGATATTTCTGTTTGTATCGATGAAATTTTATGCACTTGCCTAAGGAAAAGACTTTGCTTTTATCCAACACCTCTTTTAATGTGATTTTCTCGGTCTATTGCATACGAATTCCACACCAGTTTTTCTGGATACGCCTGGATGAAACCGGAAATATCCGGTTGCGTTTTGGCTAACTCAATCCCTGACATTGTTACTGCCTCTGTGTTTGTGTATTCCTGAAATTATCCACAGACTTTATTGTTTGGAATGTTTTTTATCAGGGAACATTTAATTTTTTGCTGCAAAACATTAGTTGGTTCCACATGGAGACACCAGCTTTACACATTGTATTTTCTAGGGAGAATGCTAGAGGAAATGCGGCAAACAAACATGATATTTCTGTTTGTCTAGATGACATTTTATGCACGTGGCAAACGAAAGGACATTGCTTTTCTCCGAAACCATTTTTAGTGTGATTTTCTGGGTCCATTGCATACGAATTCCAACCAGTTTGTCCGGATATCACTGGATGAAACGGGAAGTGTCCGGTTTTGTTTTGGCTAACTCATCCCAGATATTGCCACAGCCTCTGTGTTTGTGTTTTCTGGATATTATCCATGGACTTATTGTTTTCAATGTTTTTATCGGGGAACATTTAATTCTGTACCGTTGAAACTCTAATTGGTTCATAATGGGAACACCAGCTCTACACATTCGTATTTCCTAGGTAGAAAGCTAGAGGAACTGCGGCAAACAAACGTGATATTTCTGTTTGTATCGATGAAATTTTCTGCTCTTGCCTAAGGAAAGACTTTGCTTTTATCCAAAACCTCTGTTACTGTGATTTTCTCGGTCCATTGAATACGAATTCCACACCAGTTTGTCTGGATATGACTGGATGAATCGGGAAGTGTTCGGTTTTGTTTTGGATAACTCAATCCCAGATATTGCCACAGCCTCTGTGTTTGCGTTTTCTGGATATTATCGATGGACTTTATTGTTTTGAATGTTTTTATCAGGGAACATTTAATTTTGTGCTGAGAAACACTAATTGGTTCATTTTGGGGACACCAGCTCTACACATTCGTATTTTCTAGGGAGAAAGCTAGAGGAACTGTGGCAAACAAACATGATATTTATGTTTGTTTAGATGACGTTTTATGCACTTGCCGAAGGAAAACAATTTGCTTTTCTCCAAAACCATTTTTACAGTAATTTTCTGGGTCCATAGCATATGAATTCCAAACGACTTTGTCTCGATATGACTGGATGAATGTGGAAATATCCGGTTGTGTTTTGGCTAACTCAATCCCAGGTATTGCTACAGCCTCTGTGTTTGTGTATTCCTGATATTATACATGGACTTTATAGTTTTGAATGTTTTTTATCAGGGAACATTTAATTTTGTGCTTGGAAACACTAATTGGTTCCACATGGAGACACCAGCTCTGCACATTCGTATTTTCTAGGGAGAAAGCTAGAGGAACTGCGGCAAACAACCAGGATATTTCTGTTTGTCTAGATGACATTTTAAGCACTTGCCTAACGAAAAGATTTTGCTTTTCTCCAAAACCATTTTTACTGTGATATTCTCGGGACATTGCATATGAATTCCAAACCACTTTGTCCATATATGACTGGATGAAAACAGAAATATCCAGTTGTGTTTTGGCTAACTCCATCCCACATGTTGCGACAGCCTCTGTGTTTGTTTTTTCTGGATATTATCCATGGACTTTATTGTTTTGAAAGTTTTTTATCAGGGAACATTTAATTTTGTACTAGGAAACACTAATTAGTTCCACATGGAGACATGAGCTCTACACATTCATATTTTGAAGGGAGAAAGCTAGAGGAAATGTGGCAAACAAACATGATATTTCTCTTTGTATAGATGACATTTTATGCACTTGCCTAACGAAAAGACTTTGCTTTTCTCCAAAACCATTTTTACTCTGATTTTCTCGGTTCATTGCATACGAATTCCACACCACTTTGTCCGGATATGACTGGATGAAACCAGAAATATCCGGTTGTGCTTTGGCTAGCTGAATCCAAAATATTGCTACAGCCTCTGTGTTTGTATTTTCTGTATATTATCCACGGACTTTATTGTTTTGAATGTTTTTATCAGGGAACATTTAATTTTGTACCCTTGACACACTAATTGGATCATTATGGGGATACCAGCGCTACATATTCGTATTTTCTACGGAGAATCTAGAGGAACTGTGGCAAACAAACATGATATTTCTGTTTGTATAGATGATATTTTTTGCACTTGCATAACGAAAGACTCTGCTTTTCTCTAAAACCATTTTTAATGTGATTTCTCGGTCATTTCATGCGAATTCCACTCTACTTTCTCCGGTTATGACTGGATGAAACCAGAAATATCTGGTTGTGTTTTTGCTAGCTCAATCTGAAATTTTGCTACAGACTCTGTGTTTTTGTATTCCTGATATTATCCACAGACTTTATTTTGTTGAATGTTTTTTTTTTTTTCAGGGAACATTTAATTTTGTGCTTGGAAACACTAATTGTTTCCACATGGAGACACCAGCTCTACAGATTCGTACTTTCTATCGAGAAAGCTATAGGAACTGCGGCAAACAAACATGATATTTCTGTTAGTATCGATGAAATTTTATGCGCTTACATGATGAAAAGACTTTGGATTTCTCCAAAACCATTTGTACTGTGATTTTCTCGGTCCATGGCATATGAATTCCACACCACTTTGTCCAGATATGACTGGATGAAATCAGAAATATCGGTTGTGTTTTGGCTAACTAAATACGAAATATTGCTACAGCTTCTGTGTTTTTGTTTTCTGGGTATTATAGATGGACTTTATTGTTTTGAATGTTTTTTCTTGGGGAACATTTTATTTTGAGCTTGGATACAGTAATTGGTTCCACATGGAGACACCAGCTCTGCACATTCATATTTTCTAGGGAAAATGCTAGAGGAACTGCGGCAAACCAACATGATATTTCTGTTTGTATAGATGACATTTTATGCACTTGCCTAACTCAATCCCACATATGGGTAAAGCCTCTGTGTTTGTGTACTCCTGATATTATCCACAGACTTTACTGTTTGGAATGTTTTTTATCAGGGAACTTTTAACTTTGAGCTTGGATACAGTAATAGTTTCCACATGGAGACACAAGCTCTACATATTCGTATTTTCTAGGGATTAAGATAGAGGATCTGTGGCAAACTAACATGATATTTCTTTTTATATCGATGACGTTTTATGCACGGCCTAAGGAAAAGACTTTGCTTTTCTCCAAAACCATTTTTACTGTGATTTTCTCGGTCCAATGCATACAAATTCCACACCAGTTTGACCAGATATGACTGGATGAAACCAGAAATATCTGGTTGTGTTTTGGATAACTAAATCCGAATATTGCTATAGCCTCTGTGTTTGTGTTTTCTGGATATTATCGATGGACTTTCCTGTTTTGAATATTTTTATCAGGGAACATTTATTTTTGTACCGTAGAAACACTAATTGGTTCATCATGACGACCCCAGCTCTACATATTCGTATTTTCTAGGGAGAAAGCTAGAGGAACTGTGGCAAACAAACATGATATTTCTGTTTGTATCGAGGACGTTTTATGCACTTGCCTAACGAAAAGACTTTGCTTTTCTCCAAAACCATTTTTACTCTGATTTTCTCGGTCCATTGCATATGAATGCCAAAAGACTTTGTCCGGATATGACTGGATGAAACCGGAAATATCCAGTTGTGTTTTGCCTATCTAAATCCCAGATATTCCTACAGGCTCTGTGTTTATGTATTCCGGATATTACACATGGACTTTGTTTTGAATGTTTTTTATCAGGGAATATTTAATTTTGTTCTTGGAAACACTAATTGGTTCCACATGGAGACACCAGCTCTACATATTTGTGTTTTCTAGGGAGAAAGCTAGAGGAACTGTGGCAAGCACACATGATATTTCTATTTGTCTAGATGACATTTTATGCACGTGCCTAACGAAAAGACTTTGCTTTTCTCCAAAACCATTTTTACTCTGATATTCTCGGGCCATTGCATACGAATTCCAAACCACTTTGTCCGGATATGACTGGATGAAACCGGAAATATCCAGTTTTCTTTTGTCTAACTCAATCCCAGACATTGTTACCGCCTCTGTGTTTGTGTATTCCTGATATTATCCACAGACTTTATTGTTTTGAATGTTTTTTATCAGGGAACATTTAACTTTGTGCTGCGAAACACTAATTGTTTCCACATGGAGACACCTGTTCTACACATTCGTATTTTCTAGGGAGAGAGCCAGAGGAACTGCGGGAAACAAACATGATATTTCTGTTTGTATAGATGACATTTTATGCACTTGCCTAATGAAAAGACTTTGCTTTTCTCCAAAACCATATTTATATTTACTGAGATTTTCTCGGTCCATTGCATACGAATTCCACACCAGTTTGTCCGGATATGACTGGATGAAACCGGAAATATCCGGTTGTGTTTTGGCTGACTCCATCCAAAATATTGTGAAAGAGTCTGTGTTTGTGTTTTCTGGATATTATCGATGGACTTTATTGTTTTGAGTGTTTTATCAGGGAGCATTAAATTTTGTACCGTTGAAACACTAATTGGTTCATAATGGGGACACCAGCTCTACACATTCGTATTTTCTAGGGAGAAAGCTAGAGGAACTGCGGCAAACAAACATGATATTTCTGTTTGTATCGATGACATTTTATAAACTTACCTGACGAAAAGACTTTGCTTTTCTCCAAAACCATTTTTACTGTGATTTTCTCGGTCCCTTGCATACGAATTCCACAACACTTTGTCCGGATATGACTGGATGAAACCAGAAATATTGGTTTTGTTTTGGCTAACTGAATCTGAAATATTGCTACAGTTTCTATGTTTTTGTTTTGTGGATATTATCAACGGACTTTATTGTTTTGAATGGTTTTAATCAGGGAACATTTTATTTTGTACCCTAGAAACACTAATTGATTCATCATGGGGACACCAATGCTACACATTCGTATTTTCTAGGGAGAAAGCTAGAGGAACTGAGGCAAACAAACATGATATTTCTGTTTATATAGATGACATTTTATGCACTTGCCTAACTAAAAGACTTTGCTTTTCTCCAAAACCATATTTATATTTACTGAGATTTTCTCGGTCCATTGCATACGAATTCCACACCAGTTTGTCCGGATATGACTGGATGAAACCGGAAATATCCAGTTTTCTTTTGTCTAACTCAATCCCAGACATTGTTACCGCCTCTGTGTTTGTGTATTCCTGATATTATCCACAGACTTTATTGTTTTGAATGTTTTTTATCAGGGAACATTTAACTTTGTGCTGCGAAACACTAATTGTTTCCACATGGAGACACCTCTTCTACACATTCGTATTTTCTAGGGAGAGAGCCAGAGGAACTGCGGGAAACAAACATGATGTTTCTGTTTGTATAGATGACATTTTATGCACTTGCCTAATGAAAAGACTTTGCTTTTCTCCAAAACCATATTTATATTTACTGAGATTTTCTCGGTCCATTGCATACGAATTCCACACCAGTTTGTCCGGATATGACTGGATGAAACCGGAAATATCCGGTTGTGTTTTGGCTGACTCCATCCAAAATATTGTGAAAGAGTCTGTGTTTGTGTTTTCTGGATATCATCGATGGACTTATTGTTTTGAATGTTTTTATCAGGGAACATTTAATTTTGTACCGTTGAAACACTAATTGGTTCATAATGGGGACACCAGCTCTACACATTCGTATTTTCTAGGGAGAAAGCTAGAGGAACTGCGGCAAACAAACATGATATTTCTGTTTGTATCGATGACATTTTATGTACTTCCCTAACGAAAAGACTTTGCTTTTATCCAAAACCTCTTTTACTGTGATTTTCTCAGTCGATTGCATACGAATTCCACACCAGTTTGTCCGGATATGACTGGATGAAACGGGAAATATCCGGTTTTTTTTTTTGGCTAACTCAATCCCAGACATTGTTACCGCCTCTGTGTTTGTCTATTCCTGATATTATCCATAGACTTTATTTTTTGGAATGTTTTTTATCAGGGAACATTTAATTTTGTGCTTGGAAAAACTAATTGGTACATCATGGGGACACAGCTCCACATATTCGTATTTTCTAGGGAGAAAACTAGGAACTGCGGCAAACAAACATGATATTTCTGTTTGTATAGATGACATTTTATGCACTTCCCTAACGAAAAGACATTGTTTTTCTCCAAAACCATTTTTTCTGTGATTTTTTCGGTCCATTGCATACGAATTCCACACCAGTATGTCCGGATATGACTGGATGAAACGGGAAATATCCGTTTTTTTTTCGGCTAACTCAATTCCAGATATTGCTACAGCCTATGTGTTTGTGTATTCCTGATATTATCCACAGACTTTATTTTTTTGAATGTTTTTTATTAGGGAACATTTAATCTTGTGTTGGGAAACACTAATTGTTTCCACATGGAGACACAGCTCTACACATTCATATTTTCGAGGGAGAAAGCTAGAGGAACTGCCACAAACAAACATGATATTTCTGTTTGTATTGATGACGTTTTATGCACTTGCCTAACGAAAAGACTTTGCTTTTGTCCAAAACCATTTTTACTGTGATTTTCTCGGTCCATTGCATACGAATTCCACATCACTTTGTCCAGATATAACTGAATGAAACCAGAAATATCCGGTTTTGTTTTGGCTAACTCAATCCGAAATATTGCTGGAGCCTCTGTGTTTGTGTATTCCTGATATTATCCACAGACTTTATTTTTTGAATGTTTTTTTCAGGGAACATTTAATTTTGTGCTTGGAAACACCAATTGGTTCCACATGGAGACACCAGCTCTACATATTCGCATTTTCTAGGGAGAAAGCTAGAGGAATTGCGGCAAACAAATATGATATTTCTGTTTGTCTAGATGACATTTTATGCACTTGCCTAACGAAAAGACTTTGCTGTTCTCCAAAACCATTTTTACTGTGATTTTCTCGGTCCATTGCTTACGAATTCCTCACCAGTCTGTCCGGATATGACTGGATGAAACCAGAAAGCTTCGGTTGTGTTTTGGCTAACTCAATCCGAAATAATGTGAAAGACTCTGTGTTTGTGTTTTCTGGATATTATCGATGGACTTTATTGTTTTGAATGTTTTTTATCAGGGAACATTTAATTTTGTACCATTGAAACACTAATTGGTTCCACGTGGAGTCACCAGCTCTACACATTTGTATTGTCTAGGGAGAAAGCTAGAGGAACTGCGGCAAACAAACATGATATTTCTGTTTGTATCGATGACATTTTATGTACTTGCCTAACTAAAAGACTTTGTTTTTCTCCAAAAGCATATTTGCTGTGATTTTTTCCGTCCATTGCATACGAATTCCACACCAGTTTGTCCGGATATGACTGGATGAAACCAGAAATATCCGGTTGTGTTTTGGCTAACTCAATCCCAGACATTGTTACCGCCTCTGTGTTTGTGTATTCCTGATATTATCCACCGACTTTATTGTTTGGAATGTTTTTTTATCAGGGAACATTTAATTTTGTACTTTAAAAACACTAATTGGTTCCCTATGCAGACACCAGCTCTACACATTCTTAATTTCTATGGAGAAAGATCGAGAAACTGTGACAAACAGAAGTGATATTTCTCCATGAATACATGACATTTCATGCACTTGCCTAACGAAAAGAATTTGCTTTTCTCCAAAACCATTTTTACTGTGATTTTCTCGGTCCATTGTATATGAATTCCACACCACTTTTCCGGGTATGAGTGAATGAAACCAGAAGTATCCGGTTGTGTTTTGGCTAAAAAAATCCGAAATATTGTGAAACGCTCTGTGTTTGTGTTTTCTGGATATTATCGATGGATTTTATTGTTTTCAATGTTGTTATCAGGGAACAATTAATTTTGTACTATATAAACTCTAATTGGTTCCACATGGAGACACTAACTCTACACATTCGTATTTGCTAGGGAGAAATCTAGAGGAACTACAGCAAACATACCTGACATTTCTGTTTGTATAGATGACATTTTATGCACTTGCCTAACGAAAAGACTTTGCTTTTCTCCAAAACCATTTTTCCTGTGATTTCCTCGGGGCATTGCATATAAATTGCACACCACTTTGTCTGGATATGACTGGATAAAACCAGAAATATCCGATTGTGTTTTGCCTAACTCAATCCCAGATATTGCTACAGCCTCTGTGTTTGTGTTTTCCAGATATTATCAATGGACCTTTATTGTTTTAAATGTATTTTATCAGGGATCATTTAACTTTGTACCGTACAAACACTAATTTGTTCCACATGGAGACACCAGCTCTACACATTTGTATTTTCTAGGAAGAAAGCTAGAGGAACTGCGGCAAACAAACATGATATTTCTGATATTACACATGACATTTTATGCACTTGCCTAAAGAAAAGACTTTGCTTTTCTCCACAACCATTTTTAATGTGATTTTCTCGGTCCATTGTATTCGAATTCCACACCACTTTCTGGATATGACTGGATGAAACCAGAAATGTCTTGTTGTGTTTTGGCTAACTCAATCCCAGATATTGCTGCAGCCAGTGTGTTTGTCTTTTCCGGATATTATTGACAGACTTCATTGTTTTGAATGTTTTTTCAGGGAACATTGAACCTTGTACCATAGAAACTCTAATTGGTTCCACATGGAGACACCAGCTCCACACATTTGTATTTTCTAGGATGAAAGGGAGAGGAACTGCAGCATACAAAGATGATATTTCTGTTTGTATCGATGATATTTTAAGCACTTCCCTAAAAAAAAAACTTTGCTTTTCTCCAAAACCATTTTTACTGTGATATTCTCGGCACATTGCATACGAATTGCAGACCACTTTGTACGAATAGGCCTGGATGAAACCAGAAATATCGGGTTTTGATTTGGCTACCTCAATCCCAGATATTGCTACAGCCTCTGTGTTTGTGTTTTCTGGATTTTATCAATGGACTTTATTGTTTTGAATGTTTATTATCAGGGAACCTTTAATTGTGTACTATATAAACAATAATTGCTTCCACATGGAGACACCAGCTCTACATATTCGTATTTTCTAGGGAGAAATCTAGAGGAACTGCGGCAAACAAACATGACATTTCTGTGTGTAAAGATGACATTTTATGTACTTGCCAAAAGAAAAGACTTTGCTTTTCTCCAAAACCATTTTTACTGTGATTTTCTCAGTCCTTTGCATTTGAATTCCACACCACTTTGTCCGAATATGACTGGATGAAACCAGAAATATCCGGTTGTGTTTTGGCTAACTCAATCCCAGATATTGCTACAGCCACTGTGTTTGTGTTTTCTGGATGTTATCGATGGACTTTATTGTTTTGAATATTTTATCAGGGATCATTTAACTTTGTACCGTACAAACACTAATTGGTTCCACATGGAGACACCAGCTCCACACATTTGTATTTTCTAGGAAGAAAGCTAGGGGAACTGCGGCAAACAAACATGATATTTCTGTTTGAATAGATGGCATTTTATGCACTTGCATAAAGAAAAGACGTTGCTTTTCTCCAAAATCATTTTTACTGTGATTTTCTCGGTCCATTGCATACGAATTCCAAACCACCTAATCCAGATATGACTTGATGAAACCAGAAATATCCGATTGTGTTTTGGCTAACTCAATCCCAGTTATTACCACAGGCACTGTGTTTGTGTTTTCTGGATATTATCAATGGACCTAATTGTTTTTAATTTTTTTTTTTATCAGGGAACATTTAATTTTTCCTGGGAACAATAATTGGTTCCACATGGAGACACCACCTCTACATATTCGTATTTCTAGGAAGAATTCTAGAGGAACTGTGGCAAACAAACATTATATTTCTGTCTGTATAGATGATATTTTATGCACTTGCCTAACGAAAAGACTTTGCTTTTCTCCAAAACCATTTTTACTGTGATTTTCTTGGTCCATTGTATACGAATTCCACACAACTTTGTCCAGATATGCCTGGATGAAAACAGAAATATCCGGTTGTATTTTGGCTAACTCAATCCCAGATATTGCTACAGGCTCTATGTTAATGTTTCCGGATATTATGCACAGACTTCATTATTTTGAATGTTTCTTATGAGAGAACATTTAATTTTGGGCTGGTAAACACTAGTTGACTCCACATGGAGACACCAGCTCTACACATTCTTATTTTCTAGGGAGAAATCTAGAGGAACTGCGGCAAACATACATGATATTTCTGCTTGTATAGATGACATTTTACATACTGGCCGAAGGAAAAGACTTTGCTTTTCTCCAAAACCATTTTTACTGTGATTTTCTGGGGCCAATGCATAGGAATTCCACACCAGCTTTTCTGGATGTGACTGAATAAAACCAGAAATATCCGGTTGTGTTTTGGCTAACTCAATCCCAGATATTGCTACGGCCTCTGTGTATGTGTTTTCTGGATATTATCGATGGACTTTATTGTTTTGAATGTTTTTAATGAGGGAACATTTAATGTTGTGCTGGGAAACACTAGTTGACTCCACATGGAGAGATAAGCTCTCCACATTCGTATTTTCAAGGGAGAAAGCCAGAGGAACTGCGGCAAACAAACATGATATTTCTGTTTGAATAGCTGACATTTTATGCACTTGCCTAACGAAAAGACTTTGCTTTTCTCCAAAACCATTTTTACTGTGATTTCTCAGTCTTTTGCATACGAATAGCACACCACTTTGTCCTGATATGACTGGATGAAACCAGAAATATGCAGTTGTATTTTGGCTTACTCATTCCCAGATATTGCTACAGCCTCTGTGTTTGTGTTTTCCAGATATTATCAATGGACTTTATTGTTTTGAATGTTTTTTATCAGGGAACATTTTATTTTGTGCTTTGAAACTCTAATTGGTTCCACATGGACACACTAGCTCTACACATTCATATTTTTTCGGAGTAAGCTAGTGGAACTGTGGCAATCAAATATGATATTTCTGTTTGTATAGAAGACATTTTATGCACTTGCCGAAGGAAAAGACATTGCTTTTCTCCAAAATCATTTACACTGTGATTTTCTTGGTCCATTGCATACGAATTCCACACCACTTTGTCTGGTTACGCCTGGATGAAAACAGAAATACCTGGTTCTCTTTTGGCTAACTCAATCCAAAATATTGTGAAAGCCTCTGTGTTTATGTTTGCTGGATATTTTCAATGGACTTTATTCTTTTTACTGTTTTTATCTGGGGACATTTAATTTTGTACCCTAGAAACACTAGTTGACTCCACATGGAGACACCAGCTCTACACATTCGTATTTTCTAGGGAGAAAGCTAGAGGAACTGCGGCAAACAAACATGATATTTCTCCTTGTATACATGACATTTTATGCACTTCCCTAATGAAAAGACTTTGTTTTTTCTCCAAAAAAATTTCGCTGTGATTTTCTAAGTCCATCACTTATGATTTCCACACCACTTTGTCCGGATATGCCTGGATTAAACCAGCAATAGCCGGTTGTGTTTTGTCTAAATCAATCCCAGTTTTTGCTAAAGCCTCTGTGTTTGTGTTTTCCAGATATTATCAACGAACTTTATTGTTTTGAATGTTTTTTCATAAGGGAACATTTAATTTTGTGCTTGGAAACTCTAATCAGTTCCACATGGAGTCACCAGCTCTAACATTCGTATTTTCTAGGGAGAAAGCTAGAGGAACTGTGGCAATCAAACATGATATTTCTGTTTGTATACATGACAATTTATGCACTTGCCTAACGAAAAGACTTTGCTTTTCTCCAAAACCATTTTTACTGTGATTGTATGTGTCCATTGTATAGGAATTCCACACCACTTTGTCAGGATATGACTGTATGAAATCCGAAATATCAGGTTGTGTTTCGGTTAACTCACTCCCAGATATTTCAACAGCCTCTGTGTTTGTTTTTTCCGGATATTTTCAATGGACTTTATCGTTTTGAATGTTTTTATCAGGGAACATTTAATTTTGTGCTTGGAAACACTAATTCGTTCCACGTGGAGACACCAGCTCTACAAATTCGTATATTCTAGGGTGAAAGCTTGAAGAAATTTGGCAAACAAGCATGATATTTCTGTTTGTCTAGATGACATTTTATGCACTTGCCTAATGAAAAGACTGCTTTTCTCCATAACCATTTTAACTGTGATATTCTCGTTCCACTGCAAACGAATTCCACTCCATTTTTTCCAGATATGACTGGATGAAACCAGAAATATCCGGTTGAGTTTTGGATAACTAAATTCCAGATATTGTGACAGCTTCTGTGTTTGTGTTTTCTGGATATTATGAATGGACTTTATTGTTTTGATTGTTTTTTATCAGAGAACATTTAATTTTGTGCTTGGAAACACTAATTGGTTTAACATGGAGACAGCAGCTCTACACATTCGTATTTTCTAGGAAGAAAGTTAGAGGAAATGCGGGAAACAAACATGATATTTGTATGTATAGATGAGATTTTATGCACTTGCCTAACGAAAAGACTTTGCTTTTCTCCAATTTTTTTTTTTGCTGTGATTTTCTTGGTCAATTGCATACAAATTCCACACCACCTTTTCCAGATATGACTGGATGGAAATAGAATTATATGGTTGAGTTTTGGCTAAATCAATCCCAAATATTGCGACAACCTCTCTGTTTGTGTTTTCTGGATATTATTGATGAACTTTATTGTTTTGAATGTTTTTATCAGGGAACATTTAATTTTGTACTGGGAAAATCTAATTGGTTTAACATGGAGACACAAGCTCTACACATTCATATTTTCTAGGGAGAAAGCTAGAGGAACTGTGGCAAACAAACATGATATTTCTGTTTGTATTGGTGACATTATATGCACTTGTCTAACGAAAATGAAGGACCCCAAATCTGGGAATCCAACGTGCTCGGGTGGTCGCCCAGTGACCCAAAACTCCAACCCAGTAGATGCAAAAGCAAGAGGATATTTATTAATACGTTTGCGTAAATGGGCTCCCCAGCACCTCAGGCAGTCTAGAGAGCAAGAGAGCCCTGAGCAGGTGTAACAGCACTTTTTAAAGACAATAGCCACCTGATTGACATATGTATGTGGGGCGTTTGGTGATTGGCTATTTTGAAGGGCAAACTCTTGTTGCGATTTTAGTGAGGGAAGGGGTAAATTTATACAATGGTCACAGAACCTTATTGCAACTCTTTTCCGGACTCCTGCAAGTGTTATCGCGTGAGACAGTTACACAGAGCAGTTTCACAAGGCAGTTTCCCAAGGTTATTCTGCAGGCAGGTGGAGACACAGTTATCTTAAGGAATGGCTACTGTCAGCAGCCAAACTTTTTAACCCTTGCTAAAATTATTTTAATATTTAATTTTAGCAGGGGTCTTACATTCCCTCATCTTCTTTTTGTACTGATTTTAATCTTAAAATTTTAAGGGGTTTTTCCTAGTTTAGCCATAGAGTCCCTGATGATCCCTGAATGATCAGTGTAGAAGTAGCACTTTTTTTAGAGCAGCACATAAACCCTTTTAAAAAAAAAAACAATAAGACCATCCTCCTTCTGTTCTGCAACACTACTTTTGAACGTGATGTTAAAGACTGTTCTAGCTTACCGATGGTCTGCTCTAGGTCTTCTACTGCCCTATGGAGGGCCTGAATTTTCTGGCATTGAATATTATTTTTTTTTTGCAAGGGGGGCAGTGCTCTTTCCACACCTGCCACAACCCCTGTTTTATTTAATTGAGAATGGCCTCTGTCTTAGTTTGCCCTCAGTCATTCCTGTCCTTACCCATCATCGGTAACTCTGGCAGCTTGGCCTAGAGCCCTGTCTTAGGTTGGTACAGGATGATGAGTGTCTTACCCATCTTTGAGTACCATTCCAGCCTGGCATTAGGTGAGAGATGAAGCATACAGCCAAATATCAATTATTTTTGATTACAAAGGAGGTTTGGTAGCGAACTTGAACCAATTCTTCAGCTATATTGGACAGTCCAGTAGCAGTAAGATTGTTTTGGTCACTAAACATGCAAGCCTTCGCAGTCCACGGTTATTTCCAAAGGCCAGTCCAGGAACACTTACTACTGATACAGCCATGGCAAGGGCAGTGTCCTCTCCTATTAGGATGACGTTGCCATTACAGTCTTCAGGTGAAGCATGCCGCCGACGCGCTCTATCCGCCGCTGTAAATACAGATGTCAGCATCGGGGCCACATGGCCCAGGGAGCAATTGCAGAAGTTATCAGAGGCTAATGATGTAAAGGCATATTGGCTGCATAGAAAAACCCATCCCTTAGGAGCCCGCGTCCCATTCCAGTACCAGATCAGGTCCATTCCATTGATTGGTGATAGGATCCCTCCATTTCACCATTGCTCTTTTCGCAGCTATTTGTAAACAGTTAGAATTTAACAGAGACATCAAGACTTGAACATAATAGATTACTTTAACTCATTGCTTTAACAGAGGATCAGATTTTGATTTTATGTCAAAGAAAATAGACTAATAGTTTTATAACTGAAAATGTCTGCTTTCCATAACATTTTGTAACTTTCTCACACCTTCTGTAACTTACTCGAACCTTTTGTAACTTACTCAAACCTTCTGTAACCCACAGTCATTTTCCAGGTTTTACCTGATTTCTTAACATGCCAAATTAGATAATTTTTTTATTACCACCTAGCGGTTTGACTCCAAAGGGCAGCATTTTTAAATTTATATTTATTTTGTACCCCCTTTTTTTAAATTGCTTACACATGCATCAGTATGCAGATAACAAAATCCATCCTCACCTCCCCAAAGCCTATAGTTTATTTCCCTTTTTTACTGGCACTGATTGCAAACCTCAATAACTTGTGGAGGCTGTGCACTCCATAACTTGTCGTTTTAATTTTTACTCAATCCTGAGCAGAGAGCCCATTTGTTTGCCAAAGAGGCCAACTGAGGGTCTTTCCAGCCAGGAGCATCACAGGTTACACATACAACTTCAGTTTTCTTTTTAAAGAAAGGCATTGCTTTGTATACTTGCAGATCCTGTCGACTATGCCAATTTGTGACAGCAAATTATTTTTCTGCTGTCTGCTGTGCACAGACTTAGTTACTTTTAGTTTAATCTGCAAGAAATATGCTGCAAGCCTTGTAGTGCACACTAAAATTATTTAGAGGAAAGACAGTAAAGGAGCATAGATTAACAGAATGTTGCAATAAACATGGCTCCATTGCTATAATGATATTATAGCAAGAGGGTCCACTGATCCCTGTAGGGAGGGCCTGAGGCTTGCCCCACTTCCAGTTTTCCCGAACTCTGTTTTTTAGTGAATTACCTTTTTTATCAGTTTTGGGGTGACATTAATTGGCCCAATGCCTTTCCTTTAGCAGCGGGGGAAAATCCCAGGAGGAGCCTTATTTTGATTTTTGACTTGGACAATTTTTGTACATGTCCCTGCAGAGCAGCAGGTCCTGAATGTCCTGTTTTTAAGTGAATCCATTTTGTTAATCCCTTGTCAAAGGGACTGTTACAGAACACCTCAGCAGAATTTATAGTACTGTGGTCATCACTGGGCAATCTTCACAAAGCACCAGAAAAGGATCCATACTGAGAATCAGACATTATCAGTAATCATTACAGGCATGTTTAACATTTAGCTTGACTGTGTGTTCCCCTGGGATGAAACAGCAGCAGCAGAGGCTTGTTCCGGCTCCCTCTTAAAGCCCCCAAGGACACGGGTGGCTCATTGCTAAGATTTTAGGCAAGCAGTGCGTCCCGTCTTGGATCTTGGCCAGAGAGCCGAGACACAAAGCATGCCCACCTGTTTATCAGAAACATTCCTTTATCCTCCTCCCCTGGAACTGGCCAGGCTCCCAAGGAGCAGGAGAAGGCCATCTGGCAGCAAAGTTACTTGTCTACCAGAGCTGAACCTAGATACAAGCCTCTCCATCCCAAAAATCTGTCCTTACATTTGGCCCTAGGGTTGCATTGAGAGGTAGACATAATTAACACATTATAAGAATGCAACACAAATTTTTTATACAAGTATACATTTAGCAAACACAATAATATTTAAGGCATTTTAAGGATAAATTGAAACATATCTGAGGGGGAATTAGCTTCTTGGGCACCCATGTCAAGGACATAAAAAAAAAACAGTACCATTTCAATACAACAACTAAAGCTGCTGCAGACAGCCTAAGAACTGGCTAGACAATCCCATGGCATGGAGATCTGACGCATTGTTACTTCGTAAACAGACATGTAGAGGCGCACACAGTCCAATTAACAAATGCGCTAACATTTTGCATTACTCTGAAATTAGTGATTCGGGTTTCATTAAATATTTGTAACATCTCTTTTTGATAAGACAAATTTTTTAGCGGATGGAACACGGTGGGTAACCATTTAGCCATAATGATAGTAACCTCTTACTATCTGTAATTGTTACATTCTTGTAGGTTTGTGCAATCTTAACTATTTGCAGCATATTTTGATTTACAATTTTTTTGTAAAGCAAACCAAGCATAATCTGTTCAAGCATTCCTATTAATAATAGGGTAGAGTTAACACATAATACAAAAATAGAATGGGTAGCCGGACACTTTGTTACCACAATTTCTCATTTTACATAGTAATATTAATTTTACAACAGGTAACATTTACTTTAAGTAAAATATTTAAATACAGGGTGAGGGCTGTCCAGTGCACAGTGATTTATATTTTTTTTACTCCCAGTGTTTCTTATTTACAACACCCTCTTCAGCAAACCAAGGACAAAACTTTTTTTTAACAGCGCTGATAAATTGCTCTACGGTTTGTTTCTTTAACCCTATCCTCTACATCTGCAATAAAGTTTTTCCAGCCTTTGTTACAGCTTGTTTTGTTTCTGTAAATGCACATTTAAATCTTTTTTGAGTACATTTTAATGTTGCTCATCCACGACTCCTTCTGCAAACCAAGGACTGACTATTCCTATGGCATCAATGAACTGTTCTATGGCTCACCTTTTTTAACCCTATTTCCTGCATCTGTAATGGAGTCTTTATAGCCTTTATTAGGGGAGGGTCTTGGGTCAGGTCTTCCCACACGGTGATATAGGGAACCTGGTCAGGGTGTCCATGGGGTCCTGGTTGAAAGACTCATACCTTGACCTGTGAGATAATATCAGCATTAAAGGTCCTGTCCCTAGGCCAGGCCAACCAACCTCAAAGGTCGACCATTCCGAGGAACAGAGAGTCACCCACTTTTTACTTTTGATGTTGATCGACTGATTGTGTGCGCAGTTTTGAACTTCTTTTCAGTGGCCTAAAGTAAGGCTTAAAGGGGTGGTTAGTTGTTGCCCCATGGGTACAGAGAGAGTAAAACGAATGAGGAGGGGAACAAGAAAACAGACGCACACAACACACAAGACGAGCCGCGGCACCAAATCGGTAGCAAACCGAAAGTAGAAGTTCAAATGGGAGCGGCCAGATGGCCAGACTCTCCCTGGAAAGGAGAGAGGCACTTTCTCTCTTGTTTCCCCCAAACCACCGCTGGAGCATCCCCCAGGGGGGGACCAGGGGTCTCAGGGCACATCTGCCTCCCCCACTGGTCCGATACAAATTCAAGTCCCGTACGGGCACCAAGTGCAGACTTAAACACTGACCAGACGACGAGAAGGATGGAACCAATAAAACAAGTAGCTTACCTCTAACTGTTCACAGAATAGGGTCTGGGGGCGTCCAAATCCCGGACGAGCCCCCAGTGAAGGACCCCAAATCTGGGAATCCAATGCGCTCAGGTGGTCGCCCAAAGACCCAAAACTCCAGCCCAGTAGATGCAAAAGCAAGAGGATATTTATTGATAGGTTTGCGCAAACGGGCTCCCCAGCACCTCAGGCAGTCGAGAGAGCAAGAGAGCCCTGAGCAGGGGTTACAGCAGTTTTTAAAGACAATAGCCACCTGATTGACATATGTATGCGGGGCGTTTGGTGATTGGCTATTTTGAAGGGCAAACTCTTGTTGCGATTTTAGTGAGGGAAGGGGTAAATTTATACAATGGTCACAGAACCTTATTGCAACTCTTTTCCGGACTCCTGCAAGTGTTATCGCGTGAGACAGTTACACAGAGCAGTTTCACAAGGCACTTTCCCAAGGTTATTCTGTAGGCAGGTGGAGACACAGTTATCTTAAGGAATAGTAACTGTCAGCAGCCAAGCTTTTTAACCCTTGTTAAAATTATTTTAATATTTACTTTTAGCAAGGGTCTTACAAAAAGATTTTGCTTTTCTTCAAAACCATTTTTACTGTGATTGACTGTGTGCATTGTATTCGAATTTCACACCATTTTGTCCGGATATGACTGGATGAAGCCAGAAATATCAAGTTCTGTTTTGGCCAACTCAATCCCACATGTTGCGACAGATTCTGTGTTTGTGTTTTCAGCATATTATCTATGGAATTTAAGGTTTTAAATGTTTTGCTTTTCTCCAATACCATTTTTACTGTGATGTTTGTGGTCCATTGCATACGAGTTCCACACAACTTTGTCAGGATATGACTGAATGAAACCAGAAATATCCGGTTGTGTTTTGGCTAACTGAATCCCACATATTGCGACAGTCTCTGTGTTTGTGTTTTCTGGATATTATCGAAGAACTTTATTATTTTAAGTGTTTTTATAAGGGAACATTTAATTTTGTGCTTGGAAACACTAATTGGTTCCACATGGAGACACCGACTCTACACATGCGTATTTTCTAGGGAGAAAGCTAGAGGAACTGCGGCAAACAAATATGATATTTCTGTTGGTATAGGTGACATTTTATGCACTTCCCTAACTGAAACACTTTGCTTTTCTCCAATACCATTTTACTGTGATTGTCTGTGTCCATTGCATACGAATTCCACACAACTTTGTCTGTATATGACTGGATGAAACCAGAAATATCCGGTTTTGTTTTGCCTACCTCAATCCCACATGTTGCAACAGCCTCTGTGTTTGTGTTTTCTGGATATTATCGACGGACTTTATTGATTTAACGTTTTTTTATCAGGGAACATTTAATTTTGTGCTTGGAAACACTAATTGGTTCCACATGGAGACACCAGCTCTACACATTTGTATTTTCTAGGAAGAAAGCAAGAGGACCTGTGGCAAACAAACATGATATTTCTGTTTGTATAGGTGACATTTTATGCACTTGCCTTACGAAAAGACTTTGCTTTTCTCCAAAACCATTTTTACTGTGATTGTCTGTGTGTGTTGTATACAAATTCCACACCAGTTTCTCCGGATATTGCTGGATGAAACCAGAAATATCCGGTTGTGTTTTGGCTAACTCAATCCCACATTTTGCGAGAGCCACTGTGTTTGTGTTTTCTGGATATTATCGACGGACTTAATTTTATTGAATGTTTATTATCAAGGAACATTTAATTTTGTGCTGGGAAACAATAGTTGGTTCCACATGGAGACACCAGCTCTACACATTTGTATTTTGTAGGGAGAAAGCTCAAGGAACTGCAGGAAACAAACATGATATTTCTGTTTGTATAAGTGACATTTCTGCACTTGCCTAACGGAAAGACTTTGCTTTTCTTCAAAACCATTTTTACTGTGATTGTTTATGTCCATTGTATACGAATTCCACACCACTTTGTATGGATATGACTTGATGAAACCAGAAATATCAGCATATTATCTATGGAATTTAAGGTTTTAAATGTTTTGCTTTTCTCCAATACCATTTTTACTGTGATGTTTGTGGTCCACTGCATACGAGTTCCACACAACTTTGTCAGGATATGACTGAATGAAACCAGAAATATCCGGTGGTTTTTTGGCTAACTTAATCCCACATATTGCGACAGCCTCTGTGTTTGTGTTTTCTGGATATTATCGATGAACTTTATTGTTTTGAATGTTTTTTATAAGGGAACATTTAATTTTGTGCTTGGAAACACTAACAGCTTCCACATGGAGACACCAGCTCCACACATTCGTATTTTCTAGGGAGAAAGCTATAGGAAGTGAGGAAAACACAGGGGGGGTGGTGCCGTGACGCGTCTTGCGGGCGGTCCTCCGGCGCACACCGCTCTCCTTTTCTCGGTTCTCGGAAGTCGCTTGCACTGATCGAGGCGGCGGCAGCGGCGAGTGAGTCCTTGTGGTCTAGATAAATCAGGAAAAATGTCTCTCTATCCATCTCTTGAAGACTTGAAGGTAGACAAAGTAAGTCAGGCTCAGACTGCTTTTTCTGCAAACCCTGCCAACCCAGCAATTTTGTCTGAAGCTTCTGCTCCCATCTCTCAAGATGGAAATCTTTATCCTAAACTGTATCCGGAACTTTCTCAATACATGGGCCTGAGTTTAAATGAAGAAGAAATACATGCAAATCTGGTGATGGTCTCTGGAGCACCACTTCAGGGGCTGTTGGTAGCAAGACCTTCCAGTATGAACTATATGGTGGCTCCTGTAACTGGAAATGATGTTGGGATTCGCAGAGCAGAAATTAAACAAGGGATTTGTGAAGTCATTTTATGTAAGGATCAAGATGGGAAAATTGGACTCAGGCTTAAATCAATAGATAATGGTATATTTGTTCAGCTAGTCCAGGCAAATTCTCCAGCCTCATTGGTTGGTTTGAGATTTGGTGACCAGGTACTCCAGATCAATGGTGAAAACTGTGCAGGCTGGAGCTCTGATAAAGCTCACAAGGTGCTCAAACAGGCTTTTGGAGAGAAGATCACAATGACCATTCGTGACAGGCCTTTTGAGCAGACAATTACTATGCATAAGGACAGTACTGGAAACATTGGCTTTATCTTTAAAAATGGGAAAGTAACATCCATAGTGAAAGATAGTTCTGCAGCCAGAAACGGTCTTCTCATGGAACATGACATCTGTGAGATCAACGACCAGAACATCATTGGATTGAAGGACTCTCAAATTGCAGACATACTATCAACATCTGGGACTGTAGGTACCATCACAATCATGCCTGCTTTTATCTTTGAACATATTATTAAATGGATGGTGCCAAGCATTATGAAAATCCTGATGGATCACACCATCCCTGAAGTTTAACAGTTAGGACACAATGGAAACAGCTGAGTGTCTCCAGTTTCCTTTCTCAACTACTTCTGTATTATGCACACGAAGCTTTCCCGGAGCCAGGGAGCATATGCTGCATGAGGACCTTCCCGTCTCACGTTATGGCTGGGAATCTACTGGTTCATCTGATCTCCTCAGATTTCACGGTCGTTGTAGCCTTAGCCTGGTTTTACAGCTGTGAAACTTTCACAAGATTGACTGACTTTCCTAGAATAGTTTCTCTACTGGAAACCTGATGCTTTTCTAAGCCATTGTGACGAGGGTGATTGATGCCAGCTTAGCTTTGTATGAGAACCAGTTACCTTTCTTCTAGGTAATGAGTAGTGCTCTTCACGTCATTTTAGTTCTATGGTATATTTGCATTTTTAACAAGTACGTGATAGTACATTTAGAGTGATTGCCTTTGGTAGGTTTTTTTCTCCCTCTGTATGTATGTAAACACCAATTAGGTAATGCTGGTTTCATTCCATGTAAGCATTATACAGTTTATGTAGGTTATAAGAGATTATGATGATTGTCATTAAATTTTAACTACCTTCACTAATATGCTTCAACTGTCGCCTTAACTATGTTAAGCTCTAGAACAAAAGCCAAAATATAATCATTGCTGCCTTCCTAAAACTCAAGATGTAGTTCTGTATTAAACTGAAATGTGCACTAGCCCAAAAGAGGTTAATAGTACTTTCTGAGCTATAGCATAGCTGATTGGTTGTATTTGACATTTTCTAGTCATCACATAACAGAAACATCTTTCTTATCCAAGTTGCCAGTACTGATTCCTGAGAAACAAAGCGCTATATATTTAATGTAAAATTTCTTATACTAAAAAGGATGAACTTTTGATTCCTCTTTTCATTTGCAGATTAAGTAGAATAATACTATTTCGGCATCTGAATGTTAACATTATGTAACCTACCTACTTCGGGAAAAATGTTTTCCTGGTAATTTGTTCCATTTCCTAACTCTTCCCTGCAAAGAAAGTGACAGTGACACTTTATCTTTTTTTTTCTGTTTTGGATTATGCCTATCCTAATTAAACATGTATAAAGTGAAAAAAAAAGAAGGAAGTGAGGAAAACAAACATGATATTTCTGTTTGTATAGATGACATTTTATGCACTTGCCTAACGGAAATACTTTGCTTTTCTCCAAAACCATTTTTACTGTGATTTTCTTGGTCGATTGCATATGAATTCCACACCACTTTGTCCGGATATGACTGCATGAAACCAGAAATATCCGGTTGTATTTTGGCTAACTCAATCCCACATGTTGTGACAGCCTCTGTTTTTGTGTTTTCTGGATATTATCGAGGAACTTTATTATTTTGAATGTTTTTTTGTCAGGGAACATTTAATTTTGTGCTTGGAAACACTAATTGGTTCCACATGGACACACCAGCTCCACACATTCGTATTTTCTAGGGAGGCAGCCAGAGAAACCGCGGCAAACAAACATGATATTTCTGTTTGTATCCGTGACATTTTATGCACTTGCCTAATGAAAAGACTTTGCTTTTCTTCAAAACCATTTTTACCGTGAAGGTCACGGTACATTGCATACAAATTCCGCACAACTTTGTCAGGATATGACTAGATGAAACCAGAAATATCCGGCTGTGTTTTGGCTAACAAAGTCCAACATATTGCGACAGCCTCTGTGTTTGTGGTTTCTGGATATTATCGACGGACTTTATTTTATTGAAAGTTTATTATCAAGGAACATTTAATTTTGTGCTGGGAAACACTATTTGGTTCCACATGGAGACACCAGCTCTACATATTCGTATTTTTTTTAGGGAGAAAGCTAGAGGAACTCGGGCAAACAACATGATATTTCTGTTTGTATAGGTGACATTTTAAGCACTTGCCAAAGGAAAAGACTTTGCTTTTCTTCAAAACCATTTTTACTGTGATGTTCCCGGTCCATTGCATATGAATTCCACACTACTTTGTCAGGATATGACTGGATGAAACCAGAAATATCGGTTGTGTTTTGCCTACCTCAATCCCACATATTGCGACAACCTCTGTGTTTGTGTTTTCTGGATATTATCGAGGAACTTTATTATTTTAAGTGTTTTTTATCCGTGAACATTTAATTTTTTGCTTCAAACACTAATTGGTTCCACATGGAGACACCAGCTCTACACATTCGTATTTTGTAGGGAAAAGGAAGATGAACTGCGGCAAACAAACATGATATTTCTGTTTGTATAGGTGACATTTTATGCACTGGCCTAACGGAATTACTTTGCTTTTCTTCAAAACCATTTTTACTGTGATTGTCTGTGTCCATTGCATACGAATTCCACACCACTTTGTATGGATATGACTGCATGAAACCAGAAATATCCGGTGGTTTTTTGGCTAACTCAATCCCACATATTGTGACAGGCTCTGTGTTTGGGTTTTCTGGATATTATCGATGAACTTTATTGTTTTGAATGTTTTTTATAAGGGAACATTTAATTTTGAGCTTGGAAACACTAACAGCTTCCACATGGAGACACCAGCTCCACACATTCGTATTTTCTATGGAGAAAGATAGAGGAAGTGCGGAAAACGAACATGATATTTCTGTTTGTATAGATGACATTTTATGCACTTGCCTAACGGAAATACTTTGCTTTTCTCTAAAACCATTTTTACTGTGATTTTTTTGGTCCATTGCATACGATTTCCACAACACTTTTTCCGGATATACTGCATGAAAACAGAAATATCCGGTTGTGTTGTGCTAACTCAATCCCACATGTTCCGGCAGCCTCTGTGTTTGTGTTTTCAGGATATTGTCGACGGACTTTATTAGTTTGAATTTTTTTGTCAGGGAATATTTAATTTTGTGCTTGGAAACACTAATTCATTCCACATGGAGACACCAGCTCTACACATTCGTATTTTATAGGGAGAAAGCTAGAGGAACTGCGGCAAACAAACATGATATTTCTGTTTGTATACATCACATTTTCTGCACTTGCCTAATGGAAACACTTTGCTTTTCTCCAAAACCATTTTTACTGTGATTGTCTGTGTCCATTGCATACGAGTTCCACACCACTGTGTCAGGATAGGACTGGATGAAACCACAAATATCTGGTTGTGTTTTGGCTAACTCAATCCCGCATGTTGCGACAGCCTCTGTGTTTGTGTTTTCCGGATATTATTGATGGACTTTATTGTTTTGAATGTTTTTTATCAGGGAACATTTAATTTTGTGCTAGGAAACATTAATTTGTTCTTCATGGAGACACAAGCTCTACACATTCATATTTTGTTGGGAGAAAGCTAGAGAAACTGCGGCAAACAAACATGGCAAACTCAATCCCAGACCTTGTTACAGGCTCTGCTTTGTGTTTTTTGATATTATCAATGGACTTTATGGTTTTGAATGAATTTAAGCAGGGAATATTTTCTTTGGTGCTGGGAAACACTAATTAGTTCCACATGGAGACACAAACTCAACACATTCGTGCTGTCTAGGCAGAAAACTACAGCAATTGCTGCAAACAAACATGATATTTGTGTTGGTGTAGATGACATTTGATGCACTTGCCTAAGAAAATACTTTGCTAGTCTCCAAAACCAGTTTGACTGTGATTATCTGAGTCCATTGCATACCAATTCCAGTGCACTTTGTCCGGATATGCCTGGATGAAACCAGAAATCTCCTCTTCTCTTATGGCTCTCTCAATCGCAGATCTTGCTACCACCTCTGTGTTTGTGTTTTCTGGATATTATCGATGCACTTTATTGTTTTGAATGTTTTTTATCAGGGAATATTTTATTTTGTACTGGGAAACTCTAATTGGTTCCACATTGAGACACCAGCTCTACACATTCATATTTTCTAGGAGAATGCTAGAGGAACCATGGGAAACAAACATGATATTTCTGAGTGTATACATGATATTTTATGCACTTCCTAACAAAAAGACTTTGCTTTCTTCCAAAACCATTTTCACTGTGTTTTTCTCAGTCTATTGCATACGAATTCTGCACCACTTTGTCTCTGGATACTACTGGATGAAACCAGAAATAACCGGTTTTGCTTTCGCTAACCCAATCCCACATGTTGCGACAGGCTGTGTGTTTGTGTTTTCTAGATATTATCGTTGGACTTCATTGTTTTGAAAGTTTTTTTTTTTTTTTATCAGGGAACATTTAATTGTGTGCTATGAAACACTAACTGGTTCTACATGGGGACACCAGCTCTACACATTCGTATTTTCTAGGGAGAAATCAAGAGGAACTGCGGCAAACAAACATGATATTTCTGTTTGTATAGATGATATTTTATGCACTTGCCTAACGAAAAGACTTGGATTTTCTCCAAACCATTTTTACTGTGATTTTCTAGGTCCATTGCATAGGAATTCCACACCACTTTGTCCAGATATGAGTGGATGAAACCAGAAATATGTGGTTCAGTTTTGGCTAACTCAATCCCATATATTGCGACAGCCTCTGTGTTTGTGTTTTCTGGATATTATTGAAGGACTTTATAGTTTTGAATGTTTTTATCAGGGAACACTTAATTTTGTACCGTAGAAACACTAATTGGTTCCACATGGAGACACCAGCGCTACACATTCGTATTTTCTAGGAGAAAGCTAGAGGAACTGCGGCAAACAAACATGACATTTCTGTTTGTTTACATGAAATTTTATGCACTTGCCTAAAGAAAAGACTTTGCTTTTTTCCAAAACCTTTTTCACTGTGATTTTCTCGGCCCATTGCATACGAATTCCACACCAGTTTGTCCGCATATGATTGGATGAAACCAGAAATATCCGGTTGTGTTTTGGCTAACTCAATCCCACATATTGCGACAGCCTCTGTGTTTGTGTTTTCTGGATATTATCTAAGAACTTTATTATTTTAAGTGTTTTTATAAGGGAACATTTAATTTTGTGCTTGGAAACACTAATTGGTTGCACATGGAGACACCAGCTCTGCACATTAGTGTTTTCTAGGGAGAAAGCTAGAGGAACTGTCCAAACAAATATGATATTTCTGTTTGTATAGATGACATTTTATGCACTTGCCTAACGAAAAGACTTTGCTTTTCTCCAAAACCTTTTTTACTGTGATTGTCTGTGTCCATTGTATACGAATTTCACAAAACTTTGTCAGGATACGACTGGATGAAACCAGAAGTATCCAGTTGTGTTTTGGCTAACTCAATCCCATATGTTGTGACAGCCTCTTTGTTGGTGTATTCCTGATATTATCGATGGACTTTATTGTTTTGAATGTTTTTTTATCAGGGAACATTTAATTTTACGCTTGGAAACACTAATTGTTTCCACATGGAGACACCAGCTCTACACATTCGTATTTCTAGGGAGGAAGCTAGAGGAACTGCGGCAAAGAAACATGATATTTCTGTTTGTATAGATGACATTTTATGCACTAGCCCAAGGAAAAAACTTTGCTTTTTCTCCAAAACCATTTTAACTGTGATTTTCTTGGTCCATTGCATATGAATTCCACAACAGTTGGTAAAGATATGCCTGGATGAAACCAGAAATATCCAGTTGTGTTTTGGCTAACTCAATCCCAGATATTGCTACAGCCTCTTTGTTTGTGTTTTCTGGATATTCTCAATGGACTTTATTGTTTTGAGTGTTTTTATGTCGGGGCATGTCATTTTGTACCCTAGAAACACTAGTCGACTCCACATGGAGACACCAGCTCTACACATTCATATTTTCAAGGGAGGAAGCTAGAGGCACTGTGGGAAACAAACATGATATTTCTGTTAGTATAGATGACATTTTAAGAACTTCCTTAACGAAAAGACTTTGCTTTTTTCCAAAACCATTTTTACTCTGATTTGCTCGGTCCATTGCATACGAATCCCAGACCACTTTGTACGGACATGACTGGATGAAACCAGAAATATCCGGCTCTATTTAGTGTAACTCAATCCCAAATATTGCTAGAGCCTCTGTGTTTGTGTTTTCTGGATATTATCAAAATACTTTATTGTTTTGAATGTTTTTTATCAAGAACATTTAATTTTGTTCTTGGAAACTCTCATTGGTCCACAAGGAAACACCACCTCTACACATTCGTATTTTCTAGGGAAAATATAGAGGAACTGCGGCAAACAAACATGATATTTCTGTTTGTATAGATGACATTTTATGCACTTGCCTAACGAAAAGACTTTGCTTTTCTCCAAAACCATTTTTACTTTGATTTTCTCGGTCCATTGCATAAGAATTCCACATACTTAGTCCGGATATCCATGGATGAAACCAGAAATAAGCGGTTGTGTTTTGGCAAACTCAATCCCAGATATTGCTACAGGAATCTGTTTTTGTGTTTTCCGGATATTATCAACGGACTCTATTGTTTGAATGTTTTCTCTCAAGGAACATTTAATTTTGTGCTGGGAAACGCTAATTGGTTCCTCATGGAGACACCAGCTCTACACATTCGTATTTTCTAGGGAGAAAGCTAGATGAAATATGGCAAAAAACATGATATTTCTGTTTCTATAAATGACATTTTATGCACTTGTCTAAGAAAAGACTTTGCTTTTCTCCAAAAAACATTTTTACTCTGATTTTCTCGGTCCATTGCATATGAATTCCACACCACTTTGTCCGGATATGACTGGATGAAACCAGAAATATCCGGTTGTGTTTTGGCTAACTCAATCCCAGATATTGCTAGAGGCTCTCTGTTTCCGTTTTCCAGATATTATCTACAGATTTATTGTTTTGTATATTTTTTATCAGGGAACATTTAATTTTGTGCTGGGAAACACTAGTTGACTGCAGATGCAGACACCAGCTCTACACATTCGTATTTTCTAGGGAGAAAGCTTGAGGAACTGCGGCAAACAAACATGATATTTCTGTTTGAATAGATGACATTTTATACACTTGCCTAATGAAAAGACTTTGCTTTTCTCAAAAACCATTCTTACAGTAATTTTCTCGGTCCATTGCATACGAATTCCATACCACTTTGTAAGGATATTACTGGATATAACCAAAATATCCAGTTGTGTTTTGGCTAATTCAATCCAGATATTGCTACTGCCTCTGTGTTTGTGTTTTCTGGATATTAACAACGGACTTTATGGTTTTGAATGTTTTTTTTATCAGGGAATAATTAATTTTGTGCTTGGAAACTCTAATTGGTACTACATGGAGACACCAGCTCTGCATATTCGTATTTTCCTGGGAGAAAGCAAGAGGAACTGCGGCAAACAAACATGATATTTCTGTTAGTATCGTTGATATTTTATCTACTTGCCTAAAGAAAATACTTCGCTTTTCTCCAAACGCATTTTTACTGTGATTTTCTTGGTCCATTGCATACGAATTCCACACCAGTTTGTCCGGATATGACTGGATGAAACCAGAAATATCCGGTTGTGTTTTGGCAAACTCAAACTAAATACTGTGAAACCCTTTGTGTTTGTGTTTTCCGGATATTATCGATGGACTTTCCTGTTTTGAATATTTTTATCAGGGAACATTTAATTTTGTACCGTAGAAAAACTAATGGTTTCCACATGGAGACACCAACTCTACACATTCTTATTTTCTAGGGAGAAAGCTAGAGGAACTGCAGCAAACAAACATGATAATTCTGTTTGTATAGATGACATTTTATGCACTTGCCTAACGAAAAGACTTTGCTTTTCTCCAAAATCTTTTTACTGTGATTTTCTCAGTCCATTGCATACGAATTCGACACCAGTAGGTCCGCATATGACTGGATGAAAGGGGAAATATCCGGTTGTGTTTTGGCTAATTCAATCCCAGATATTGCTACAGCCTCTGTGTATTTGTATTCCTGATATTATCCATGGACTTTATTGTGTTGAATGTTTTTTATCTGGGAACATTTAATTTTCTGCTGTAAAAAACTAAAGGGTTCCACATGGAGACACCAGCTCTGCACATTCGTATTTTCAAGGGAGAAATCTGGAGGAACTGCGGCAAACAAACATGATATTTCTGTTTGTATCGATGACATTGTATGCACTTACCTAACGAAAAGACTTTGCTTTTTTTCAAAACCATTTTTACTAAGATTTTCTCCGTCCATTGCATTTGCATTCCACAGGAGTATGTCCGGATATGACTGTATGAATCCGGAAATATCCAATTTAGTTTTGGGTAACTCAATCCGAAATATTGTGAAAGCCTCTGTGTTTGTGTATTCCTGATATTATCCACAGACTTTATTGTTTTGAATGTTTTTTTATCAGGGAACATTTAATTTTGTGCTGCAAAACACTAATTGGTTCCACATGGAGACACCAGCTCTACACATTCCTATTTTCTAGGGAGAAAGTTAGAGGAAATACTGTAAACAAACAGGATATTTATGTTTGTATCGATGATATTTTATCTACTTGCCTAATGAAAAGACTTTGCTTTTCTCCAAAACCATTTGTACTGTGATTTTCTCGGTCCATTGCATAGTAATTCCACAGGAGTTTGTCCGGATATGACTGGATGAAACCGGAAATATCCAGTTGTGTTTTGGCTAACTCAATCCAAAATATTGCTACAGCCTCTGTGTTTGTTTTTTCTGGATATTATCGATGGACTTTGTTGTTTGAATGTTTTTTTATCAGGGAACATTTAATTTTGTACCGTAGAAACACTAATTGGTTCATCATGGGGACAACAGCTCTACACATTCGTATTTTGTAGGGAGAAGGCTAGAGGAACTGCGACAAACAAACGTGATATTTCTGTTTGTATCGATGTCATTTTATGCACTTGCCTAACGAAAAGATTTTGCTGTCCTCCAAAACCATTTTTACTGTGATTTTTTCGGTCCATTGCATACGAATTCCACACCACTTTGTCCGGATATGACTGGAGGAATCCAGAAATATCTGGTTGTGTTTTGGCTAGCTCAGTCCGAAATATTGTGAAAGCCTTTGTGTTTGTGTTTTCTGGATATTATCAACAGACTTTATTGTTTTGAATGTTTTTTATCAGGGAACATTTAATTTCTAGCTTGGTTACCATAATTGGTTCCACATGGAGACACCAGCTCTACATATGCGTATTTTCCTGGGAGAAAGCTAGAGGAACTGAGGCAAACAAACATGATATTTCTGTTTGTATCGATGACATTTTATGCACTTGCCTAACGCAAAGATTTTGCTGTTCTCCAAAACCATTTTTACTGTGATTTTCTCGGTATATACATACGAATTCCAAACCACTTTGTCCGGTTATCACTAGTTGAAACCGGAAATATCCGGTTTTGTTTTGCCTAACTCAATCCCACATATGGCTAAAGACTCTGTGTTTGTGTACTCCTGATATTATCCACAGACTTTACTCTTTTGAATGAATTTTATCATGGAACATTTAATTTTGAGTTTGGATACAGTCTTTGTTTCCACATGGAGACACAGGCACTACATATTCGTATTTTCTAGGGAAAGCTAGAGGATCTGTGGCAAACAAACATGATATTTCTGTTAGTATTGATGAAATTTTATTCGCGGCCTAACGAAAAGACATTGCTTTTCTCCAAAACCATTTTTACTGTGATTTTCTCGGTCCATTGGATACGAATTCCATACTAGTTTGACCAGATATGACTGGATAAAACCATTCATATCTGGTTGTGTTTTGGCTAACTAAATCTGAAATATTGCTATAGCCTCTGTGTTTGTGTTTTCTGGATATTAACGATGGACTTTCTTGTTTTGAATATTTTTATCAGGGAACATTTATTCTTGTACCGTAGAAACACTAATTGGTTCATCATGAGGACACCAGCTCTACACATTCGTATTTTCTAGGGAGAAAGATAGAGGAACTGCGACAAACAAATATGATATTTCTGTTTATATAGATGACATTTTATCTACTTGCCCAATGAAAATGCTTTGCTTTTCTCAAAAACCATTTTTACTGTGATTTTCTCGTTCCATTGCCTACAAATTCCACACCAGGTTCTCCGGATATGACTGGATGAAACCGGTAATATCCGGTTTTGTTTTGGCTAACTCAATCCCGGATATTGCTACAGCCTCGGTGTTTGTGTATTCCTGATATTATCCACGGGCTTTATTATTTTCAATGTTTTTTTTTTCAGGGAACATTTAATTTTGTGCTTGGAACATTAATGGTTCCATATGGAGACACCAGCTCTACATATTTGCATTTTCTAGGGAGAAAGCTAGAGGAACTGCGGCAATCAAACATGATATCTCTCTTTGTATGATGACAGTTTATGTACTTGCCTAATGAAAAGACTTTACTTTTCCCCAAAACAATTTTTACTGTGATTTTCTCAGTCAATTGCTTACGAATTCCACACCACTTTGTCCAGATATGACTGGATGAAACCAGAAATATCCGGTTGTTTTTTGGCTAACTCAATTCGAAATATTGCGAAAGACTTTGTGTTTGTGTTTTCTGGTTAGTATTGATGCACTTTATTGTTTTGAATATTTTTATCAGGGAACATTTAATTTTGTACCGTACAAACACTAATTGGTTCCACATGGGGACACCAGCTCTACACATTCATATTTTCTAAGCAGAAATCTAGAGGTACTGCGGCAAACAAACATGATATTTCTGTTTGTATCGATGACATTTTATGCACTTGCCTAACGAAAAGACTTGGTGTTCTCCAAAACCATTTTTACTGTGATTTTCTCGGTCCATTGCATACGAATTCTACACCACTTTGTCCGGATATCACTGGATGAAACCAGAAATATCTGGTTGTGATTTGGCTAACTGAATCCCAGATATTGCTACAGCCTCTGTGTATGTTTATTCTTGATATTATACACAGACTTTATTTTTTTCAATTTTTTTTAAGGGAACATTTAATTTTTTGGTGCGAAACACTAATTGTTTCAACATGTAGACACCTGCTCTAGACATTCGTATTTTCTAGGGAGAAAGCTAGAGGAACTGCGTAAACAATCATGATATTTCTGTTTGTATAGATGACATTTTATGCACTTGCCTAACGAAAAGACTTTGCTGTTCTCCAAAACCATTTTTACTGTGATTTTCTCAGTCCATTGCATACGAATTCCACACCACTTTGTCCGGATATGACTGGATGAAACCAGAAATATCTGGTTGTGTTTTGGCTAACTGAATTGAAATATTGTGAAAGCCTCCGTGTTTGTGTTTTCTGGATCTAATCAACGGGCTTTATTTGTTTGAATGTTTTTATCAGGGAACATTTAATTTTGTACCGTTGAAACACTAATTGGTTCCACATGGAGACTCCAGCTCTACACATTAATATTTCTAGGTAAAAAGCTAGAAGAACTGCGGCAATCAAACATGATATTTCTGTTTGTATCGATGACATTTTATGCACTTGCCGAACGAAAAGACTTTGCTTTTCTCCAAAACCATATTTGCTCTAATTTTCTCAGTCCATTGCATACGAATTCCACACCAGTTTGTGTATTACTGATATTATACATGGACTTTATTGTTTTGAATGTTTTTTATCAGTGAACATTTAATTTTTTACCGTAGAAACACTAATTGGTTCCACATGGAGACACCAGCTCTGCACATTCGTATTTTCTAAGGAGAAAGCTAGAGGAATTGCGGCAAACAAACATGATATTTCTGTTTGTATAGATGACATTTTATCTACTTACCTAATGAAAAGAATTTACTTTTCTCCAAAACCATTTTTACTGTGATTTTCTCGGTCCAATGCATACGAATTCCACACCACTTTGTCCGGATATGACTGGATGAAACCAGAAATATCCGGTTGTGTTCTGGCTAACTCAATCCTAAATATTGTGAAAGCCTTTGTGTTTGTGTTTTCTGGATATTATCGACGGACTTTATTGTTTTGAATGTTTTTTATCAGGGAACATTTAATTTTGTACTGCGAAACACTAGTTGGTTCCACATTGAAACACCACCTCTATATATTTGTATTTTCTAGAGAGAAAGCTATAGGAACTGCGGCATACAAACATGATATTTCTGTTTGTATCGATGACATTTTATGCACTTGCCTAACGAAAAGACTTTGCTTTTCTCCAAAACCATTTGTACTGTGATTTTCTCGGTCCATTGCATAGTAATTCCACAGGATTTTGTCCGGATATGACTGGATGAAACCGGAAATATCCAGTTGTGTTTTGGCTAACTCAATCCAAAATATTGCTACAGCCTCTGTGTTAGTTTTTTCTGGATATTATCGATGGACTTTATTGTTTTGAATGTTTTTTATCAGGGAACATTTAATTTTGTACCGTAGAAACACTAATTGGTTCATCATGGGGACACCAGCTCTACACATTCGTATTTTGCAGGGAGAAGGCTAGAGGAATTGCGACAAACAAACATGATATTTCTGTTTTTATCAATGTCATTTTATGCACTTGCCTAACGAAAAGATTTTGCTGTCCTACAAAACAATTTTTACTTTAATTTTCTCGGTCCATAGCATACGAATTCCACACCACTTTGTTCGGATATGACTGGAGGAATCCAGAAATATCTGGTTGTGTTTTGGCTAACTCAATCCGAAATATTGTGAAAGCCTTAGTGTTTGTGTTTTCTGGATATTATCAACAGACTTTATTGTTTTGAATGTTTTTTATCAGGGAACATTTAATTTTGAGCTTGGTTACCATAATTGGTTCCACATGGAGACACCAGCTCTACATATGCGAATTTTCCTGGGAGAAAGCTAGAGGAACTGAGGTAAACATGATATTTCTGTTTGTATCGATGACATTTTATGCACTTGCCTAACGAAAAGTATTTGCTTTTCTCCAAAACCATTTTTACTGTGATTTTCTCGGTATATGCATACGAATTCCAAAGCACTTTGTCCGGTTATCACTAGTTGATACCGGAAATATCCGGTTTTGTTTTCCCTAACTCAATCCCACATATGGCTAAAGACTCTGTGTTTGTGTACTCCTGATATTATCCACAGACTTTATTGTTTTGAATGTTTTTTATCAGGGAACATTTAAATTTGAGCTTGGATACAGTAATTGTTTCCACATGGAGACACAAGCTCTATATATTCATATTTTCTAGGGAGAAAACTAGAGGATCTGTGGCAAACAAACATGATACTTCTGTTTGCATCAATGACATTTTATGCACGGCCTAATGAAAAGACTTTGCTTTTCTTCAAAACCATTTTTACTGTGATTTTTTGGTCCAATGCATACGAATTCCATACTAGTTTGACCGGATATGACTGGATGAAACCAGAAATATCCGGTTGTGTTTTGGCTAACTAAATCCGAAATATTGCTATAGCCTCTGTTTTTGTGTTTTCTGGATATTATCGATGGACTTTCTTGTTTTGAATTTTTTTGTCAGTGAACATTTATTTTTGTACCGCAGAAACACTAATTGGTTCATCATGAGGACCCCAGCTCTACATATTTGTATTTTCTAGGGCAAAAGCTAGAGGAACTTTGGCAAACTAACATGATATTTCTGTTTGTATCAATGACGTTTTACGCACTTGCGTAACAAAAAGACTTTGCTTTTCTCCAAAACCATTTTTACTCTGATTCTCTTGATCCATTGCATATGAATTCCAAAGGACTTTGTCAGGATATGCCGGGATGAAACCGGAAATATCCAGTTGTGTTTTGGCTAACTCAATACCAGATATTGCTACAGGCTCTGTGTTTGTGTATTCCTGATATTATACATGGACTTTATTGTTTTGAATGTTTTTTATCAGGGAACATTTAATTTTGTGCTTGGAAACACTAATTGGTTCCACATGGAGACACCAGCTCTACATATTTGTATTTTCTAGGGAGAAAGCTAGAGGAACTGTGGCAAGCACACATGATATTTCTATTTGTATAGATGATATTTTATGCACTTCCCTAATTAAAAGACTTTGCTTTTCTCCAAAACAATTTTTACAGTAATTATCTTGGTCGATTGCATACGAATTCCGCAGCAGTTTGTCCGGATATGACTGGATGAAACCGGAAATATCCGGTTGTGTTTTGGCTGACTCAATCCGAAATATTGCTACAGCTTCTGTGGTTTTGTTTTCTGGATATTATCAATGGACTTTATTGTTTTGAATGGTTTTAATCGGGGAACATTTTATTTTGTACCGTAGAAGCACTAATTGATTAATCATGGAGACACCAGTGCTACACATTCGTATTATCTAGGGAGAAATCTAGAGGACCTGCAACAAACAAACATGCTATTTCTGTTTGTATAGATGACATTTTATGCACTTGCCTAACGAAAATACTTTGCTTTTCTCCAAAACGATTTGTACTGTGATTTTCTCGGTCCATGGCATACGAATTCCACACCACTTTGTCCGGATATGACTGGATGAGACCAGAAATATCGGTTGTGTTTTGGCTAACTCAATCCGAAATATTGCTACAGCTTCTGTGGTTTTGTTTTCTGGATATTATCAACGGACTTTATTGTTTTGAATGCTTTTATCAGGGAACATTTAATTTTGTACCGTAGAAACACTAATTGGTTCCACATGGAGACTCCAGCTCTACACCTTAATATTTCTAGGTAAAAAGCTAGAAGAACTGCGGCAATCAAACATGATATTTCTGTTTGTACCGATGACATTTTATGCACTTGCCGAACGAAAAGACTTTGCTTTTCTCCAAAACCATTTTTGCTCTGATTTTCTCAGTCCATTGCATACGATTTCCACACCAGTTTGTGTATTACTGATATTATACATGGACTTTATTGTTTTGAATGTTTTTTATCAGGGAACATATAATTTTTTACCGTAGAAACACTAATTGGTTCCACATGGAGACACCAGCTCTGCACATTCGTATTTTCTAGGGAGAAAGCTAGGGGAATTGCGGCAAACAAACATGATATTTCTGTTTGTATAGATGACATTTTATCTACTTACCTAATGAAAAGAATTTACTTTTCTCCAAAACCATTTGTACTGTGATTTTCTCGGTCCAATGCATACGAATTCCACACCACTTTGTCCGGATATGACTGGATGAAACCAGAAATATCCGGTTGTGTTCTGGCTAACTCAATCCTAAATATTGTGAAAGCCTTTGTGTTTGTGTTTTCTGGATATTATCGACGGACTTTATTGTTTTGAAGGTTTTTTATCAGGGAACATTTAATTTTGTGCTGCGAAACACTAGTTGGTTCCACATTGAAACACCAGCTCTACATATTTGTATTTTCTAGAGAGAAAGCTATAGGAACTGCGGCCTACAAACATGATATTTCTTTTTGTATCGAGGACGCTTTATGCACTTGCCTTACGAAAAGATTTTGCTTTTCTCCAAAACCATTTGTACTGTGATTTTCTCGGTCCATTGCATACGAATTCCACACAAGTTTGTCCGGATATTACTGGATGAAACCGGAAAAATCCGATTTTGTTTTGGCTCACTCGTCCCAGATAGTGCTACAGGCTCTGTCTTTGTGTTTTCTGGATATTATCAATGGACTTCATTGTTTTGAATGTTTTTATCGGGAAAATTTAATTTTGAGCTTGGTTACCGTAATTGGTTCCACATGGGGACACCAGCTCTACACATTCGTATTTTCTAGGGAGAAAGCTAGAGGAACTGTGGAAAACAAACATGATATTTCTGTTAGTATCGATGAAATTTTATGCAGTTACCTGACGAAAAGACTTTGCTTTTCTCCAAAACCATTTTTACTGTGATTTTCTCGGTCCATGGCATAGGAATTCCACAGCACTTTGTCCGGATATGACTGGATGAAACCAGAAATATCGGTTGTGTTTTGGCTAACTCAATCCGAAATATTGTGAAAGCCTCTGTGTTTGTCTTTCTGGATATTATAGATGGACTTTATTGTTTTGAATGTTTTTTATCAGGGAACATTTAATTTTGTACCGTTGAAACACTAATTGGTTCATCATGGGAACACCAGCTCTACACATTCATATTTTCTAGGGAGAAAGCTACTTGAACTGCGGCAAACAAACATGATATTTCTGTTTGAATAGAGGACATTTTATGCAGTTGCCTAACGAAAAGACTTTGCTTTTCTCCAAAACCATTTTTACTGTGATTTTCTCGGTCCGTTGCATACGAATTCCACACCAGTTTGTCCGGATATGACTGGATGAAACAGGAAATTTACGGTTGTGTTTTGGCTAACTCAATCTGAAATATTGTGAAAGCCTCTGTGTTTGTGTTTTCTGGATATTATCGAAGGACTTATTGTTTTGAATGTTTTTATCAGGGAACATTTAATGTTGTACCATTGAAACACTAATTGGTTCATCCTGGGGACACCAGCTCTACACATTCGTATTTTCTATGAGAAAGCTAGAGGAATTGCAGCAAACAAACATGATATTTCCTTTTGTATAGATGACATTTTATGCACTTGCCTACCGAAAAGAATTTGCTTTTCTTCAAAACCATTTTTACTGTGATTTTCTCGGTCCATTGCATACGAATTCCACACCACTTTGTCCGCATATGACTGGATGAAACCAGAAATATCCGGTTTTGTTTTGGGTAACTCAATCCCAGATATTGCTACAGATTCTGTGTTTCTGTATTGCTGATTTATCCATGGACTTTATTGTTTATAATATTTTTATCAGGGGACATTTAATTTGTCCTAGGAAACACTAATTGGTTCCATATGGAGACACCAGGTCTACATAGTCGTATTTTGTAGGGAGAAAGCCAGAAGAACTGCTGCAAACAAACATGATATTTCTGTTTGTATAGATGACATTTTATGCACTTGTCCAACGAAAAGACTTTGCTTTTCTCCAAAACCATTTTTTCTGTGATTTTCTCGATACACTGCATACGAATTCCAGAAAAGTTTGTCCGGATATAACTGGATGAAAAAAGAAACATCCGGTTGTGTTTTCGCTAACTCAATCCGAAATATTGTGAAAGCCTCTGTGTTTGTGTTTTCTGGATATTATCGATGGACTTTATTGTTTTGAATGTTTTTATCAGGTAACATTTAACTTTGTACCGTTGAAACACTAATTGGTTCCACATGGAGACACCAGCTCTACACATTCGTATTTTCTAGGGAGAATGCTAGAGGAACTGCGGCAAACAAGCATGATAATTCTGTTTGTATAGATGACATTTTATCCACTTGCCTTACTAAAAGACTTTGCTGTTTTCCAGAACCATTTTTACTGTGATTTTCTCGCTCCATTTAATACGAATTCCACACCAGTTTGTCCGGACATGACTGGATGAAACCGGAAGTATCTGGGTATTTTTTGGCTAACTCAATCCCAAATATGGCTACAGCCACTGTGTTTGTGTTTTCTGGATATTATCCACAGACATTATTGTTTTCAATGTTTTTTATTTGGAAATTTAATTTTGTGCTTGGAATCACTAAATGGTTCCACATGGAGACACCTGCTCTACACATTCATATTTTCTAGGGAGAAAGCTAGAGGAACTGCGGCAAACAAACATGATATTTCTCTTTGTATCGATGACATTTTATGCACTTGCCTAACGAAAAGACTTTGCTTTTCTCCAAAACCATTGTTACTGTGATTTTCTCGGTCCGTTGCATATGAATTCCACACCAGTTTGTCCGGATATGACTGGATGAAACAGGAAATTTCCGGTTGTGTTTTGGCTAACTCAATCCCAGATATTGCTACAGCCTCTGGGTTTGTGTATTCCTGATATTATCCACGGACTTTATTGTTTTGAATGTTTTTTATCAGGGAACATTTTATTTTGAGCTTGGATACAGTAATTGGTTCCACAAGGAGACACCAGCTCTACAATTTCATATTTTCTAGGGAGAAAGCTAGAGGAACTGCGGCAAACAATCATGATATTTCCATTTGTATCGATGACATTTTATGCACTGGCCTAACGAAAAGATTTTGCTTATCTCTAAAACCATTTTTACTGCGATTTTCTAGACACACTGCATACGAATTGTACACCAGTTTGTCCGGACATGACTGTATGAAACCGGAAATATCCAGTTTTTTTTTTTTTGCTAACTCAATCCCAAATATTGCTACAGGCACTGTCTTTGTGTTTTCTGGATATTATCCACAGACATTATTGTTTTCAATGTTTTTTATTTGGGAACCTTTAATTTTGTGCTTGGAATCACTAATTGGTTCCACATGGAGACACCAGCTCTGCACATTCGTATTTTCTATGGAGAAAGCCAGAGGAACTGCGGCAAACAAACATGATATCTCTCTTGGTAGAGATGACAGTTTATGCACTTGCCTAATTGAAAAGATTTTGCTTTTCCCCAAAACCTGTTTGACTGTGATTATCTGAGTCCGTTGCATACCAGTTCCACAACACTTTGTCCAGATATGCTGGATGAAACCAGAAATCTCCTCTTGTGTTATGGCTAACTCAATCCCAGATCTTGCTACAACCTCTGTGTTTGTGTTTTCTGGATATTATCAATGGACTTTACGTTTTAGAATGAATTTCAGTAGAGGAAATTTTGTTTTGTGCGGGAAAAGCTAAGTGCTTCCATATGCAGGCCAAATGTCTTCACATTCATTTTTTCTACAAAGGAAGCTAGAGCTATCATTGCAAACAAAAAGGATATTTATATTCCTAAACATGATTTTTAGGCACTTGGCCAAGAAAAAGAGTTTGCTTTTCTCCAAAATAGATTGAGGGTAATTTTCTCAGTCCATTGCCTACAAGTTCCACAACAGGTTGAACGGAAATGACTGGAAGAAACAACAAATATCCTCTGTGTTATAGCTAACACAATCCTAGATCTTGCTACAGGCTCTGCTTTGTTATTTTTTTTTTTTACAGGCAGAGTGGACAGTGAGAGAGAGAGACAGAGAGAAAGGTCTTCCTTTTGCCGTTGTTTCACCCTCCAATGGCCGCCGCGGTAGCGCGCTGCGGCCAGCGCACCGCGCTGATCCGATGGCAGGATCCAGGTGCTTCTCCTGGTCTCCCATGGGGTGCAGGACCCAAGGACTTGGGCCATCCTCCACTGAACTCCCTAGCCACAGCAGAGAGCTGGCCTGGAAGAGGGTCAACCGGGACAGGATCGGTGCCCCGACCGGGACTAGAACCCGGTGTGCCGGCGCCGCAAGGCGGAGGATTAGCCTGTTGAGCCACGGCGCCGGCCTGCTTTGTGTTTTTTGATATTATCAATGGACTTTATGGTTTTGAATGAATTTAAGCAGGGAATATTTTCTTTGGTGCTGGGAAACACTAATTAGTTCCACATGGAGACACAAACTCAACACATTCTTGCTCTCTAGGCAGAAAACTACAGCAATTGCTGCAAACAAACATAATATTTGTGTTTGTGTAGATGACATTTTATGCACTTGCCTAAGAAATTACTTTGCTTTTCTCCAAAACCAGTTTGACTGTGATTATCTGAGTCCGTTGCATACCAGTTCCACAGCACTTTGCCCAGATATGACTGGATGAAACCAGAAATATCCTCTTTTGTTATGACTAACTCAATCCCAGATCTTGCTACAACCTCTCTGTTTGTGTTTTCTTGATATTATCAATGGACTTTACGTTTTAGAATGAATTTCAGTAGAAGAAATTTTGTTTTGTGCTGGAAATGCTAATTGGTTTCATATGCAGGCCAAACATGTTCACATTATTGTTTTCTACGCAGAAAGCTAGAGGAATCGTTGCAAACAAACAGGATATTGAAATTTGCAAACATGACTTTTTATTTATCCACTTGGCCAAGAAAAAGAGTTTGCTTTTCTCCAAAACCAGTTTGAGTGTGAGTTTCTGAGTCCATTGCATACCAGTTCCACAACCCTTTGTGCGGATATGACTGGATGAAACCAGAAATATCAGTTGTGTTATGGCTAACTCAATCCCAGATCTTGTTTCAGGCTCTGCTTTGTGTTTTTTGATATTATCAATGGACTTTATGGTTTTGAATGAATTGAAGCAGGGAATATTTTCTTTGGTGCTGGGAAACACTAATTAGTTCCACATGGAGACACAAACTCAACACATTCTTGCTCTCTAGGCAGAAAACTACAGCAATTGCTGCAAACTAACATGATATTTGTGTTTGTGTAGATGACATTTTATGCACTTGCCTAAGAAATTACTTTGCTATTCTCCAAAACATTTTGCAAGGTGATATTCTGAGTCCATTGCATACCAGTTCCACAGCACATTGTCTGGATATGACTGGATGATACCAGAAATATCCTCTTGTGTTATGGCTTACTCAATCCCAGATCTTGCTACAACCTCTGTGTTTGTGTTTTCTGGATATTATTAACGGACTTTACGTTTTAGAATGAATTTCAGTAGAGGAAATTTTTTTTTTATGCTGCAAATGCTAAGTGCTTCCATATGCAGGCCCAACGTGTTCACATTCATGTTTTCTAGGCAGAAAGCTAGAGCAATCCTTGCAAACAAACAGGATATTGAAATATGCAAACATGACTTTTTATTTATCCACTTGGCCAAGAAAAAGAGTTTGCTTTTCTCCAAAACAGTTTGAGGGTGATTTTCTGAATCCATTGCATACCAGTTCCACAAACCTTTGTCCGGATATGACTGGATTAAACCAGAAATATTAGTTTTGTTATGGCTAACTCAATCCCAGATCTTGCTACAGGCTCTGCTTTGTGTTTTTTGATATTATCAATGGACTTTATGGTTTTGAATGAATTTAAGCAGGGAATTTTTTTTTTGGTGCTGGGAAACACTAATTAGTTCCACATGGAGACACAAACTCAACACATTCTTGCTGTCTAGGCAGAAAACTACAGCAATTGCTGCAAACAAACATGATATTTGTGTTTGTGTAGATGATATTTGATGCACTTGCCTAAGAAAATACTTTGCTATTCCCCAAAACCAGTTTGAATGTGATTATCTGAGTCCATTGCATACCAGTTCCACAACACTTTGTGTAGATATGACTCGATCATACCAGAAATATCCTCTTGTGTTACGGCTTACTCAATCCCAGATCTTGCTACAACCTCTGTGTTTGTGTTTTCTGGATATTATCAATGGACTTTACGATTTAAAATGAATTTCAGTAGAGGAAATATTTTTTATGCTGCAAATGCTAAGTGCTTCCATATGTAGGCCCAACGTGTTCACATTCGTATTTTCTAGGCAGAATGCTAGAGCAATCATTGCAAACAAACAGGATATTTTCATTTGCAAACATGAGTTTTTATTTATCCACTTGGCCAAGAAAACGAGTTTGCTTTTCTCCAAAACCAGTTTGAGGGTGATTTTCTGAATCCATTGCATACCAGTTGCACAACACTTTTTGGATATGACTGAATGAAACCAGAAATATCCTCTTTAGTTGTGGCTAACTCAATCCCAGATCTTGCTACAGGCTCTGCTTTGTGTTTTTTGATATTATCAATGTACTTTATAGTTTTGAATGAATTGAAGCAGGGAATATTTTCTTTGGTGCTTGGAAACACTAATTAGTTCCACATAGAGACACAAACTCCACATTTGTGCTTTCTAGGCAGAAAACTACAGCAATTCCTGCAAACAAACATGATATTTGTGTTTGTGTAGATGACATTATATGCACTTGCCTAATGAAAAGACTTTACTTTTCTCTAAAACCGTTTTTACTGTTATTTTCTCAGTCCATTGCATTCGAATTCCACATCACTTTGTCCAGATATGACTGGATGAAACCAGAAATATCCGGTTGTGTTTTGGCTAACTCAATCCCAGATATTGCTACAGGTTCTGTGTTAAATTTTTCTGGATATTCTCGACAGACTTTATTGTTTTGAAATTTTTTTATCAGGGAACATTTAATTTTGTAGCATGGAAACACTAGTTGACTCCAAATGGAGACACCAGCTCTACACATTCTTATTTTCTAGGGGAAAATTAGTGGAACTGCGGCAAACAAACATGATATTTCTGTTTGAATAGATGACATTTTGTACACTTGCCTAAGAAAAGACATTGCTTTCCTACAAAACCATTTTTACTGTGAATTTCTCGTTCCATTGCATACGATTTCCACACTACTGTGTCCGGATATGACTGGATGGAAACAGAAATATCCGGTTGTGTTTTGGCTAATGATATCCCAGATATTGCTACAGCCTCTGTGTTTGTGTTTTCTTTATATTATCGATGGACTTTATTGTTTTGAATGTTTTTTATCAGGGAACATTTAATTTTGTGGTAGGAAACCCTAATTCGTTCCACATGGAGACACAAGTCTACAATTTCGTCTTTTCTAGCCAGAAAGAGGAGGCACTCTGGCAAAAACACATCATATTTCTGTTTGTATAGATGACATCTTAAGCTCTTGCCTAACGAAAAGTCTTTGCTTTTCTCCAAAACCATATTTACTGTGATTTTCTCAGTCCATTGCATATGAATTCCACACCAGTTTGTCCGGAAATGACTGGATGAAACCATAAATATCCAGTGGTGTTTTGGCTAACTCTATCACAGACATTGCTATGGGCTCTGTGATAATATTTTCTGGATATGATCGACAGACTTTATTGTTTTGAAAGTTATTTTATCAGGGAACATTTAATTTTCTTTGGGAAACACTAGTTGCCTCCACATGGAGTCACCAGCTCTACACATTCATAATTTCTAAGGAGAAATCTAGAGGAACTATGGCAAACAAACATGATATTTCTGTTTGAATAGATGACATTTTATACATTTGCCTAACGAAAAGACTTTGCTTTTCTCCAAAACCATTGTTACTGTGATTTTCTTGGTCCATTGCATATGAATTCCACACCACTTTGTCCGGATATGACTGGATGAAACCAGAAATATCTGGTTGTGTTTTGGCTAACTCAATCCAAAATATTGTGAAAGCCTCTGTGTTTGTGTTTTCTGGATATTATCAAAAGACTTTATTGTTTTGAATGTTTTTATCAGGGAACATTTAATTTTGAGCTTGGTTACCGTAATTGGTTCCACATGGATACACCAGCTCTACATTCATATTTTCTAGGGAGAAAGATAGAGGATCTGTGGCAAACAAACATGATATTTCTGTTTGGATCGATGACATTTTATGCACTTGCCTAACGAAAAGATTTTGCTGTTCTCCAAAACCATTTTTCCTGTGATTTTCTCGGTATATGGATACGAATTCCAAACCATTTTGTCCGGTTATCACTAGATGAAACCGGAAATATCCGGTTTTGTTTTGCCTAACTCAATCCCACATATGGATACAGACTCTGTGTTTGTGTATTCCTGAGATTATCCACAGATTTTATTGTTTTGAATGTTTTTTTTATCAGGGAACATTTAACTTTGAGCTTGGTTACCGTAATTGGTTCCACATGGATACACCAGCTCTAATTTCATATTTTCTAGGGAGAAAGATAGAGGATCTGTGGCAAACAAACATGATATTTCTGTTTGGATCGATGACGTTTTATGCACGGCCTAACGAAAAGACTTTGCTTTTCTCCAAAAGCATTTTTACTGTGATTTCCTCGGTCCATTGGATACAAATTCCACACTAGTTTGACCGGATATGAATGGATGAAACCAGAAATATCCGGTAGTGTTTTGGCTAACTAAATCCGAAATATTGATATAGCCTCTGTGTTTGTGTTTTCTGGATATTAATGATGGACTTTCTTGTTTTGAATATTTTTATCAGGAATCATTTATTATTGTACTGTAGAAAAACGAATTGGTTCATCATGAGGACACCAGCTCTACACATTTGTATTTTCTAGGGAGAAATCTAGAGGAACTGTGGCAAACAAACATGATATTTCTGTTTCTACTGAGGACTTTCTATGCACTTGCCTAACAAAAAGACTTTGCTTTTCTAAAAACCATTTTTACTCTGATTTTCTCGGTCCATTGCATATGAATTTCAAACGACTTTGTCCGGATATGACTGGATGAAACCGGAAATATCCGGTTGTGTTTTGGCTAACTCAATCCCAGATATTTCTACAGGCTCTTTGTTTGTGTATACCTGATATTTTACATGGACTTTATTGTTTTGAATGTTTTTTATCAGGGAACATTTAATTTTGTGCTTGGAAACACTAATTGGTTCCACGTGGAGACATCAGCTCTACACATTCTTATTTTGCACGGAGAAAGCTAAAGGAACTGCAGCAAACAAACATGATATTTCTGTTTGTATCGATGACATTTTATGCACTTCCCTAACGAAAATACGATGCTTTTCACCAAAACCATTTTTACTGTGATATTCTCGGTATATGCATACGAATTCCAAAGCACTTCGTCCGGTTATCACTGGATGAAACGGGAAATATCCGGTTTTGTTTTGCCTAACTCAATCCCACATATGGCTAAAGCCTCTGTGTTTGTGTACTCTTGATATTATCGACAGACTTTATTGTTTTGAATGTTTTTTATCAGGGAACTTTTCACTTTGAGCTTGGATACAGTAATAGTTTCCACATGGAGACACAAGCTCTACATATTCATATTTTTCTGGATATTATCGATGGACTTTATAGTTTTGAATATTTTTATCAGGGAACATTTAATTTTGTACCGTTGAAACACTAATTGGTTCATCATTGGAACACCAGCTCTACACATTCATATTTTCTAGGGAGAAAGCTAGAGGAACTGCGGCAAACAAACATGACATTTCTGTTTGTCTAGATGACATTTTATGCACTAGCCTAACAAAAAGACTTTGCTTTTGTCCAAAACCACTTTTACTGTGATTTTCTGGTTCCATTGCATACGAATTCCAACCAGTTTGTCCGGATATGACTGGATGAAACAGGAAGTGTCCGGTTTTGTTTTGGCTAACTCATCCCAGATATTGCCACAGCCTCTATGTTTGTGTTTTCTGGATATTATCCATGGACTTATTGTTTTCAATGTTTTTATTGGGAACATTTAATTCTGTACCGTTGAAACTCTAATTGGTTCATAATGGGCACACCAGCTCTACACATTCGTAGTTCCTAGGGAGAAAGCTAGAGGAACTGCGGCAAACAAACATGATATTTCTGTTTGTATCGATGAAATTTTATGCACTTGCCTAAGGAAAAGACTTTGCTTTTATCCAAAACCTCTTTTACTGTGATTTTCTCGGTCCATTGCATACGAATTCCACACCAGTTTGTCCGGATATGACTGGATGAAACGGGAAATATCCGGTTGTGTTCTGGCTAACTCAATCCCAGACATTGTTACTGCCTCTGTGTTTGTGTATTCCTGAAATTATCCACAAACTTTATTTTTTGGAATGTTTTTTATCAGGGAACATTTAATTTTATGCTGCGAAACATTAGTTGGTTCCACATGGAGACACCAGCTCTACACATTGTATTTTCTAGCGAGAAAGCTAGAAGAACTGCGGCAAACAAACATGATATTTCTGTTTGTCTAGATGCCATTTTATGCACTTGGCAAATGAAAGGACTTTGCTTTTGTCCAAAAGCAATTTTACTGTGATTTTCTGGTTCCATTGCATACGAATTCCAACCAGTTTGTCCGGATATGACTGGATGAAACAGGAAGTGTCCGGTTTTGTTTTGGCTAACTCATCCCAGATATTGCCACAGCCTCTATGTTTGTGTTTTCTGGATATTATCCATGGACTTATTGTTTTCAATGTTTTTATCGGGAACATTTAATTCTGTACCGTTGAAACTCTAATTGGTTCATAATGGGAACACCAGCTCTACACATTCGTAGTTCCTAGGGAGAAAGCTAGAGGAACTGCGGCAAACAAACATGATATTTCTGTTTGTATCGATGAAATTTTATGCACTTGCCTAAGGAAAAGACTTTGCTTTTATCCAAAACCTCTCTTACTGTGATTTTCTTGGTCCATTGCATACGAATTCCACACCAGTTTGTCCGGATATGACTGGATGAATCGGGAAGTGTTCGGTTTTGTTTTGGATAACTCAATCCCATATATTGCCACAGCCTCTGTGTTTGTGTTTTCTGGATATTATCGATGGACTTTCTTGTTTTGAATGTTTTTATCAGGGAACATTTAATTTTGTGCTGAGAAACACTAATTGGTTCATTTTGGGGACACCAGCTCTAAACATTCGTATTTTCTAGGGAGAAAGCTAGAGGAACTGTGGCAAACAAACATGATATTTATGTTTGTTTAGATGACGTTTTATGCACTTGCCGAAGGAAAACACTTTGCTTTTCTCCAAAACCATTTTTACAGTAATTTTCTGTGTCCATTGCATATGAATTCCAAACGACTTTGTCTCAATATGACTGGATGAAAGTGGAAATATACGGTTGTGTTTTCGCTAACTCAATCCCAGGTATTGCTACAGGCTCTGTGTTTGTGTATTCCTGATATTATACATGGACTTTATAGTTTTGAATGTTTTTCATCAGGGAACATTGAATTTTGTGCTTGGAAACACTAATTGGTTCCACATGGAGACACCAGCTCTGCACATTCGTATTTTCTTGGGAGAAAGCTAGAGGAACTGTGGCAAACAACCAGGATATTTCTGTTTGTCTAGATGACATTTTATGCACTTGCCTAATGAAAAGACTTTGCTTTTCTCCAAAACCATTTTTACTGTGATATTCTCGGGCCATTGCATACGAATTCCACACCACTTTGTCCGTATATGACTGGATGAAAACAGAAATATCCGGTTGTGTTTTGGCTAACTCCATCCCACATGTTGTGACAGCCTCTGTGTTTGTTTTTTCTGGATATTATCGATGGACTTTATTGTTTTGAATGTTTTTATCAGGGAACATTTAATTTTGTACCATTGACACACTAATTGGTTCATCATGGGGACACCAGCGCTTCATATTCGTATTTTCTAGGGAGAATCTAGAGGAACTGTGGCAAAGAAACATGATATTTCTGTTTGTATAGTTTTTTATCAGGGAACATTTAATTTTGTCCTAGGAAACACTAATTAGTTCCACATGGAGACATAAGCTCTACACATTCATATTTTGAAGGGAAAAAGCTAGAGGAAATGTGGCAAACAAACATGATATTTCTGTTTGTATAGATGACATTTTATGCACTTGCCTAACTAAATACTTTGCTTTTCTCCAAAACCATTTTTACTCTGATTTTCTCAGTTCATTGCATACGAATTCCAAACTTTGTCCGGTTATCACTGGATGAAACTGGAAATATCCGGTTTTGTTTTGCCTAACTCAATCCCACATATGGCTAAAGACTCTGTGTTTGTGTACTCCTGATATTATCCACAGACTTTATTGTTTGAATGCTTTTTATCAGGGAACTTTTAACTTTGAGCTTGGATACAGTAATAGTTTCCACATGGAGACTCAAGCTCTACATATTCGTATTTTCTAGGGATTAAGATAGAGGATCTGTGGCAAACAAACATGATACTTCTGTTTATATCGATGACGTTTTATGCACGGCCTAAGGAAAAGACTTGCTTTTCTCCAAAACCATTTTTACTGTGATTTTCTCGGTCCAACGCATACGAATTCCACACCAGTTTGACCAGATATGACTGGATGAAACCAGAAATATCTGGTTGTTTTTTGGATAACTAAAGCCGATATATTGCTATAGCCTCTGTGTTTGTGTTTTCTGGATATTATCGATGGACTTTCCTGTTTTGAATATTTTTATCAGGGAACATTTATTTTTGTACCGTAGAAACACTAATTGGTTCATCATGAGGACCCCAGCTCTACATATTTGTATTTTCTAGGGAGAAAGCTAGAGGAACTTTGGCAAAGAAACATGATATTTCTGTTTGTATCGAAGACGTTTTATGCACTTGCCTAAGGAAAAGACTTTGCTTTTCTCCAAAACCATTTTTACTCTGATTTTCTCGGTCCATTGCGTATGAATGCAAAAAGAATTTGTCCGGATATGACTGGATGAAACTGGAAATATCCGGTTGTGTTTTGGCTAACTCAATCCCAGATATTGCTACAGGCTCTGTGTTTATGTATTCCGGATATTACACATGGACTTTATTGTTTTGAATGTTTTTTATCAGGGAATATTTAATTTTGTTCTTGGAAACACTAATTGGTTCCACATGGAGACACCAGCTCTACATATTTGTGTTTTCTAGGGAGAAAGCTAGAGGAACTGTGGCAAGCACACAATATTTCTATTTGTATAGATGATATTTTATGCACTTCCCTAATGAAAAAACTTTGCTTTTCTCCATAACCATTTTTACAGTAATTTTCTCGGTCCAAGGCATACGAATTCCACAGCAGTTTGTCCGGATATGACTGGATGAAACCGGAAAAATCCGGTTGTGTTTTGGCTGACGCAATCCAAAATATTGTGAAAGCGTCTGTGTTTGTGTTTTCTGGATATTATCGATGGACTTATTGTTTTGAATATTTTTATCAGGGAACATTTAATTTTGTTGTGTTGAAACAGTAATTGGTTCATAATGGGGACACCAGTTCTACACATTCGTATTTTCTAGGGAGAAAGCTAGAGGAACTGTGGCAAATAAACATGATATTTATGTTAGTATAGATGTGGCAAACAAACATGATACTTCTGTTTATATCGATGACGTTTTATGCACGGCCTAACGAAAAGACTTTGCTTTTCTCCAAAACCATCTTTGCTGTGATTTTTTCGGTCCATTGCATAGGAATTCCAAACGACTTTGTCTGGATATGACTGGATGAAACTGGAAATATCCGGTTGTGTTTTGGCTAACTCAATCCCAGATATTGCTACTGAATCTGTGTTTGTGTATTCCTGATATTATACATGGACTTTATGGTTTTGAATGTTTTTTATCAGGGAACATTTAATTTTGTGCTTGGAAACACTAATTGGTTCCACATGGAGACACTAGCTCTGCACATTGATATTTTCTAGGGAGAAAGCTAGAGGAACTGTGGCAAACAACCAGGATATTTCTGTTTGTCTACATGACATTTTATGCACTTGCCTAAAGAAAAGACTTTGCTTTTCTCCAAAACCATTTTTACTCTGATATTCTCGGGCCATTGCATAAGAATTCCAAACCACTTTGTCCGGATATGAATGGATGAAACCCGAAATATCCGGTTGTGTTTTGGGTAACTCAATCCGAAATATTGTGAAAGCCTATGTATTTGTGTTTTCTGGAAATTATCGATGGACTTTACGGTTTTGAATGTTTTATCAGGGAACATTTAATTTTGTACCATTGAAACACTAATTGGTTCATAATGGGAAAACCAGCTCTACACATTCGTATTTTCTAGGGAGAAAGCTAGAGGAACTGTGGCAAACAAACATGATATTTCTGTTTGTATCGATGAAATTTTATGCACTTACCTGACGAAAAGACTTTGCTTTTCTCAAAAACCATTTGTACTGTGATTTTCTCCGTCCCTTGCATACGAGTTCCACACCACTTTGTCCAGATATGACTGGATGAAACCAGAAATATTGTTTGTGTTTTGGCTAACTGAATCTGAAATATTGCTGCAGTTTCTGTGTTTTTGTTTTCTGGATATTATCAACGAACTTTATTGTTTTGAATGGTTTTAATCAGGGAACATTTTATTTTGTGCCCTAGAAAAACTAATTGATTCATCATGGGGACACCAATGCTACACATTCGTATTTTCTAGGGTGAAAGCTAGAGGAACTGAGGCAAACAAACATGATATTTCTGTTTGTCTAGATAACATTTCATGCACTTGGCTAACGAAAAGACTTTGCTTTTCTCCAAAACCATATTTATATTTACTGAGATTTTCTCGGTCCATTGCATACGAATTCCACACAAGTTTGTTGGATATGACTGGATGAAACGGGAAATATCCGGTTTTGTTTTGTCTAACTCAATCCCAGACATTGTTACCGCCTCTGTGCTTGTGTATTCCTGATATTAACCACAGACTTTATTGTTTTGAATGTTTTTTATCAGGGAACATTTAACTTTGTGCTGCGAAACACTAATTGTTTCCACATGGAGACACCTGCTCTACACATTCGTATTTTCTAAGGAGAGAGCTAGAGGAACTGCGCAAACAAACATGATATTTCTGTTTGTATAGATGACATTTTATGTACTTGCCTAATGAAAAGACTTTGCTTTTCTCCAAAACCATATTTATATTTACTGAGATTTTCTCAGTCCACTGCATACGAATACCACACCAGTTTGTCCATATATGACTGGATGAAACGGGAAATATCCAGTTTTGTTTTGGCTAACTCAATCCCAGACATTGTTACCGCCTCTGTGTTTGTCTATTCCTGATATTATCCATAGACTTCATTTTTTGGAATGTTTTTTATCAGGGAACATTTAATTTTGTGCTTGGAAAAACTAATTGGTTCATCATGGGGACACCATCTCCACATATTCGTATTTTCTAGGGAGAAAGCTAGGAACTGTGGCAAACAAACATGATATTCCTGTTTGTATAGATGACATTTTATGCACTTGCCTAACGAAAAGACATTGTTTTTCTCCAAAACCATTTTTACTGTGATTTTCTTGGTCCATTGCATACGAATTCCACATCACTTTGCCCAGATATAACTGGATGAAAACAGAAATATCCGGTTTTGTTTTGGCTAACTCAATTCCAGATATTGCTACAGCCTATGTGTTTGTGTATTCCTGATATTATCCACAGACTTTATTTTTTTGAATGGTTTTTTATTAGGGAACATTTAATTTTGTGTTGGGAAACACTAATTGTTTCCACATGGAGACACAGCTCTACACATTCCTATTTTCTAGGGAGAAAGCTATAGGAACTGCCACAAACAAACGTGATATTTCTGTTTGTATTGATGACGTTTTATGCACTTGCCTACCGAAAAGACTTTGCTTTTCTCCAAAACCATTTTTACTGTGATTTTCTCGGTCCATTGCATACGAATTCCACATCACTTTGCCCAGATATAACTGGATGAAACCAGAAATATCCGGTTTTGTTTCGACTAACTCAATCCGAAATAGTGCTAGAGCCTCTGTGTTTGTGTATTCCTGATATTATCCACAGACTTTATTTTTTGAATTTTTTTTTCAGGGAACATTTAATTTTGTGCTTGGAAACACCAATTGGTTCCACATGGAGACACCAGCTCTACATATTCGCATTTTCTAGGGAGAATCCTAGGGGAACTGCGGCAACCAAACATGATATTTCTGTTTGTCTAGATGACATTTTATGCACTTGCCTAACGAAAAGACTTTGCTTTTCTCCAAAACCATTTTTACTGTGATTTTCTCGGTCCATTGCATACGAATTCCTCACCAGTCTGTCCGGATATGACTGGATGAAACCAGAAAGCTCCGGTTGTGTTTTGGCTAACTCATTCTGAAATAATGTGAAATACTCTGTGTTTGTGTTTTCTGGATATTATCGATGGACTTTATTGTTTTGAATGCTTTTTATCAGGGAACATTTAATTTTGTACCATTGAAACACTAATTGTTTCATCCTGGGGACACCAGCTCTACACATTTGTATTGTCTAGGGAGAAAGCTAGAGGAACTGCGGCAAACAAACATGATATTTCTGTTTGTATCGATGACATTTTATGCACTTGCCTAACGAAAAGACTTTGTTTTTCTCCAAAAGCATCTTTGCTGTGGTTTTTTCCGTCCATTGCATACGAATTCCACTCCAGTTTGTCCAGATATGACTAGATGAAATGGGAAATATCCGGTTTTGTTTTGGCTAACTCAATCCCAGACATTGTTACCGCCTCTGTGTTTGTCTATTCCTGATATTATCCACCGACTTTATCTTGGAATGTTTTTTATCAGGTAACATTTAATTTTGTGCTTGCAAAAACTAATTGGTTCATCATGGGGACACCAGCTCCTCATATTCGTATTTTCTAGGGAGAAAGCTAGGAACTGCGGCAAACAAACATGTTATTTCTGTTTGTATAGAGGACATTTTATGCACTTGTCTAACGAAAAGACATTGTTTTTCTCCAAAACCATTTTTACTGTGATTTTTTCAGTCCATTGCATACGAATTCCACACCAGTTTGTCCGGATATGACTGGATGAAACGGGAAATATCCGGTTTTGTTTTGGGTAACTCAATTCCAGATATTGCTACAGCCTATGTGTTTGTGTATTCCTGATATTATCCACAGACTTTATTTTTTTGAATGTTTTTTATTAGGGAACATTTAATTTTGTGTTGGGAAACACTAATTGTTTCCACATGGAGACACAGCTCTACACATTCATATTTTCTAGGGAGAAAGCTAGAGGAACTGCCACAAACAAACATGATATTTCTGTTTGTATTGATGACGTTTTATGCACTTGCCTACCGAAAAGACTTTGCTTTTCTCCAAAACCATTTTTACTGTGATTTTCTCGCTCCATTGCATACGAATTCCACATCACTTTGTCCAGATATAACTGGATGAACCAGAAATATCCGGTTTTGTTATGGCTAACTCAATCCGAAATAGTGCTAGAGCCTCTATGTTTGTGTATTCCTGAGATTATCCACAGACTTTGTTTTTTGAATGTTTTTTATCAGGGAGCATTTAATTTTGTGCTTGGAAAAACCAATTGGTTCCCTATGCTGACATCACCTCTACACATTCTTAATTTCTATGGAGAAAGGTAGAGGAACTGTGGCAAACAAACGTGATATTTCTCCATGAATACATGACATTTCATGCACTTGCCTAACGAAAAGAATTTGCTTTTCTCCAAAACCATTTTTACTGTGATTTTCTCGGTCCACTGTATATGAATTCCACACCACTTTGTCCGGGGATGATTGAATGAAAACAGAAGTATCCGGTTGTGTTTCGGCTAAAACAATCCGAAATATTGTGAAAGACTCTGTGTTTGTGTTTTCTGGATATTATCGATGGATTTTATTGTTTTGAATGTTGTTATCAGGGATCATTTAACTTTGTACAGTACAAACACTAATTGGTTCCACATGGAGACACCAGCTCCACACATTCGTATTTTCTAGGAAGAAAGCTAGGGGAACTGTGGCAAACAAACATGATATTTCTGTTTGAATAAATGGCATTTTATGCACTTGCGTAAAGAAAAGACATTGCTTTTCTCCAAAATCATTTTTACTGTGATTTTCTCGGTCCATTTCATACAAATTCCAAACCACCTAATCCAGATATGACTGGATGAAACCAGGGAGAAAGCTATAGGAAGTGAGGAAAACACAGGGGGGGCGGTGCCGTGACGCGTCTGGCGGGCGGTCCTCCAGCGCACACCGCTCTCCTTTTCTCAGTTCTCGGAAGTCGCTAGCAGTGATCGAGGCGGCGGCAGTGGCGAGCGAGTCCTTGTGGTCTAGATAAATCAGGAAAAATGTCTCTCTATCCATCTCTTGAAGACTTGAAGGTAGACAAAGTAAGTCAGGCTCAGACTGCTTTTTCTGCAAACCCTGCCAACCCAGTAATTTTGTCTGAAGCTTCTGCTCCCATCTCTCAAGATGGAAATCTTTATCCTAAACTGTATCCGGAACTTTCTCAATACATGGGCCTGAGTTTAAATGAAGAAGAATTACATGCAAATCTGGTGATGGTCTCTGGAGCACCACTTCAGGGGCTGTTGGTAGCAAGACCTTCCAGTATGAACTATATGGTGGCTCCTGTAACTGGAAATGATGTTGGGATTCGCAGAGCAGAAATTAAACAAGGGATTTGTGAAGTCATTTTATGTAAGGATCAAGATGGGAAAATTGGACTCAGGCTTAAATCAATAGATAATGGTATATTTGTTCAGCTAGTCCAGGCAAATTCTCCAGCCTCATTGGTTGGTTTGAGATTTGGTGACCAGGTACTCCAGATCAATGGTGAAAACTGTGCAGGCTGGAGCTCTGATAAAGCTCACAAGGTGCTCAAACAGGCTTTTGGAGAGAAGATCACAATGACCATTCGTGACAGGCCTTTTGAGCAGACAATTACTATGCATAAGGACAGTACTGGAAACGTTGGCTTTATCTTTAAAAATGGGAAAGTAACATCCATAGTGAAAGATAGTTCTGCAGCCAGAAACGGTCTTCTCATGGAACATGACATCTGTGAGATCAACGACCAGAACATCATTGGATTGAAGGACTCTCAAATTGCAGACATACTATCAACATCTGGGACTGTAGGTACCATCACAATCATGCCTGCTTTTATCTTTGAACATATTATTAAATGGATGGCACCAAGCATTATGAAAAGCCTGATGGATCACACCATCCCTGAAGTTTAACAGTTAGGACACAATGGAAACAGCTGAGTGTCTCCAGTTTCCTTTCTCAACTACTTCTGTATTATGCACACGAAGCTTTCCCGGAGCCAGGGAGCATATGCTGCATGAGGACCTTCCCGTCTCACGTTATGGCTGGGAATCTACTGGTTCATCTGATCTCCTCAGATTTCACGGTCGTTGTAGCCTTAGCCTGGTTTTACAGCTGTGAAACTTTCACAAGATTGACTGACTTTCCTAGAATAGTTTCTCTACTGGAAACCTGATGCTTTTCTAAGCCATTGTGACGAGGGTGATTGATGCCAGCTTAGCTTTGTATGAGAACCAGTTACCTTTCTTCTAGGTAATGAGTAGTGCTCTTCACGTCATTTTAGTTCTATGGTATATTTGCATTTTTAACAAGTACGTGATAGTACATTTAGAGTGATTGCCTTTGGTAGGTATTTTTCTCCCTCTGTATGTGTGTAAACACCAATTAGGTAATGCTGGTTTCATTCCATGTAAGCATTATACAGTTTATGTAGGTTATAAGAGATTATGATGATTGTCATTAAATTTTAACTACCTTCACTAATATGCTTCAACTGTCGCCTTAACTATGTTAAGCTCTAGAACAAAAGCCAAAATATAATCATTGCTGCCTTCCTAAAACTCAAGATGTAGTTCTGTATTAAACTGAAATGTGCACTAGCCCAAAAGAGGTTAATAGTACTTTCTGAGCTATAACATAGCTGATTGGTTGTATTTGACATTTTCTAGTCATCACATAACAGAAACATCTTTCTTATCCAAGTTGCCAGTACTGATTCCTGAGAAACAAAGCGCTATATATTTAATGTAAAATTTCTTATACTAAAAAGGATGAACTTTTGATTCCTCTTTTCATTTGCAGATTAAGTAGAATAATACTATTTCGGCATCTGAATGTTAACATTATGTAACCTACCTACTTCGGGAAAAATGTTTTCCTGGTAATTTGTTCCATTTCCTGACTCTTCCCTGCAAAGAAAGTGACAGTGACACTTTACCTTTTTTTTCTGTTTTGGATTATGCCTATCCTAATTAAACATGTATAAAGTGAAAAAAAAGAAGGAAGTGAGGAAAACAAACATGATATTTCTGTTTGTATTGATGACATTTTATGCACTTGCCTAACGGAAATACTTTGCTTTTCTCCAAAACCATTTTTACTGTGATTTTCTTGGTCGATTGCATACGAATTCCACACCACTTTGTCCGGATATGACTGCATGAAACCAGAAATATCCGGTTGTATTTTGGCTAACTCAATCCCACATGTTGCGACAGTCTCTGTTTTTGTGTTTTCTGGATATTATCGAGGAACTTTATTATTTTGAATGTTTTTTGTCAGGGAACATTTAATTTTGTGCTTGGAAACAAAATTGGTTCCACATGGACACACCAGCTCTACACATTCGTATTTTCTAGGGAGAAAGCTAGATAAACTGCGGCAAACAAACATGATATTTCTGTTTGTATAGGTGACATTTTATGCACTTGCCTAATGGAAACACTTTGCTTTTCTCCAATACCATTTTTACTGTGATGTTCGTGGTCCATCGCATACGAGTTCCACACCCCTTTGTCAGGATATGACTGAATGAAACCAGAAATATCCGGTTTTGTTTTGGCTAACTCAATCGCAGATATTGCAACAGACTCTGTGTTTGTGTTTTGTGGATATTATCTATGGACTTTATTTTATTGAAAGTTTATTATCAAGGAACATTTAATTTTGTGCTGGGAAACACTATTTGGTTCCACATGGAGACACCAGCTCTACATATTCGTATTTTTTTTAGGGAGAAAGGTAGAGGAACTGCGGCAAACAAGATGATATTTCTGTTTGTATAGGTGACATTTTAAGCACTTGCCAAAGGAAAAGACTTTGCTTTTCTTCAAAACCATTTTTACTGTGATGCTCCCGGTCCATTGCATATGAATTCCACACTACTTTGTCAGGATATGACTGGATGAAACCAGAAATATCCGGTTGTGTTTTGCCTACCTCAATCCCACATATTGCGACAACCTCTGTGTTTGTGTTTTCTGGATTTTATCGAGACACTTTATTATTTTAAGTGTTTTTTATCCGTGAACATTTAATTTTTTGCTTCAAACACTAATTGGTTCCACATGGAGACACCAGCTCTACACATTTGTATTTTGTAGGGAAAAGGAAGATGAACTGTGGCAAACAAACATGATATTTCTGTTTGTAGAGGTGACATTTTATGCACTGGCCTAACGCAATTACTTTGCTTTTCTTCAAAACCATTTTTACTGTGATTTTCTCAGTCCATTGCATACGAATTCCACACCACTTTGTATGGATATGACTCGATGAAACCAGAAATATCCGGTGGTTTTTTGGCTAACTCAATCCCACATATTGCGACAGGCTCTGTGTTTGGGTTTTCTGGATATTATTGATGAACTTTATTGTTTTGAATGTTTTTTATAAGGGAACATTTAATTTTGAGCTTGGAAACACTAACAGCTTCCACATGGAGACACCAGCTCCACACATTCGTATTTTCTATGGAGAAAGATAGAGGAAGTGCGGAATACGAACATGATATTTCTGTTTGTATAGATGACATTTTATGCACTTGCCTAACGGAAATACTTTGCTTTTCTCCAAAACCATTTTTACTGTGATTTTTTTGGTCCATTGCATACGATTTCCACAACACTTTTTCCGGATATACTGCATGAAAACAGAAATATCCGGTTGTGTTGTGCTAACTCAATCCCACATGTTCCGGCAGCCTCTGTGTTTGTGTTTTCAGGATATTGTCGACAGACTTTATTAGTTTGAATTTTTTTGTCAGGGAATATTTAATTTTGTGCTTGGAAACACTAATTCGTTTCACATGGAGACACCAGCTCTACACATTCGTATTTCTAGGGAGAAAGCTCGAGGAACTGCGGCAAACAAACATGATATTTCTGTTTGTATACATGACATTTTCTGCACTTGCCTAATGGAAACACTTTGCTTTTCTCCAAAATCATTTTTACTGTGATTGTCTGTGTCCATTGCATACGAGTTCCACACCACTGTGTCAGGATAGGACCGGATGAAACCAGAAATATCCGGTTGTGTTTTGGCTAACTCAATCCTCCATGTTGCGACACCCTCTGTGTTTGTGTTTTCCGGATATAATCGATGGACTTTATTGTTTTGAATGTTTTTTATCAGGGAACATTTAATTTTGTGCTAGGAAACACTAATTGGTTCTTCCTGGAGACACAAGCTCTACACATTCATATTTTGTTGGGAGAAAGCTAGAGAAACTGTGGCAAACAAACATGGCAAACTCAATCCCAGACCTTGTTACAGGCTCTGCTTTGTGTTTTTTGATATTATCAATGGACTTTATGGTTTTGAATGAATTGAAGCAGGGAATATTTTCTTTGGTGCTGGGAAACACTAATTAGTTCCACATGGAGACACAAACTCAACACATTCGTGCTGTCTAGGCAGAAAACTACAGCAATTGCTGCAAACAAACATGATATTTGCGTTGGTACAGATGACATTTTATGCACTTGCCTAAGAAAATACTTTGCTATTCTCCAAAACCAGTTTGACTGTGATTATCTGAGTCCATTGCATACCAATTCCAGTGCCCTTTGTCCGGATATGCCTGGATGAAACCAGAAATCTCCTCTTCTCTTATGGCTCTCTCAATCGCAGATCTTGCTACCACCTCTGTGTTTGTGTTTTCTGGATATTATCGATGCACTTTATTGTTTTGAATGTTTTTTATCAGGGAATATTTTATTTTGTACTGGGAAACTCTAATTGGTTCCACATTGAGACACCAGCTCTACACATTCATATTTTCTAGGAGAATGCTAGAGGAACCATGGGAAACAAACATGATATTTCTGAGTGTATACATGATATTTTATGCACTTCCTAACAAAAAGACTTTGCTTTCTTCCAAAACCATTTTCACTGTGATTTTCTCGGTGTATTGCATACGAATTCTGCACCACTTTGTCTCTGGATACTACTGGATGAAACCGGAAATAACCGGATTTGCTTTGGATAACCCAATCCCAGATATTGCAACAGCCTCTGTGTTTGTGTTTTCTAGATAATATCGATGGACTTCATTGTTTTGAAAGTTTTTTTTTTTAATCAGGGAACATTTAATTGTGTGCTATGAAACACTAACTGGTTCTACATGGGGACACCAGCTCTACACATTCGTATTTTCTAGGGAGAAATCAAGAGGAACTGCGGCAAACAAACATGATATTTCTGTTTGTATAGATGACATTTTATGCACTTGCCTAACGAAAAGACTTGGATTTTCTCCAAACCATTTTTACTGTGATTTTCTCGGTCCATTGCATAGGAATTCCACACCACTTTGTCCAGATATGAGTGGATGAAACCAGAAATATGTGGTTCAGTTTTGGCTAACTCAATCCCATATATTGCAACAGCCTCTGTGTTTGTTTTTCTGGATATTATTGAAGGACTTTATAGTTTTGAATGTTTTTATCAGGGAACATTTAATTTTGTACCGTAGAAACACTAATTGGTTCCACATGGAGACACCAGCGCTACACATTTGTATTTTCTAGGAGAAAGCTAGAGGAACTGCGGCAAACAAACATGACATTTCTGTTTGTTTACATGACATTTTATGCACTTGCCTAAAGAAAAGACTTTGCTTTATTCCAAAACCTTTTTCACTGTGATTTTCTCGGCCCATTGCATACGAATTCCACACCAGTTTGTCCGCATATGATTGGATGAAACCGAAAATATCCGGTTGTGTTTTCGCTAACCCAATCCCAGATATTGTGAAAGCTCCTGTGTTTGTGTTTAATGGATATTATCGATGGTCTTTATCGTTTTGAATGTTTTTTATCCGTGAACATTTAATTTTTTGCTTCAAACACTAATTGGTTGCACATGGAGACACCAGCTCTACACATTAGTGTTTTCTAGGGAGAAAGCTAGAGGAACTGTCCAAACAAATATGATAATTCTGTTGGTATAGGTGACATTTTATGCACTTGCCTAACGAAAAGACTTTGCTTTTCTCCAAAACCTTTTTTACTGTGATTGTCTGTGTCCATTGTATACGAATTTCACAAAACTTTGTCAGGATACGACTGGATGAAACCAGAAGTATCCAGTTGTGTTTTGGCTAACTCAATCCCATATGTTGTGACAGCCTTTTTGTTGGTGTATTCCTGATATTATCGATGGAATTTATTGGTTTAAATCTTTTTATCAGGGAACATTTAATTTTACGCTTGGAAACACTAATTGTTTCCACATGAGACACCAGCTCTACACATTCGTATTTTCTAGGGAGGAAGCTAGAGGAACTGCGGCAAAGAAACATGATATTTCTGTTTCTATAGATGACATTTTATGCACTAGCCCAAGGAAAAAAACTTTGCTTTTTCTCCAAAACCATTTTAACTGTGATTTTCTTGGTCCATTGCATATGAATTGCACAACAGTTGGTAAAGATATGCCTGGATGAAACCAGAAATATCCAGTTGTGTTTTGGCTAACTCAATCCCAGATATTGCTACAGCCTCTGTGTTTGTGTTTTCTGGATATTCTCAATGGACTTTATTGTTTTGAGTGTTTTTATGTCTGGGCATGTCATTTTGTACCCTAGAAACACTAGTTGACTCCACATGGAGACACCAGCTCTACACATTCATATTTTCAAGGGAGGAAGCTAGAGGCACTGTGGGAAACAAACATGATATTTCTGTTAGTATAGATGACATTTTAAGAACTTCCTTAACGAAAAGCATTTGCTTTTTTCCAAAACCGTTTTTACTCTGATTTGCTTGGTCCATTGCATACGAATCCCAGACCACTTTGTAAGGACATGACTGGATGAAACCAGAAATATCCAGTTCTGTTTAGTGTAACTCAATCCCAAATATTGCTAGAGCCTCTGTGTTTGTGTTTTCTGGATATTATCAAAATACTTTATTGTTTTGAATGTTTTTTATCAAGAACATTTAATTTTGTTCTTGGAAACTCTCATTGGTTCCACAAGGAGACACCACCTCTACACATTCGTATTTTCTAGGGAAAATATAGAGGAACTGCGGGAAAGAAACATGATATTTCTGTTTGTATAGATGACATTTTATGCACTTGCCTAACGAAAAGACTTTGCTTTTCTAAAAAACCAATTTTACTGTGATTTTCTCAGTCCATTGCATACGAATTCCACACCACTTTATCCGGATATGACTGGATGAACCCAGAAATATCCGGTTGTGTTTTGGCTAACTCAATCCCAGAAATTGCTACAGGCTCTATGTTTCCATTTTCCAGATATTATCTACAGACTTTATTGTTTTGAATATTTTTTATCAGGGAACATTTAATTTTGTGCTGGGAAACACTAGTTGACTGCAGATGCAGAAACCAGCTCTACACATTCATATTTTCTAGGGAGAAAGCTAGAGGAACTGCCGCAAACAAACATAATATTTCTGTTTGAATAGATGACATTTTATACACTTACCTAACGAAAAGACTTTGCTTTTCTCAAAAACCATTCTTACTCTGATTTTCTCGGTCCATTGCATACGAATTCCACACCACTTTGTAAGGTTATTAAAGGATATAACCAAAATATCCGGTTGTGTTTTGGCTAATTCAATCCAGATATTGCTACTGCCTCTGTGTTTGTGTTTTCTGGATATTAACAACAGACTTTATGGTTTTGAATGTTTTTTATCAGGGAACACTTAATTTTGTGCTTGGAAACTCTAATTGGTACTACATGGAGACACCAGCTCTGCATATCGTATTTTCTAGGGAGAAAGCTAGAGGAACTGCGGCAAACAAACATGATATTTCTGTTAGTATCGTTGATATTTTATCTACTTGCCTAATGAAAATACTTTGTTTTTCTCCAAAAGCATTTTTACTGTGATTTTCTTGGTCCATTGCATACGAATTCCACATCAGTTTGTCCGGATATGACTGGATGAAAGCAGAAATATCCGGTTGTGTTTTGGCTAACTCAATCCCAGATATTGCTACTGCTTCTGTGTTTCTGTTTACTGGATGTTATCAACGGACTTTATTGTTTTTAATATTTTTATCAGGGAACATTTAGATTTGTACCGTAGAAAAACTAATGGTTTCCACATGGAGACACCAACTCTACACATTCTTATTTTCTAGGGAGAAAGCTAGAGGACCTGCAGCAAACAAACATGATAATTCTCTTTGTATAGATGATATTTTATGCACTTGCCTAACGAAAAGACTTTGCTTTTCTCCAAAATCTTTTTACTGTGATTTTCTCAGTCCATCGCATACGAATTCGACACCAGTAGGTCCGCATATGACTGGATGAAAGGGGAAATATCCGGTTGTATTTTGGCTAATTCAATCCCAGATATTGCTACAGCCTCTGTGTATTTGTATTCCTGATATTATCCAGGACTTTATTGTGTTGAATGTTTTTTATCTGGGAACATTTAATTTTGTGCTGTGAAAAACTGAAACCAGTAATATCTGGTTGTGTTTTGGCTAACTAAATCCGAAATATTGCTATAACCTCTGTGTTTGTGTTTTCTGGATATTAACGATGGACTTTCTTGTTTTGAATATTTTTATCAGGGAACATTTATTCTTGTACCGTAGAAACACTAATTGGTTCATCATGAGGACACCAGCTCTACACATTCGTATTTTCTAGGGCGAAAGCTATAGGAACTGTGGCAAACAAACATGATATTTCTGTTTGTATAGATGACATTTTATCTACTTGCCCAATGAAAAGGCTTTGCTTTTCTCAAAAACCATTTTTACTGTGATTTTCTCGTTCCATTGCGTACAAATTCCACAACAGGTTCTCCGGATATGACTGGAAGAAACCGGTAATATCTGGTTTTGTTTTGGCTAACTCAATCCCGGATATTGCTACAGCCTCGGTGTTAGTGTATTCCTGATATTATCCACGGACTTTATTATTTTCAATGTTTTTTCTAAGGGAACATTTAATTTTTTGCTTGGAAACACTAATTGTTTCAACATGGAGACACCAGCTCTACATATTTGCATTTTCTAGGGAGAAAGCTAGAGGAACTGCGGCAATCAAACATGATATCTCTCTTTGTTTAGATGACAGTTTATGCACTTGCCTAATGAAAAGACTTTACTTTTCCCCAAAACCAATTTTACTGTGATTTTCTCAGTCAATTGCATACGAATTCCACACCATTTTGTCTGGATATGACTGGATGAAACCAGAAATATCCGGTTGTGTTTTGGCTAACTCAATCCGAAATATTGCGAAAGACTTTGTGTTTGTGTTTTCTGGATAGTATTGATGCACTTTATTGTTTTGAATATTTTTATCAGGGAACATTTAATTTTGTACCGTACAAACACTAATTGGTTCCACATGGGGACACAGCTCTACACATTCATATTTTCTAAGCAGAAATCTAGAGGAACTGTGGCAAACAAACATGATATTTCTGTTTGTATAGATGACATTTTATAAACTTGCCTAACGAAAAGACTTGGTGTTCTCCAAAACCATTTTTACTGTGATTTTCTCGGTCCATTGCATACGAATTCCACACCACTTTGTCCAGATTTCACTGGATGAAACCAGAAATATCTCGTTGTGATTTGGCTAACTGAATCCCAGAGATTCCTACAGCCTCTGTGTATGTTTATTCTTGATATTATCCACAGACTTTATTTTTTCAATTTTTTTTTCAGGGAATATTTAATTTTTTGCTGCGAAACACTAATTGTTTCCACATGTAGACACCTGCTCTAGACATTCGTATTTTCTAGGGAGAAAGCTAGAGGAACTAGGCAAACAAACATGATATTTCTGTTTGTATAGATGACATTTTATGCACTTGCCTAACGAAAAGACTTTGCTGTTCTCCAAAACCATTTTTACTGTGATTTTCTCAGTCCATTGCATACGAATTCCACACCACTTTGTCCGGATATGACTGGATGAAACCAGAAATATCTGGTTGTGTTTTGGCTAACTGAATCCGAAATATTGTGAAAGCCTCCGTGTTTGTGTTTTCTGGATCTAATCAACGGGCTTTATTGTTTTGAATGTTTTTATCAGGGAACATTTAATTTTGTACCGTTGAAACACTAATTGGTTCCACATGGAGGCTCCACCTCTACACATTAATATTTCTAGGTAAAAAGCTAGAAGAAATGCGGCAATCAAACATGATATTTCTGTTTGTATCGATGACATTTTATGCACTTGCCGAACAAAAATACTTTGCTTTTCTCCAAAACCATTTTTGCTCTGATTTTCTCAGTCCATTGCATACGAATTCCACACCAGTTTGTGTATTACTGATATTATACATGGACTTTATTGTTTTGAATGTTTTTATCAGGGAACATTTAATTTTTTACCGTAGAAACACTAATTGGTTCCACATGGAGACACCAGCTCTGCACATTCGTATTTTCTAGGGAGAAAGCTAGAGGAATTGCGGCAAACAAACATGATATTTCTGTTTGTATAGATGACATTTTATCTACTTACCTAATGAAAAGAATTTACTTTTCTCCAAAACCATTTGTACTGTGATTTTCTCCGTCCATGGCATACGAATTCCACAGCACTTTGTCCCGATATGACTGGATGAAACCAGAAATATCCGGTTGTGTTCTGGGTAACTCAATCCTAAATATTGTGAAAGCCTTTGTGTTTGTGTTTTTTGGATATTATCGATGGACTTTATTGTATTGAAGGTATTTTATCAGGGAACATTTAATTTTGTGCTGCGAAACACTAGTTGGTTCCACATTGAAACACCAGCTCTACATATTTGTATTTTGTAGAGAGAAAGCTATAGGAACTGCGGCATAGAAACATGATATTTCTGTTTGTATCGAGGACACTTTATGCACTTGCCTTACGAAAAGATTTTGCTTTTCTCCAAAACCATTTTTACTGTGATTTTCTCGGTCCATTGCATACGAATTCCACACAAGTTTGTCTGGACATTACTGGATGAAACCGGAAAAATCTGATTTTGTTTTGATCACTCATCCCAGATATTGCTACAGGCTCTGTCTTTGTGTTTTCTGGATATTATCAATGGACTTCATTGTTTTGAATGTTTTTATCAAGGAAAATTTAATTTTGAGCTTGGTTACCATAATTGGTTCCACATGGGGACACCAGCTCTACACATTCGTATTTTCTAGGGAGAAAGCTAGAGGAACTGCGACAAACAAACATGATATTTCTGTTTGTATCGATGAAATTTTATGCACTTACCTGATGAAAAGACTTTACTTTACTCCAAAACCATTTAACTGTGATTTTTTGTATCGATGACATTTTATGCACTTCCCTAACGAAAATACGATGCTTTTCTCCAAAACCATTTTTACTGTGATTTTCTCGGTATATGCATACGAATTCCAAACCACTTTGTCCGGTTATCACTAGTTGAAACCGGAAATATCCGGTTTTGTTTTCCCTAACTCAATCCCACATATGGCTAAAGCCTCTGTGTTTGTGTACTCCTGATATTATCCACAGACTTTATTGTTTTGAATGTTTTTTTATCAGGGAACATTTAAATTTGAGCTTGGATACAGTATTTGTTTCCACATGGAGACACTAGCTCTACATATTCGTATTTTCTAGGGAGAAAGCTAGAGGATCTCTGGCAAACAAACATGATATTTCTGTTTGCATTGATGATGTTTTATGCACGGCCTAATGAAAAGACTTTCCTTTTCTCCAAAACCATTTTAACTGTGATTTTTTGGTCCAATGCATACGAATTCCACACCAGTTTGACCGGATATGACTGGATGATACCAGAAATATCCGGTTGTGTTTTGGCTAAAATCCGAAATATTGCTATAGCCTCTGTGTTTGTGTTTTCTGGATATTATCGATGGACTTTCTTGTTTTGAATTTTTTTTATCAGGGAACATTTATTTTTGTACCGCAGAAACACTAATTGGTTCATCATGAGGACCCCAGCTCTATATATTTGTATTTTCTAGGGTGAAAGCTAGAGGAACTTTGGCAAACAAACATGATATTTCTGTTTGTATCGATGACGTTTTATGCACTTGCCTAACGAAAAACTTTGCTTTTCTCTAAATCCATTTTTACTCTGATTTTCTCGGTCCATTGCATATGAATTCCAAAGGACTTTGTCCGGATATGCCGGGATGAAACCGGAAATATCCAGTTGTCTTTTGGCTAACTCAATCCCAGATATTGCTACAAGCTCTGTGTTTGTGTATTCCTGATATTATACATGGACTTTATTGTTTTGAATGTTTTTTATCAGGGAACATTTAATTTTGTGCTTCGAAACACTAATTGATTCCACATGGAGACACCAGCTCTACAAATTTTATTTCCAAGGGAGAAAGCTAGAGGAACTGCGGCAAGCACACATGATATTTCTGTTTGTATAGATGATATTTTATGCACTTCCCTAATGAAAATACTTTGCTTTTCTCCAAAACCATTTTTACAGTAATTTTCTTGGTCCATTGCATACGAATTCCGCAGCAGTTTGTCCGGATATGACTGGATGAAACCGGAAATATCCGGTTTTATTTTGGCTGACTCAATCCGAAATATTGTGAAAGCCTCTGTGTTTGTGTTTTCTGGATATTATCAACAGACTTTATTGTTTCGAATGTTATTTCTCGCGGCACATTTTATTTTGAGCCTGGAAACACTAATTGGTTCCACATGGAGACACCAGCGCTACACATTCGTATTTTCTAGGGAGAATCTAGAGGAACTGTGGAAAGAAGCATGATATTTCTGTTTGTATAGATGACATTTTTTACACTTGCATAACGAAACGACTTTGCTTTTCTCTAAATCAATTTTTAATGTGATTTTCTCGGTCCATTTCATACAAATTCCACACTACTTTGTCAGTTTATGACTGGATGAAACCAGAAATATCTGGTTGTGCTTTGGCAAAATGAATTGAAATATTGCTACAGCTTCTGTGTTTGTATTTTCTGTGTATTTTCCACGGACTTTAATGTTTTGAATGTTTTTATCAGGGAACATTTAATTTTGTACCATTGAAACACTAATTGGTTCATCATGGGGACACCAGTGCTACACATTCATATTTTCTAGGGAGAAAGCTAGAGGAACTGTGGCAAAGAAACACTTGCATAACAGAAAGACTTTGCTTTTCTGTAAAACCATTTGTACTGTGATTTTCTCGGTCCATTGCATATGAATTCCACAACAGTTTTTCCGGATTTGACTGGATGAAAACAGAAATATCCGGTTGTGTTTTGGCTAATTCAATGCGAAATATTGCTATAGCCTCTGTGTTTGTGTTTTCTGGATATTATCGATGGACTTTATTGCTTTGAATTATTTTTTATTGGGGAACATTTAATTTTGTGCTTGGAAACACTAATTGTTCCCACATGGAGAAACCAGCTCTACACATTAGAATTTTCTAGGGATAAAGCTAGAGGAACTGCCGCAAAACCAACATGATATTTCTGTTTGTGTTGATGACGTTTTATGCACTTGCCTAACGAAAAGATTTTGCTTTATTCCAAAACCATTTGTACTGTGATTTTCTCGATCGATTGCATACGAATTCCACATGACTTTGTGCAGATATGACGGGATGAAACCAGAATATCCAGTTGTGTTTTGGCTAACTCAATTCCAGATATTGCTACAGCTTCTGTGCTTGTGTTTTCTGGATATCATCAATGGACTTTATTATTTTGAAAATTTTTTATCGGGAACATTTTATTTTGAGCTTGGATACAGTAATTGGTTCCACATGGAGACAACAGCTCTACATATTCGTATTTTCTGGGTAGAAAGCTAGAGGAACTGCGGAAACAATCATGATATTTCTGTTTGTATACATGGCATTTGATGCACTTGCCTAACAAAAAGACTTTGCTTTTTTCTTAAACCATTTTTACTATGATTTTCTTGGTCCATTTCATACGAATTCCATACCATTTTGTTTGGTTATGAATGGATGAAACCAGAAATAACCGTTGTGTTTTGGCTAACTCAATCCCAGATATTACTACAGCCTCTGTGTTTGTGTATTCGCGATATTATCCACGGAATTTATTTTTTTCATTTTTTTTTTTCAGGCAACATTTAATTTTGTGCTGCGAGACACTAATTGGTTCCACATGGAGACACCAGCTCAACATATTCGTATTTTCTAGGGAAAAACTAGGAACTGCGGGAAACAAACATGACATTTCTGTTTGTGTAGATGACACTTTATACACTTGCCTAATGAAAAGACTTTGCTTTGCTCCAAAACCATTTGTACTCTCATTTTCTCAGCACATTACATACGAATTCCACACCACTTTGTCTGGATATCACTGGATGAAATCGGAAATATCCAGTTTTGTTTTGGCTAACTGAATCCGAAATATTGTGAAAACCTTTGTGTTTGTGTTTTCTGGATATTATCGATGGACTTTGTTGTTTTGAATGATTTATCAGGGAACATTTAATGTTGTACCGTTGAAACACTAATTGGTTCATCCTGGGGACACCAGCTCTACACATTCGTATTTTATAGGGAGAAAGCTAGAGGAACTGCGGCAAGCAAACGTGATATTTCTGTTTGTATAGATGACATTTTACGCACTTGCCTAACGAAAAGACGTTGCTTTTCTCCAGAAACCATTTTTATTCTGATTATCTCAGCCCACTGCATACGAATTCCACACCGCTTTGTCCGGATATGACTGGATGAAACCAGAAATATTTGGTTTTGTTTTGGGTAACTCAATCCCAGATATTGCTAAAGCCTCTGTGTTTGTGTTTTCTGGATATTATCGATGGATTTTTATTGTTTTGAATGTTTTAATCAGGGAACATTTCATTTTTTACCGTTGAAACACTAATTGGTTCATCATGGGGACACCAGCTCTACACATTCGAATTTTCTAGGTAGAAAGCTAGAGGAACTGCGGCAAACAAACATGATATTTCTGTTTGTATAGATGACATTTGAAGCACTTGCCTACGAAAAGACTTTGCTTTTCTCCAAAACCATTTTTACTGTGATTTTGTCGGTCCCTTGCATACGAATTCCACACAACTTTGTCTAGATATGACTGGATGAAACCTGAAATATCTGGTTTTGTTTTGGCTAACTCAATCGCAGATATTGCTACAGCCTCTGTGTTTGGGTTTTCTGGATATCATCAATGGACTTTATTTTTTTGAAATTTTTTTATTGGGGAACATTTAATGTTGAGCTTGGATACAGAAATTGGTTCCACATGGAGACACCAGCTCTAAATATTCATATTTTCTAGGTAGAAAGCTAGAGGACCTGCAGAAAACAAACATGATATTTCTGTTTGTATAGATGACATTTTATGCACTTGCCTAACGAAAAGACCTTGCTTTTCTCCAGAATCATTTTTACTGTGATTTTCTCAGTCCATTGCATACGAATTCCACATGATTTTGTGCGGATATGACTGGATGAAACCAGAAATATCCGGTTGTTTTTTGGGTAAGTCAATGCGAAATATTGCTACAGCCTCTGTGTATGTGTTTTCTGGATGTTATCGATGGACTTTATTGTTTTGAATGTTTTTATTAGGGAACATTTTATTTTGAGCTTGGAAACACTAATTGGTTCATCATGTGGACACCAGCTCTACACATTCGTATTTTCTAGGTAGAAAGCTAGAGGAACTGCGGCAAATAAATATTGTATTTCTGTTTGTATAGATGACATTTTATGCACTTGCCTAACAAAAAGACTTTGCTTTTCTCCAAAACCATTTGTACTCTGATTTTCTCAGTCCATTCATCCGAATTCCACACCAGTTTGTCCGGATATGAATGGATGAAACCAGAAATATCCGGTTGTGTTTTGCTAACTCAATCCGAAATGTTGTGAAAGCTTCTGTGTTTGTGTTTTCTGGATATTATCGATGGACTTTATTGTTTTGAATGTTTTTATCAGGGAACATTTTATTTTGAGCTTGGATACAGAAATTGGTTCCAAATGGAGACACCAGCTCTACATATACATTCGTATTTTCTAGGGAGAATGCTCGAGTAACTGCGGCAAACATACATGATATTTCTGTTTGTATAGATGACATTTGATGCACTTGCCTAACGAAAAGACTTTGCTTTTCTCCAAAACCATTTGTACTGTGATTTTCTCGGTCCATTCCATATGAATTCTACACCAGTTTGTCCGGGTATGACTGGATGAAACCAGAAATATCCGGTTTTGTTTTGGCTAACTCAATCCCAGATATTGCTACAGCCTCTGTGTTTGTGTTTTCTGGATATTATCGATGGACTTTATTGTTTTGAATGTTTTTATCAGGGAACATTTTATTTTGAGCTTGGATACAGTAATTGGTTCCAAATGGAGACACCAGCTCTACATATTCATTCGTATTTTCTAAGGAGAAAGCTGGAGGAACTGCGGCAAACATACGTGATATTCCTGTTTGTATAGATGACAGTTTATGCACTTGCCTAACGAAAAGACTTTGCTTTTCTTCAAAACCATTTTTACTGTGATTTTCTCGGTCCATTTAATACGAATTCCACACCACTTTGTCCGCATATGACTGGATGAAACCGGAAATATCCGGTTTTGTTTTGGGTAATTCAATCCCAGATATTGCTACAGCCTCTGTGTTTCTGTATTGCTGATTTATCCATGGACTTTATTGTTTATAATATTTTTATCAGGGGACATTTAATTTGTCCTAGGAAACACTAATTGGTTACAAATGGAGACACCAGCTCTACATATTCTTTCGTATTTTCTAGGGAGAAAGCTCGAGGAACTGCGGCAAACATACGTGATATTTCTGTTTGTATAGATGACAGTTTATGCACTTGCGTAACGAAAAGACTTTGCTTTTCTCCAACACCAATTTTACTGGGATTTTTTCGGTCCATTGCATACGAATTCCACACGACTTTGTCCGGATATGACTGGATGAAACCTGAAATATCTGGTTTTGTTTTGGCTAACTCAATCCCAGATGTTGATACAGCCTCTGTGTTTGTTTTTTCTGGATATTATCAATGGACTATATTGTTTTGAATGTTTTTTTTTTCAGGGAACATTTAATTTTTTGCTTGGATATAGTAATTGGTTCCACATGGAGACACCAGCTCTACAAATTCATATTTTCTTTTTTTTTGACAGTCAGAGTGGATAGTGAGAGAGAGACAGAGAGAAAGGTCTTCCTTTTGCTGTTGGTTCACCCTCCAATGGCCGCAGCGGTAGCACACCACGGCCGGCGCACCACGCTGATCCGATGGCAGGAGCCAGGTGCTTATCATGGTCTCCCATGGGGTGCAGGGCCCAAGGACTTGGGCCATCCTCGACTGCACTCCCGGGCCACAGCAGAGAGCTGGCATGGAAGAGGGGCAACCGGGACAGGATCCGTGCCCCGACCGGGACTAGAACCCGGTGAGCCTCCGCCATAAGGCGGAGGATTAGCCTAGTGAGCCGCGGCGCCGGCCCAAATTCATATATTCTAGGGAGAATGCTAGAGGAACTATTGGAAACAACCATGATATTTCTGTTTGTATAGATGACATTTTATGTAGTTGCCTAACGAAAAGACTTTGCTTTTCTCCAAAACCATTTTTACTGTGATTTTCTCGGTCCATTGCATACGAATTCCACACCGGTTTATCCGGATCTGCCTGGATGAATCCAGATATATCCGGTTCTGTTTAGGTTTACTCAATCCGAAATACTGTGAAGGCCTGTATGTTTGCGTTTTTTGGATATTATGATTGACTTTATTGTTTTGAATGTTTTTAGCAGGGAACATTTAATTTTCTACCGTAGAAACACTAATTGGTTCATTATGGGGACACCAGCTCTGCACATTCGTATTTTCTAGGGAGAAAGCTGGAGGAATTGCGGCAAACAAACATGATATTTCTGTTTGTCTAGATGACATTTTATGCACTTGCCTAACGAAATGATTTTGCTTTTCTCCAAAACCATTTTTACTGTGAATTTTCTGATCCATTGCATACGAATTCCACACCAGTTTGTCCGAATATGACTGGATGAAACCAGAAATATCCGGTTGTGATTTGGCTAACTCAATCCGAAATATTGTGAAAGCATCTGTGTTTGTGTTTTCTGGATATTATCCATGGACTTTATTGTTTTGAATATTTTTATCAGGGAACATTTCATTTTGTACCATTGAAACACTAATTGGTTCATCATGGGAACACCAGCTCTACAAATTCGTATTTTCTAGGGAGAAAGCTAGAGGAACTGCGGCAAACAAACAAGATATTTTGGTTTGTATAGATGACATTTTATGCACTTGCCTAACGAAAAGACTTTGCTTTTCCCCAAACCATTTTTACTGTGATTTTCTCGCTACATTGCATATGAATTCCACACCAGTTTGTCCCAATATGACTGGATGAAACCGGAAATATCCGGTTTTGTTTTGGCTAACACAATCCCAGATATTGCTACAGCCTTTGTGTTTGTGTATTCCTGATATTACCCACAGACTTTAATGTTTTGAATGTTTTTTATCAGGGAACATTTAATTTTGGGGCATGGAAACACTAATTGGTTCATAATGGGAACACCAGCTCTACACATGTGTATTTTCTAGAGAGAAAGCTGGAGGAACTGCTGCAAACAAACATGATATTTCTGTTTGTCTAGATGACATTTGATGCACTTGCCTAACGAAAAGACTTTGCTTTTCTCCAAAATCATTTTAACTGTGATTTTCTCGGTCCATTGCATACGAATTCCACCACAGTTTGTCCGGATATGCCTGGATGAAACCAGAAATATCCGGTTGTTTTTTCGCTAATTCAATCCGAAATATTGCTACATCCTCTGTGTTTGTGTATTCCTGATATTATCAACGGACTATATTTTTTGATTGTTTTTTTTTCTGGGAACATATAATTTTTTGCTTGGAAACACCAATTGGTTCCACATGGAGACACCAGTGCTACACATTCGTATTTTCTAGGGAGAAAGCTAGAGGAACTGCGGCAAACAAACATGATATTTCTGTTAGTACAGATGACATTTTATGCACTTGCCTAATGAAAAGACTTTGCTTTTCTCCAAAACCATATTTACTGTGATTTTCTCGGTCCATTTTATATGAATTCCACACCAATTTTTCCGGATATCACTGGATGAAACAGGAAATATGCGGTTTTGTTTTGGCTAACTCAATCCCAGATATTGCTACAGCCTCTGTGTTTGTGTATTTCTGGGTATTATCAATGGCCTTTATTGTTTTGAAGGTTTTTCTTTTCGGGGAACATTTTATTTTGAGCTTGGATACAGTAATTGGTTCCACATGGAGAGATCAGCTTTACACATTCGTATTTTCTAGGGTGAAAGCTAGAGGAACTGTGGCAAACAAACATGATATTTCCGTTTGAATAGAAGACATTTTTATGCACTTGCATAACGAAAACACTTTGCTTTTCTCCAAAACAATTTTTACTATGATTTTCTTGGTCCATTGCATACGAATTCCACACCAGTTTGTCCGGACATGACTGGATGAAACAGGAAATATCCGGAATTGTTTTGGCTAACTCAATCCCAAATATTGCTACAGCCTCTCTTTTTGTGTTTTCTGGATATTATTAACAGACTTTATTTTTTGGAATTTTTTTTTTATCGGGGAACATTTTATTTTGAGCTTAGATACAGTAACTGGTTCCGCAGGGAGACAACAGCTCTAGGTATTCGTATTTTCTAGGGAGAAAGCTAGACGAACTGTGGCAAACAAACATGATATTTCTGTTTGTACAGATGAGATTTTATGCACTTGCCTAACGAAAAGACATTGCTTTTCTAAAAACGATTGTTACTGTGATTTTCTCGGTCCATTGCATACGAATTCCACACCAATTTTTACGCATATGACTGGATAAAACCAGAAATATCCAGTTTTCTTTTGGCTAACTCAATCCAAAATACTGTGTAAGTTTCTGTGATTGTGTTTTCTGGATATTATCGATGGACTTTATTGTTTTCAATGTTTTTAATCAGGGAACATTTCATATGAACGTTCAAATACTAATTGGTTCATCATGGGAACACCAGCTCTATACATTCGTATTTCCTAGGGAGAAAGCTAGAGGAACTGCGGCAAACAAACATGATCTTTCTCTTTGTATAGATGACATTTTATGCATTTGCCTAACGAAAAGACTTTGCTTTTCTCCAAAATCATTTATTCTGTGGTTTTCTCGATCCATTGCATATGAATTGCAGAACAGTTTGTCCGGATATGACTGGATGAAACCGGAAACATCCGGCTTTGTTTTGGCTAACTCAATCCCAAATATTGCTACAGCCACTGTATTTGTATTTTCTGGATATTATCAATGGATTTTATTTTTTTGAATGATTTTTATCGGGGAACATTTTATTTTGAGCTTAGATACAGTAATTGGTTCCACATGGAGACACCAGCGCTATATATTCGTATTTTCTAGGGAGAAAGCTAGAGGAACTGCGGCAAACAAACATGATATTTATGTTTGTATCGATGATATTTTATATACTTGCCTAATGGAAAGACTTTGCTTTTCTCCAAAACCATTTTACTCTGATTTTCTTGGCCCACTGCATACGAATTACACACCACTTTGTCCGGATATGACTGGATGAAACCAGAAATATCCGGTTGTGTTTTGCTAACTCAATCCGAAATATTATGAAAGCTTCTGTGTTTGTGTTTTCTGGATATTATCGATGGACTTTATGGTTTTGATTGTTTCTATCAGGGAACATTTCATTTTATACCTTTGAAACACTAATTTGTTCATCATGGGGACACCAGCTCTACACATTCAGATTTTCTAGGGAGAAAGCTAGAGGAACTGCGACAAACAAACATCTTATTTCTTTTTGTATAGATGACATTTTATGCACCTGCCTAACAAAAAGACTTTGCTTTTTTCCAAAACCATTTTCACTGTGATTTTCTCGGTCTGTTGCATACGAATTCCACAGCAGTTTTTCCGGATATGACTGCATGAAACCGGAAATATCCGGTTTTGTTTTGGCTAACTCAATTGCAAATATTGTTACAGCCACTGTGTTTGTGTATTCCTGATATTATCCACGGACTTTATTGTTTTGAAAGTTTTTATCAGGGAACATTTAATTTTGAGGTTGTAATCACTACTTGGTTCCATATGGAGACACCAGCTCTACACATTCGTATTTTCTAGGGCGAAAGCTAGAGGAACTGCGGCAAACAAACATGATATTTCGGTTTGTACAGATGTCATTTTATGCACTTGCCTAGCGAAAAGACTTTGCTTTTCTCCAAAACCATTTTTACTGTGATTTTCTCGGTGCATTGTATATGAATTCCACCATAGTTTGTCCGGATATGCCTGGATGAAACCAGAAATATCTGGTTGTTTTTTCACTAACTCAATCCGAAATATTGCTACATCCTCTGTGTTTCTGTATTCCTGATATTATCCACGGAGTATATTTTTTGATTTTTTTTCTGGAAACATTTAATTTTTTGCTTGGAATCACTAATTGGTTCCACGTGGAGACACCAGCTCTGCACATTCATATTTTCTAGGGAGAAAGCTAGAGGAACTACGGCAAACAAAGATGATGTTTCTGTTTGTATAGATGATATTTAATGCACTTGCCTAACGAAAAGACTTTGCTTTTCTCCAACACATTTTTACTGTGATTTTCTGGGTCCATTGCATACGAATTCCACACCAGTTTGTCCAGATATTACTGGATGAAACGGGAAATATCCATTTTTGTTTTGGTTAACTCAATCCCAGATATTGCTACAGCCTCTGGGTTTGTGTTTTCTGCATATTATCAATGGACTTTATTGTTTCTAATATTTTTTTATCAGGGAACATTCTATTTTGAGCTTGGATACAGTAATTGGTTCCACATGGAGACACCAGCTCTACACATTCTGCTTTTCCCCAAACCATTTTTACTGTGATTTTCTCAGTCAATTGCATAGGAATGCCACACCAGTTTGTCTGGATATGAATGGATGAATCAAGAAATATCCGGTTGTGTTTTGGCTAACTTAATCCGAAATATTGTTTTTATTCTGGATATTATCGATGTACTTTACGGTTTTGAATGTTTTTATCAGGGAACATTTAGTTTTGTACCGTAGAAACACTAATTGGTTCATCATGGGGACACCGACTCCACACATTCTTATTTTCTAGGGAGAAAACTAGAGGAACTGTGGCAAACAAACATGATATTTCTGTTTGTATAGATGGCAATTTATGCTCTTGCCTAACGAAAAGACTTTTGCTTTTCTCCAAAACCATTTTTCTGTGATTATCTCGATACACTGCATGCGAATTCCACAACAGTTTGCATGGATATGACTGCATGGAACTGGAAACATCGGATTTTTTTTTGCTAACTTAATTCCAGATATTTCTACAGCCACTGTGTTTGTGTATTCCTGATATTATCCATGCACTTTATTGTTTTGAATGTTTTTTATCAGGGAACATTGAATTTGTGCTTGTAATCACTAATAGGTTCCACATGGAGACACCTGCTCTACACATTCGTATTTTCTGGGGAGAAAGCTAGAGGAACTGTGGCAAACAAACATGATATTTCTGTTTGTATAGATGACATTTTATGCACTTGCCCAACGAAAAGACTTTGCTTTTCTCCAAAACCATTTTTACTGTGGTTTTCTCGTTCCATTGCATACGAATTCCACAGCAGTTTACTGGATATGACTGGATGAAACCAGAAATATCTGGTTTTGTTTTGGCTAACTCAATCCCAGATAATATCACAGCCTCTGTGTTTGTGTATTCCTGATATTATCAATGGCCTTTTTTTGTTTTGAATGTTTTTATCAGGGAACATTTAATTTTGTACCGTTGAAACACTAATTGGTTCATCATGGGTACACCAGCTCTACACATTCGTATTTTCTAGGGAGAAAGCTAGAGGAACTGCAGCAAACAAACATGATATTTATGTTTGTATCGATGACATTTTAAGCACTTCCCTAACAAAAAAAAAACTTTGCTTTCCCCCAAAACCATTTTTACTGAGATTGTCTCGGCACATTGCATAAGAATTCCAGACCAGTTTGTCTGGATATGACTGGATGAATCCGGAAATATCCGGTTGTGTTTTGGCTAACTCAATCGCAGACATTGTTACCGCCTCTGTGTTTGTGTTTTCTGGATATTATCCACAGACTTTATTGTTTGGAATTTTTTATCAGGGAACATTTAATTTTGTGCTTGTAAAACCTAATTGGGGCAGTTCTGGGCAAGATGGCGGAATAGGCAGAAGCACACTTAGTCCGGGGGGAGAGAAAGTAATATAAGTGGAGATACTGCAGGGCCAAGGAAGAGTAGGGGATGAAACAGCAGAGGAAACTCTTCCGGAACTAGTGATTCACAGTGGACCTGCGTGGAGAGCGTGGGAGCCCAAGTTCGGGACACCAGCGGCAGATTCAACGCACCAGCGCTGGAACGCGAGGTGAGCCGAACCTCCATAGCCCGAGATACCAGCGAGCAAACGGAAAGAGGAGGCTAGAGGGAACGAGGCTTGAAACTCCGTGGGGAAAAGTTCACCAGGCTAACTAGAAGAGAGAGAAAAAAAATTAAAAAAGTGACTGATACGGACACAAGTTTCTCTCTCTCCGCTCACCTCTCAAAGGCGAGCAAGACAGAGCAGGCGCCATTTTGGACATACGTCATAAGCTGGGCGACCTCAGGTCTGCACCAGCCCTGAGCCTAGCAGAAAAACCTGACTCTGGGGGGAGGGGTGAAATAACAGGAGATTAGCATCTAACTTGGCAACCCAGTGGGAGATTGCAGGTTAATTGGAGCCCACACTGAGGGCAGCACAGATTCCCTGTGTGGTCCTTGGGAAAGAGCTTCCGATCTCTGGCTCCTGTGGGTATATCATTTGCCTGCTAACTACCTCCAATTACGTTCAGCTGTGCGGAATTACCTCCCTTTTGAATCAAAAAAGAGAGAGATTTACCACACCTAACCTGGGAGTGTCATCTTTGACACACCCTCAGCCCTGAGGAACCAAACACAGCTCTCAGTCCACACTCATCTCAAGCCTCTAAGGCACCACTGAAAGCAGACAGTCCACTTAATATAGAGCCATAGTGTAACAAGAAAAAACACCACAGTGAAGAAACCAAATATCTCCAACATGCCAAACAACAAACGCAAAAACCAAGCTAACAAGAATAAGGAAGACAATATGACACCCCCAAATGAAAAAGACACCCCAATTCAAGATTATGAAGATGAGGAGATTGAAGAAATGCAAGAAGCAGATCTCAAAAAATTGCTAAGAACATTAAGAAGTTCTCAAAAACAAATTCTTGAACTACAGAAATCCTTCATGGACAAGATAGAAAATCTCTCTCGTGAAAATGAAATATTAAGGAGGAATCAAAATGAATTGAAACAACTAGTGGAACAAGAAATGGTGATAGTGATGAGAAATCATAATGAAATGAAGAATTCAATAGATCAAATGACAAACACATTAGAGAGTCTTAAAAACAGAATGGACGAAGCAGAAGAGAGAATATCAGACTTAGAAGACAGAGAACAGGAAAGGAAACAATCAAATCAAAGAAAAGAAGAAGAAATCAGAAATCTAAAAAATACTGTCAGGAATCTACAGGATACTCTTAAAAAACCCAACATTCGGGTGCTAGGAGTACCTGAAGGCATGGAGAGAGAGAAAGGATTAGAAGGCCTTTTTAGTGAGATACTAGCAGAAAATTTCCCAGGTTTGGAGAAAGACAGAGACATCCTAATACAGGAAGCTCATAGAACCCCTAATAAACATGACCAAAAGAGATCCTCACCACGACACGTCGTAATCAAACTCACCACAGTGAAACACAAAGAAAAGATCCTAAAATGTGCAAGAGACAAACGCCAGATTACTCTCAGAGGATCTCCAATTAGACTCACAGCTGACTTCTCTTCAGAAACCCTGCAAGCTAGGAGAGAATGGCGAGACATAGCCCAGGTGCTAAGAGAGAAAAACTGCCAGCCCAGAATATTATATCCTGCAAAGCTCTCATTTATGAATGAAGGTGAAATAAAGACCTTTCACAGCAAACAGAAACTGAAAGAATTTGTTGCCACTCGTCCAGCCCTGCAAAAGATGCTTAAAGATGTGTTACATACAGAAACACAGAAACACGGTCACCAATATGAAAGAAGGTAAAGGTAGGAAACCTCACACCAAAAGATCACAGGAATCTCAATCCATATATTAGAAAGTATCTTTGGCTAATGGCAGGGCAAAGTTACTCCTTCTCAATAGTCACATTGAATGTTAATGGCTTGAACTGTCCAGTTAAAAGACACCGATTGGCTGATTGGATTAAGGAACAAAACCCATCCTTTTGCTGCTTACAAGAAACCCATCTATCCAACAATGATCCATACAGGCTGAGAGTGAAAGGTTGGAAAAAGATATACCACGCCAACAGAAATGAAAAAAGAGCGGGCGTAGCCATCTTAATATCGTACAACATAAACTTTACAACAAAAACTGTTAGGAGAGACAAAGAGGGGCACTATTTAATGATTAAGGGATCCATTCAACAGGAAGATATAATGATTATCAACGTATATGCACCTAATTACAGGGCACCAGCTTATTTAAAAGACTTGTTAAGGGACTTAAAGGGAGACTTAGACCCCAATACAATAGTACTGGGGGACTTCAATACTCCACTCTCAGAGATAGACAGATCAACAGGACAGAAGATCAACAAGGAGACAGTAGATTTAAATGACACTATAGCCCAAATGGATCTAACAGATATCTACAGAACATTTCATCCTACATCTAAGGACTTTACATTCTTCTCAGCAGTACATGGAACCCTCTCTAGGATTGACCACATACTAGGCCATAAAGCAAGTCTCAGCAAATTCAAAAGAATTAGAATCATACCATGCAGCTTCTCAGACCACAAAGGAATGAAATTGGAAATTGGCAACTCAGGAATCCCTAGAGCACGTGCAAATACATGGAGATTGAACAACATGCTCCTGAATGAACAATGGGTCATAGAAGAAATTAAAAGAGAAATCAAAAATTTTCTGGAAGTAAATGAGGATAACAGCACAACATACCAAAACCTATGGGATACAACAAAAGCAGTGTTAAGAGGAAAGTTTATATCAATAGGTGCCTACATCAAGAAATTGGAGAGGCACCAAATAGATGAGCTTTCAAGTCATCTCAAGGATCTAGAAAATCTGCAGCAAACCAAACCCAAACCCAGTAGGAGAAGAGAAATAATTAAAATCAGAGAAGAAATCAACAGGATTGAATCCAAAAAAACATTACAAAAAATCAGCCAAACGAGGAGCTGGTTTTTTGAAAAAATAAACAAAATTGACACCCCATTGGCCCAACTAACTAAAAAAAGAAGAGAAAAGACCCAAATCAATAGGATCAGAGATGAAATGGGAAACGTAACAACAGACGCCACAGAAATAAAAAGAATCATCAGAAATTACTACAAGGACTTGTATGCCAGCAAACAGGGAAATCTATCAGAAATGGACAGATTCTTGGACACATACAACCTCCCTAAATTGAGCCAGGAAGACATAGAAAACCTAAACAGACCAATAACTGACACAGAAATTGAAACAGTAATAAAGGCCCTCCCAACAAAGAAAAGCCCAGGGCCAGATGGATTCACTGCTGAGTTCTACCAGACATTTAGAGAAGAACTAACTCCAATTCTTCTCAAACTATTCAGAGCAATCGAAAAAGAGGGAATCCTCCCAAATTCTTTCTATGAAGCCACCATCACCTTAATTCCTAACCCAGAAAGAGATGCAACATTGAAAGAGAATTACAGACCAATATCCCTGATGAACATAGATGCAAAAATCCTCAATAAAATTCTGGCCAATAGATTGCAACAACACATCAGAAAGATCATCCACCCAGACCAAGTGGGATTCATCCCCGGTATGCAGGGATGGTTCAACATTCGCAAAACAATCAACGTAATACACCACATTAACAGACTGAAGAAGAAAAACCATATGATTCTCTCAATAGATGCAGAGAAAGCATTTGATAAAATACAACACCCTTTCATGATGAAAACTCTAAGCAAACTGGGTATGGAAGGAACATTCCTTAATACAATCAAAGCAATATATGAAAAACCCACGGCCAACATCCTATTGAATGGGGAAAAGTTGGAAGCATTTCCACTGAAATCTGGTACCAGACAGGGATGCCCTCTCTCACCACTGCTATTCGATATAGTTCTGGAAGTTTTGGCCAGAGCTATTAGGCAAGAAAAAGAAATTAAAGGGATACAAATCGGGAAGGACGAACTCAAACTATCCCTCTTTGCAGATGATATGATTCTTTATTTAGGGGACCCAAAGAACTCTACTAAGAGACTGCTGGAACTCATCGAAGAGTTTGGCAAAGTAGCAGGATATAAAATCAATACACAAAAATCAACAGCCTTTGTATACACAGGCAATGCCACGGCTGAGGAAGAACTTCTAAAATCAATCCCATTCACAATAGCTACAAAAACAATCAAATACCTTGGAATAAACTTAACCAAAGACGTTAAAGATCTCTACGATGAAAACTACAAAACCTTACAGAAAGAAATAGAAGAGGATACCAAAAAATGGAGAAATCTTCCATGCTCATGGATTGGAAGAATCAATATCATCAAAATGTCTATTCTCCCAAAAGCAATTTATACATTCAATGCAATACCCATCAAGATCCCGAAGACCTTCTTCTCAGATCTGGAAAAAATGATGCTGAAATTCATATGGAGACACAGAAGACCTCGAATAGCCAAAGCAATCCTGTACAACAAAAACAAAGCTGGAGGCATCACAATACCTGATTTTAGGACATACTACAGGGCAGTTGTTATCAAAACAGCATGGTACTGGTACAGAAACAGATGGATAGACCAATGGAACAGAATAGAAACACCAGAAATCAATCCAAACATCTACAGCCAACTTATATTTGACCAAAGATCCAAATCTAATCCCTGGAATAAGGACAGTCTATTCAATAAATGGTGCTGGGAAAATTGGATTTCCACGTGCAGAAGCTTGAAGCAAGACCCATACCTATCACCTTACACAAAAATTCACTCAACATGGATTAAAGACTTAAATCTACGACCCGAAACCATCAAATTATTAGAGAGCATTGGAGAAACCCTGCAAGATATAGGCACAGGCAAAGACTTCCTGGAAAATACTCCAACAGCACAGGCAGTCAAAACCAAAATCAACATTTGGGATTGCATCAAATTGAGAAGTTTCTGTACTTCAAAAGAAACAGTCAGGAAAGTGAAGAGGCAACCAACAGAATGGGAAAAAATATTCGCAAACTATACTACAGATAAAGGATTGATAACCAGAATCTACAAAGAAATCAAGAAAATCCACAACAACAAAACAAACAACCCACTTAAGAGATGGGCCAAGGACCTCAATAGACATTTTTTGAAAGAGGAAATCCAAATGGCCAACAGACACATGAAAAAATGTTCAAAATCACTGGCAATCAGAGAAATGCAAATCAAAACCACAATGAGGTTCCATCTCACCCCGGTGAGAATGGCTCACATTCAGAAATTGACCAACAACAGATGCTGGAGAGGATGTGGGGAAAAAGGGACACTAACCCACTGTTGGTGGGAATGCAAACTGGTTAAGCCACTATGGAAGTCAGTCTGGAGATTCCTCAGAAACCTGAACATAACCCTACCATACAACCCAGCCATTCCACTCCTTGGAATTTACCCAAAGGAAATTAATTTGGCAAATAAAAAAGCCATCTGCACATTAATGTTTATTGCAGCTCAATTCACAATAGCTAAGACCTGGAACCAACCCAAATGCCCATCAACAGTAGACTGGATAAAGAAATTATGGGACATGTACTCCATAGAATACTATACAGCAGTAAGAAACAACGAAACCCAGTCATTTGCAACAAGATGGAGCAATCTGGAAAACATCATGCTGAGTGAATTAAGCCAGTCCCAAAGAGAAAAATATCATTTGTTTTCCCTGATCAGTGACAACTGAGCGCCAAAGGGGAAACCTGTTAAGTGAAACGGACACTGTAAGCAACAATGAACTGATCAGCTCCTGTCCTGACTTTAGATTTACAATGTAATACTTTATCCTTTTTAGTATTTGTTGTTGTTGTTGTTGTTCTAGTACTATTGGTTGAACTCAGTAATTAACACACAATTTTCTTAGGTGTTTAAATTTTAACTGAAAAGTGATCAATGTTAAATCTAAGAGTGGAAAAAGAGAGGGAGGAGATGAACAATTTGGAACATGCTCAATCGGACTGGCCGCAAATGGTGGAGTTAGAAATGTGCCAGGGGATTCCAACACAATCCCATCAAGATGGCATGTACCAATGCCATCGCACTAGTCCAAGTGATCAATTTCAGCTCACAATTGATAGCTCTGATAGGTCTAAGAGTCAAAGAGATCACACAAACAAGACAAGTATCTGCTAATACTAACTGATAGAATCAAAAAGGGAGAGAAAGATCCAACATGGGAAGTGGGATACACAGCAGACTCATAGGATGGCAGATGTCCTAAACAACACTCTGGCCTCAGAATCAGCCCTCAAGGCATTCAGATCTGGCTGAAGAGCCCATGAGAGTATAGCAGGCATGGAAAGCCAAGATACCATGGAAAAAAAAAAGACCTAAATGAATGATCTCTGTGAGTGAGATCCCAGTGGAAAGAACGGGGCCATCAAAGAAGGAGGTACCCTTCTCCGAAGGGAGGAGAGAACTTCCACTTTGACTATGACCCTATCGGAATAAGATCGAAGTCAGCGAACTCTAAAGGCTTCCATAGCCCTGGCAACTCATGACTAGAGCCTAGGGAGATTACTGACGCCATGAACAGGAGTGTCAAATTGTTAAGTCAGCAACAGGAGTCACTGTGTACTTACACCCCATGTGGGATCTGTCCCTAATGTGTCGTCTAAAGCCAAGTGATGCTATAACTAGTACTGAAACAGTATTTTTATACTTTGCGTTTCTGTGTGGGCACAAACTGATGAGGTCTTTACTAATTATATACTGAAGTGATCTTCTGTATATTAAGAGAATTGGAAATGAAAAAAAAAACAACCTGGTGTTAAAATGGAAATGGCATAGAAAATTAATTAATTTGAAAAAAAAATTATGTAGGATCTCTGTCTTTAATGTGCTGTACATTGCTATTTAATGCTATAATTAGTAATCCAATGGTAGTTTTTTCACTTTGTGTTGCTATATGGGCAAAATGTTGAAATCTTTACCTAATATATACTAAACTGATCTTCTGTATACAAAGAGAATTGAAAATGAATCTTTACATGAATGGAAGGGGAAAGGGAGCGGGAAGGGGGAGGATTGCAGGCGGGAGGGAAGTTATGGGAGGGGGGAAGCCATTGTAACCCATGGGCTATACTTTGGAAATTTATATTCATTAAATAAAAGTTAAAAAAAAATAAAAAAAATAAAAAAAAAACCTAATTGGTTCATCATGGGGACAGCAGCTCCACATATTCGTATTTTCTAGGGAGAAAGCTAGGAACTGCGGCAAACAAACATGATATTTCTGTTTGTCTAGAAGACATTTTATGCACTTGCCTAACAAAAAGACTTTGCTTTTCTCCAAAACCATTTTTACTGTGATTTTCTCGGTCCATTGCATACGAATTCCACACAAGTTTGTCCGGATATGACTGGATGAAACCAGAAAGATCCGGTTTGTTTTGGCTAACTCAATCCGAAATATTGTGAAAGCCTATGTGTTTGTGTTTTCTGGATATTATCAAGTAACTTATTGTTTTGAATGTTTTTTTTCAGGGAATATTTAATTTTGTTCTTGGAAAAACTAATTGGTTCATCATGGGGACACCAGCTCCACATGTTCGTATTTTCTAGGGAGAAAGCTAGGAATTGCGGCAAACAAACATGATATTTCTGTTTGTCTAGAAGACATTTTATGCACTTGCCTAACAAAAAGACTTTGCTTTTATCCAAAACCTCTTTTACTGTGATTTTCTCAGTCCATTGCATACGTATTCTACAGCAGTTTGTACAGATATGACTGGATGAAACCGGAAATATCCGGTTTTGTTTTGTCTAACTCAATCCCAGACATTGTTACCGCCTCTGTTTGTGTATTCCTGATATTATCCACAGACTTTATTGTTTTGAATGTTTTTTATCAGGGAACATTTAATTTTGTGCTGCGAATTACTAATTGTTTCCATATGGAGACACCAGCTCTACACATTCGTATTTTCTAGGGAGAAAGCTTGAGGAATTGCGGCAAAAAAACATGATTTTTCGGTTTGTATAGATGACATTTTATGCACTTGCCTAACGAAAAGACTTTGCTTTTCTCCAAAACCATTTTTACTGTGATTTTCTCGGCCCATTGCATACGAATTCCACATCACTTTGTCCAGGGATAACTGGATGAAACCAGAAACATATGGTTGTGTTTTGGCTAACTCAATCTGAAACATTGCTAGAGCCACTGTGTTTCTGTTTTCTGGATATTATCAATGGACTTTACTGTTTTGAATGTTTTTTATCGGGGAACATTTTATTTTGAGCTTGTATACAGTAATTGCTTCTACATGGAGACACCAGCTCTACATATTCGTATTTTCTAGGGAGAAAGCTAGAGGAACTGTGGCAAACAAACATGATATTTCTGTTTGTATAGATGACATTTTATGCACTTGCCTAACGAAAAGACTTTGCTTTTCTCCAAAATCATTTTTACTGTGATTTTCTTGGTCCATTGCATACGAATTCAACACCAGTTTCTCCGGATATGACTGGATGAAACCAGAAATATCTGGTTGCGTTTTGGCTAACTCAATCCGAAATATTGTGAAAGCCTCTGTGTTTGTGTTTTCTGGATATTATCGATCGACTTATTATTTGGAATGTTTTTATCAGGGAACATTTCATTTTGTACCGTTGAAACACTAATTGTTTCATAATGGGAACACCAGCTTTACACATTCGTATTTTCTTGGGAGAAAGCTCGAGAAACTGCGGCAAACAAACATGATAATTCTGTTTGTATAGGTTACAATTTATGAACTTTCCTAATGAAAAGACTTTGCTTTTCTCCAAAACCATTTTTACTGTGATTTTCTCGGTCTACTGCACAAGAATTCCAAACCACTTTGTCTGTATATGACTGGATGAAACCGGAAATATCCAGTTGTGGTTTCACTTACTCAATCCGAATATTGCTACAGCCTCTGTGTTTGTGTATTCCTGATATTATGCATGGACTTTTTTTTTTGAGTGTTTTTTTTTTCAGGTAACATTTAATTTTTTACTTGGAAACACTAATTGGTTCATAATGGGAACACCAGCTCTACACATTCGTATTTTCTAGGGAGAAATCATGAGGAACTGCGGCATACAAACATGATATTTCTGTTTGTATAGATGACATTTTAAGCACTTCCCTAACAAAAAAAAATTTGCTTTCCTCCAAAACCATTTTTACTGTGATTTTCTCGGTCCATTGTATAAATATTCCACCCCACTTTGTCTGGATTTGACTGAATTAAACCAGAAATATCCAGTTGTGTTTTGGCTAACTGAATCCCAGATATTGCTGCAGCCTCTGTGTTTGTGTTTTCTGGATATTATCGACAGATTTTACTGATTTGAATGTTTTTTTATCAGGGAATATTTAATTTTGCGCTGTGAAACACTAGTTGACTCCACATGGAGACACCAGCTCTACACATTCGTATATTCTACATAGAAAGCTAGAGGAACTGCGGCAATCAAACTTGATATTGCTGTTTGTATCGATGACATTTTATGCACTTGCCTAATGAAAATATTTTGCTTTTCTCCAAAGCCATTTTTACTGTGATTTTCTCGGTCCATTGCATACCAATTCCACACCATTTTGTCCGGATATGACTGGATGAAACCGGAAATATCCGATTTTGTTTTGGCTAACTCAATCCCAGATATTGCTAAGGACACTGTGTTAATGTTTTCCGGATATTATCGGCAGACTTTATTGTTTTGAATGTTTTTTATCAGGCAACATTTAATTTTGTACTGTAAAAACACTAATTGGTTCCCCATGCAGACACCAGCTCTACACATTATTAATTTCTATGGAGAAAGATAGAGGAACTGTGGCAAACAAACGTGATATTTCTCCATGAATAGATGACATTTCATGCACTTGCCTAACGAAAAGACATTGCTTTTCTCCAAAACCATTTTTACTCTGATTTTCTCGGTCCATTGTATACGAATTCCACACCACTTTGTCCGGATATGAGTGGATGAAACCAGAAAGATCCGGTTGTGTTTTGGCTAACTCAATCCGAAATATTGTGAAAGCCTCTGTGTTTGTGTTTTCTGGATATTATCGATGGACTTTATTGTTTTGAATGTTTTTTATCAGGGAAAATTTAATTTTGTACCATTGAAACACTAATTGGTTCCACATGGAGACACCAGCTCTATACATTCGTATTTTCTAGGGAGAAATCTAGAGGAACTGCAGCAAACAAACATGATATCTGTTTGTATCGATGACATTTTATGCACTTGCCTGATGAAAAGTCTTTGCTTTTCTCCAAAACCATTTTTCCTGTGATTTTCTCAGTCCATTACAAACGAATTCCACCGCACTTTGTCCGGATATGACTGGATGAAACCAGAAAGATCCAGTTATGTTTTGGCTAACTCGATCCAAAATATTGTGAAAGCCTCGGTGTTTGTGTTTTTTGGATGTTATCGATGGACTTTATTGTTTTGAATGTTTTCATCAGGGAACATTTAATTTTGTACTATGATATACTAATTGGTTCAACACCAGAAACCAGCTCTACACATTCGTACTTTCTAGGGAGAAAGCCAGAGGAACTGCGGCAAACAAACATGATATTTCTGTTTGAAAAGATGACATTTTTTACACTTGCCTAACGAAAAGACTTTGCTTTTTTCCAGAACAATTTTTGCTGTGATTTTCTCGTTTCATTACATCGAATTTAACACCACTTTGTTCGGATATGACTGAATGAGACCAGTAATATCCGGTTGTGTTTTTGCTAACTGAATCCCAGATATTGCTAAGGACACTGTGTTAATGTTTTCCGGATATTATCGACAGACTTTATTGTTTTGAATGTTTTTTTCAGGGAGCAATAAATTTTGTGCTGGAATATACTAATTGGTTCCACATGGAGACACCAGCTCTACAAATTCCTCTTTTCTAGGCAGAAAGCTAGAGGAACTGTGGTAAACAAACATGATATTTCCGTTTGTATAGATGATATATTATGCACTTGCCTAATGAAAAGACTTTGCTTTTCCCCAAAAGCATTTTTAAGGTGATTACCTGTATACATTGCATACGAATTCCACCCCACTTCGTCCGGATATGTCTGGATGAAACCTGAAATATACCTTAGTGTTTTGTCTAACTCATTCCCAGATGTGCTAAAGCTTGTGTGTTTGTGATTTCTGGATATTATCAACAGACTTTTTTGTTTTGAATGTTTTTTATCAGGGAACCTTTAATTTTGTGTTGGGAAACACTAGTTGATTCCACATGGAGACACCAGCTCTACACATTCGTATTTTCTAGGGAGAAAGTTAGAGGAACTGTGGCAAATAAACATGATATTTCTGTTTGTATACATGACATTTTATGCACTGGCCGAAGGAAAAAACTGCTTTTCCCAAAAGCATTTTTACTGTGATTTTCTCGGTCCATTGCATACGAATTCCACACCACTTTGTCCGGATATGCGTGGATGAAAACAGAAATATCCAGTTGTGTTTTTACTAACTCAATCCGAAATATTGTAAAAGCATCTCTGATTGTTTTTTCTGGATATTATCAACAGACTTTATTGTTTTGAATGTTTTTATCATGGAACATTTAATTTAGTACCGTAGACACACTAGTTGACTCCACATAGAGACATCAGCTCAACACATTCGTATTTTCTAGGGAGAAAGCTGGAGGGACTGCAGCAAACAAACATGATATTTCTGTTTTTATAGATGATATTTTATGCACTTGCCTAACGAAAAGACTTTGGTTTTCTCCAAAAGCATTTTTACTGTGATTGCCTGTATTCATTGCATACGAATTTCTCCCAACTTTGTATGGGTATGACTGGACGTAACCCGAAATATCTGGTTGTGTTTTGGCTAACTCAATCCCAGATATTGCTACAGCTTGTGTGTTTGCGATTTCTGGATATTATCGATGGACTTTATTGTTTTGAATGCTTTTATCAGGCAACATTTAATTTTGTACCATAGAAACACTAGTTGATCCACATGGAGACACCATGTCTACACATTCGTATTTTCAAGGGAGAAAGCTAGAGGAATTGTGGCAAACAAACATGATATTTCTGTTTGTATACATGACAATTTATGCACTGGCCGGAGGAAAAGACTTTGCTTTTCTCCAAAACCATTTGTACTGTGATTTTCTCGGTCCATTGCATATGAATTCCACACCAGCTTGTTTGGTTATAACTGGATGAAACCAGAAATATCCGGTTGTGTTTTGGCTAACTATATCCAGATATTGCTACTGCCTCTGTGTTTGTGTTTTCTGGATATTATCAACGGACTTTATTGTTTTGAATGTTTTTTATCAGGGAACATTAAATTTTGTACTCGGTAACACTAGTTGACTCCACATGGAGACACCAGCTCTACACTTCGTATTTTCTAGGGAGAAAGCTCGAGGAACTGCGGCAAACAAACATGATATTTCTGTTTGTATAGATGACATTTTATGCACTTGCCTAACGAAAAGACTTTGCTTTTCTCCAAAACCTTTTTGCTTTGATTTTTTGGTCCATTGCATACGAATTCCACACCAGTTTTTTCAGATATGACTGGATGCAACCAGAAAAATCTGGTTGTGTTTTGGCTAACTCAATCTGAGATATTGCTACAGGCTCTGTGTTTGTGTTTTCCGGATATTATCAACAGACTTTATTGTTTTGAATTCTTTTATCAGGGAACATTTAATTTTGTACAGTAGAAACACTAATTGCTTGCACATGGTGACACCAGCTATACACATTTGCATTTTTAAGGAAGAATGCTAGAGGACCTGTGGCAAACAAACATAATATTTATGTTTGTATAGATGACATTTTATGCACTTGCCTAAATAAAGGACTTTGCTTTTCTCCAAAACCATTATTATTGTGACTATCTCGGTCCATTGTGTAAAAATGCACACCACTTTGACCCGTTATGACTTCCTGAAACCAGAAATATCCGGTTGTGTTTTGGCTAACTCAATCCCAGATATTGCTACAGCCTCTGTGGTTGTGTTTCCCAGATATTATCGAAAGACTTAATATTTTGAATGTTTATTGTCAAGGAACATTTATTTTTGTGCTGGGAAACACTAGTTGATTCCACATGGAGACACCAGCTCTACACATTCGTATTTTCTAGGAAGAAAGCTAGAGGAACTGCGGCAAACAAACATGATATTTTGCTTGAATAGACGAAATGTTATACACTTGCCTAATGAAAAGACTTTGTTTTTCTCCAAAATCATTTTTACTGTGATTTTCTTGGTCCATTGCATACGAATTCCACACCACTTTGTCCGGATATGCCTGGATGAATCCAGAGATATCCAGTTGTTTTTTGGCTAAATGAATCCAAAATATTGTTAATGAATCTGTGTTTGTGTTTTCTGGATATTATCGATGGACTTTATTGTTTTGAATGTTTTTATCAGGGAATATTTTTTTTTGTACGTTAGAAACACTAGTTGATTCAACATGGAGACACCAGCTCTACACATTTGTATTTTTTAGGGAGAAATCTAGAGGAACTGCGGCAAACAAATATGATATTTCTGTTTGTACAGATGACATTTTATGCACTTGCCTAACAAAAAGACATTGCTTTTCTCCAAATCCATTTTTATTGTGATGTTCTCTGTCCATTGCATAGGAATTCCACACCACTTATCTGGATACGACTGGATGAAACCAGAAATATGCAGTTGTGTTTTGGCTTACTCAATCCCAGATATTGCGACAGCCTCTCTGTTTGTGTTTTCCCGAGATTATCGATGGACTTTAATGTTTTGAATGTTTTAACAGGGAACATTTAATTTTGAACCATAGAAACACTTATTGGTTCCACATGGAGACACCAGCTCTACACATTCGTATATTCTAGGGAGAAAGCTTGAGGAACTTGGGCAATAAACCATGGTATTTCTGTTTGTCTAGATGACATTTTATGCACTTACCCAATGAAAAGTCTTTTCTTTTCTCCAAAACCATTTTTACTGTTATTCTCTCGGTCCATTGCATACCAATTCCACACCAGTTTATCTGGATATGCCTGGATGAAACCAGAAATATCTGGTTGTGTTTTCACAAACCCAATCCCAGATAATGCTACAGGCTCTGTGTTTCTGTTTCCCGGATATTATCAATGGATTTATTATTTTGAATGTTTTTTATCAGAAATATTTAATTTTGTGCTGGGAAACACTAGTTGATTCCACATGGAGACACCAGCTCTAGACATTCGTGTTTTCTAGGGAGAAAGCTAGAGGAACTGTGGCAAACAAACATAATATTTCTTTTTTTTTTAACTTTTATTTAATGAATATAAATTTCCAAAGTACAGCTTATGGGTTACGATGGCTTCCCCCCTCCCGTAACTTCCCTCCCGCCCGCAACCCTCCCCTCTCCCTCTCCCTCTCCCCTTCCATTCATGTAAGGATTCATTTTCAATTCTCTTTGTACACAGAAGATCAGCTTAGTATATATTAGGTAAAGTTTTCAACATTTTGCCCATATAGCAATACAAAGTGAAAAAAACTACCATTGGATTACTAATTATAGCATCAAATAACAATGTACAGCACATTAAAGACAGAGAACCCACATGATTTTTTTTTCAAATTAATTAAGTTTCTATGCCATTTCCCCTTCAATACCAGGTTGTTATTTTTTTTTTCATTTCCAATTCTCTTTATATACAGAAGATCACTTCAGTATATCATTAGTATAGAGCTCATCAGTTTGTGCCCACACAGAAATGCAAAGTATAAGGATAAAGTATTACATTCTATATCTAGAGTCAGGACCTAAGCTGATCAGGTCATTGTTTCTTATAGTGTCCATTTCATTTCAGCAGGTTTCCTCATTGGTGCTCAGTTAGTTGTCGCCGATCAGGGAAAACAAATGATATTTGTCTCTTTGGGACTGGCTTAATTCACTCAGCATGATGTTTTCCAGATCCCTCCATCTTGTTTCAAATGACTGGGTTTCATTGTTCCTTACTGCTGTATAGTATTCTATGGAGTACATGTCCCATAATTTCTTTATCCAGTCTACTGTTGATGGGCATTTGGGTTGGTTCCAGGTCTTAGCTATTGTGAATTGAGCTGCAATAAACATTAATGTGCAGATGGCTTTTTTATTAGCCAAATTAATTTCCTTTGGGTAAATTCCAAGGAGTGGGATGGCTGGGTTGTATGGTAGGGTTATGTTCAGGTTTCTGAGGAATCTCCAGACTGACTTCCATAATGGCTTAACCAGTTTGCATTCCCACCAACAGTGGGTTAGTGTCCCTTTTTCCCCACATCCTCTCCAGCATCTATTGTTGGTAGATTTCTGGATGTGAGCCATTCTCACTGGGGTGAGGTGAAACCTCATTGTGGTTTTGATTTGCATTTCTCTGATTGCTAGTGATCTTGAACATTTTTTCATGTGTCTGTTGGCCATTTGGATTTCTTCTTTTGAAAAGTGTCTATTGAGGTCCTTGGCCCATCTCTTCAGTGGGTTGTTTCTTCTGTTGTTGTGGATTTTCTTGATTTCTTTGTAGATTCTGGTTATCAACCCTTTATCTGTAGCATAATGTGCAAATATTTTCTCCCATTCTGTCGGTTGCCTCTTCACTTTCCTGACTGTTTCTTTCGAAGTACAGAAACTTCTCAATTTGATGCAATCCCAAATGTTGATTTTGGTTTTGACTGCCTGTGCTCCTGGGGTCTTTTCCAAAAAGTCTTTGCCTGTACCTATATCTTGCAGGGTTTCTCCAATGCTCTCTAATAATTTGATGGTTTCGGGCCGTAGATTTAAGTCTTTAATCCACGTTGAGTGAATTTTTGTGTAAGGTGAAAGGTATGGGTCTTGCTTCAAGCTTCTGCACATGGAAATCCAGTTTTCCCAGCACCATTTATTGAATAGACTGTCCTTATTCCAGGGATTAGTTTTGGGTCTTTGATCAAATATAAGTTGGCTGTAGATGTTTGGATTGGTTTCTGGTGTTTCTATTCTGTTCCATTGGTCTATCCATCTGTTTCTGTACCAGTACCATGCTGTTTTGATAACAACTGCCCTGTAGTATGCCCTGAAATCTGGGATTGTGATGCCTCCGGCTTTGTTTTTGTTGTACAAGATAGCTTTGGCTATTCGAGGTCTTCTGTGTCTCCATATGAATTTCAGTATCATTTTTTCCAGATCTGAGAAGAATGTCTTCGGTATCTTGATTGGTATTGCATTGAATGTATAAATTGCTTTTGGGAGAATAGACATTTTGATGATATTGATTCTTCCAATCCATGAGCATGGAAGATTTCTCCATTTTTTGGTATCCTCTTCTATTTCTTTCTTTAAGGTTTTGTAGTTTTCATCATAGAGTTCTTTAACGTCCTTGGTTAAGTTTATTCCAAGGTATTTGATTGTTTTTGTGGCTATTGTGAATGGGATTGATTTTAGAAGTTCTTCCTCGGCCGTGGCATTGCCTGTGTATACAAAGGCTGTTGATTTTTGTGGATTGATTTTATATCCTGCTACTTTGCCAAACTCTTCGATGAGTTCCAATAGTCTCTTAGTAGAGTTCTTTGGGTCCCCTAAATAAAGAATCATATCATCTGCAAAGAGGGATAGTTTGACTTCTTCCTTCCCGATTTGTATCCCTTTAATTTCTTTTTCTTGCCTAATAGTTCTAGCTAAAACTTCCAGAACTATATTGAATAGCAGTGGTGAGAGTGGGCATCCCTGTCTGGTGCCAGATCTCAGCGGAAATGCTTCCAACTTTTCCCCATTCAATAGGATGTTGGCCGTGGGTTTTTCATATATTGCTTTGATTGTATTGAGGAATGTTCCTTCCATACCCAGTTTGCTTAGAGTTTTCATCATGAAAGGGTGTTGTATTTTATCAAATGCTTTCTCTGCGTCTATTGAGAGAATCATATGGTTTTTCTTCTTCAGTCTGTTAATGTGGTGTATTACGTTGATTGTTTTGCGGACGTTGAACCATCCTTGCATACCAGGGATAAATCCCACTTGGTCTGGGTGGATGATCTTTCTGATGTGTTGTTGCATTCTATTGGCCAGAATTTTATTGAGGATTTTTGCATCTATGTTCATCAGGGATATTGGTCTGTAATTCTCTTTCAATGCTGCATCTTTTTCCGGCTTAGGAATTAAGGTGATTGTGGCTTCATAGAAAGAATTTGGGAGAATTCCTTCTTTTTCGATTGCTCTGAATAGTTTGAGAAGCATTGGAGTTAGTTCTTCTCTAAATGTCTGGTAGAACTCAGCGGTGAATCCATCTGGTCCTGGGCTTTTCTTTGTTGGGAGGGCCTTTATTACTGTTTCAATTTCTGTGTCAGTTACGGGTCTGTTTAGGTTTCCTATGTCCTCCTGGCTCAATTTAGGTAGGTTGTATGTGTCCAAGAATCTATCCATTTCTGATAGATTTCCCTGTTTGCTGGCATACAAGTCCTTGTAGTAATTTCTGATGATTCTTTTTATTTCTGTGGTGTCTGTTGTTATGTTTCCTTTTTCATCTCTGATCCTATTGATTTTGGTCTTTTCTCTTCTTTTTTTAGTGAGTTGGGCCAATGGGGTGTCAATTTTGTTTATTTTTTCAAAAAACCAGCTCCTCGTTTGGCTGATTTTTTGTAATGTTTTTTTTGGATTCAATCCTGTTGATTTCTTCTTTGATTTTAATTATTTCCCTTCTTCTACTGGGTTTTGGTTTGGTTTGCTGCAGATTTTCTAGATCCTTGAGATGACTTGAAAGCTCATCTATTTGGTGCCTCTCCAATTTCTTGATGTAGGCTCCTATTGATATAAACTTTCCTCTTAGCACTGCTTTTGTTGTATCCCATAGGTTTTGGTATGTTGTGTTGTTATCCTCATTTACTTCCAGAAAATTTTTGATTTCTCTTTTAATTTCTTCTATGACCCATTGTTCATTCAGGAGCATGTTGTTCAATCTCCATGTGTTTGCACGTGCTCTGGGGATTCCCGAGTTGCTAATTTCCAATTTGATTCCTTTGTGGTCTGAGAAGCTGCATGGTATGATTCTAATTCTTTTGAATTTGCTGAGACTTGCTTTATGGCCTAGTATGTGGTCAATCCTAGAGAAGGTTCCATGTACTGCTGAGAAGAATGTAAAGTCCTTAGATGTAGGATGAAATGTTCTGTAGATATCTGTTAGATCCATTTGAGCTATAGTGTCATTTAAATCTACTGTCTCCTTGTTGATCTTCTGTCCTGATGATCTGTCTATCTCTGAGAGTGGAGTATTGAAGTCCCCCAGTACTATTGTATTGGGGTCTAAGTCTCCCTTTAAGTCCCTTAACAAGTCTTTTAAATAAGCTGGTGCCCTGTGATTCGGTGCATATACATTGATAATTGTTATATCTTCCTGTTGAATGGATCCCTTAATCATTAAATAGTGTCCCTCTTTGTCTCTCCTGACAGTTTTTATGGTAAAGTTTATGTTGTCCGATATTAAGATGGCTACGCCTGCTCTTTTTTCATTTCTGTTGGCATGGTATATCTTTTTCCAGCCTTTCACTTTCAGTCTGTATGGATCATTGTTGGAAAGATGAGTTTCTTGTAAGCAGCAAAAAGATGGGTTTTGTTCCTTAACCCAATCAGCCAATCGGTGTCTTTTAACTGGACAGTTCAAGCCATTAACATTCAATGTGACTATTGAGAAGGAGTAACTTTGCCCTGCCATTTGCCAAAGATATTTTCTGATACCTGGTTTGAGATTCCTGTGTTCTTTTGTTGTGAGGTTTCCTTCCTTTACCTTCCTTCATATTGGCTACCGTGTTTCTGTGTTTCTGTATGTAATACATCTTTAAGCATCTTTTGCAGGGCTGGACGAGTGGCGACAAATTCTTTCAGTTTCTGTTTGCTGTGAAAGGTCTTTATTTCACCTTCATTCACAAATGAGAGCTTTGCAGGATATAATATCCTGGGCTGGCAGTTTTTCTCTCTTAGTACCTGGGCTATATCTTGCCATTCTCTCCTGGCTTGTAGGGTTTCTGATGAGAAGTCAGCTGTAAGTCTAATTGGAGATCCTCTGAGAGTAATCTGGCGTTTCTCTCTTGCACATTTTAGGATCTTTTCTTTGTGTTTCACTGTGGTGAATTTGATTATGACGTGACGTGGCGAGGTTCTCTTTTGGTCATGTTTATTAGGGGTTCTATGAGCTTCCTGTACTAGGATGCCTCTGTCTTTCTCCAAATCTGGGAAATTTTCTGCTAGTATCTCACTAAAAAGGCCTTCTAATCCTTTCTCCCTTTCCATGCCTTCAGGAACTCCTAGAACCCGAATGTTGGGTTTTTTAATAGTATCCTGTAGATTCCTGACAGTGTTTTTTAGATTTCTGATTTCTTCTTCTTTTCTTTGATTTGACTGTTGCCTTTCCTGTTCTCTGTCTTCTAATTCCGATATTCTCTCTTCTGCTTCACCCATTCTGTTTTTAAGGCTCTCTAGTGTGTTTGCCATTTGATCTATTGAGTTCTTCATTTCATTGAGGTTTTTTGTCACTATCTCAATTTTATGTTCTACTAGTTTTTTCATTTCATTTTGATTTCTCCTTAATATTTCATTTTCACGGGAGAGATTTTCTACCTTGTCCATTAAGGATTTCTGTAGTTCAAGAATTTGTTTTTGAGAATTTCTTAATGTTCCTATCACTTTTTTGAGATCTGCTTCTTGCATTTCCTCTATCTCTTCATCTTCATAATCTTGCTTTGGCGTGTCTTTCTCATTTGGGGGCGTCATAGTGTCTTCCTTGCTTTTGTTACCTCGGCTTCTATGTTTATTGTTTGGCATGTTGGAGATAATTTATGGTTTTTTTTTTTTTTGTTTTTTTTTTTACTCAGTTGGGAGTGGAGTTAAGGGTAGTTGAAATCTGGCCTCTGTGAGTATTCGTTTGATCTACCTCTGGGACCACACCAAGAGTTTATTCAGCCCTCAATGTGTTCTCCAGTTTTGCTAAAGTTATTGAGTTTGGCTGCGCTTTAGATATGTAAAATCGCAGTGCTCTTTGTTTTGCTTGTTGAGTGAAGGGTGAGGCCTCTGTTTCCCTCCCCCCTCAATGTCTTGGATTTCTGAGGTCTTACCCTCTTCCGTTGGTTCCCGCGCTGGCGAGGTTCTGTGGCACGGCTCCCGCCGCTCACGGCTCCCGCCGCTCACGGCTCCCGTCGCTCACGGCTCCGCTTCCGCCGCCCGGCCGGCTCCCGCCGCTCACGGCTCCGCTTCCGCCGCCCGACCGGCTCCCGCCGCTCACGGCTCCGCTTCCGCCGCCCGGCTGGCTCCCGCCGCTCACGGCTCCGCTTCCGCCGCCCGGCCGCTCACTTTATCCGGATATTACTGGATGAAACCAGAAATATCCAGTTGAGTTTTGTCTAACTCAATATCAGATATATGCTACATGCTCTGTGATAATATTTTCCGCATATGATCGACGGACTTTAATGCATTGAATGTTTTTATCAGGGAACATGTAATTTTGTACCATAGAAACACTAACTGGTTCCACATGGAGACACCAGCTCTGCAAATTCGTATTTTCTAGGGAGAAATCTAGAGGAACTGCGGCAAACAAACATGATATTTCTGTTTGTCTAGATGACACTTTATACACTTGCCAAACGAAAAGACTTTGCTTTTCTCCAAAACCATTTTTACTCTGATTTATTGGTACATTGCATGCGAATTGCACATGACTTTCTCCAGATATGACTGAATTAAAGCAGAAATATCCGGTTGTGTTTCGGATAACTGAATCCGAAATATTGTGAATGCCTCTGTGTTTGTGTTTTCTGGATATTATCGAAGGACTCTATTGTTTTGAATGTTTTTGTCAGGGAACATTTAATTTTGTACCGTAGAAACACTACTTGGTTCCATAGGGAGACACCAGGTCTACACATTCGTATTTTCTAGGCAGAAAGCTAGATGAACTGCGGCAAACAAACATGACGTTCTCTTTGTATAGATGACATTTTATGCACTTGCCTAATGAAAACACTTTGCTTTTCTTCAAAGCCATTTTTAGTGTGATTTTCTCGGACCATTGCATATGAATTCCACACAAGTTTGTCCGGATATGACTGGATGAAACTAGAAATATCCGGTTTTGTTTTGGCTAATTCCATCCCAGTTATGGCTACAGCCTGTGTGTTTGTGTTTTCTGGATATTATCGACGGAAGTTATTGTTTTGAATGTTTTTTACAAGGGAACATTTAAATTTTGCTCGGAAACACTAATTGGTTCCGCATGGAGTCACCAGCTCTACACATTCGCCTTTTCTAGGGAGAAAGCTAGAGGAACTGCGGCAAACAAACATGTTATTTCTGTTTGTATAGATAACATTTTATGCACTTGCCTAACGAAAGAACTTTGCTTTTCTTCAAAACCATTTATACTATAAAGTCTCGGTCCATTGTATACGAATTCCAAAACACTTTGTCCGGATATGACTGGATGAATCCAGAAAGATCCGGTGGTGTTTTGGCTAACTCAATCCCAGATATTGCTACAGGCTCTGTGATAATGTTTAGTGGATATTATCTACAGACTTTATTGTTTTGAATGTTTTTTATCAGGGAACATTTAATTTTGTGCTGAGAAACACTAATTGGTTCCACATGGAGACACCAGCTCTACACATTCTTATTTTCTAGGGAGAAAACTAGAGGAACTGTGGCAAACAAACATGATATTTCTGTTTGTATAGATGAAATTTTATGCACTTGACTAACGAAAAGACGTTGCTTTTCTCAAAACCATTTGTACTGTGATTTTCCCTGTCCATTTCCTATGAATTGCACACCACTTAGTCCGGATATGACTGGATGAAAGCAGAAATATCCGGTTGTGTTTTGGCTAACTCTATCCCAAATATTGCTACAGCCTCTGTGTTTGTGATTTCTGGAGATTATCAACGGACTTTATTGTTTTGAATGTTTTTCATCAGGGAACCTTTAATTTTGTGCTTGGAAACCTTAATTGGTTCCACATGGAGACACCAGCTCTACACATTCTAATTTTCTAGGGAGAAATCTACAGGAACTGAGGCAAACAATCATGATATTTCTGTTTGTATGAATGACATTTTAAACACTTGCCTAATGAGAAGATTTGCTTTTCTCCAAAATCATTTTTACTGTAATTTACTCGATATATTGCATACGAATTCCACACCAGTTTGTCCCGTATGACTTTATTATACCAGAAATATCCGGTTGTATTTTGGCTATCTCAATCCCAGATATTGTTACAGCTTCTGTGATTGTGTTTCCCAGATATTATCAACTGACTTGATTGTTTTGAATGTTTTTTTATAAGGGAACATTTAATTTTGAACCGTAGAAACACTAATTAGTTCCAGATAGAGACACCAGCTCTACACATTTTATTTTCTACAGAGAAAGCTAGAGGAACTGCGTCAAATAAATATGACATTTCTGTTTGTATAGATGAAATTTTATGCACTTGCCTAACGAAAAGGCTTTGCTTTTCTCCAAAACAATTTTACTGTGATTTTCTCAGTCCATTGCATACGAATTCCACACCAGTTTGTCCCGGCATGACTTTATGAAATCAGAGACATCCAGTTGTGTTTTGTCTAACTCAATCCGAGATATTGCTACAGCCACTGTGTTTGTGTTTTCTGGATATTATCAATGAAGTTTATGGTGTTGAAGGTTTTTTCATGAGGGAACATTTAATTTTGTGCTGGGAAACACTAGTTGACTCCACATGGAAACATAAGCTCTACACATTCATATTTTCAAGGGATAAAGCCAGAGGAACTGTGGCAAACAAACATGATATTTCTGTTTGCATACATGACATTTTATGCACTGGCCAAAGGAAAAGACTTTGCTTTTCTCCAAAACCATTTTGACTGTGATTTTCTAGGTCAGTTGCATACGAATTCCTCAGCACTTTGTCCGGATATGACTGGAGAAACCAGAAATATCCGGTTGTGTTTTGGCAAACTCAATCCAAGATATTGTTACAGCGTCTGTGTTTGTGTTTGCCAGATATTATTAACGTACTTTATTGTTTTGAATGTATTTTATCAGGCAACATTTATTTTTCCACCGTAGAAACACTAATTGGTTCCACATGGAGACACCAGCTCTATATATTCGTATATTCTAGGGAGAAAGCTAGAGGAACTGCTTCAAACAAACATGATATTTCGGTTTCAATAGATGACATTTTATGCACATGCCTAATGAAAACACTTTGCTTTTCTCCAAAACCATATTTACTGTGATTTTCTTGGTCCATTGCATATGAATTCTACCACACTTTGTCGGGATGTGACTGGAAGAAACCAGAAATATCCGGTTGTGTTTTGGCTAACTCAATCCCAGATATTGCTACAGCATCTGTGTTTGTGATTTCCGGATGTGATCAATGGACTTTATTATTTTGAATATTTTTTATGAGGGAACATTTAATTTTGTGCTTGGAAACACTAGTTGTCTCCACATGGAGTCACCCGCTCTACACATTCGTATTTTCTTGGGAGAAAGCTAGAGGAACTGTGGCAAACAAACATGATATTTCTGTTTGTATAGATGACATTTTATGCACTTGCCTAAATAGAAGACTTTGCTTTTCTCCAAAAGCATTTTTACTCTAATTTTATCAGTCCATTGCATACGAATTCCACACCATTTGTCCGGGTATGACTGGATGAAACCAGGAATATCCGATTGTGTTTTGGCTAACTCAATCCGAAATATTGTGAACACCTCTGTGTATTCTGTTTTCTGGATATTATCGATGGACTTTATTGTTTTGAATATGGTTTATCAGGCAACATGTAATTTTGTGCTGGGAAACACTAATTGGTTCCACATTGAAACACCAGCTCTAAACATTTCTAATTTTCTTGGGAGAAAGCTATAGAAAATGCAGCAAACAAACATGATATTACTGTTTGTAAGATGACATTTTATGCACTTGCTTAAAGAAAAGAATTTGCTTTTCTCCAAAATCGTTATTACTGTGATTTTTCGGTCCATTGTATACGAACTCCACACCACTTTCCAAATATGCCTGTATGAATCCTGAATTATCCGGTTGTGTTTTGGCTAACTCAATCTGAAATATTGTGAAACCCTCTGTGTTTGTGTTTTCTGGATATTATCGATGGAATTTATGGTTTTGAATGTTGTTTATCAGGGAACATTTAATTTTGTGCTGGGAAACACTAATTGGTTCCCCATGGATACACCAGCGCTACACATTCATATTTTCTAGGGAGAAAGTGGAGGAACTGTGGCAAACAAATATGATATTTCTGTTTGTATAGAACAATTTATACACTTGCCGAAGGAAAAGACTTTGCTTTCCTCCAAAATCATTTCACTGTGATTTTCTCGGTCCATTGAGTCGAATTCCACACCAGTTTGTCCGGACATGACTGGATGAAATCAGAAATATCCGGTTGTGTTTTGGCTAACTCAATCCCAGATTTTGCTACAGCCTCTGTGTTTATGTTTTCCGGATATTTCCACGGACTTTTTGTTTTGAATGTTTTTTTATCAGGGAACATTTAATTTTATGGTGGGAAACACTAGGTGTCTCCAGATGGAGACACCAGCTCTACACATTCGTATTTTCTAGGGAGAAAGCTAGAGGAACTGTGGCAAACAAACATATATCTGTTTGTATACATGACATTTTATGCACTTGCCCAACGAATAGACTTTGCTTTTCTCCAAAACCATATTACTGTGATTTTCTCGGTCCATTGCATACGAATTCCATACCACATTGTCTGGATATGACTGGATGAAACCAGAAATATCTGGTTGTGTTTTGGCTACCTCAATCCCAGATATTGATACTTCCTCTGTGGTTGTGTTTTCCGGATATTATCAACGGACTTTATTGTTTTGAATGTTTTTTATCAGGAAACATTTAATTTTGTGCTGGGAAACTCTAATTGGTTCAACATGCAGACACCAGCTCTACACATTTGTATTTTCTAGGGAGAAAGCTAGAGGAATTGCAGCAAACAAACATGACATTTCTTTTTTTATAGATTACATTTTATGCAGTTGCCTAACGAAAGGACATTGCTTTTCTCCCAAACCATTTTACTGTGACTTTCTCAATCCGGTCCATTGCATACTAATTCCACACAACTTTGTCCAGATATGACTGGATGAAACCAGCAATATCCGGTTGTGTTTTGGCTCACTCAATCCGAAATATTGTGAAAACGTCTGTGTTTGTGTTTTCCGGATATTATCAACGAACTTTATTGTTTTGAATGTTTGTATCAGGGAACATTTAATTTTGTACCGTAGAAACACTAATTGGTTCCACATGGAGACACCAGCTCTACACATTCATATTTTCTAGGGTGAAAGCTAGATGAACTGCGGCAAAAAATCATGACATTTCTGTTTGAATAGATGACAATTTAGACACTTGCCTAAAGAAAAGACTTTGCTTTTCTCCAAAACCATTTTTCTCTGATTTTATCAGTCCATTGCATACGAATTCTACAAAACTTTGTACAGATATGACTGGATTAACGAGATATATCCGGTTGTGTTTTGGCTAACTCCATCTGAAATATTCTGAAAGCCTCTGTGTTTGTGTTTTCTGGATATTATCGATGGACTTTATTGTTTTGAATGTTTTTTTTTCAGGGAACATTTAATTTTTTGCTTGGAAACACAAATTGGTTCCAAATGGAGACACCAGCTCTACAAATTCGTAATTTCTAGGGAGAAAGCTAGAGGACCTGTGGCAAACAAACATGATATTTCTGTTTGTATAGATGACATTTCATGGACTTGCCAAACTCAAAGACTTTGCTTTATTCCAAAACCATTTTTACTGTGATTCTCTTGGTCTATTGCATTACACACCACTTTGTTCAGATATGCATGGATGAAACCAGAAATATCCGGTTGTGTTTTGGCTAACTCAATCCGAAATATTGTGAAAGCCTCTGTGTTTGTGTTTTCTGGATATTATCGATGGACTTTATTGTTTTGAATGTTTCTTTATTGGGGAACATTTTATTTTGAGCTTGGATACACTAATTGGTTCCACATGGAGACACCAGCTCTACACATTCGTATTTTCTAGGGAGAAAGCTAGATGAACTGCGGCAAAGAAACATGATATTTTTTTTTTTATATAGATGACATTTTTTGCACTGGCAGAAGGAAAAGACTTTGTTTTTCTCCAAAACCATTTTTACTGTGATTTTCTCTGTCCATTTCATAAGAATTCCACACCACTTAGTCCGGATATGACTGGATGAAACCTGAAATATCTGGTTTTGTTTTGGCTAACTCAATCCCAGATTTGTGAGAGCCTCTCTGTTTGTGTTTTCCGGATATTATCGACATACTATCTTGTTTTGAATGTTTATTATCAGGGAACATTTAATTGAGTGCTGGGACACACTAATTGGTTCCACATGGAGACACCAGCTCTACACATTCATATTTTCTAGGGAGAAAGTTAGAGGAACTGCTGCAAACTAACATCATATTTCTGTTTGTACAGATGACATTTTATGCAGTTCCCTAACGAAAAGACTTTGCTTTTTTCCAAATCCATTTTTCCTGTGATTGTCTGTGTCCATTGCATAGGAATTCCACACCAGTTTGTCCGGATATGACTGGATGAAAACAGAAATATCCAGTTGTGTTTTGGCTAACTGAATCCCAGATATTGCTGCAGCCTCTGTGTTTGTGTTTTCCGGATATTATCAACAGACTTTATTGTTTTGAATGTTTTTTATCAGGAAACAATTAATTTTGTGCTTGCAAAAACAAAATGGTTCAAATGCAGACACCACCTCTACACATTCGTATTTTCTAGGGAGAAAGCTAGAGGAACTGTGGCAAACAAACATGATATTTCTGTTTGTATAGATGACATTTTATGCACTTGCCTAAGGAAAAGACTTTACTTTTCTCCAAAACCATTTGTATTTTTATTTTCTTGCTCCATTGCATACGAATGCCACACCACTTTGCCCGGATAAGACTGGTTGAAATCAGAAATATCCGGATGTGTTTTGGCTAACTACATCCCACATATAGCTACAGCCTCTTTCTTTGTGTATTCCAGATATTATTAACGGACTCAATGGTTTGAATGTATTTTATAAGGGAACATTTATTTTAGTGCTTGGAAACACTAATTGGTTCCACGTGCAGACACCAGATCTACACATTCGTATTTTCTATGGAGAAAGCTAGAGGATATGCGGCAAAGAAACATAATTCTGTTTGTATACATGTCAATTTATGCACATGCCTAAGGAAAAGACCTTGCTTTTCTCCAAAACCATTTTACTGTGATTATCTCAGTCCATTGCATATGAATGCCACACAACTTTTTCCGGATATGACTGGATGAATCCAGAAAGATTTGTTTGTGTTTTGGCTAACCCCATCCCAGATATTGCGACAGCCTCTGTGTTTGTGTTTTCCGGATATTATCGATGGACTTTATTGTTTTGAATGTTTTTTTCGGGGAATATTTAATTTAGTGCTGGGAAACACAAATTGGTTCCACATGGAGACACCAGCTCTACTCATTCGTATTTTTTAGGGATAAACCTAGAGCAGCTGCGGCAAACAAACATGGTATTTCTGTTTGTATAGATGGCTTTTTATCTACTTGCCTAATGAAAAGACTTTGCTTTTCTCGAAAAGCATATTTATTGTGATTGTCTATGTCCATTTCATACAAATGTCACACCACTTTGTCCGGATATGACTGGATGAAACCAGAAATATCCGGTTGTTTTTGGCTAACTCAATTTCAGATATTGCGAAAGTCTCTGTGTTTGTGTTTTCGGGGTATTATCGATGGAATTTATTGTTTGGAATGTTTTTAATCAGGGAACATTTAATTTTCTGTTGGGAAACAATAGTTGGTTCCACATGGTGACACCAGCTCTACACATTCGTATTTTCTTGGGAGAAAGCTAGAGGAACTGCTGCTAACCAAGATGATATTTCTGTTTGTGTAGATGACATTTTATGCACTTGCCTAATGAAAAGACTTTGCTTTTCTCCAAAACCAATTTAATGTGATTGTCTGTGTGTATTGTATACAAATTCTACACCACTTTCTCCGGAGATGATGGATGAAACCAGAAATATCCAGTTGTGTTTTGGCTAACTCAATCCCACATATTGCGAGAGCCACTGTGTTTGTGTTTTCTGGATATTATCGACGGACTTTATTTTATTGAAAGTTTATTATCAGGGAACATTTAATTGTGTGCTCGGAAACAATAGTTGGTTCCACATGGAGTCACCAGCTTTACACATTTGTATTTTGTAGGGAGAAAGCTCAAGGAACTGCAGGAAACAAACATGATATTTCTGTTTGCATAAGTGACATTTATGCACTTGCCTAATGAAAAAACTTTGCTTTTCTCGAAAACCATTTTGACTTTGATATTCCCGGTCCATTGCATACAAATTCCGCACAACTTTGTCAGGATATGACTGGATGAAACCAGAAATATCCGGTTGTGTTTTGGCTAACTTAATCGCACATATGCGACAGCCGCTGTGTTTGTGTTTTCTGGATATTATCGATAAACTTTATTTTGTTGAATGTTTATTATCAAGGAACATTTAATTTTCTGCTGGGAAACACTAATTGGTTCCACATGGTGACACCAGCTCTACACATTCGAATTTTCTTGGGAGAAGCTAGATGAACTGCGGCAAACAAACATGATATTTCTGTTTGTATAGCTGACATCTTATGCATTTGCCTAACGAAAAGAATATGCTTTTCTTCAGAAACATTTTTACTGTGATGTTCCCGGTCCATTGCATACAAATTCCACATCACTTTGTCAGGATATGACTGGATGAAACCAGAAATATCCGGTTTTCTTTTGGCTAATTCAATCCGAAATATTGCTACAGCCTCTGTGTTTGTGTTTTCTGGATATTATCGAGGAACTATATTATTGTAAGTGTTTTTCATAAGGGAACATTTAATTTTGTGCTTGGAAACACTAATTGGTTCCACATGGAGACACCGACTCTACACATTCGTATTTTCTAGGGAGCAAGCAAGAGGAACTGCGGCAAACAAACATGATATTTCTGTTGGTATAGGTGACATTTTATGCACTTGCCTAAGAGAAACACTTTGCTTTTCTGCAAAACCATTTATACAGTGATTGTCTCGGGCCATTGCATATGAATTCCACACCACGTTGTCCGGATATGACTGCATGAAACCGGAAATATCCGGTTGTGTTTTGGCTAACTCAATCCCAGATATTGCTACAGACTCTGTGTTTGTGTTTACTGGATATTATCAATGGACTTTATGGTTTTTAATGTTTTTTATCGGGGAACATTTTATTTTGAGCTTGGATACAGTAATTGGTTCCACATGGAGACACCAGCTCTACATATTCCTATTTCTAGGTAGAAAGCTAGAGGAACTTCGGCAAACAAACATGATATTTGTGTTTGTATAGATGACATTTTATTCACCTGCCTAACAAAAAGACTTTGCTTTTCTTCAAAAGCATTTGTACTCTGATTTTCTCGGCCCATTGCATAAGAATTTCACACCAGTTTGTCCGGGTATGACTGGATGAAACCAGGAATATCCGATTGTGTTTTGGCTAACTCAATCCGAAATATTGTGAACACCTCTGTGTATTCTGTTTTCTGGATATTATCGATGGACTTTATTGTTTTGAATATGGTTTATCAGGCAACATGTAATTTTGTGCTGGGAAACACTAATTGGTTCCACATTGAAACACCAGCTCTAAACATTTCTAATTTTCTTGGGAGAAAGCTATAGAAAATGCAGCAAACAAACATGATATTACTGTTTGTAAGATGACATTTTATGCACTTGCTTAAAGAAAAGAATTTGCTTTTCTCCAAAATCGTTATTACTGTGATTTTTCGGTCCATTGTATACGAACTCCACACCACTTTCCAGATATGCCTGTATGAATCCTGAATTATCCGGTTGTGTTTTGGCTAACTCAATCTGAAATATTGTGAAACCCTCTGTGTTTGTGTTTTCTGGATATTATCGATGGAATTTATGGTTTTGAATGTTGTTTATCAGGGAACATTTAATTTTGTGCTGGGAAACACTAATTGGTTCCCCATGGATACACCAGCGCTACACATTCATATTTTCTAGGGAGAAAGTGGAGGAACTGTGGCAAACAAATATGATATTTCTGTTTGTATAGAACAATTTATACACTTGCCGAAGGAAAAGACTTTGCTTTCCTCCAAAATCATTTCACTGTGATTTTCTCGGTCCATTGAGTCGAATTCCACACCAGTTTGTCCGGATATGACTGGATGAAATCAGAAATATCCGGTTGTGTTTTGGCTAACTCAATCCCAGATATTGCTACAGCTTCTGTGTTTGTGTTTACTGGATGTTATCAACGGACTTTATTGTTTTGAATGTTTTTTATCGGGGAACATTTTATTTTGAGCTTGGATACAGTAATTGGTTCCACATGGAGACACCAGCTCTGCACATTCCTATTTTCTATGGAGAAAGCTCGAGGAACTGCGGAAATCAAACATGATATTTCTGTTTGTATAGATGACATTTTATGCACTTGCCTAACGAAAAGACTTTGCTTTTCTCCAAATCCATTTTTACTGTGATTTTCTCGGTCCATTGCATACAAATTCCACACCAGTTTGACCGGATATGAAGGGGTGAAACCGGAAATATCCGGTTTTGTTTTAGCTAACTCAATCCCAGATATTGATACTTCCTCTGTGTTTGTGTTTTCTGGATATTATCCACGGACTTTATAGTTTTCAATGCTTTTCTAACGGGGAACATTTTATTTTGAGCTTGGATACAGTAATTGGTTCCACATGGAGACACCAGCTCTACAAATTCACATTTTCTAGGTAGAAAGCTAGAGGAACTGCGGCAAACAAACATGATATCTCTGTTTCTATAGATGACATTTTATGCACTTGCCTAATGAAAAGACTTTGCTTTTCTCCAAAACCATTTTTACTGTGATTTTCTCGTCCATTGCATACGAATTCCACACCAGTTTGACCGGATATGACTGGATGAAACCGGAAATATCTGGTTTTCTTTTGGCTAATTCAATCCGAAATATTGCTACAGCCTCTGTGTTTGTTTTTTCTGGATATTATCAATGGACTTTATGGTTTTGTATGCTTTTTATCGGGGAACATTTTATTTTGAGCTTGGATACAGTAATTGGTTCCACATGGAGACACCAGTCTACATATTCCTATTTCTAGGTAGAAAGCTAGAGGAACTGCGGCAAACAAACATGATATTTCTGTTTGTATAGATGACATTTTATGCACTTGCCTAACAAAAAGACTTTGCTTTTCTTCAAAAGCATTTGTACTCTGATTTTCAGTCCATTGCATAAGAATTTCACACCAGTTTGTCCGGATATGACTGGATGAAACCAGAAATATCCGGTTGTGTTTTGGCTAATTCAATCCCAGATATTGCTACAGCTTCTGTGTTTGTGTTTACTGGATGTTATCAACGGACTTTATTGTTTTGAATGTTTTTTATAAGAGAACATTTTATTTTGAGCTTGGATATAGTAATTGGTTCCACATGGAGACACCAGCTCTACACACTCCTATTTTCTAGGGAGAAAGCTCGAGGAACTGCGGCAATCAAACATGATATTTCTGTTTGTATAGATGACATTTTATGCACTTGCCTAACAAAAAGACTTTGCTTTTCTCCAAAACCATTTTTACTGTGATTTTCTCGGTCCATTGTATACCAATTCCACACCAGTTTGTCCCGATATGACTGGATGAAACTGGAAATATCCGGTTGTGTTTTGGCTAACTCAATCCCAGATATTGCTACAGCCTCTGTGTTTGTGTTTTCTGGATATTATAAATGGACTTTATGGTTTTTAATGTTTTTTATCGGGGAACATTTTATTTTGAGCTTGGATACAGTAATTAGTTCCACATGGAGACACCATCTCTACATATTCGTATTTTCTAGGGAGAATGCTAGAGGGACTGCGGCAAACCAACCTGATATTTCTGTTTGTATAGATGACATTTTATGCACTTGCCTAACGAAAAGACCTTGCTTTTCTCCAGAACCATTTTTGCTGTGATTTTCTTGGTCCATTGCATACGAAATCCACACGACTTTGTGCGCATATGACTGGATGAAACCAGAAATATCCGGTTGTGTTTTGGCTAACTCAATCCGAACTATTGTCAAAACCACTGTGTTTGCGATTTCTGGATATTATCAATGGACTTTATTGTTTTGAATGTTTTTATCAGGGAACATTTTATTTTGAGCTTGGAAAAACCAATTGGTTCATCATGGGGACACCAGCTCTACATATTCGTATTTTCTAGGGAGAAAGCTCGAGGAACTGTGGTAATCAAACATGATATTTCTGTTTGTATAGATGACATTTTATGCACTTGCCTAACGAAAAGACTTTGCTTTTCTCCAAATCCATTTTTACTGTGATTTTCTCGGTCCATTGCATACAAATTCCACACCAGTTTGACCGGATATGAAGGGGTGAAACCGGAAATATCCGGTTTTGTTTTAGCTAACTCAATCCCAGGTATTGATACTTCCTCTGTGTTTGTGTTTTCTGGGTATTATCCAAAGACTTTATTGTTTTCAATGCTTTTTTAACGGGGAACATTTTATTTTGAGCTTGGATACAGTAATTGGTTCCACATGGAGACATAGCTCTACAAATTCATATTTTCTAGGTAGAAAGCTAGAGGAACTGCGGCAAACAAACATGATATTTCTGTTTGTATAGATGACATTTTATGCAGTTGCCTAACGAAAAGACATTCCTTTTCCCCAAAACCATTTTTACTGTGATATTCTCAGTCCATTGCATACAAATTCCACACCAGTTTATCCGGATATGTCTGGATGAAACCAGAAATATCCGATTGTGTTTTGGCTAATTCAATCCGAAATATTGTTACAGCCTCTGTGTATTTGTTTACTTTATATTATCAATGGACTTTAATGTTTTGAATGTTTTTTCTCGGGGAACATTTTATTTTGAGCTTGGATACAGTAATTGGTTCCACATGGAGACACCAGCTCTACATATTCGTATTTCCTAGGGAGAAAGCTAGAGGAACTGCAGCAATCAAACATGATATTTCTGTTTGTATAGATGACATTTTATGCACTTGCCTAACAAAAAGACTTTGCTTTTCTTCAAAAGCATTTGTACTCTGATTTTCTCAGCCCATTGCATAAGAATTTCGCACCAGTTTGTCCGCATATGACTGGATGAAACCAGAAATATCCGGTTGTGTTTTGGCTAACTCAATCCGAAATATTGTGAAAGCCTCTGTGTTTGTGTTTGCTGGATATTATCGATGGACTTTATGGTTTTGAATTTTTTATCAGGGAACATTTCATTTTGTACCGTTGAAACACTAATTGGTTCATCATGGGGACATCAGCTCTACACATTCCTATTTCTAAGGAGAAAGCTAGATGAACTGTGGTAAACAAACATGATATTTCTGTTTGTATAGATGACATTTTATGCACTTGCCTAACGAAAAGACTTTGCTTTTCTCCAAAACCATTTTTACTGTGATTTTTTTGGTCCATTGCATCCGAATTCCACACCAGTTTGTCTGGATATGACTGGATGAAACCAGAAATATCCGGTTGTGTTTTGGCTAACTCAATCCCAGATATTGCTACTGCTTCTGTGTTTGTGTTTACTGGATGTTATCAACGGACTTTATGTTTTGAATGTTTTTTATCGGGGAACATTTTATTTTGAGCTTGGATACAGTAATTGGTTCCACATGGAGACACCAGCTCTACACATTCCTATTTCTAGGGTGAAAGCTAGAGGAACTGCGGCAATCAAACATGATATTTCTGTTTGTATAGATGACATTTTATGCACTTGCCTAACGAAAAGACTGCTTTTCTCCAAAACGATTTTTACTGTGATTTTTTCGGTCCATTGCATCCGAAATCCACACCAGTTTGTCCCGATATGACTGGATGAAACCGGAAATATCCGGTTGTGTTTTGGCTAACTCAATCCCAGATATTGCTACAGCCTCTGTGTTTGTGTTTACTGGATATTATCAATGGACTTTATGGTTTTTAATGTTTTTTATCGGGGAACATTTTATTTTGAGCTTGGATACAGTAATTGGTTCCACATGGAGACACCTGCTCTACATATTCGTATTTTCTAGGGAGAAAGCTAGAGGAACTGCGGCAAACAAACGTTATATTTCTGTTTGTATAGATGACATTTTATGCACTTGCCTAACGAAAAGACCTTGCTTTTCTCCAGAACCATTTTTGCTGTGATTTTCTTGGTCCATTGCATACGAAATCCACACGACTTTGTGCGCATATGACTGGATGAAACCAGAAATATCCGGTTGTGTTTTGGCTAACTCAATCCGAACTATTGTCAAAACCTCTGTGTTTGTGTTTTCTGGATATTATAGATGGACTTTATTGTTTTGAATGTTTTTATCAGGGAACATTTTATTTTAAGCTTGGAAACACCAATTGGTTCATCATGGGGACACCAGCTCTACATATTCGTATTTTCTAGGGAGAAAGCTCGAGGAACTGCTGCAAACAAACATGATATTTCTGTTTGTATAGATGACATTTTATGCACTTGCCTAACGAAAAGACTTTGCTTTTCTCCAAAACCATTTTTACTGTGATTTTCTTCGTCCATTGCATACGAATTCCACAACAGTTTGACCGGATATGAAGGGGTGAAACCGGAAATATCCGGTTTCGTTATAGCTAACTCAATCCCAGATATTGCTACATCATCTGTGTTTGTGTTTTCTGGATAATATCCTCGGACTTTATTGTTTTGAATGCTTTTTTAACGGGGAACATTTTATTTTGTGCTTGGATACAGTAATTGGTTCCACATGGAGACACCAGCTCTACATATTCGTATTTTCTAGGGAGAAAGCTAGATGAACTGCGGCAATCAAACATGATATTTCTGTTTGTATAGATGACATTTTATGCTCTTGCCTAACAAAAAGACTTTGCTTTTCTCCAAAACAATTTTTACTGTGATTTTCTCGGTCCGTTGCATACGAATTCCACACCAGTTTGTCTGGATATGACTGGATGAAACCGGAAATATCCGGTTTTGTTTTGGCTAACTGAATCCGAAATATTGTGAAAGATTCTGTGTTTGTGTTTTCTGGATATTATCAATGGACTTTATTGTTTTGTATGCTTTTTATTGGGAAACATTTAATTTTGAGCTTGGAAACAGTAATTGGTTCCACATGGAGACACCAGCTCTACATAATCGTATTTCCTAGGTAGAAAGCTAGAGGAACTGCGGCAAACAAACATGATATTTCTGTTTGTCTAGATGACATTTTATGCAGTTGCCTAACGAAAAGACTTTGCTTTTCTCCAAAACCATTTTTACTGTGATATTCTCAGTCCATTGCATACGAATTCCACACCAGTTTATCCGGATATGTCTGGATGAAACCAGAAATATCCGATTGTGTTTTGGCTAATTCAATCCGAAATATTGTTACAGCCTCTGTGTATTTGTTTACTTTATATTATCAATGGACTTTAATGTTTTGAATGTTTTTTCTCGGGGAACATTCTATTTTGAGCTTGGATACAGAAATTGGTTCCACATGGAGACACCAGCTCTACACATTCCTATTTCTAGGGTGAAAGCTAGAGGAACTGCGGCAATCAAACATGATATTTCTGTTTGTATAGATGACATTTTATGCACTTGCCTAACGAAAAGACTGCTTTTCTCCAAAACCATTTTTACTGTGATTTTCTCGGTCCATTGCATACGAATTCCACACCAGTTTGCCCCGATATGACTGGATGAAACCGGAAATATCCGGTTGTGTTTTGGCTAACTCAATCCCTAATATTGCTACAGCCACTGTGTTTGTGTTTACTGGATATTATCAATGTACTTTATGGTTTTTAATGTTTTTTATCGGGGAACATTTTATTTTGAGCTTGGATACAGTAATTAGTTCCACATGGAGACACCTGCTCTACATATTCGTATTTTCTAGGGAGAAAGCTAGAGGAACTGCGGCAAACAAACGTTATATTTCTGTTTGTATAGATGACATTTTATGCACTTGCCTAACGAAAAGACCTTGCTTTTCTCCAGAACCATTTTTGCTGTGATTTTCTTGGTCCATTGCATACGAAATCCACACGACTTTGTGCGCATATGACTGGATGAAACCAGAAATATCCGGTTGTGTTTTGGCTAACTCAATCCGAACTATTGTCAAAACCTCTGTGTTTGTGTTTTCTGGATATTATCGATGGACTTTATTGTTTTGAATGTTTTTATCAGGGAACATTTTATTTTGAGCTTGGAAACACCAATTGGTTCATCATGGGTACACCAGCTCTACATATTCATATTTTCTAGGGAGAAAGCTCGAGGAACTGCGGCAAACAAACATGATATTTCTGTTTCTATAGATGACATTTTATGCACTTGCCTAACGAAAAGACTTTGCTTTTCTCCAAAACCATTTTTACTGTGATTTTCTTCGTCCATTGCATACGAATTCCACAACAGTTTGACCGGATATGAAGGGGTGAAACCGGAAATATCCGGTTTTGTTATAGCTAACTCAATCCCAGATATTGCTACATCATCTGTGTTTGTGTTTTCTGGATATTATCCACGGACTTTATTGTTTTGAATGCTTTTTTAACGGGGAACATTTTATTTTGTGCTTGGATACAGTAATTGGTTCCACATGGAGACACCAGCTCTACATATTCGTATTTTCTAGGGAGAAAGCTAGATGAACTGCGGCAATCAAACATGATATTTCTGTTTGTATAGATGACATTTTATGCACTTGCCTAACAAAAAGACTTTACTTTTCTCCAAAACAATTTTTACTGTGATTTTCTCGATCCATTGCATACGAATTCCACACCAGTTTGTCCGGATATGACTGGATGAAACCGGAAATATCCGGTTGTGTTTTGGCTAACTCAATCCGAAATATTGTGAAAGATTCTGTGTTTGTGTTTTCTGGATATTATCAATGGACTTTATTGTTTTGTATGCTTTTTATTGGGAACCATTTAATTTTGAGCTTGGAAACAGTAATTGGTTCCACATGGAGACACCAGCTCTACATAATCGTATTTCCTAGGTAGAAAGCTAGAGGAACTGCGGCAAACAAACATGATATTTCTGTTTGTCTAGATGACATTTTATGCAGTTGCCTAACGAAAAGACTTTGCTTTTCTCCAAAACCATTTTTACTGTGATATTCTCAGTCCATTGCATACGAATTCCACACCAGTTTATCCGGATATGTCTGGATGAAACCAGAAATATCCGATTGTGTTTTGGCTAATTCAATCCGAAATATTTTTACAGCCTCTGTGTATTTGTTTACTTTATATTATCAATGGACTTTATAGTTTTGAAAGTTTTTATCGGGGAACATTCTATTTTGAGCTTGGATACAGTAATTGGTTCCACATGGAGACACCAGCTCTACATATTCGTATTTCCTAGGGAGAAAGCTAGAGGAACTGCGGCAATCAAACATGATATTTCTGTTTGTATAGATGACATTTTATGCACTTGCCTAACAAAAAGACTTTGCTTTTCTTCAAAAGCATTTGTACTCTGATTTTCTCAGCCCATTGCATAAGAATTTCGCACCAGTTTGTCCGCATATGACTGGATGAAACCAGAAATATCCGGTTGTGTTTTGGCTAACTCAATCCAAAATATTGTGAAAGCCTCTGTGTTTGTGTTTGCTGGATATTATCGATGGACTTTATGGTTTTGGATTTTTTATCAGGGAACATTTCATTTTGTACCGTTGAAACACTAATTGGTTCATCATGGGGACACCAGCTCTACACATTCCTATTTCTAAGGAGAAAGCTAGATGAACTATGGTAAACAAACATGATATTTCTGTTTGTATAGATGACATTTTATGCACTTGCCTAACGAAAAGACTTTGCTTTTCTCCAAAACCATTTTTACTGTGATTTTTTCGGTCCATTGCATCCGAATTCCACACCAGTTTGTCCGGATATGACTGGATGAAACCAGAAATATCCGGTTGTGTTTTGGCTAACTCAATCCGAAATATTGTGAAAGCCTCTGTGTTTGTGTTTTCTGGATATTATCGATGGACTTTATGGTTTTGAATTTTTTATCAGGGAACATTTCATTTTGTACCGTTGAAACACGAATTGGTTCATCATGGGGACACCAGCTCTACACATTCCTATTTATAAGGAGAAAGCTAGATGAACTGTGGTAAACAAACATGATATTTCTGTTTGTATAGATGACATTTTATGCACTTGCCTAACGAAAAGACTTTGCTTTTCTCCAAAACCATTTTTACTGTGATTTTTTCGGTCCATTGCATCCGAATTCCACACCAGTTTGTCCGGATATGACTGGATGAAACCAGAAATATCCGGTTGTGTTGTGGCTAACTCAATCCGAAATATTGTGAAAGCCTCTCTGTTTGTGTTTTCTGGATATTATCGATGGACTTTATGGTTTTGAATTTTTTATCAGGGAACATTTAATTTTGTACCGTTGAAACAATAATTGGTTCATCATGGGGACACCAGCTCTACACATTCCTATTTCTAAGGAGAAAGCTAGATGAACTGCGGCAAACAAACCTGATATTTCTGTTTGTATAGATGACATTTTATGCACTTGCCTAACGAAAAGACTTTGCTTTTCTCCAAAACCATTTTTCCTGTGATTTTCTCGGTCCATTGCATACGAATTCCACAACTGTTTGACCGGATATGAAGGGGTGATAGCGGAAATATCCGGTTGTGTTTTGGCTAACTCAATCCGAACTATTGTCAAAACCTCTGTGTTTGTGTTTTCTGGATATTATCCACGGACTTTATTGTTTTGAATGCTTTTTTAACGGGGAACATTTTATTTTGTGCTTGGATACAGTAATTGGTTCCACATGGAGACACCAGCTCTACATATTCGTATTTTCTAGGGAGAAAGCTAGATGAACTGCGGCAATCAAACATGATATTTCTGTTTGTATAGATGACATTTTATGCACTTGCCTAACAAAAAGACTTTACTTTTCTCCAAAACAATTTTTACTGTGATTTTCTCGGTCCATTGCATACGAATTCCACACCAGTTTGTCCTGATATGACTGGATAAAACCGGAAATATCCGGTTGTGTTTTGGCTAACTCAATCCGAAATATTGTGAAAGATTCTGTGTTTGTGTTTTCTGGATATTATCAATGGACTTTATTGTTTTGTATGCTTTTTATTGGGAAACATTTAATTTTGAGCTTGGAAACAGTAATTGGTTCCACATGGAGACACCAGCTCTACATAATCGTATTTCCAAGGTAGAAAGCTAGAGGAACTGAGGCAAACAAACATGATATTTCTGTTTGTCTAGATGACATTTTATGCAGTTGCCTAACGAAAAGACTTTGCTTTTCTCCAAAACCATTTTTACTGTGATATTCTCAGTCCATTGCATACGAATTCCACACCAGTTTATCCGGATATGTCTGGATGAAACCAGAAATATCTGATTGTGTTTTGGCTAATTCAATCCGAAATATTGTTACAGCCTCTGTGTATTTGTTTACTTTATATTATCAATGTACTTTATAGTTTTGAAAGTTTTTCTCGGGGAACATTCTATTTTGAGCTTGGATACAGTAATTGGTTCCACATGGAGACACCAGCTCTACATATTCGTATTTCCTAGGGAGAAAGCTAGAGGAACTGCGGCAATCAAACATGATATTTCTGTTTGTATAGATGACATTTTATGCACTTGCCTAACAAAAAGACTTTGCTTTTCTTCAAAAGCATTTGTACTCTGATTTTCTCAGCCCATTGCATAAGAATTTCGCACCAGTTTGTCCGGATATGACTGGATGAAACCAGAAATATCCGGTTGTGTTTTGGCTAACTCAATCCGAAATATTGTGAAAGCCTCTGTGTTTGTGTTTGCTGGATATTATCGATTGACTTTATGGTTTTGAATTTTTTATCAGGGAACATTTCATTTTGTACCGTTGAAACACCAATTGGTTCATCATGGGGACACCAGCTCTACACATTCCTATTTCTAAGGAGAAAGCTAGATGAACTGTGGTAAACAAACATGATATTTCTGTTTGTATAGATGACATTTTATGCACTTGCCTAACGAAAAGACTTTGCTTTTCTCCAAAACCATTTTTACTGTGATTTTTTCGGTCCATTGCATCTGAATTCCACACCAGTTTGTCCGGATATGACTGGATGAAACCAGAAATATCCGGTTGTGTTTTGGCTAACTCAATCCGAAATATTGTGAAAGCCTCTGTGTTTGTGTTTACTGGATGTTGTCAACGGACTTTATTGTTTTGAATGTTTTTTATCGGGGAACATTTTATTTTGAGCTTGGATACAGTAATTGGTTCCACATGGAGACACCAGCTCTACACATTCCTATTTCTAGGGTGAAAGCTAGAGGAACTGTGGTAAATATACATGATATTTCTGTTTGTATAGATGACATTTTATGCACTTGCCTAACGAAAAGACTGCTTTTCTCCAAAACCATTTTTACTGTGATTTTCTCGGTCATTTGCATACGAATTCCACAACAGTTTGACCCGATATGACTGGATGGAACCGGAAATATCCGGTTGTGTTTTGGCTAACTCAATCCCAGATATTGCTACAGCCTCTGTGTTTGTGTTTACTGGATATTATCAATGGACTTTATGGTTTTAAATGTTTTTTATCGGGGAACATTTTATTTTGAGCTTGGATACAGTAATTAGTTCCACATGGAGACACCAGCTCTACATATTCGTATTTTCTAGGGAGAAAGCTAGAGGGACTGCGGCAAACAAACGTTATATTTCTGTTTGTATAGATGACATTTTATGCACTTGCCTAACGAAAAGACCTTGCTTTTCTCCAGAACCATTTTTGCTGTGATTTTCTTGGTCCATTGCATACGAAATCCACACGACTTTGTGCGCATATGACTGGATGAAACCAGAAATATCCGGTTGTGTTTTGGCTAACTCAATCCGAACTATTGTCAAAACCTCTGTGTTTGTGTTTTCTGGATATTATAGATGGACTTTATTGTTTTGAATGCTTTTATCAGGGAACATTTTATTTTGAGCTTGGAAACACCAATTGGTTCATCATGGGGACACCAGCTCTACATATTCGTATTTTCTAGGGAGAAAGCTCGAGGAACTGCGGCAAACAAACATGATATTTCTGTTTCTATAGATGACATTTTATGCACTTGCCTAACGAAAAGACTTTGCTTTTCTCCAAAACCATTTTTACTGTGATTTTCTTCGTCCATTGCATACGAATTCCACAACAGTTTGACCGGATATGAAGGGGTGAAACCGGAAATATCCGGTTTTGTTATAGCTAACTCAATCCCAGATATTGCTACATCCTCTGTGTTTGTGTTTTCTGGATATTATCCACGGACGTTATTGTTTTGAATGCTTTTTTAACGGGGAACATTTTATTTTGAGCTTGGATACAGTAATTGGTTCCACATGGAGACACCAGCTCTACAAATTCATATTTTCTAGGTAGAAAGCTAGAGGAACTGTGGCAATCAAACATGATATTTCTGTTTGTATAGATGACATTTTATGCACTTGCCTAACAAAAAGACTTTGCTTTTCTCCAAAACAATTTTTACTGTGATTTTCTCGGTCCATTGCATACGAATTCCACACCAGTTCATCCGGATATGTCTGGATGAAACCAGAAATATCCGATTGTGTTTTGGCTAACTCAATCCGAAATATTGTTACAGCCTCTGTGTATTTGTTTACTTTATATTATCAATGGTCTTTATTGTTTTGAATATTTTTTCTCGGGGAACATTCTATTTTGTGCTTGGATACAGTAATTGGTTCCACATGGAGACACCAGCTCTACATATTCGTATTTTCTAGGGAGAAAGCTAGAGGAACTGTGGTAATCAAACATGATATTTCTGTTTGTATAGATGACATTTTATGCACTTGCCTAACAAAAAGACTTTGCTTTTCTTCAAAAGCATTTGTACTCTGATTTTCGCAGCCCATTACATAAGAATTTCGCACCAGTTTGTCCGCATATGACTGGATGAAACCAGAAATATCCGGTTGTGTTTTGGCTAACTCAATCCGAACTATTGTCAAAACCTCTGTGTTTGTGTTTTCTGGATATTATCGATGGACTTTATTGTTTTGTATGCTTTTATCAGGGAACATTTTATTTTGAGCTTGGAAACACCAATTGGTTCATCATGGGGACACCAGCTCTACATATTCGTATTTTCTAGGGAGAAAGCTCGAGGAACTGCGGCAAACAAACATGATATTTCTGTTTCTATAGATGACATTTTATGCACTTGCCTAACGAAAAGACTTTGCTTTTCTCCAAAACCATTTTTACTGTGATTTTCTTCGTCCATTGCATACGAATTCCACACCAGTTTGACCGGATATGAAGGGGTGAAACCGGAAATATCCGGTTTTGTTATAGCTAACTCAATCCCAGATATTGCTACATCCTTTGTGTTTGTGTTTTCTCGATATTATCCACAAACTTTATTGTTTTGAATGCTTTTTTAACGGGGAACATTTTATTTTGAGCTTGGATACAGTAATTGGTTCCACATGGAGACACCAGCTCTACAAATTCATATTTTCTAGGTAGAAAGCTAGATGAACTGCGGCAATCAAACATGATATTTCTGTTTGTATAGATGACATTTTATGCACTTGCCTAACAAAAAGACTTTGCTTTTCTCCAAAACAATTTTTACTGTGATTTTCTGGGTCCATTGCATACGAATTCCAGACCAGTTTATCCGGATATGTCTGGATGAAACCAGACATATCCGGTTGTGTTTTGGCTAATTCAATCCGAAATATTGTTACAGCCTCTGTGTATTTGTTTACTTTATATTATCAATGGACTTTATTGTTTTGAATGTTTTTTATCGGGGAACATTTTATTTTGAGCTTGGATACAGTAATTGGTTCCACATGGAGACACCAGCTCTACACATCCTATTTCTAGGGTGAAAGCTAGAGGAACTGTGGCAATCAAACATGATATTTCTGTTTGTATAGATGACATTTTATGCACTTGCCTAAGGAAAAGACTGCTTTTCTCCAAAACCATTTTTACTGTGATTTTCTTGGTCCATTGCATACGAATTCCACACCAGTTTGCCCCGATATGACTGGATGTAACCGGAAATATCCGGTTGTGTTTTGGCTAACTCAATCCCAGATATTGCTACAGCCTGTATGTTTGTGTTTACTGGATATTATCAATGGACTTTATGGTTTTTAATGTTTTTTATCGGGGAACATTTTATTTTGAGCTTGGATACAGTAATTAGTTCCACATGGAGACACCTGCTCTACATATTCGTATTTTCTAGGGAGAAAGCTAGAGGAACTGCGGCAAACAAACGTTATATTTCTGTTTGTATAGATGACATTTTATGCACTTGCCTAACGAAAAGACCTTGTTTTTCTCCAGAACCATTTTTGCTGTGATTTTCTTCGTCCATTGCATACGAAATCCACACGACTTTGTGCACATATGACTGGATGAAACTGAAGGACCCTTATGGGGGAGAGGGACAAGACTAGGCCTGGGCAGATATCAGGGGCTTCTTAAGAGGTTAGATGTTCCCTAGGGTCCAGCGGGCACGTTCTCTGGGAAGGAAAAGTCTATCCCCTTTAGAGAACCTCTAGGCATGCCCAGCGCAGAGCTGCCACTCCCCCTTCGGAGAGTCTCAGTACTCTCCTCAGCATTCTCCTCAGCTGGTTCCCTCAGCACTCTCCTCAGCATTCTCCTCAGCTGGTTCCCTCAGCACTCTCCTCAGCATTCTCCTCAGCTGGTTCCCTCAGCACTCTCCTCAGCATTCTCCGGTATGCTAATTGTCCCTCCGAACCGGCCAATCCCATATGCTAATTTGTTGACTATATAACCTGTGTGAAACTGCCGCTCAGGGCTCCTCACCGCCTTAGGTGGGGGCCCGTTTGCGCAAACGTACAATAAATACCTCATGCTTTTTGCATCAACTGGTCTGGAGTCTGGATTTTTGGGCGTCCTCTCGAGCAAGTGGGCATCTCTACAACTGAGAGGTCCAACAAAACAGAAATATCAGGTTGTGTTTTGGCTAACTCAATCCGAACTATTGTCAAAACCTCTGTGTTTGTGTTTTCTGGATATTATCGATGGACTTTATTGTTTTGAATGTTTTTATCAGGGAACATTTCATTTTGTACCAAAGAAACACTAATTGGTTCATCCTGGGGACACCAGCTCTACATATTCGTATTTTCTAGGGAGAAAGCTCGAGGAACTGCGGCAAACAAACATGATATTTCTGTTTGTATAGATGACATTTTATGCACTTGCCTAACGAAAAGACTTTGCTTTTCTCCAAATCCATTTTTACTGTGATTTTCTCGGTCCATTGCATACAAATTCCACACCAGTTTGACCGGATATGAAGGGGTGAAACCGAAATATCCGGTTTTGTTTTAGCTAACTCAATCCCAGATATTGATACTTCCTCTGTGTTTGTGTTTTCTGGATATTATCCAAGGACTTTATTGTTCTCAATGCTTTTTTAACGGGGAACATTTTATTTTGAGCTTGGATACAGTAATTGGTTCCACATGGAGACACCAGCTCTACAAATTCATATTTTCTAGGTAGAAAGCTAGAGGAACTGCTGCAAACAAACATGATATTTCTGTTTGTATAGATGACATTTTATGCACTTGCCTAATAATAAGACCTTGCTTTTCTCCAGAATCCATTTTGCTGTGATTTTCTCAGTCCATTGCATAAGAATTACACACGACTTTGTCCGGATATGACTGGATAAAACCAGAAGTATCCGGTTGTGTTTTGGCTAACTGAATCCGAAATATTGTGAAAGATTCTGTGTTTGTGTTTTCTGGATATTATCAATGGACTTTATTGTTTTGTATGCTTTTTATTGGGAAACATTTAATTTTGAGCATGGAAACAGTAATTGGTTCCACATGGAGACACCAGCTCTACATAATCGTATTTCCTAGGTAGAAAGCTAGAGGAACTGTGGCAAACAAACATGATATTTCTGTTTGTCTAGATGACATTTTATGCAGTTGCCTAACGAAAAGACTTTCTTTTTCCCCAAAACCATTTATACTGTGATATTCTCAGTCCATTGCATACGAATTCCACACCAGTTTATCCGGATATGTCTGGATGAAACCAGAAATATCCGATTGTGTTTTGGCTAATTCAATCCGAAATATTGTTACAGCCTCTGTGTATTTGTTTACTTTATATTATCAATGTACTTTATAGTTTTGAAAGTTTTTCTCGGGGAACATTCTATTTTGAGCTTGGATACAGTAATTGGTTCCACATGGAGACACCAGCTCTACATATTCGTATTTCCTAGGGAGAAAGCTAGAGGAACTGCGGCAATCAAACATGATATTTCTGTTTGTATAGATGACATTTTATGCACTTGCCTAACAAAAAGACTTTGCTTTTCTTCAAAAGCATTTGTACTCTGATTTTCTCAGCCCATTGCATAAGAATTTCGCACCAGTTTGTCCGCATATGACTGGATGAAACCAGAAATATCCGGTTGTGTTTTGGCTAACTCAATCCGAAATATTGTGAAAGCCTCTGTGTTTGTGTTTTCTGGATATTATCGATTGACTTTATGGTTTTGAATTTTTTATCAGGGAACATTTCATTTTGTACCGTTGAAACACCAATTGGTTCATCATGGGGACACCAGCTCTACACATTCCTATTTCTAGGGTGAAAGCTAGAGGAACTGTGGTAAATAAACATGATATTTCTGTTTGTATAGATGACATTTTATGCACTTGCCTAACGAAAAGACTGCTTTTCTCCAAAACCATTTTTACTGTGATTTTCTCGGTCATTTGCATACGAATTCCACAACAGTTTTACCCGATATGACTGGATGGAACCGGAAATATCCGGTTGTGTTTTGGCTAACTCAATCCCAGATATTGCTACAGCCTCTGTGTTTGTGTTTACTGGATATTATCAATGGACTTTATGGTTTTAAATGTTTTTTTATCGGGGAACATTTTATTTTGAGCTTGGATACAGTAATTAGTTCCACATGGAGACACCAGCTCTACATATTCGTATTTTCTAGGGAGAAAGCTCGAGGGACTGCGGCAAACAAACGTTATATTTCTGTTTGTATAGATGACATTTTATGCACTTGCCTAACGAAAAGACCTTGCTTTTCTCCAGAACCATTTTTGCTGTGATTTTCTTGGTCCATTGCATACGAAATCCACACGACTTTGTGCGCATATGACTGGATGAAACCAGAAATATCCGGTTGTGTTTTGGCTAACTCAATCCGAACTATTGTCAAAACCTCTGTGTTTGTGTTTTCTGGATATTATAGATGGACTTTATTGTTTTGAATGCTTTTATCAGGGAACATTTTATTTTGAGCTTGGAAACACCAATTGGTTCATCATGGGGACACCAGCTCTACATATTCGTATTTTCTAGGGAGAAAGCTCGAGGAACTGCGGCAAACAAACATGATATTTCTGTTTCTATAGATGACATTTTATGCACTTGCCTAACGAAAAGACTTTGCTTTTCTCCAAAACCATTTTTACTGTGATTTTCTTCGTCCATTGCATACGAATTCCACAACAGTTTGACCGGATATGAAGGGGTGAAACCGGAAATATCCGGTTTTGTTATAGCTAACTCAATCCCAGATATTGCTACATCCTCTGTGTTTGTGTTTTCTGGATATTATCCACGGACGTTATTGTTTTGAATGCTTTTTTAACGGGGAACATTTTATTTTGAGCTTGGATACAGTAATTGGTTCCACATGGAGACACCAGCTCTACAAATTCATATTTTCTAGGTAGAAAGCTAGAGGAACTGCGGCAATCAAACATGATATTTCTGTTTGTATAGATGACATTTTATGCACTTGCCTAACAAAAAGACTTTGCTTTTCTCCAAAACAATTTTTACTGTGATTTTCTCGGTCCATTGCATACGAATTCCACACCAGTTCATCCGGATATGTCTGGATGAAACCAGAAATATCCGATTGTGTTTTGGCTAACTCAATCCGAAATATTGTTACAGCCTCTGTGTATTTGTTTACTTTATATTATCAATGGTCTTTATTGTTTTGAATGTTTTTTCTCGGGGAACATTCTATTTTGTGCTTGGATACAGTAATTGGTTCCACATGGAGACACCAGCTCTACATATTCGTATTTTCTAGGGAGAAAGCTAGAGGAACTGTGGTAATCAAACATGATATTTCTGTTTGTATAGATGACATTTTATGCACTTGCCTAACAAAAAGACTTTGCTTTTCTTCAAAAGCATTTGTACTCTGATTTTCTCAGCCCATTGCATAAGAATTTCGCACCAGTTTGTCCGCATATGACTGGATGAAACCAGAAATATCCGGTTGTGTTTTGGCTAACTCAATCCGAACTATTGTCAAAACCTCTGTGTTTGTGTTTTCTGGATATTATCGATGGACTTTATTGTTTTGTATGCTTTTATCAGGGAACATTTTATTTTGAGCTTGGAAACACCAATTGGTTCATCATGGGGACACCAGCTCTACATATTCGTATTTTCTAGGGAGAAAGCTAGAGGAACTGCGGCAAACAAACATGATATTTCTGTTTCTATAGATGACATTTTATGCACTTGCCTAACGAAAAGACTTTGCTTTTCTCCAAAACCATTTTTACTGTGATTTTCTTCGTCCATTGCATACGAATTCCACAACAGTTTGACCGGATATGAAGGGGTGAAACCGGAAATATCCGGTTTTGTTATAGCTAACACAATCCCAGATATTGCTACATCCTCTGTGTTTGTGTTTTCTCGATATTATCCACAAACTTTATTGTTTTGAATGCTTTTTTAACGGGGAACATTTTATTTTGAGCTTGGATACAGTAATTGGTTCCACATGGAGACACCAGCTCTACAAATTCATATTTTCTAGGTAGAAAGCTAGATGAACTGCGGCAATCAAACATGATATTTCTGTTTGTATAGATGACATTTTATGCACTTGCCTAACAAAAAGACTTTGCTTTTCTCCAAAACAATTTTTACTGTGATTTTCTGGGTCCATTGCATACGAATTCCAGACCAGTTTATCCGGATATGTCTGGATGAAACCAGACATATCCGGTTGTGTTTTGGCTAATTCAATCCGAAATATTGTTACAGCCTCTGTGTATTTGTTTACTTTATATTATCAATGGACTTTATTGTTTTGAATGTTTTTTATCGGGGAACATTTTATTTTGAGCTTGGATACAGTAATTGGTTCCACATGGAGACACCAGCTCTACACATCCTATTTCTAGGGTGAAAGCTAGAGGAACTGTGGCAATCAAACATGATATTTCTGTTTGTATAGATGACATTTTATGCACTTGCCTAAGGAAAAGACTGCTTTTCTCCAAAACCATTTTTACTGTGATTTTCTCGGTCCATTGCATACGAATTCCACACCAGTTTGTCCCGATATGACTGGATGTAACCGGAAATATCCGGTTGTGTTTTGGCTAACTCAATCCCAGATATTGCTACAGCCTGTATGTTTGTGTTTACTGGATATTATCAATGGACTTTATGGTTTTTAATGTTTTTTATCGGGGAACATTTTATTTTGAGCTTGGATACAGTAATTAGTTCCACATGGAGACACCTGCTCTACATATTCGTATTTTCTAGGGAGAAAGCTAGAGGAACTGCGGCAAACAAACGTTATATTTCTGTTTGTATAGATGACATTTTATGCACTTGCCTAACGAAAAGACCTTGTTTTTCTCCAGAACCATTTTTGCTGTGATTTTCTTCGTCCATTGCATACGAAATCCACACGACTTTGTGCACATATGACTGGATGAAACTGAAGGACCCTTATGGGGGAGAGGGACAAGACTAGGCCTGGGCAGATATCAGGGGCTTCTTAAGAGGTTAGATGTTCCCTAGGGTCCAGCGGGCACGTTCTCTGGGAAGGAAAAGTCTATCCCCTTTAGAGAACCTCTAGGCATGCCCAGCGCAGAGCTGCCACTCCCCCTTCGGAGAGTCTCAGTACTCTCCTCAGCATTCTCCTCAGCTGGTTCCCTCAGCACTCTCCTCAGCATTCTCCTCAGCTGGTTCCCTCAGCACTCTCCTCAGCATTCTCCTCAGCTGGTTCCCTCAGCACTCTCCTCAGCATTCTCCGGTATGCTAATTGTCCCTCCGAACCGGCCAATCCCATATGCTAATTTGTTGACTATATAACCTGTGTGAAACTGCCGCTCAGGGCTCCTCACCGCCTTAGGTGGGGGCCCGTTTGCGCAAACGTACAATAAATACCTCATGCTTTTTGCATCAACTGGTCTGGAGTCTGGATTTTTGGGCGTCCTCTCGAGCAAGTGGGCATCTCTACAACTGAGAGGTCCAACAAAACAGAAATATCAGGTTGTGTTTTGGCTAACTCAATCCGAACTATTGTCAAAACCTCTGTGTTTGTGTTTTCTGGATATTATCGATGGACTTTATTGTTTTGAATGTTTTTATCAGGGAACATTTCATTTTGTACCAAAGAAACACTAATTGGTTCATCCTGGGGACACCAGCTCTACATATTCGTATTTTCTAGGGAGAAAGCTCGAGGAACTGCGGCAAACAAACATGATATTTCTGTTTGTATAGATGACATTTAATGCACTTGCCTAACGAAAAGACTTTGCTTTTCTCCAAATCCATTTTTACTGTGATTTTCTCGGTCCATTGCATACAAATTCCACACCAGTTTGACCGGATATGAAGGGGTGAAACCGAAATATCCGGTTTTGTTTTAGCTAACTCAATCCCAGATATTGATACTTCCTCTGTGTTTGTGTTTTCTGGATATTATCCAAGGACTTTATTGTTCTCAATGCTTTTTTAACGGGGAACATTTTATTTTGAGCTTGGATACAGTAATTGGTTCCACATGGAGACACCAGCTCTACAAATTCATATTTTCTAGGTAGAAAGCTAGAGGAACTGCTGCAAACAAACATGATATTTCTGTTTGTATAGATGACATTTATGCACTTGCCTAATAATAAGACCTTGCTTTTCTCCAGAATCCTTTTTGCTGTGATTTTCTCAGTCCATTGCATAAGAATTACACACGACTTTGTCCGGATATGACTGGATAAAACCAGAAGTATCCGGTTGTGTTTTGGCTAACTGAATCCGAAATATTGTGAAAGATTCTGTGTTTGTGTTTTCTGGATATTATCAATGCACTTTATTGTTTTGTATGCTTTTTATTGGGAAACATTTAATTTTGAGCATGGAAACAGTAATTGGTTCCACATGGAGACACCAGCTCTACAAATTCATATTTTCTAGGTAGAAAGCTAGAGGAACTGCGGCAATCAAACATGATATTTCTGTTTGTATAGATGACATTTTATGCACTTGCCTAACAAAAAGACTTTGCTTTTCTCCAAAACAATTTTTACTGTGATTTTCTCGGTCCATTGCATACGAATTCCACACCAGTTTGTCCTGATATGACTGGATGAAACCGGAAATATCCGGTTGTGTTTTGGCTAACTCAATCCGAAATATTGTGAAAGATTCTGTGTTTGTGTTTTCTGGATATTATCAATGGACTTTATTGTTTTGTATGCTTTTTATTGGGAAACATTTAATTTTGAGCTTGGAAACAGTAATTGGTTCCACATGGAGACACCAGCTCTACATAATCGTATTTCCTAGGTAGAAAGCTAGAGGAACTGCGGCAAACAAACATGATATTTCTGTTTGTATAGATGACATTTTATGCAGTTGCCTAACGAAAAGACTTTCTTTTTCCCCAAAACCATTTATACTGTGATATTCTCAGTCCATTGCATACGAATTCCACACCAGTTTATCCGGATATGTCTGGATGAAACCAGAAATATCCGATTGTGTTTTGGCTAATTCAATCCGAAATATTGTTACAGCCTCTGTGTATTTGTTTACTTTATATTATCAATGGACTTTATAGTTTTGAATGTTTTTTCTCGGGGAACATTCTATTTTGAGCTTGGATACAGTAATTGGTTCCACATGGAGACACCAGCTCTACATATTCGTATTTCCTAGGGAGAAAGCTAGAGGAACTGCGGCAATCAAACATGATATTTCTGTTTGTATAGATGACATTTTATGCACTTGCCTAACAAAAAGACTTTGCTTTTCTTCAAAAGCATTTGTACTCTGATTTTCTCAGCCCATTGCATAAGAATTTCGCACCAGTTTGTCCGCATATGACTGGATGAAACCAGAAATATCCGGTTGTGTTTTGGCTAACTCAATCCGAAATATTGTGAAAGCCTCTGTGTTTGTGTTTTCTGGATATTATCGATGGACTTTATGGTTTTGAATTTTTTATCAGGGAACATTTCATTTTGTACCGTTGAAACACTAATTGGTTCATCATGGGGACACCAGCTCTACACATTCCTATTTCTAAGGAGAAAGCTAGATGAACTGTGGTAAACAAACATGATATTTCTGTTTGTATAGATGACATTTTATGCACTTGCCTAACGAAAAGACTTTGCTTTTCTCCAAAACCATTTTTACTGTGATTTTTTCGGTCCATTGCATCCGAATTCCACACCAGTTTGTCCGGATATGACTGGATGAAACCAGAAATATCCGGTTGTGTTTTGGCTAACTCAATCCCAGATATTGCTACATCCTCTGTGTTTGTGTTTTCTGGATATTATCCACGGACTTTATTGTTTTGAATGCTTTTTTAACGGGGAACATTTTATTTTGAGCTTGGATACAGTAATTGGTTCCACATGGAGACACCAGCTCTACAAATTCATATTTTCTAGGTAGAAAGCTAGAGGAACTGCGGCAATCAAACATGATATTTCTGTTTGTATAGATGACATTTTATGCACTTGCCTAACAAAAAGACTTTGCTTTTCTCCAAAACAATTTTTACTGTGATTTTCTCGGTCCATTGCATACGAATTCCACACCAGTTTGTCCTGATATGACTGGATGAAACCGGAAATATCCGGTTGTGTTTTGGCTAACTCAATCCGAAATATTGTGAAAGATTCTGTGTTTGTGTTTTCTGGATATTATCAATGGACTTTATTGTTTTGTATGCTTTTTATTGGGAAACATTTAATTTTGAGCTTGGAAACAGTAATTGGTTCCACATGGAGACACCAGCTCTACATAATCGTATTTCCTAGGTAGAAAGCTAGAGGAACTGCGGCAAACAAACATGATATTTCTGTTTGTATAGATGACATTTTATGCAGTTGCCTAACGAAAAGACTTTCTTTTTCCCCAAAACCATTTATACTGTGATATTCTCAGTCCATTGCATACGAATTCCACACCAGTTTATCCGGATATGTCTGGATGAAACCAGAAATATCCGATTGTGTTTTGGCTAATTCAATCCGAAATATTGTTACAGCCTCTGTGTATTTGTTTACTTTATATTATCAATGGACTTTATAGTTTTGAATGTTTTTTCTCGGGGAACATTCTATTTTGAGCTTGGATACAGTAATTGGTTCCACATGGAGACACCAGCTCTACATATTCGTATTTCCTAGGGAGAAAGCTAGAGGAACTGCGGCAATCAAACATGATATTTCTGTTTGTATAGATGACATTTTATGCACTTGCCTAACAAAAAGACTTTGCTTTTCTTCAAAAGCATTTGTACTCTGATTTTCTCAGCCCATTGCATAAGAATTTCGCACCAGTTTGTCCGCATATGACTGGATGAAACCAGAAATATCCGGTTGTGTTTTGGCTAACTCAATCCGAAATATTGTGAAAGCCTCTGTGTTTGTGTTTTCTGGATATTATCGATGGACTTTATGGTTTTGAATTTTTTATCAGGGAACATTTCATTTTGTACCGTTGAAACACTAATTGGTTCATCATGGGGACACCAGCTCTACACATTCCTATTTCTAAGGAGAAAGCTAGATGAACTGTGGTAAACAAACATGATATTTCTGTTTGTATAGATGACATTTTATGCACTTGCCTAACGAAAAGACTTTGCTTTTCTCCAAAACCATTTTTACTGTGATTTTTTCGGTCCATTGCATCCGAATTCCACACCAGTTTGTCCGGATATGACTGGATGAAACCAGAAATATCCGGTTGTGTTTTGGCTAACTCAATCCCAGATATTGCTACAGCTTCTGTGTTTGTGTTTACTGGATGTTATCAACGGACTTTATTGTTTTGAATGTTTTTTATCGGGGAACATTTTATTTTGAGCTTGGATACAGTAATTGGTTCCACATGGAGACACCAGCTCTACACATTCCTATTTCTAGGGTGAAAGCTATAGGAACTGCGGCAATCAAACATGATATTTCTGTTTGTATAGATGACATTTTATGCACTTGCCTAACGAAAAGACTGCTTTTCTCCAAAACCATTTTTACTGTGATTTTCTCGGTCCATTGCATACGAATTCCACACCAGTTTGTCCCGATATGACTGGATGAAACCGGAAATATCCGGTTGTGTTTTGGCTAACTCAATCCCAGATATTGCTACAGCCTCTGTGTTTGTGTTTACTGGATATTATCAATGGACTTTATGGTTTTTAATGTTTTTTATCGGGGAACATTTTATTTTGAGCTTGGATACAGTAATTAGTTCCACATGGAGACACCTGCTCTACATATTGGTATTTTCTAGGGAGAAAGCTAGAGGAACTGCGGCAAACAAACTTTATATTTCTGTTTGTATAGATGACATTTTATGCACTTGCCTAACGAAAAGACCTTGCTTTTCTCCAGAACCATTTTTACTGTGATTTTCTTCGTCCATTGCATACGAAATCCACACGACTTTGTGCGCATATGACTGGATGAAACCAGAAATATCCGGTTGTGTTTTGGCTAACTCAATCCGAACTATTGTCAAAACCTCTGTGTTTGTTTTTTCTGGATATTATCGATGGATTTTATTGTTTTGAATGTTTTTATCAGGGAACATTTTATTTTGAGCTTGGAAACACCAATTGGTTCATCATGGGGACACCAGCTCTACATATTCATATTTTCTAGGGAGAAAGCTCGAGGAACTGCGGCAAACAAACATGATATTTCTGTTTCTATAGATGACATTTTATGCACTTGCCTAACGAAAAGACTTTGCTTTTCTCCAAAACCATTTTTCCTGTGATTTTCTCGGTCCATTGCATACGAATTCCACAACTGTTTGACCGGATATGAAGGGGTGATAGCGGAAATATCCGGTTGTGTTTTGGCTAACTCAATCCGAACTATTGTCAAAACCTCTGTGTTTGTGTTTTCTGGATATTATCCACGGACTTTATTGTTTTGAATGCTTTTTTAACGGGGAACATTTTATTTTGTGCTTGGATACAGTAATTGGTTCCACATGGAGACACCAGCTCTACATATTCGTATTTTCTAGGGAGAAAGCTAGATGAACTGCGGCAATCAAACATGATATTTCTGTTTGTATAGATGACATTTTATGCACTTGCCTAACAAAAAGACTTTACTTTACTCCAAAACAATTTTTACTGTGATTTTCTCGGTCCATTGCATACGAATTCCACACCAGTTTGTCCGGATATGACTGGATGAAACCGGAAATATCCGGTTGTGTTTTGGCTAACTCAATCCAAAATATTGTGAAAGATTCTGTGTTTGTGTTTTCTGGATATTATCAATGGACTTTATTGTTTTGTATGCTTTTTATTGGGAAACATTTAATTTTGAGCTTGGAAACAGTAATTGGTTCCACATGGAGACACCAGCTCTACATAATCGTATTTCCAAGGTAGAAAGCTAGAGGAACTGCGGCAAACAAACATGATATTTCTGTTTGTCTAGATGACATTTTATGCAGTTGCCTAACGAAAAGACTTTGCTTTTCTCCAAAACCATTTTTACTGTGATATTCTCAGTCCATTGCATACGAATTCCACACCAGTTTATCCGGATATGTCTGGATGAAACCAGAAATATCCGATTGTGTTTTGGCTAATTCAATCCGAAATATTTTTACAGCCTCTGTGTATTTGTTTACTTTATATTATCAATGTACTTTATAGTTTTGAAAGTTTTTCTCGGGGAACATTCTATTTTGAGCTTGGATACAGTAATTGGTTCCACATGGAGACACCAGCTCTACATATTCGTATTTCCTAGGGAGAAAGCTAGAGGAAATGCGGCAATCAAACATGATATTTCTGTTTGTATAGATGACATTTTATGCACTTGCCTAACGAAAAGACTGCTTTTCTCCAAAACCATTTTTACTGTGATTTTCTCGGTCATTTGCATACGAATTCCACAACAGTTTGACCCGATATGACTGGATGGAACCGGAAATATCCGGTTGTGTTTTGGCTAACTCAATCCCAGATATTGCTACAGCCTCTGTGTTTGTGTTTACTGGATATTATCAATGGACTTTATGGCTTTAAATGTTTTTTTATCGGGGAACATTTTATTTTGAGCTTGGATACAGTAATTAGTTCCACATGGAGACACCAGCTCTACATATTCGTATTTTCTAGGGAGAAAGCTCGAGGGACTGCGGCAAACAAACGTTATATTTCTGTTTGTATAGATGACATTTTATGCACTTGCCTAACGAAAAGACCTTGCTTTTCTCCAGAACCATTTTTGCTGTGATTTTCTTGGTCCATTGCATACGAAATCCACACGACTTTGTGCGCATATGACTGGATGAAACCAGAAATATCCGGTTGTGTTTTGGCTAACTCAATCCGAACTATTGTCAAAACCTCTGTGTTTGTGTTTTCTGGATATTATAGATGGACTTTATTGTTTTGAATGCTTTTATCAGGGAACATTTTATTTTGAGCTTGGAAACACCAATTGGTTCATCATGGGGACACCAGCTCTACATATTCGTATTTTCTAGGGAGAAAGCTCGAGAAACTGCGGCAAACAAACATGATATTTCTGTTTCTATAGATGACATTTTATGCACTTGCCTAACGAAAAGACTTTGCTTTTCTCCAAAACCATTTTTACTGTGATTTTCTTCGTCCATTGCATACGAATTCCACAACAGTTTGACCGGATATGAAGGGGTGAAACCGGAAATATCCGGTTTTGTTATAGCTAACTCAATCCCAGATATTGCTACATCCTCTGTGTTTGTGTTTTCTGGATATTATCCACGGACGTTATTGTTTTGAATGCTTTTTTAACGGGGAACATTTTATTTTGAGCTTGGATACAGTAATTGGTTCCACATGGAGACACCAGCTCTACAAATTCATATTTTCTAGGTAGAAAGCTAGAGGAACTGCGGCAATCAAACATGATATTTCTGTTTGTATAGATGACATTTTATGCACTTGCCTAACAAAAAGACTTTGCTTTTCTCCAAAACAATTTTTACTGTGATTTTCTCGGTCCATTGCATACGAATTCCACACCAGTTTATCCGGATATGTCTGGATGAAACCAGAAATATCCGATTGTGTTTTGACTAACTCAATCCGAAATATTGTTACAGCCTCTGTGTATTTGTTTACTTTATATTATCAATGGTCTTTATTGTTTTGAATGTTTTTTCTCGGGGAACATTCTATTTTGTGCTTGGATAGAGTAATTGGTTCCACATGGAGACACCAGCTCTACATATTCGTATTTTCTAGGGAGAAAGCTAGAGGAACTGTGGTAATCAAACATGATATTTCTGTTTGTATAGATGACATTTTATGCACTTGCCTAACAAAAAGACTTTGCTTTTCTTCAAAAGCATTTGTACTCTGATTTTCTCAGCCCATTGCATAAGAATTTCGCACCAGTTTGTCCGCATATGACTGGATGAAACCAGAAATATCCGGTTGTGTTTTGGCTAACTCAATCCGAACTATTGTCAAAACCTCTGTGTTTGTGTTTTCTGGATATTATCGATGGACTTTATTGTTTTGTATGCTTTTATCAGGGAACATTTTATTTTGAGCTTGGAAACACCAATTGGTTCATCATGGGGACACCAGCTCTACATATTCGTATTTTCTAGGGAGAAAGCTCGAGGAACTGCGGCAAACAAACATGATATTTCTGTTTCTATAGATGACATTTTATGCACTTGCCTAACGAAAAGACTTTGCTTTTCTCCAAAACCATTTTTACTGTGATTTTCTTCGTCCATTGCATACGAATTCCACAACAGTTTGACCGGATATGAAGGGGTGAAACCGGAAATATCCGGTTTTGTTATAGCTAACTCAATCCCAGATATTGCTACATCCTCTGTGTTTGTGTTTTCTCGATATTATCCACAAACTTTATTGTTTTGAATGCTTTTTTAACGGGGAACATTTTATTTTGAGCTTGGATACAGTAATTGGTTCCACATGGAGACACCAGCTCTACAAATTCATATTTTCTAGGTAGAAAGCTAGATGAACTGCGGCAATCAAACATGATATTTCTGTTTGTATAGATGACATTTTATGCACTTGCCTAACAAAAAGACTTTGCTTTTCTCCAAAACAATTTTTACTGTGATTTTCTGGGTCCATTGCATACGAATTCCAGACCAGTTTATCCGGATATGTCTGGATGAAACCAGAAATATCCGGTTGTGTTTTGGCTAATTCAATCCGAAATATTGTTACAGGCTCTGTGTATTTGTTTACTTTATATTATCAATGGACTTTATTGTTTTGAATGTTTTTTATCGGGGAACATTTTATTTTGAGCTTGGATACAGTAATTGGTTCCACATGGAGACACCAGCTCTACACATCCTATTTCTAGGGTGAAAGCTAGAGGAACTGTGGCAATCAAACATGATATTTCTGTTTGTATAGATGACATTTTATGCACTTGCCTAAGGAAAAGACTGCTTTTCTCCAAAACCATTTTTACTGTGATTTTCTCGGTCCATTGCATACGAATTCCACACCAGTTTGTCCCGATATGACTGGATGTAACCGGAAATATCCGGTTGTGTTTTGGCTAACTCAATCCCAGATATTGCTACAGCCTGTATGTTTGTGTTTACTGGATATTATCAATGGACTTTATGGTTTTTAATGTTTTTTATCGGGGAACATTTTATTTTGAGCTTGGATACAGTAATTAGTTCCACATGGAGACACCTGCTCTACATATTCGTATTTTCTAGGGAGAAAGCTAGAGGAACTGCGGCAAACAAACGTTATATTTCTGTTTGTATAGATGACATTTTATGCACTTGCCTAACGAAAAGACCTTGTTTTTCTCCAGAACCATTTTTGCTGTGATTTTCTTCGTCCATTGCATACGAAATCCACACGACTTTGTGCACATATGACTGGATGAAACTGAAGGACCCTTATGGGGGAGAGGGACAAGACTAGGCCTGGGCAGATATCAGGGGCTTCTTAAGAGGTTAGATGTTCCCTAGGGTCCAGCGGGCACGTTCTCTGGGAAGGAAAAGTCTATCCCCTTTAGAGAACCTCTAGGCATGCCCAGAGCAGAGCTGCCACTCCCCCTTCGGAGAGTCTCAGTACTCTCCTCAGCATTCTCCTCAGCTGGTTCCCTCAGCACTCTCCTCAGCATTCTCCTCAGCTGGTTCCCTCAGCACTCTCCTCAGCATTCTCCTCAGCTGGTTCCCTCAGCACTCTCCTCAGCATTCTCCGGTATGCTAATTGTCCCTCCGAACCGGCCAATCCCATATGCTAATTTGTTGACTATATAACCTGTGTGAAACTGCCGCTCAGGGCTCCTCACCGCCTTAGGTGGGGGCCCGTTTGCGCAAACGTACAATAAATACCTCATGCTTTTTGCATCAACTGGTCTGGAGTCTGGATTTTTGGGCGTCCTCTCGAGCAAGTGGGCATCTCTACAACTGAGAGGTCCAACAAAACAGAAATATCAGGTTGTGTTTTGGCTAACTCAATCCGAACTATTGTCAAAACCTCTGTGTTTGTGTTTTCTGGATATTATCGATGGACTTTATTGTTTTGAATGTTTTTATCAGGGAACATTTCATTTTGTACCAAAGAAACACTAATTGGTTCATCCTGGGGACACCAGCTCTACATATTCGTATTTTCTAGGGAGAAAGCTCGAGGAACTGCGGCAAACAAACATGATATTTCTGTTTGTATAGATGACATTTAATGCACTTGCCTAACGAAAAGACTTTGCTTTTCTCCAAATCCATTTTTACTGTGATTTTCTCGGTCCATTGCATACAAATTCCACACCAGTTTGACCGGATATGAAGGGGTGAAACCGAAATATCCGGTTTTGTTTTAGCTAACTCAATCCCAGATATTGATACTTCCTCTGTGTTTGTGTTTTCTGGATATTATCCAAGGACTTTATTGTTCTCAATGCTTTTTTAACGGGGAACATTTTATTTTGAGCTTGGATACAGTAATTGGTTCCACATGGAGACACCAGCTCTACAAATTCATATTTTCTAGGTAGAAAGCTAGAGGAACTGCTGCAAACAAACATGATATTTCTGTTTGTATAGATGACATTTTATGCACTTGCCTAATAATAAGACCTTGCTTTTCTCCAGAATCCTTTTTGCTGTGATTTTCTCAGTCCATTGCATAAGAATTACACACGACTTTGTCCGGATATGACTGGATAAAACCAGAAGTATCCGGTTGTGTTTTGGCTAACTGAATCCGAAATATTGTGAAAGATTCTGTGTTTGTGTTTTCTGGATATTATCAATGGACTTTATTGTTTTGTATGCTTTTTATTGGGAAACATTTAATTTTGAGCATGGAAACAGTAATTGGTTCCACATGGAGACACCAGCTCTACAAATTCATATTTTCTAGGTAGAAAGCTAGAGGAACTGCGGCAATCAAACATGATATTTCTGTTTGTATAGATGACATTTTATGCACTTGCCTAACAAAAAGACTTTGCTTTTCTCCAAAACAATTTTTACTGTGATTTTCTCGGTCCATTGCATACGAATTCCACACCAGTTTGTCCTGATATGACTGGATGAAACCGGAAATATCCGGTTGTGTTTTGGCTAACTCAATCCGAAATATTGTGAAAGATTCTGTGTTTGTGTTTTCTGGATATTATCAATGGACTTTATTGTTTTGTATGCTTTTTATTGGGAAACATTTAATTTTGAGCTTGGAAACAGTAATTGGTTCCACATGGAGACACCAGCTCTACATAATCGTATTTCCTAGGTAGAAAGCTAGAGGAACTGCGGCAAACAAACATGATATTTCTGTTTGTATAGATGACATTTTATGCAGTTGCCTAACGAAAAGACTTTCTTTTTCCCCAAAACCATTTATACTGTGATATTCTCAGTCCATTGCATACGAATTCCACACCAGTTTATCCGGATATGTCTGGATGAAACCAGAAATATCCGATTGTGTTTTGGCTAATTCAATCCGAAATATTGTTACAGCCTCTGTGTATTTGTTTACTTTATATTATCAATGGACTTTATAGTTTTGAATGTTTTTTCTCGGGGAACATTCTATTTTGAGCTTGGATACAGTAATTGGTTCCACATGGAGACACCAGCTCTACATATTCGTATTTCCTAGGGAGAAAGCTAGAGGAACTGCGGCAATCAAACATGATATTTCTGTTTGTATAGATGACATTTTATGCACTTGCCTAACAAAAAGACTTTGCTTTTCTTCAAAAGCATTTGTACTCTGATTTTCTCAGCCCATTGCATAAGAATTTCGCACCAGTTTGTCCGCATATGACTGGATGAAACCAGAAATATCCGGTTGTGTTTTGGCTAACTCAATCCGAAATATTGTGAAAGCCTCTGTGTTTGTGTTTTCTGGATATTATCGATGGACTTTATGGTTTTGAATTTTTTATCAGGGAACATTTCATTTTGTACCGTTGAAACACTAATTGGTTCATCATGGGGACACCAGCTCTACACATTCCTATTTCTAAGGAGAAAGCTAGATGAACTGTGGTAAACAAACATGATATTTCTGTTTGTATAGATGACATTTTATGCACTTGCCTAACGAAAAGACTTTGCTTTTCTCCAAAACCATTTTTACTGTGATTTTTTCGGTCCATTGCATCCGAATTCCACACCAGTTTGTCCGGATATGACTGGATGAAACCAGAAATATCCGGTTGTGTTTTGGCTAACTCAATCCCAGATATTGCTACATCCTCTGTGTTTGTGTTTTCTGGATATTATCCACGGACTTTATTGTTTTGAATGCTTTTTTAACGGGGAACATTTTATTTTGAGCTTGGATACAGTAATTGGTTCCACATGGAGACACCAGCTCTACAAATTCATATTTTCTAGGTAGAAAGCTAGAGGAACTGCGGCAATCAAACATGATATTTCTGTTTGTATAGATGACATTTTATGCACTTGCCTAACAAAAAGACTTTGCTTTTCTCCAAAACAATTTTTACTGTGATTTTCTCGGTCCATTGCATACGAATTCCACACCAGTTTGTCCTGATATGACTGGATGAAACCGGAAATATCCGGTTGTGTTTTGGCTAACTCAATCCGAAATATTGTGAAAGATTCTGTGTTTGTGTTTTCTGGATATTATCAATGGACTTTATTGTTTTGTATGCTTTTTATTGGGAAACATTTAATTTTGAGCTTGGAAACAGTAATTGGTTCCACATGGAGACACCAGCTCTACATAATCGTATTTCCTAGGTAGAAAGCTAGAGGAACTGCGGCAAACAAACATGATATTTCTGTTTGTATAGATGACATTTTATGCAGTTGCCTAACGAAAAGACTTTCTTTTTCCCCAAAACCATTTATACTGTGATATTCTCAGTCCATTGCATACGAATTCCACACCAGTTTATCCGGATATGTCTGGATGAAACCAGAAATATCCGATTGTGTTTTGGCTAATTCAATCCGAAATATTGTTACAGCCTCTGTGTATTTGTTTACTTTATATTATCAATGGACTTTATAGTTTTGAATGTTTTTTCTCGGGGAACATTCTATTTTGAGCTTGGATACAGTAATTGGTTCCACATGGAGACACCAGCTCTACATATTCGTATTTCCTAGGGAGAAAGCTAGAGGAACTGCGGCAATCAAACATGATATTTCTGTTTGTATAGATGACATTTTATGCACTTGCCTAACAAAAAGACTTTGCTTTTCTTCAAAAGCATTTGTACTCTGATTTTCTCAGCCCATTGCATAAGAATTTCGCACCAGTTTGTCCGCATATGACTGGATGAAACCAGAAATATCCGGTTGTGTTTTGGCTAACTCAATCCGAAATATTGTGAAAGCCTCTGTGTTTGTGTTTTCTGGATATTATCGATGGACTTTATGGTTTTGAATTTTTTATCAGGGAACATTTCATTTTGTACCGTTGAAACACTAATTGGTTCATCATGGGGACACCAGCTCTACACATTCCTATTTCTAAGGAGAAAGCTAGATGAACTGTGGTAAACAAACATGATATTTCTGTTTGTATAGATGACATTTTATGCACTTGCCTAACGAAAAGACTTTGCTTTTCTCCAAAACCATTTTTACTGTGATTTTTTCGGTCCATTGCATCCGAATTCCACACCAGTTTGTCCGGATATGACTGGATGAAACCAGAAATATCCGGTTGTGTTTTGGCTAACTCAATCCCAGATATTGCTACAGCTTCTGTGTTTGTGTTTACTGGATGTTATCAACGGACTTTATTGTTTTGAATGTTTTTTATCGGGGAACATTTTATTTTGAGCTTGGATACAGTAATTGGTTCCACATGGAGACACCAGCTCTACACATTCCTATTTCTAGGGTGAAAGCTATAGGAACTGCGGCAATCAAACATGATATTTCTGTTTGTATAGATGACATTTTATGCACTTGCCTAACGAAAAGACTGCTTTTCTCCAAAACCATTTTTACTGTGATTTTCTCGGTCCATTGCATACGAATTCCACACCAGTTTGTCCCGATATGACTGGATGAAACCGGAAATATCCGGTTGTGTTTTGGCTAACTCAATCCCAGATATTGCTACAGCCTGTGTGTTTGTGTTTACTGGATATTATCAATGGACTTTATGGTTTTTAATGTTTTTTATCGGGGAACATTTTATTTTGAGCTTGGATACAGTAATTAGTTCCACATGGAGACACCTGCTCTACATATTGGTATTTTCTAGGGAGAAAGCTAGAGGAACTGCGGCAAACAAACTTTATATTTCTGTTTGTATAGATGACATTTTATGCACTTGCCTAACGAAAAGACCTTGCTTTTCTCCAGAACCATTTTTACTGTGATTTTCTTCGTCCATTGCATACGAAATCCACACGACTTTGTGCGCATATGACTGGATGAAACCAGAAATATCCGGTTGTGTTTTGGCTAACTCAATCCGAACTATTGTCAAAACCTCTGTGTTTGTTTTTTCTGGATATTATCGATGGATTTTATTGTTTTGAATGTTTTTATCAGGGAACATTTTATTTTGAGCTTGGAAACACCAATTGGTTCATCATGGGGACACCAGCTCTACATATTCATATTTTCTAGGGAGAAAGCTCGAGGAACTGCGGCAAACAAACATGATATTTCTGTTTCTATAGATGACATTTTATGCACTTGCCTAACGAAAAGACTTTGCTTTTCTCCAAAACCATTTTTCCTGTGATTTTCTCGGTCCATTGCATACGAATTCCACAACTGTTTGACCGGATATGAAGGGGTGATAGCGGAAATATCCGGTTGTGTTTTGGCTAACTCAATCCGAACTATTGTCAAAACCTCTGTGTTTGTGTTTTCTGGATATTATCCACGGACTTTATTGTTTTGAATGCTTTTTTAACGGGGAACATTTTATTTTGTGCTTGGATACAGTAATTGGTTCCACATGGAGACACCAGCTCTACATATTCGTATTTTCTAGGGAGAAAGCTAGATGAACTGCGGCAATCAAACATGATATTTCTGTTTGTATAGATGACATTTTATGCACTTGCCTAACAAAAAGACTTTACTTTACTCCAAAACAATTTTTACTGTGATTTTCTCGGTCCATTGCATACGAATTCCACACCAGTTTGTCCGGATATGACTGGATGAAACCGGAAATATCCGGTTGTGTTTTGGCTAACTCAATCCAAAATATTGTGAAAGATTCTGTGTTTGTGTTTTCTGGATATTATCAATGGACTTTATTGTTTTGTATGCTTTTTATTGGGAAACATTTAATTTTGAGCTTGGAAACAGTAATTGGTTCCACATGGAGACACCAGCTCTACATAATCGTATTTCCAAGGTAGAAAGCTAGAGGAACTGCGGCAAACAAACATGATATTTCTGTTTGTCTAGATGACATTTTATGCAGTTGCCTAACGAAAAGACTTTGCTTTTCTCCAAAACCATTTTTACTGTGATATTCTCAGTCCATTGCATACGAATTCCACACCAGTTTATCCGGATATGTCTGGATGAAACCAGAAATATCCGATTGTGTTTTGGCTAATTCAATCCGAAATATTGTTACAGCCTCTGTGTATTTGTTTACTTTATATTATCAATGTACTTTATAGTTTTGAAAGTTTTTCTCGGGGAACATTCTATTTTGAGCTTGGATACAGTAATTGGTTCCACATGGAGACACCAGCTCTACATATTCGTATTTCCTAGGGAGAAAGCTAGAGGAACTGCGGCAATCAAACATGATATTTCTGTTTGTATAGATGACATTTTATGCACTTGCCTAACAAAAAGACTTTGCTTTTCTTCAAAAGCATTTGTACTCTGATTTTCTCAGCCCATTGCATAAGAATTTCGCACCAGTTTGTCCGCATATGACTGGATGAAACCAGAAATATCCGGTTGTGTTTTGGCTAACTCAATCCGAAATATTGTGAAAGCCTCTGTGTTTGTGTTTGCTGGATATTATCGATTGACTTTATGGTTTTGAATTTTTTATCAGGGAACATTTCATTTTGTACCGTTGAAACACTAATTGGTTCATCATGGGGACACCAGCTCTACACATTCCTATTTCTAAGGAGAAAGCTAGATGAACTGTGGTAAACAAACATGATATTTCTGTTTGTATAGATGACATTTTATGCACTTGCCTAACGAAAAGACTTTGCTTTTCTCCAAAACCATTTTTACTGTGATTTTTTTCGGTCCATTGCATCCGAATTCCACACCAGTTTGTCCGCATATGACTGGATGAAACCAGAAATATCCGGTTGTGTTTTGGCTAACTCAATCCGAAATATTGTGAAAGCCTCTGTGTTTGTGTTTACTGGATGTTATCAACGGACTTTATTGTTTTGAATGTTTTTTATCGGGGAACATTTTATTTTGAGCTTGGATACAGTAATTGGTTCCACATGGAGACACCAGCTCTACACATTCCTATTTCTAGGGTGAAAGCTAGAGGAACTGTGGTAAATAAACATGATATTTCTGTTTGTATAGATGACATTTTATGCACTTGCCTAACGAAAAGACTGCTTTTCTCCAAAACCATTTTTACTGTGATTTTCTCGGTCATTTGCATACGAATTCCACAACAGTTTGACCCGATATGACTGGATGGAACCGGAAATATCCGGTTGTGTTTTGGCTAACTCAATCCCAGATATTGCTACAGCCTCTGTGTTTGTGTTTACTGGATATTATCAATGGACTTTATGGTTTTAAATGTTTTTTATCGGGGAACATTTTATTTTGAGCTTGGATACAGTAATTAGTTCCACATGGAGACACCAGCTCTACATATTCGTATTTTCTAGGGAGAAAGCTAGAGGGACTGCGGCAAACAAACGTTATATTTCTGTTTGTATAGATGACATTTTATGCACTTGCCTAACGAAAAGACCTTGCTTTTCTCCAGAACCATTTTTGCTGTGATTTTCTTGGTCCATTGCATACGAAATCCACACGACTTTGTGCGCATATGACTGGATGAAACCAGAAATATCCGGTTGTGTTTTGGCTAACTCAATCCGAACTATTGTCAAAACCTCTGTGTTTGTGTTTTCTGGATATTATAGATGGACTTTATTGTTTTGTATGCTTTTATCAGGGAACATTTTATTTTGAGCTTGGAAACACCAATTGGTTCATCATGGGGACACCAGCTCTACATATTCGTATTTTCTAGGGAGAAAGCTCGAGGAACTGCGGCAAACAAACATGATATTTCTGTTTCTATAGATGACATTTTATGCACTTGCCTAACGAAAAGACTTTGCTTTTCTCCAAAACCATTTTTACTGTGATTTTCTTCGTCCATTGCATACGAATTCCACAACAGTTTGACCAGATATGAAGGGGTGAAACCGGAAATATCCGGTTTTGTTATAGCTAACTCAATCCCAGATATTGCTACAGCCTCTGTGTTTGTGTTTTCTGGATATTATCCACGGACTTTATTGTTTTGAATGCTTTTTTAACGGGGAACATTTTATTTTGAGCTTGGATACAGTAATTGGTTCCACATGGAGACACCAGCTCTACAAATTCATATTTTCTAGGTGGAAAGCTAGAGGAACTGCGGCAATCAAACATGATATTTCTGTTTGTATAGATGACATTTTATGCACTTGCCTAACAAAAAGACTTTGCTTTTCTCCAAAACAATTTTTACTGTGATTTTCTCGGTCCATTGCATACGAATTCCACACCAGTTCATCCGGATATGTCTGGATGAAACCAGAAATATCCGATTGTGTTTTGGCTAACTCAATCCGAAATATTGTTACAGCCTCTGTGTATTTGTTTACTTTATATTATCAATGGTCTTTATTGTTTTGAATGTTTTTTCTCGGGGAACATTCTATTTTGTGCTTGGATACAGTAATTGGTTCCACATGGAGACACCAGCTCTACATATTCGTATTTTCTAGGGAGAAAGCTAGAGGAACTGTGGTAATCAAACATGATATTTCTGTTTGTATAGATGACATTTTATGCACTTGCCTAACGAAAAGACCTTGCTTTTCTCCAGAACCATTTTTACTGTGATTTTCTTCGTCCATTGCATACGAAATCCACACGACTTTGTGCGCATATGACTGGATGAAACCAGAAATATCCGGTTGTGTTTTGGCTAACTCAATCCGAACTATTGTCAAAACCTCTGTGTTTGTGTTTTCTGGATATTATCGTTGGACTTTATTGTTTTGTATGCTTTTATCAGGGAACATTTTATTTTGAGCTTGGAAACACCAATTGGTTCATCATGGGGACACCAGCTCTACATATTCGTATTTTCTAGGGAGAAAGCTCGAGGAACTGCGGCAAACAAACATGATATTTCTGTTTCTATAGATGACATTTTATGCACTTGCCTAACGAAAAGACTTTGCTTTTCTCCAAAACCATTTTTACTGTGATTTTCTTCGTCCATTGCATACGAATTCCACAACAGTTTGACCGGATATGAAGGGGTGAAACCGGAAATATCCGGTTTTGTTATAGCTAACTCAATCCCAGATATTGCTACAGCCTCTGTGTTTGTGTTTTCTCGATATTATCCACAAACTTTATTGTTTTGAATGCTTTTTTAACGGGGAACATTTTATTTTGAGCTTGGATACAGTAATTGGTTCCACATGGAGACACCAGCTCTACAAATTCATATTTTCTAGGTAGAAAGCTAGATGACCTGCGGCAATCAAACATGATATTTCTGTTTGTATAGATGACATTTTATGCACTTGCCTAACAAAAAGACTTTGCTTTTCTCCAAAACAATTTTTACTGTGATTTTCTGGGTCCATTGCATACGAATTCCAGACCAGTTTATCCGGATATGTCTGGATGAAACCAGAAATATCCGATTGTGTTTTGGCTAATTCAATCCGAAATATTGTTACAGCCTCTGTGTATTTGTTTACTTTATATTATCAATGGACTTTATTGTTTTCAATGTTTTTTATCGGGGAACATTTTATTTTGAGCTTGGATACAGTAATTGGTTCCACATGGAGACACCAGCTCTACACATCCTATTTCTAGGGTGAAAGCTAGAGGAACTGTGGCAATCAAACATGATATTTCTGTTTGTATAGATGACATTTTATGCACTTGCCTAAGGAAAAGACTGCTTTTCTCCAAAACCATTTTTACTGTGATTTTCTCGGTCCATTGCATACGAATTCCACACCAGTTTGCCCCGATATGACTGGATGGAACCGGAAATATCCGGTTGTGTTTTGGCTAACTCAATCCCAGATATTGCTACAGCCTGTATGTTTGTGTTTACTGGATATTATCAATGGACTTTATGGTTTTTAATGTTTTTTATCGGGGAACATTTTATTTTGAGCTTGGATACAGTAATTAGTTCCACATGGAGACACCTGCTCTACATATTCGTATTTTCTAGGGAGAAAGCTAGAGGAACTGCGGCAAACAAACGTTATATTTCTGTTTGTATAGATGACATTTTATGCACTTGCCTAACGAAAAGACCTTGTTTTTCTCCAGAACCATTTTTGCTGTGATTTTCTTCGTCCATTGCATACGAAATCCACACGACTTTGTGCACATATGACTGGATGAAACTGAAGGACCCTTATGGGGGAGAGGGACAAGACTAGGCCTGGGCAGATATCAGGGGCTTCTTAAGAGGTTAGATGTTCCCTAGGGTCCAGCGGGCACGTTCTCTGGGAAGGAAAAGTCTATCCCCTTTAGAGAACCTCTAGGCATGCCCAGAGCAGAGCTGCCACTCCCCCTTCGGAGAGTCTCAGTACTCTCCTCAGCATTCTCCTCAGCTGGTTCCCTCAGCACTCTCCTCAGCATTCTCCTCAGCTGGTTCCCTCAGCACTCTCCTCAGCATTCTCCTCAGCTGGTTCCCTCAGCACTCTCCTCAGCATTCTCCGGTATGCTAATTGTCCCTCCGAACCGGCCAATCCCATATGCTAATTTGTTGACTATATAACCTGTGTGAAACTGCCGCTCAGGGCTCCTCACCGCCTTAGGTGGGGGCCCGTTTGCGCAAACGTACAATAAATACCTCATGCTTTTTGCATCAACTGGTCTGGAGTCTGGATTTTTGGGCGTCCTCTCGAGCAAGTGGGCATCTCTACAACTGAGAGGTCCAACAAAACCAGAAATATCCGGTTGTGTTTTGGCTAACTCAATCCGAACTATTGTCAAAACCTCTGTGTTTGTGTTTTCTGGATATTATCGATGGACTTTATTGTTTTGAATGTTTTTATCAGGGAACATTTCATTTTGTACCAAAGAAACACTAATTGGTTCATCCTGGGGACACCAGCTCTACATATTCGTATTTTCTAGGGAGAAAGCTCGAGGAACTGCGGCAAACAAACATGATATTTCTGTTTGTATAGATGACATTTTATGCACTTGCCTAACGAAAAGACTTTGCTTTTCTCCAAATCCATTTTTACTGTGATTTTCTCGGTCCATTGCATACAAATTCCACACCAGTTTGACCGGATATGAAGGGGTGAAACCGAAATATCCGGTTTTGTTTTAGCTAACTCAATCCCAGATATTGATACTTCCTCTGTGTTTGTGTTTTCTGGATATTATCCAAGGACTTTATTGTTCTCAATGCTTTTTTAACGGGGAACATTTTATTTTGAGCTTGGATACAGTAATTGGTTCCACATGGAGACACCAGCTCTACAAATTCATATTTTCTAGGTAGAAAGCTAGAGGAACTGCTGCAAACAAACATGATATTTCTGTTTGTATAGATGACATTTTATGCACTTGCCTAATAATAAGACCTTGCTTTTCTCCAGAATCCTTTTTCCTGTGATTTTCTCAGTCCATTGCATAAGATTTACACACGACTTTGTCCGGATATGACCGGATAAAACCAGAAGTATCCGGTTGTGTTTTGGCTAACTGAATCCGAAATATTGTGAAAGATTCTGTGTTTGTGTTTTCTGGATATTATCAATGGACTTTATTGTTTTGTATGCTTTTTATTGGGAAACATTTAATTTTGAGCATGGAAACAGTAATTGGTTCCACATGGAGACACCAGCTCTACATAATCGTATTTCCTAGGTAGAAAGCTAGAGGAACTGCGGCAAACAAACATGATATTTCTGTTTGTATAGATGACATTTTATGCAGTTGCCTAACGAAAAGACTTTCTTTTTCCCCAAAACCATTTATACTGTGATATTCTCAGTCCATTGCATACGAATTCCACACCAGTTTATCCGGATATGTCTGGATGAAACCAGAAATATCCGATTGTGTTTTGGCTAATTCAATCCGAAATATTGTTACAGCCTCTGTGTATTTGTTTACTTTATATTATCAATGGACTTTATAGTTTTGAATGTTTTTTCTCGGGGAACATTCTATTTTGAGCTTGGATACAGTAATTGGTTCCACATGGAGACACCAGCTCTACATATTCGTATTTCCTAGGGAGAAAGCTAGAGGAACTGCGGCAATCAAACATGATATTTCTGTTTGTATAGATGACATTTTATGCACTTGCCTAACAAAAAGACTTTGCTTTTCTTCAAAAGCATTTGTACTCTGATTTTCTCAGCCCATTGCATAAGAATTTCGCACCAGTTTGTCCGCATATGACTGGATGAAACCAGAAATATCCGGTTGTGTTTTGGCTAACTCAATCCGAAATATTGTGAAAGCCTCTGTGTTTGTGTTTTCTGGATATTATCGATGGACTTTATGGTTTTGAATTTTTTATCAGGGAACATTTCATTTTGTACCGTTGAAACACTAATTGGTTCATCATGGGGACACCAGCTCTACACATTCCTATTTCTAAGGAGAAAGCTAGATGAACTGTGGTAAACAAACATGATATTTCTGTTTGTATAGATGACATTTTATGCACTTGCCTAACGAAAAGACTTTGCTTTTCTCCAAAACGATTTTTACTGTGATTTTTTCGGTCCATTGCATCCGAATTCCACACCAGTTTGTCCGGATATGACTGGATGAAACCAGAAATATCCGGTTGTGTTTTGGCTAACTCAATCCCAGATATTGCTACAGCTTCTGTGTTTGTGTTTACTGGATGTTATCAACGGACTTTATTGTTTTGAATGTTTTTTATCGGGGAACATTTTATTTTGAGCTTGGATACAGTAATTGGTTCCACATGGAGACACCAGCTCTACACATTCCTATTTCTAGGGTGAAAGCTATAGGAACTGCGGCAATCAAACATGATATTTCTGTTTGTATAGATGACATTTTATGCACTTGCCTAACGAAAAGACTGCTTTTCTCCAAAACCATTTTTACTGTGATTTTCTCGGTCCATTGCATACGAATTCCACACCAGTTTGTCCCGATATGACTGGATGAAACCGGAAATATCCGGTTGTGTTTTGGCTAACTCAATATGAACTATTGTCAAAACCTCTGTGTTTGTTTTTTCTGGATATTATCGATGGATTTTATTGTTTTGAATGTTTTTATCAGGGAACATTTTATTTTGAGCTTGGAAACACCAATTGGTTCATCATGGGGACACCAGCTCTACATATTCATATTTTCTAGGGAGAAAGCTCGAGGAACTGCGGCAAACAAACATGATATTTCTGTTTCTATAGATGACATTTTATGCACTTGCCTAACGAAAAGACTTTGCTTTTCTCCAAAACCATTTTTCCTGTGATTTTCTCGGTCCATTGCATACGAATTCCACAACTGTTTGACCGGATATGAAGGGGTGATAGCGGAAATATCCGGTTGTGTTTTGGCTAACTCAATCCGAACTATTGTCAAAACCTCTGTGTTTGTGTTTTCTGGATATTATCCACGGACTTTATTGTTTTGAATGCTTTTTTAACGGGGAACATTTTATTTTGTGCTTGGATACAGTAATTGGTTCCACATGGAGACACCAGCTCTACATATTCGTATTTTCTAGGGAGAAAGCTAGATGAACTGCGGCAATCAAACATGATATTTCTGTTTGTATAGATGACATTTTATGCACTTGCCTAACAAAAAGACTTTACTTTACTCCAAAACAATTTTTACTGTGATTTTCTCGGTCCATTGCATACGAATTCCACACCAGTTTGTCCGGATATGACTGGATGAAACCGGAAATATCCGGTTGTGTTTTGGCTAACTCAATCCAAAATATTGTGAAAGATTCTGTGTTTGTGTTTTCTGGATATTATCAATGGACTTTATTGTTTTGTATGCTTTTTATTGGGAAACATTTAATTTTGAGCTTGGAAACAGTAATTGGTTCCACATGGAGACACCAGCTCTACATAATCGTATTTCCTAGGTAGAAAGCTAGAGGAACTGCGGCAAACAAACATGATATTTCTGTTTGTCTAGATGACATTTTATGCAGTTGCCTAACGAAAAGACTTTGCTTTTCTCCAAAACCATTTTTACTGTGATATTCTCAGTCCATTGCATACGAATTCCACACCAGTTTATCCGGATATGTCTGGATGAAACCAGAAATATCCGATTGTGTTTTGGCTAATTCAATCCGAAATATTTTTACAGCCTCTGTGTATTTGTTTACTTTATATTATCAATGGACTTTATAGTTTTGAAAGTTTTTCTCGGGGAACATTCTATTTTGAGCTTGGATACAGTAATTGGTTCCACATGGAGACACCAGCTCTACATATTCGTATTTCCTAGGGAGAAAGCTCGAGGAACTGTGGCAATCAAACATGATATTTCTGTTTGTATAGATGACATTTTATGCACTTGCCTAACAAAAAAACTTTGCTTTTCTTCAAAAGCATTTGTACTCTGATTTTCTCAGCCCATTGTATAAGAATTTCGCACCAGTTTGTCCGCATATGACTGGATGAAACCAGAAATATCCGGTTGTGTTTTGGCTAACTCAATCCGAAATATTGTGAAAGCCTCTGTGTTTGTGTTTGCTGGATATTATCGATGGACTTTATGGTTTTGAATTTTTTATCAGGGACCATTTCATTTTGTACCGTTGAAACACGAATTGGTTCATCATGGGGACACCAGCTCTACACATTCCTATTTCTAAGGAGAAAGCTAGATGAACTGTGGTAAACAAACATGATATTTCTGTTTGTATAGATGACATTTTATGCACTTGCCTAACGAAAAGACTTTGCTTTTCTCCAAAACCATTTTTACTGTGATTTTTTCGGTCCATTGCATCCGAATTCCACACCAGTTTGTCCGGATATGACTGGATGAAACCAGAAATATCCGGTTGTGTTTTGGCTAACTCAATCCCAGATATTGCTACATCCTCTGTGTTTGTGTTTTCTGGATATTATCCACGGACTTTATTGTTTTGAATGCTTTTTTAACGGGGAACATTTTATTTTGAGCTTGGATACAGTAATTGGTTCCACATGGAGACACCAGCTCTACAAATTCATATTTTCTAGGTAGAAAGCTAGAGGAACTGCGGCAATCAAACATGATATTTCTGTTTGTATAGATGACATTTTATGCACTTGCCTAACAAAAAGACTTTGCTTTTCTCCAAAACAATTTTTACTGTGATTTTCTCGGTCCATTGCATACGAATTCCACACCAGTTTGTCCTGATATGACTGGATGAAACCGGAAATATCCGGTTGTGTTTTGGCTAACTCAATCCGAAATATTGTGAAAGATTCTGTGTTTGTGTTTTCTGGATATTATCAATGGACTTTATTGTTTTGTATGCTTTTTATTGGGAAACATTTAATTTTGAGCTTGGAAACAGTAATTGGTTCCACATGGAGACACCAGCTCTACATAATCGTATTTCCTAGGTAGAAAGCTAGAGGAACTGCGGCAAACAAACATGATATTTCTGTTTGTATAGATGACATTTTATGCAGTTGCCTAACGAAAAGACTTTCTTTTTCCCCAAAACCATTTATACTGTGATATTCTCAGTCCATTGCATACGAATTCCACACCAGTTTATCCGGATATGTCTGGATGAAACCAGAAATATCCGATTGTGTTTTGGCTAATTCAATCCGAAATATTGTTACAGCCTCTGTGTATTTGTTTACTTTATATTATCAATGGACTTTATAGTTTTGAATGTTTTTTCTCGGGGAACATTCTATTTTGAGCTTGGATACAGTAATTGGTTCCACATGGAGACACCAGCTCTACATATTCGTATTTCCTAGGGAGAAAGCTAGAGGAACTGCGGCAATCAAACATGATATTTCTGTTTGTATAGATGACATTTTATGCACTTGCCTAACAAAAAGACTTTGCTTTTCTTCAAAAGCATTTGTACTCTGATTTTCTCAGCCCATTGCATAAGAATTTCGCACCAGTTTGTCCGCATATGACTGGATGAAACCAGAAATATCCGGTTGTGTTTTGGCTAACTCAATCCGAAATATTGTGAAAGCCTCTGTGTTTGTGTTTTCTGGATATTATCGATGGACTTTATGGTTTTGAATTTTTTATCAGGGAACATTTCATTTTGTACCGTTGAAACACTAATTGGTTCATCATGGGGACACCAGCTCTACACATTCCTATTTCTAAGGAGAAAGCTAGATGAACTGTGGTAAACAAACATGATATTTCTGTTTGTATAGATGACATTTTATGCACTTGCCTAACGAAAAGACTTTGCTTTTCTCCAAAACCATTTTTACTGTGATTTTTTCGGTCCATTGCATCCGAATTCCACACCAGTTTGTCCGGATATGACTGGATGAAACCAGAAATATCCGGTTGTGTTTTGGCTAACTCAATCCCAGATATTGCTACAGCTTCTGTGTTTGTGTTTACTGGATGTTATCAACGGACTTTATTGTTTTGAATGTTTTTTATCGGGGAACATTTTATTTTGAGCTTGGATACAGTAATTGGTTCCACATGGAGACACCAGCTCTACACATTCCTATTTCTAGGGTGAAAGCTATAGGAACTGCGGCAATCAAACATGATATTTCTGTTTGTATAGATGACATTTTATGCACTTGCCTAACGAAAACACTGCTTTTCTCCAAAACCATTTTTACTGTGATTTTCTCGGTCCATTGCATACGAATTCCACACCAGTTTGTCCCGATATGACTGGATGAAACCGGAAATATCCGGTTGTGTTTTGGCTAACTCAATCCCAGATATTGCTACAGCCTCTGTGTTTGTGTTTACTGGATATTATCAATGGACTTTATGGTTTTTAATGTTTTTTATCGGGGAACATTTTATTTTGAGCTTGGATACAGTAATTAGTTCCACATGGAGACACCTGCTCTACATATTGGTATTTTCTAGGGAGAAAGCTAGAGGAACTGCGGCAAACAAACTTTATATTTCTGTTTGTATAGATGACATTTTATGCACTTGCCTAACGAAATGACCTTGCTTTTCTCCAGAACCATTTTTACTGTGATTTTCTTCGTCCATTGCATACGAAATCCACACGACTTTGTGCGCATATGACTGGATGAAACCAGAAATATCCGGTTGTGTTTTGGCTAACTCAATCCGAACTATTGTCAAAACCTCTGTGTTTGTTTTTTCTGGATATTATCGATGGATTTTATTGTTTTGAATGTTTTTATCAGGGAACATTTTATTTTGAGCTTGGAAACACCAATTGGTTCATCATGGGGACACCAGCTCTACATATTCATATTTTCTAGGGAGAAAGCTCGAGGAACTGCGGCAAACAAACATGATATTTCTGTTTCTATAGATGACATTTTATGCACTTGCCTAACGAAAAGACTTTGCTTTTCTCCAAAACCATTTTTCCTGTGATTTTCTCGGTCCATTGCATACGATTTCCACAACTGTTTGACCGGATATGAAGGGGTGATAGCGGAAATATCCGGTTGTGTTTTGGCTAACTCAATCCGAACTATTGTCAAAACCTCTGTGTTTGTGTTTTCTGGATATTATCCACGGACTTTATTGTTTTGAATGCTTTTTTAACGGGGAACATTTTATTTTGTGCTTGGATACAGTAATTGGTTCCACATGGAGACACCAGCTCTACATATTCGTATTTTCTAGGGAGAAAGCTAGATGAACTGCGGCAATCAAACATGATATTTCTGTTTGTATAGATGACATTTTATGCACTTGCCTAACAAAAAGACTTTACTTTACTCCAAAACAATTTTTACTGTGATTTTCTCGGTCCATTGCATACGAATTCCACACCAGTTTGTCCGGATATGACTGGATGAAACCGGAAATATCCGGTTGTGTTTTGGCTAACTCAATCCAAAATATTGTGAAAGATTCTGTGTTTGTGTTTTCTGGATATTATCAATGGACTTTATTGTTTTGTATGCTTTTTATTGGGAAACATTTAATTTTGAGCTTGGAAACAGTAATTGGTTCCACATGGAGACACCAGCTCTACATAATCGTATTTCCAAGGTAGAAAGCTAGAGGAACTGCGGCAAACAAACATGATATTTCTGTTTGTCTAGATGACATTTTATGCAGTTGCCTAACGAAAAGACTTTGCTTTTCTCCAAAACCATTTTTACTGTGATATTCTCAGTCCATTGCATACGAATTCCACACCAGTTTATCCGGATATGTCTGGATGAAACCAGAAATATCCGATTGTGTTTTGGCTAATTCAATCCGAAATATTGTTACAGCCTCTGTGTATTTGTTTACTTTATATTATCAATGTACTTTATAGTTTTGAAAGTTTTTCTCGGGGAACATTCTATTTTGAGCTTGGATACAGTAATTGGTTCCACATGGAGACACCAGCTCTACATATTCGTATTTCCTAGGGAGAAAGCTAGAGGAACTGCGGCAATCAAACATGATATTTCTGTTTGTATAGATGACATTTTATGCACTTGCCTAACAAAAAGACTTTGCTTTTCTTCAAAAGCATTTGTACTCTGATTTTCTCAGCCCATTGCATAAGAATTTCGCACCAGTTTGTCCGCATATGACTGGATGAAACCAGAAATATCCGGTTGTGTTTTGGCTAACTCAATCCGAAATATTGTGAAAGCCTCTGTGTTTGTGTTTGCTGGATATTATCGATTGACTTTATGGTTTTGAATTTTTTATCAGGGAACATTTCATTTTGTACCGTTGAAACACTAATTGGTTCATCATGGGGACACCAGCTCTACACATTCCTATTTCTAAGGAGAAAGCTAGATGAACTGTGGTAAACAAACATGATATTTCTGTTTGTATAGATGACATTTTATGCACTTGCCTAACGAAAAGACTTTGCTTTTCTCCAAAACCATTTTTACTGTGATTTTTTTCGGTCCATTGCATCCGAATTCCACACCAGTTTGTCCGCATATGACTGGATGAAACCAGAAATATCCGGTTGTGTTTTGGCTAACTCAATCCGAAATATTGTGAAAGCCTCTGTGTTTGTGTTTACTGGATGTTATCAACGGACTTTATTGTTTTGAATGTTTTTTATCGGGGAACATTTTATTTTGAGCTTGGATACAGTAATTGGTTCCACATGGAGACACCAGCTCTACACATTCCTATTTCTAGGGTGAAAGCTAGAGGAACTGTGGTAAATAAACATGATATTTCTGTTTGTATAGATGACATTTTATGCACTTGCCTAACGAAAAGACTGCTTTTCTCCAAAACCATTTTTACTGTGATTTTCTCGGTCATTTGCATACGAATTCCACAACAGTTTGACCCGATATGACTGGATGGAACCGGAAATATCCGGTTGTGTTTTGGCTAACTCAATCCCAGATATTGCTACAGCCTCTGTGTTTGTGTTTACTGGATATTATCAATGGACTTTATGGTTTTAAATGTTTTTTATCGGGGAACATTTTATTTTGAGCTTGGATACAGTAATTAGTTCCACATGGAGACACCAGCTCTACATATTCGTATTTTCTAGGGAGAAAGCTAGAGGGACTGCGGCAAACAAACGTTATATTTCTGTTTGTATAGATGACATTTTATGCACTTGCCTAACGAAAAGACCTTGCTTTTCTCCAGAACCATTTTTGCTGTGATTTTCTTGGTCCATTGCATACGAAATCCACACGACTTTGTGCGCATATGACTGGATGAAACCAGAAATATCCGGTTGTGTTTTGGCTAACTCAATCCGAACTATTGTCAAAACCTCTGTGTTTGTGTTTTCTGGATATTATAGATGGACTTTATTGTTTTGAATGCTTTTATCAGGGAACATTTTATTTTGAGCTTGGAAACACCAATTGGTTCATCATGGGGACACCAGCTCTACATATTCGTATTTTCTAGGGAGAAAGCTCGAGGAACTGCGGCAAACAAACATGATATTTCTGTTTCTATAGATGACATTTTATGCACTTGCCTAACGAAAAGACTTTGCTTTTCTCCAAAACCATTTTTACTGTGATTTTCTTCGTCCATTGCATACGAATTCCACAACAGTTTGACCGGATATGAAGGGGTGAAACCGGAAATATCCGGTTTTGTTATAGCTAACTCAATCCCAGATATTGCTACAGCCTCTGTGTTTGTGTTTTCTGGATATTATCCACGGACTTTATTGTTTTGAATGCTTTTTTAACGGGGAACATTTTATTTTGAGCTTGGATACAGTAATTGGTTCCACATGGAGACACCAGCTCTACAAATTCATATTTTCTAGGTGGAAAGCTAGAGGAACTGCGGCAATCAAACATGATATTTCTGTTTGTATAGATGACATTTTATGCACTTGCCTAACAAAAAGACTTTGCTTTTCTCCAAAACAATTTTTACTGTGATTTTCTCGGTCCATTGCATACGAATTCCACACCAGTTCATCCGGATATGTCTGGATGAAACCAGAAATATCCGATTGTGTTTTGGCTAACTCAATCCGAAATATTGTTACAGCCTCTGTGTATTTGTTTACTTTATATTATCAATGGTCTTTATTGTTTTGAATGTTTTTTCTCGGGGAACATTCTATTTTGTGCTTGGATACAGTAATTGGTTCCACATGGAGACACCAGCTCTACATATTCGTATTTTCTAGGGAGAAAGCTAGAGGAACTGTGGTAATCAAACATGATATTTCTGTTTGTATAGATGACATTTTATGCACTTGCCTAACGAAAAGACCTTGCTTTTCTCCAGAACCATTTTTACTGTGATTTTCTTCGTCCATTGCATACGAAATCCACACGACTTTGTGCGCATATGACTGGATGAAACCAGAAATATCCGGTTGTGTTTTGGCTAACTCAATCCGAACTATTGTCAAAACCTCTGTGTTTGTGTTTTCTGGATATTATCGTTGGACTTTATTGTTTTGTATGCTTTTATCAGGGAACATTTTATTTTGAGCTTGGAAACACCAATTGGTTCATCATGGGGACACCAGCTCTACATATTCGTATTTTCTAGGGAGAAAGCTCGAGGAACTGCGGCAAACAAACATGATATTTCTGTTTCTATAGATGACATTTTATGCACTTGCCTAACGAAAAGACTTTGCTTTTCTCCAAAACCATTTTTACTGTGATTTTCTTCGTCCATTGCATACGAATTCCACAACAGTTTGACCGGATATGAAGGGGTGAAACCGGAAATATCCGGTTTTGTTATAGCTAACTCAATCCCAGATATTGCTACAGCCTCTGTGTTTGTGTTTTCTCGATATTATCCACAAACTTTATTGTTTTGAATGCTTTTTTAACGGGGAACATTTTATTTTGAGCTTGGATACAGTAATTGGTTCCACATGGAGACACCAGCTCTACAAATTCATATTTTCTAGGTAGAAAGCTAGATGAACTGCGGCAATCAAACATGATATTTCTGTTTGTATAGATGACATTTTATGCACTTGCCTAACAAAAAGACTTTGCTTTTCTCCAAAACAATTTTTACTGTGATTTTCTGGGTCCATTGCATACGAATTCCAGACCAGTTTATCCGGATATGTCTGGATGAAACCAGAAATATCCGATTGTGTTTTGGCTAATTCAATACGAAATATTGTTACAGCCTCTGTGTATTTGTTTACTTTATATTATCAATGGACTTTATTGTTTTCAATGTTTTTTATCGGGGAACATTTTATTTTGAGCTTGGATACAGTAATTGGTTCCACATGGAGACACCAGCTCTACACATTCCTATTTCTAGGGTGAAAGCTAGAGGAACTGTGGCAATCAAACATGATATTTCTGTTTGTATAGATGACATTTTATGCACTTGCCTAAGGAAAAGACTGCTTTTCTCCAAAACCATTTTTACTGTGATTTTCTCGGTCCATTGCATACGAATTCCACACCAGTTTGCCCCGATATGACTGGATGTAACCGGAAATATCCGGTTGTGTTTTGGCTAACTCAATCCCAGATATTGCTACAGCCTGTATGTTTGTGTTTACTGGATATTATCAATGGACTTTATGGTTTTTAATGTTTTTTATCGGGGAACATTTTATTTTGAGCTTGGATACAGTAATTAGTTCCACATGGAGACACCTGCTCTACATATTCGTATTTTCTAGGGAGAAAGCTAGAGGAACTGCGGCAAACAAACGTTATATTTCTGTTTGTATAGATGACATTTTATGCACTTGCCTAACGAAAAGACCTTGTTTTTCTCCAGAACCATTTTTGCTGTGATTTTCTTCGTCCATTGCATACGAAATCCACACGACTTTGTGCACATATGACTGGATGAAACTGAAGGACCCTTATGGGGGAGAGGGACAAGACTAGGCCTGGGCAGATATCAGGGGCTTCTTAAGAGGTTAGATGTTCCCTAGGGTCCAGCGGGCACGTTCTCTGGGAAGGAAAAGTCTATCCCCTTTAGAGTACCTCTAGGCATGCCCAGAGCAGAGCTGCCACTCCCCCTTCGGAGAGTCTCAGTACTCTCCTCAGCATTCTCCTCAGCTGGTTCCCTCAGCACTCTCCTCAGCATTCTCCTCAGCTGGTTCCCTCAGCACTCTCCTCAGCATTCTCCTCAGCTGGTTCCCTCAGCACTCTCCTCAGCATTCTCCGGTATGCTAATTGTCCCTCCGAACCGGCCAATCCCATATGCTAATTTGTTGACTATATAACCTGTGTGAAACTGCCGCTCAGGGCTCCTCACCGCCTTAGGTGGGGGCCCGTTTGCGCAAACGTACAATAAATACCTCATGCTTTTTGCATCAACTGGTCTGGAGTCTGGATTTTTGGGCGTCCTCTCGAGCAAGTGGGCATCTCTACAACTGAGAGGTCCAACAAAACCAGAAATATCCGGTTGTGTTTTGGCTAACTCAATCCGAACTATTGTCAAAACCTCTGTGTTTGTGTTTTCTGGATATTATCGATGGACTTTATTGTTTTGAATGTTTTTATCAGGGAACATTTCATTTTGTACCAAAGAAACACTAATTGGTTCATCCTGGGGACACCAGCTCTACATATTCGTATTTTCTAGGGAGAAAGCTCGAGGAACTGCGGCAAACAAACATGATATTTCTGTTTGTATAGATGACATTTTATGCACTTGCCTAACGAAAAGACTTTGCTTTTCTCCAAATCCATTTTTACTGTGATTTTCTCGGTCCATTGCATACAAATTCCACACCAGTTTGACCGGATATGAAGGGGTGAAACCGAAATATCCGGTTTTGTTTTAGCTAACTCAATCCCAGATATTGATACTTCCTCTGTGTTTGTGTTTTCTGGATATTATCCAAGGACTTTATTGTTCTCAATGCTTTTTTAACGGGGAACATTTTATTTTGAGCTTGGATACAGTAATTGGTTCCACATGGAGACACCAGCTCTACAAATTCATATTTTCTAGGTAGAAAGCTAGAGGAACTGCTGCAAACAAACATGATATTTCTGTTTGTATAGATGACATTTTATGCACTTGCCTAATAATAAGACCTTGCTTTTCTCCAGAATCCTTTTTCCTGTGATTTTCTCAGTCCATTGCATAAGAATTACACACGACTTTGTCCGGATATGACCGGATAAAACCAGAAGTATCCGGTTGTGTTTTGGCTAACTGAATCCGAAATATTGTGAAAGATTCTGTGTTTGTGTTTTCTGGATATTATCAATGGACTTTATTGTTTTGTATGCTTTTTATTGGGAAACATTTAATTTTGAGCATGGAAACAGTAATTGGTTCCACATGGAGACACCAGCTCTACATAATCGTATTTCCTAGGTAGAAAGCTAGAGGAACTGCTGCAAACAAACATGATATTTCTGTTTGTATAGATGACATTTTATGCAGTTGCCTAACGAAAAGACTTTCTTTTTCCCCAAAACCATTTATACTGTGATATTCTCAGTCCATTGCATACGAATTCCACACCAGTTTATCCGGATATGTCTGGATGAAACCAGAAATATCCGATTGTGTTTTGGCTAATTCAATCCGAAATATTGTTACAGCCTCTGTGTATTTGTTTACTTTATATTATCAATGGACTTTATAGTTTTGAATGTTTTTTCTCGGGGAACATTCTATTTTGAGCTTGGATACAGTAATTGGTTCCACATGGAGACACCAGCTCTACATATTCGTATTTCCTAGGGAGAAAGCTAGAGGAACTGCGGCAATCAAACATGATATTTCTGTTTGTATAGATGACATTTTATGCACTTGCCTAACAAAAAGACTTTGCTTTTCTTCAAAAGCATTTGTACTCTGATTTTCTCAGCCCATTGCATAAGAATTTCGCACCAGTTTGTCCGCATATGACTGGATGAAACCAGAAATATCCGGTTGTGTTTTGGCTAACTCAATCCGAAATATTGTGAAAGCCTCTGTGTTTGTGTTTTCTGGATATTATCGATGGACTTTATGGTTTTGAATTTTTTATCAGGGAACATTTCATTTTGTACCGTTGAAACACTAATTGGTTCATCATGGGGACACCAGCTCTACACATTCCTATTTCTAAGGAGAAAGCTAGATGAACTGTGGTAAACAAACATGATATTTCTGTTTGTATAGATGACATTTTATGCACTTGCCTAACGAAAAGACTTTGCTTTTCTCCAAAACGATTTTTACTGTGATTTTTTCGGTCCATTGCATCCGAATTCCACACCAGTTTGTCCGGATATGACTGGATGAAACCAGAAATATCCGGTTTTGTTTTGGCTAACTCAATCCCAGATATTGCTACAGCTTCTGTGTTTGTGTTTACTGGATGTTATCAACGGACTTTATTGTTTTGAATGTTTTTTATCAGGGAACATTTTATTTTGAGCTTGGATACAGTAATTGGTTCCACATGGAGACACCAGCTCTACACATTCCTATTTCTAGGGTGAAAGCTATAGGAACTGCGGCAATCAAACATGATATTTCTGTTTGTATAGATGACATTTTATGCACTTGCCTAACGAAAAGACTGCTTTTCTCCAAAACCATTTTTACTGTGATTTTCTCGGTCCATTGCATACGAATTCCACACCAGTTTGTCCCGATATGACTGGATGAAACCGGAAATATCCGGTTGTGTTTTGGCTAACTCAATATGAACTATTGTCAAAACCTCTGTGTTTGTTTTTTCTGGATATTATCGATGGATTTTATTGTTTTGAATGTTTTTATCAGGGAACATTTTATTTTGAGCTTGGAAACACCAATTGGTTCATCATGGGGACACCAGCTCTACATATTCATATTTTCTAGGGAGAAAGCTCGAGGAACTGCGGCAAACAAACATGATATTTCTGTTTCTATAGATGACATTTTATGCACTTGCCTAACGAAAAGACTTTGCTTTTCTCCAAAACCATTTTTCCTGTGATTTTCTCGGTCCATTGCATACGAATTCCACAACTGTTTGACCGGATATGAAGGGGTGATAGCGGAAATATCCGGTTGTGTTTTGGCTAACTCAATCCGAACTATTGTCAAAACCTCTGTGTTTGTGTTTTCTGGATATTATCCACGGACTTTATTGTTTTGAATGCTTTTTTAACGGGGAACATTTTATTTTGTGCTTGGATACAGTAATTGGTTCCACATGGAGACACCAGCTCTACATATTCGTATTTTCTAGGGAGAAAGCTAGATGAACTGCGGCAATCAAACATGATATTTCTGTTTGTATAGATGACATTTTATGCACTTGCCTAACAAAAAGACTTTACTTTACTCCAAAACAATTTTTACTGTGATTTTCTCGGTCCATTGCATACGAATTCCACACCAGTTTGTCCGGATATGACTGGATGAAACCGGAAATATCCGGTTGTGTTTTGGCTAACTCAATCCAAAATATTGTGAAAGATTCTGTGTTTGTGTTTTCTGGATATTATCAATGGACTTTATTGTTTTGTATGCTTTTTATTGGGAAACATTTAATTTTGAGCTTGGAAACAGTAATTGGTTCCACATGGAGACACCAGCTCTACATAATCGTATTTCCTAGGTAGAAAGCTAGAGGAACTGCGGCAAACAAACATGATATTTCTGTTTGTCTAGATGACATTTTATGCAGTTGCCTAACGAAAAGACTTTGCTTTTCTCCAAAACCATTTTTACTGTGATATTCTCAGTCCATTGCATACGAATTCCACACCAGTTTATCCGGATATGTCTGGATGAAACCAGAAATATCCGATTGTGTTTTGGCTAATTCAATCCGAAATATTTTTACAGCCTCTGTGTATTTGTTTACTTTATATTATCAATGGACTTTATAGTTTTGAAAGTTTTTCTCGGGGAACATTCTATTTTGAGCTTGGATACAGTAATTGGTTCCACATGGAGACACCAGCTCTACATATTCGTATTTCCTAGGGAGAAAGCTCGAGGAACTGCGGCAATCAAACATGATATTTCTGTTTGTATAGATGACATTTTATGCACTTGCCTAACAAAAAAACTTTGCTTTTCTTCAAAAGCATTTGTACTCTGATTTTCTCAGCCCATTGTATAAGAATTTCGCACCAGTTTGTCCGCATATGACTGGATGAAACCAGAAATATCCGGTTGTGTTTTGGCTAACTCAATCCGAAATATTGTGAAAGCCTCTGTGTTTGTGTTTGCTGGATATTATCGATGGACTTTATGGTTTTGAATTTTTTATCAGGGACCATTTCATTTTGTACCGTTGAAACACGAATTGGTTCATCATGGGGACACCAGCTCTACACATTCCTATTTCTAAGGAGAAAGCTAGATGAACTGTGGTAAACAAACATGATATTTCTGTTTGTATAGATGACATTTTATGCACTTGCCTAACGAAAAGACTTTGCTTTTCTCCAAAACGATTTTTACTGTGATTTTTTCGGTCCATTGCATCCGAATTCCACACCAGTTTGTCCGGATATGACTGGATGAAACCAGAAATATCCGGTTGTGTTTTGGCTAACTCAATCCCAGATATTGCTACAGCTTCTGTGTTTGTGTTTACTGGATGTTATCAACGGACTTTATTGTTTTGAATGTTTTTTATCGGGGAACATTTTATTTTGAGCTTGGATACAGTAATTGGTTCCACATGGAGACACCAGCTCTACACATTCCTATTTCTAGGGTGAAAGCTAGAGGAACTGCGGCAATCAAACATGATATTTCTGTTTGTATAGATGACATTTTATGCACTTGCCTAACGAAAAGACTGCTTTTCTCCAAAACCATTTTTACTGTGATTTTCTCGGTCCATTGCATACGAATTCCACACCAGTTTGTCCCGATATGACTGGATGAAACCGGAAATATCCGGTTGTGTTTTGGCTAACTCAATCCCAGATATTGCTACAGCCTCTGTGTTTGTGTTTACTGGATATTATCAATGGACTTTATGGTTTTTAATGTTTTTTATCGGGGAACATTTTATTTTGAGCTTGGATACAGTAATTAGTTCCACATGGAGACACCTGCTCTACATATTGGTATTTTCTAGGGAGAAAGCTAGAGGAACTGCGGCAAACAAATTTTTATATTTCTGTTTGTATAGATGACATTTTATGCACTTGCCTAACGAAAAGACCTTGCTTTTCTCCAGAACCATTTTTGCTGTGATTTTCTTGGTCCATTGCATACGAAATCCACACGACTTTGTGTGCATATGACTGGATGAAACCAGAAATATCCGGTTGTGTTTTGGCTAACTCAATCCGAACTATTGTCAAAACCTCTGTGTTTGTTTTTTCTGGATATTATCGATGGACTTTATTGTTTTGAATGTTTTTATCAGGGAACATTTTATTTTGAGCTTGGAAACACCAATTGGTTCATCATGGGGACACCAGCTCTACATATTCATATTTTCTAGGGAGAAAGCTCGAGGAACTGCGGCAAACAAACATGATATTTCTGTTTCTATAGATGACATTTTATGCACTTGCCTAACGAAAAGACTTTGCTTTTCTCCAAAACCATTTTTACTGTGATTTTCTTCGTCCATTGCATACGAATTCCACAACAGTTTGACCGGATATGAAGGGGTGAAACCGGAAATATCCGGTTTCGTTATAGCTAACTCAATCCCAGATATTGCTACATCATCTGTGTTTGTGTTTTCTGGATATTATCCACGGACTTTATTGTTTTGAATGCTTTTTTAACGGGGAACATTTTATTTTGTGCTTGGATACAGTAATTGGTTCCACATGGAGACACCAGCTCTACATATTCGTATTTTCTAGGTAGAAAGCTAGAGGAACTGCGGCAATCAAACATGATATTTCTGTTTGTATAGATGACATTTTATGCACTTGCCTAACAAAAAGACTTTACTTTTCTCCAAAACAATTTTTACTGTGATTTTCTCGGTCCATTGCATACGAATTCCACACCAGTTTGTCCTGATATGACTGGATGAAACCGGAAATATCCGGTTGTGTTTTGGCTAACTCAATCCGAAATATTGTGAAAGATTCTGTGTTTGTGTTTTCTGGATATTATCAATGGACTTTATTGTTTTGTATGCTTTTTATTGGGAAACATTTAATTTTGAGCTTGGAAACAGTAATTGGTTCCACATGGAGACACCAGCTCTACATAATCGTATTTCCTAGGTAGAAAGCTAGAGGAACTGCGGCAAACAAACATGATATTTCTGTTTGTATAGATGACATTTTATGCAGTTGCCTAACGAAAAGACTTTCTTTTTCCCCAAAACCATTTATACTGTGATATTCTCAGTCCATTGCATACGAATTCCACACCAGTTTATCCGGATATGTCTGGATGAAACCAGAAATATCCGATTGTGTTTTGGCTAATTCAATCCGAAATATTGTTACAGCCTCTGTGTATTTGTTTACTTTATATTATCAATGGACTTTATAGTTTTGAATGTTTTTTCTCGGGGAACATTCTATTTTGAGCTTGGATACAGTAATTGGTTCCACATGGAGACACCAGCTCTACATATTTGTATTTCCTAGGGAGAAAGCTAGAGGAACTGCGGCAATCAAACATGATATTTCTGTTTGTATAGATGACATTTTATGCACTTGCCTAACAAAAAGACTTTGCTTTTCTTCAAAAGCATTTGTACTCTGATTTTCTCAGCCCATTGCATAAGAATTTCGCACCAGTTTGTCCGCATATGACTGGATGAAACCAGAAATATCCGGTTGTGTTTTGGCTAACTCAATCCGAAATATTGTGAAAGCCTCTGTGTTTGTGTTTTCTGGATATTATCGATGGACTTTATGGTTTTGAATTTTTTATCAGGGAACATTTCATTTTGTACCGTTGAAACACTAATTGGTTCATCATGGGGACACCAGCTCTACACATTCCTATTTCTAAGGAGAAAGCTAGATGAACTGTGGTAAACAAACATGATATTTCTGTTTGTATAGATGACATTTTATGCACTTGCCTAACGAAAAGACTTTGCTTTTCTCCAAAACCATTTTTACTGTGATTTTTTCGGTCCATTGCATCCGAATTCCACACCAGTTTGTCCGGATATGACTGGATGAAACCAGAAATATCCGGTTGTGTTTTGGCTAACTCAATCCCAGATATTGCTACAGCTTCTGTGTTTGTGTTTACTGGATGTTATCAACGGACTTTATTGTTTTGAATGTTTTTTATCGGGGAACATTTTATTTTGAGCTTGGATACAGTAATTGGTTCCACATGGAGACACCAGCTCTACACATTCCTATTTCTAGGGTGAAAGCTATAGGAACTGCGGCAATCAAACATGATATTTCTGTTTGTATAGATGACATTTTATGCACTTGCCTAACGAAAAGACTGCTTTTCTCCAAAACCATTTTTACTGTGATTTTCTCGGTCCATTGCATACGAATTCCACACCAGTTTGTCCCGATATGACTGGATGAAACCGGAAATATCCGGTTGTGTTTTGGCTAACTCAATCCCAGATATTGCTACAGCCTGTGTGTTTGTGTTTACTGGATATTATCAATGGACTTTATGGTTTTTAATGTTTTTTATCGGGGAACATTTTATTTTGAGCTTGGATACAGTAATTAGTTCCACATGGAGACACCTGCTCTACATATTGGTATTTTCTAGGGAGAAAGCTAGAGGAACTGCGGCAAACAAACTTTATATTTCTGTTTGTATAGATGACATTTTATGCACTTGCCTAACGAAATGACCTTGCTTTTCTCCAGAACCATTTTTACTGTGATTTTCTTCGTCCATTGCATACGAAATCCACACGACTTTGTGCGCATATGACTGGATGAAACCAGAAATATCCGGTTGTGTTTTGGCTAACTCAATCCGAACTATTGTCAAAACCTCTGTGTTTGTTTTTTCTGGATATTATCGATGGATTTTATTGTTTTGAATGTTTTTATCAGGGAACATTTTATTTTGAGCTTGGAAACACCAATTGGTTCATCATGGGGACACCAGCTCTACATATTCATATTTTCTAGGGAGAAAGCTCGAGGAACTGCGGCAAACAAACATGATATTTCTGTTTCTATAGATGACATTTTATGCACTTGCCTAACGAAAAGACTTTGCTTTTCTCCAAAACCATTTTTCCTGTGATTTTCTCGGTCCATTGCATACGAATTCCACAACTGTTTGACCGGATATGAAGGGGTGATAGCGGAAATATCCGGTTGTGTTTTGGCTAACTCAATCCGAACTATTGTCAAAACCTCTGTGTTTGTGTTTTCTGGATATTATCCACGGACTTTATTGTTTTGAATGCTTTTTTAACGGGGAACATTTTATTTTGTGCTTGGATACAGTAATTGGTTCCACATGGAGACACCAGCTCTACATATTCGTATTTTCTAGGGAGAAAGCTAGATGAACTGCGGCAATCAAACATGATATTTCTGTTTGTATAGATGACATTTTATGCACTTGCCTAACAAAAAGACTTTACTTTACTCCAAAACAATTTTTACTGTGATTTTCTCGGTCCATTGCATACGAATTCCACACCAGTTTGTCCGGATATGACTGGATGAAACCGGAAATATCCGGTTGTGTTTTGGCTAACTCAATCCAAAATATTGTGAAAGATTCTGTGTTTGTGTTTTCTGGATATTATCAATGGACTTTATTGTTTTGTATGCTTTTTATTGGGAAACATTTAATTTTGAGCTTGGAAACAGTAATTGGTTCCACATGGAGACACCAGCTCTACATAATCGTATTTCCAAGGTAGAAAGCTAGAGGAACTGCGGCAAACAAACATGATATTTCTGTTTGTCTAGATGACATTTTATGCAGTTGCCTAACGAAAAGACTTTGCTTTTCTCCAAAACCATTTTTACTGTGATATTCTCAGTCCATTGCATACGAATTCCACACCAGTTTATCCGGATATGTCTGGATGAAACCAGAAATATCCGATTGTGTTTTGGCTAATTCAATCCGAAATATTGTTACAGCCTCTGTGTATTTGTTTACTTTATATTATCAATGTACTTTATAGTTTTGAAAGTTTTTCTCGGGGAACATTCTATTTTGAGCTTGGATACAGTAATTGGTTCCACATGGAGACACCAGCTCTACATATTCGTATTTCCTAGGGAGAAAGCTCGAGGAACTGCGGCAATCAAACATGATATTTCTGTTTGTATAGATGACATTTTATGCACTTGCCTAACAAAAAAACTTTGCTTTTCTTCAAAAGCATTTGTACTCTGATTTTCTCAGCCCATTGCATAAGAATTTCGCACCAGTTTGTCCGCATATGACTGGATGAAACCAGAAATATCCGGTTGTGTTTTGGCTAACTCAATCCGAAATATTGTGAAAGCCTCTGTGTTTGTGTTTGCTGGATATTATCGATTGACTTTATGGTTTTGAATTTTTTATCAGGGAACATTTCATTTTGTACCGTTGAAACACTAATTGGTTCATCATGGGGACACCAGCTCTACACATTCCTATTTCTAAGGAGAAAGCTAGATGAACTGTGGTAAACAAACATGATATTTCTGTTTGTATAGATGACATTTTATGCACTTGCCTAACGAAAAGATTTGCTTTTCTCCAAAACCATTTTTACTGTGATTTTTTTCGGTCCATTGCATCCGAATTCCACACCAGTTTGTGCGCATATGACTGGATGAAACCAGAAATATCCGGTTGTGTTTTGGCTAACTCAATCCGAAATATTGTGAAAGCCTCTGTGTTTGTGTTTACTGGATGTTATCAACGGACTTTATTGTTTTGAATGTTTTTTATCGGGGAACATTTTATTTTGAGCTTGGATACAGTAATTGGTTCCACATGGAGACACCAGCTCTACACATTCCTATTTCTAGGGTGAAAGCTAGAGGAACTGTGGTAAATAAACATGATATTTCTGTTTGTATAGATGACATTTTATGCACTTGCCTAACGAAAAGACTGCTTTTCTCCAAAACCATTTTTACTGTGATTTTCTCGGTCATTTGCATACGAATTCCACAACAGTTTGACCCGATATGACTGGATGGAACCGGAAATATCCGGTTGTGTTTTGGCTAACTCAATCCCAGATATTGCTACAGCCTCTGTGTTTGTGTTTACTGGATATTATCAATGGACTTTATGGTTTTAAATGTTTTTTATCGGGGAACATTTTATTTTGAGCTTGGATACAGTAATTAGTTCCACATGGAGACACCAGCTCTACATATTCGTATTTTCTAGGGAGAAAGCTAGAGGGACTGCGGCAAACAAACGTTATATTTCTGTTTGTATAGATGACATTTTATGCACTTGCCTAACGAAAAGACCTTGCTTTTCTCCAGAACCATTTTTGCTGTGATTTTCTTGGTCCATTGCATACGAAATCCACACGACTTTGTGCGCATATGACTGGATGAAACCAGAAATATCCGGTTGTGTTTTGGCTAACTCAATCCGAACTATTGTCAAAACCTCTGTGTTTGTGTTTTCTGGATATTATAGATGGACTTTATTGTTTTGAATGCTTTTATCAGGGAACATTTTATTTTGAGCTTGGAAACACCAATTGGTTCATCATGGGGACACCAGCTCTACATATTCGTATTTTCTAGGGAGAAAGCTCGAGGAACTGCGGCAAACAAACATGATATTTCTGTTTCTATAGATGACATTTTATGCACTTGCCTAACGAAAAGACTTTGCTTTTCTCCAAAACCATTTTTACTGTGATTTTCTTCGTCCATTGCATACGAATTCCACAACAGTTTGACCAGATATGAAGGGGTGAAACCGGAAATATCCGGTTTTGTTATAGCTAACTCAATCCCAGATATTGCTACAGCCTCTGTGTTTGTGTTTTCTGGATATTATCCACGGACTTTATTGTTTTGAATGCTTTTTTAACGGGGAACATTTTATTTTGAGCTTGGATACAGTAATTGGTTCCACATGGAGACACCAGCTCTACAAATTCATATTTTCTAGGTGGAAAGCTAGAGGAACTGCGGCAATCAAACATGATATTTCTGTTTGTATAGATGACATTTTATGCACTTGCCTAACAAAAAGACTTTGCTTTTCTCCAAAACAATTTTTACTGTGATTTTCTCGGTCCATTGCATACGAATTCCACACCAGTTCATCCGGATATGTCTGGATGAAACCAGAAATATCCGATTGTGTTTTGGCTAACTCAATCCGAAATATTGTTACAGCCTCTGTGTATTTGTTTACTTTATATTATCAATGGTCTTTATTGTTTTGAATGTTTTTTCTCGGGGAACATTCTATTTTGTGCTTGGATACAGTAATTGGTTCCACATGGAGACACCAGCTCTACATATTCGTATTTTCTAGGGAGAAAGCTAGAGGAACTGTGGTAATCAAACATGATATTTCTGTTTGTATAGATGACATTTTATGCACTTGCCTAACGAAAAGACCTTGCTTTTCTCCAGAACCATTTTTACTGTGATTTTCTTCGTCCATTGCATACGAAATCCACACGACTTTGTGCGCATATGACTGGATGAAACCAGAAATATCCGGTTGTGTTTTGGCTAACTCAATCCGAACTATTGTCAAAACCTCTGTGTTTGTGTTTTCTGGATATTATCGTTGGACTTTATTGTTTTGTATGCTTTTATCAGGGAACATTTTATTTTGAGCTTGGAAACACCAATTGGTTCATCATGGGGACACCAGCTCTACATATTCGTATTTTCTAGGGAGAAAGCTCGAGGAACTGCGGCAAACAAACATGATATTTCTGTTTCTATAGATGACATTTTATGCACTTGCCTAACGAAAAGACTTTGCTTTTCTCCAAAACCATTTTTACTGTGATTTTCTTCGTCCATTGCATACGAATTCCACAACAGTTTGACCGGATATGAAGGGGTGAAACCGGAAATATCCGGTTTTGTTATAGCTAACTCAATCCCAGATATTGCTACAGCCTCTGTGTTTGTGTTTTCTCGATATTATCCACAAACTTTATTGTTTTGAATGCTTTTTTAACGGGGAACATTTTATTTTGAGCTTGGATACAGTAATTGGTTCCACATGGAGACACCAGCTCTACAAATTCATATTTTCTAGGTAGAAAGCTAGATGAACTGCGGCAATCAAACATGATATTTCTGTTTGTATAGATGACATTTTATGCACTTGCCTAACAAAAAGACTTTGCTTTTCTCCAAAACAACTTTTACTGTGATTTTCTGGGTCCATTGCATACGAATTCCAGACCAGTTTATCCGGATATGTCTGGATGAAACCAGAAATATCCGATTGTGTTTTGGCTAATTCAATCCGAAATATTGTTACAGCCTCTGTGTATTTGTTTACTTTATATTATCAATGGACTTTATTGTTTTCAATGTTTTTTATCGGGGAACATTTTATTTTGAGCTTGGATACAGTAATTGGTTCCACATGGAGACACCAGCTCTACACATCCTATTTCTAGGGTGAAAGCTAGAGGAACTGTGGCAATCAAACATGATATTTCTGTTTGTATAGATGACATTTTATGCACTTGCCTAAGGAAAAGACTGCTTTTCTCCAAAACCATTTTTACTGTGATTTTCTCGGTCCATTGCATACGAATTCCACACCAGTTTGCCCCGATATGACTGGATGTAACCGGAATTATCCGGTTGTGTTTTGGCTAACTCAATCCCAGATATTGCTACAGCCTCTGTGTTTGTGTTTACTGGATATTATCAATGGACTTTATGGTTTTTAATGTTTTTTATCGGGGAACATTTTATTTTGAGCTTGGATACAGTAATTAGTTCCACATGGAGACACCTGCTCTACATATTCGTATTTTCTAGGGAGAAAGCTAGAGGAACTGCGGCAAACAAACGTTATATTTCTGTTTGTATAGATGACATTTTATGCACTTGCCTAACGAAAAGACCTTGTTTTTCTCCAGAACCATTTTTGCTGTGATTTTCTTGGTCCATTGCATACGAAATCCACACGACTTTGTGCACATATGACTGGATGAAACTGAAGGACCCTTATGGGGGAGAGGGACAAGACTAGGCCTGGGCAGATATCAGGGGCTTCTTAAGAGGTTAGATGTTCCCTAGGGTCCAGCGGGCACGTTCTCTGGGAAGGAAAAGTCTATCCCCTTTAGAGTACCTCTAGGCATGCCCAGAGCAGAGCTGCCACTCCCCCTTCGGAGAGTCTCAGTACTCTCCTCAGCATTCTCCTCAGCTGGTTCCCTCAGCACTCTCCTCAGCATTCTCCTCAGCTGGTTCCCTCAGCACTCTCCTCAGCATTCTCCTCAGCTGGTTCCCTCAGCACTCTCCTCAGCATTCTCCGGTATGCTAATTGTCCCTCCGAACCGGCCAATCCCATATGCTAATTTGTTGACTATATAACCTGTGTGAAACTGCCGCTCAGGGCTCCTCACCGCCTTAGGTGGGGGCCCGTTTGCGCAAACGTACAATAAATACCTCATGCTTTTTGCATCAACTGGTCTGGAGTCTGGATTTTTGGGCGTCCTCTCGAGCAAGTGGGCATCTCTACAACTGAGAGGTCCAACAAAACCAGAAATATCCGGTTGTGTTTTGGCTAACTCAATCCGAACTATTGTCAAAACCTCTGTGTTTGTGTTTTCTGGATATTATCGATGGACTTTATTGTTTTGAATGTTTTTATCAGGGAACATTTCATTTTGTACCAAAGAAACACTAATTGGTTCATCCTGGGGACACCAGCTCTACATATTCGTATTTTCTAGGGAGAAAGCTCGAGGAACTGCGGCAAACAAACATGATATTTCTGTTTGTATAGATGACATTTTATGCACTTGCCTAACGAAAAGACTTTGCTTTTCTCCAAATCCATTTTTACTGTGATTTTCTCGGTCCATTGCATACAAATTCCACACCAGTTTGACCGGATATGAAGGGGTGAAACCGAAATATCCGGTTTTGTTTTAGCTAACTCAATCCCAGATATTGATACTTCCTCTGTGTTTGTGTTTTCTGGATATTATCCAAGGACTTTATTGTTCTCAATGCTTTTTTAACGGGGAACATTTTATTTTGAGCTTGGATACAGTAATTGGTTCCACATGGAGACACCAGCTCTACAAATTCATATTTTCTAGGTAGAAAGCTAGAGGAACTGCTGCAAACAAACATGATATTTCTGTTTGTATAGATGACATTTTATGCACTTGCCTAATAATAAGACCTTGCTTTTCTCCAGAATCCTTTTTCCTGTGATTTTCTCAGTCCATTGCATAAGAATTACACACGACTTTGTCCGGATATGACCGGATAAAACCAGAAGTATCCGGTTGTGTTTTGGCTAACTGAATCCGAAATATTGTGAAAGATTCTGTGTTTGTGTTTTCTGGATATTATCAATGGACTTTATTGTTTTGTATGCTTTTTATTGGGAAACATTTAATTTTGAGCATGGAAACAGTAATTGGTTCCACATGGAGACACCAGCTCTACATAATCGTATTTCCTAGGTAGAAAGCTAGAGGAACTGCGGCAAACAAACATGATATTTCTGTTTGTATAGATGACATTTTATGCAGTTGCCTAACGAAAAGACTTTCTTTTTCCCCAAAACCATTTATACTGTGATATTCTCAGTCCATTGCATACGAATTCCACACCAGTTTATCCGGATATGTCTGGATGAAACCAGAAATATCCGATTGTGTTTTGGCTAATTCAATCCGAAATATTGTTACAGCCTCTGTGTATTTGTTTACTTTATATTATCAATGGACTTTATAGTTTTGAATGTTTTTTCTCGGGGAACATTCTATTTTGAGCTTGGATACAGTAATTGGTTCCACATGGAGACACCAGCTCTACATATTCGTATTTCCTAGGGAGAAAGCTAGAGGAACTGCGGCAATCAAACATGATATTTCTGTTTGTATAGATGACATTTTATGCACTTGCCTAACAAAAAGACTTTGCTTTTCTTCAAAAGCATTTGTACTCTGATTTTCTCAGCCCATTGCATAAGAATTTCGCACCAGTTTGTCCGCATATGACTGGATGAAACCAGAAATATCCGGTTGTGTTTTGGCTAACTCAATCCGAAATATTGTGAAAGCCTCTGTGTTTGTGTTTTCTGGATATTATCGATGGACTTTATGGTTTTGAATTTTTTATCAGGGAACATTTCATTTTGTACCGTTGAAACACTAATTGGTTCATCATGGGGACACCAGCTCTACACATTCCTATTTCTAAGGAGAAAGCTAGATGAACTGTGGTAAACAAACATGATATTTCTGTTTGTATAGATGACATTTTATGCACTTGCCTAACGAAAAGACTTTGCTTTTCTCCAAAACGATTTTTACTGTGATTTTTTCGGTCCATTGCATCCGAATTCCACACCAGTTTGTCCGGATATGACTGGATGAAACCAGAAATATCCGGTTTTGTTTTGGCTAACTCAATCCCAGATATTGCTACAGCTTCTGTGTTTGTGTTTACTGGATGTTATCAACGGACTTTATTGTTTTGAATGTTTTTTATCAGGGAACATTTTATTTTGAGCTTGGATACAGTAATTGGTTCCACATGGAGACACCAGCTCTACACATTCCTATTTCTAGGGTGAAAGCTATAGGAACTGCGGCAATCAAACATGATATTTCTGTTTGTATAGATGACATTTTATGCACTTGCCTAACGAAAAGACTGCTTTTCTCCAAAACCATTTTTACTGTGATTTTCTCGGTCCATTGCATACGAATTCCACACCAGTTTGTCCCGATATGACTGGATGAAACCGGAAATATCCGGTTGTGTTTTGGCTAACTCAATATGAACTATTGTCAAAACCTCTGTGTTTGTTTTTTCTGGATATTATCGATGGATTTTATTGTTTTGAATGTTTTTATCAGGGAACATTTTATTTTGAGCTTGGAAACACCAATTGGTTCATCATGGGGACACCAGCTCTACATATTCCTATTTTCTAGGGAGAAAGCTCGAGGAACTGCGGCAAACAAACATGATATTTCTGTTTCTATAGATGACATTTTATGCACTTGCCTAACGAAAAGACTTTGCTTTTCTCCAAAACCATTTTTCCTGTGATTTTCTCGGTCCATTGCATACGAATTCCACAACTGTTTGACCGGATATGAAGGGGTGATAGCGGAAATATCCGGTTGTGTTTTGGCTAACTCAATCCGAACTATTGTCAAAACCTCTGTGTTTGTGTTTTCTGGATATTATCCACGGACTTTATTGTTTTGAATGCTTTTTTAACGGGGAACATTTTATTTTGTGCTTGGATACAGTAATTGGTTCCACATGGAGACACCAGCTCTACATATTCGTATTTTCTAGGGAGAAAGCTAGATGAACTGCGGCAATCAAACATGATATTTCTGTTTGTATAGATGACATTTTATGCACTTGCCTAACAAAAAGACTTTACTTTACTCCAAAACAATTTTTACTGTGATTTTCTCGGTCCATTGCATACGAATTCCACACCAGTTTGTCCGGATATGACTGGATGAAACCGGAAATATCCGGTTGTGTTTTGGCTAACTCAATCCAAAATATTGTGAAAGATTCTGTGTTTGTGTTTTCTGGATATTATCAATGGACTTTATTGTTTTGTATGCTTTTTATTGGGAAACATTTAATTTTGAGCTTGGAAACAGTAATTGGTTCCACATGGAGACACCAGCTCTACATAATCGTATTTCCTAGGTAGAAAGCTAGAGGAACTGCGGCAAACAAACATGATATTTCTGTTTGTCTAGATGACATTTTATGCAGTTGCCTAACGAAAAGACTTTGCTTTTCTCCAAAACCATTTTTACTGTGATATTCTCAGTCCATTGCATACGAATTCCACACCAGTTTATCCGGATATGTCTGGATGAAACCAGAAATATCCGATTGTGTTTTGGCTAATTCAATCCGAAATATTTTTACAGCCTCTGTGTATTTGTTTACTTTATATTATCAATGGACTTTATAGTTTTGAAAGTTTTTCTCGGGGAACATTCTATTTTGAGCTTGGATACAGTAATTGGTTCCACATGGAGACACCAGCTCTACATATTCGTATTTCCTAGGGAGAAAGCTCGAGGAACTGCGGCAATCAAACATGATATTTCTGTTTGTATAGATGACATTTTATGCACTTGCCTAACAAAAAAACTTTGCTTTTCTTCAAAAGCATTTGTACTCTGATTTTCTCAGCCCATTGTATAAGAATTTCGCACCAGTTTGTCCGCATATGACTGGATGAAACCAGAAATATCCGGTTGTGTTTTGGCTAACTCAATCCGAAATATTGTGAAAGCCTCTGTGTTTGTGTTTGCTGGATATTATCGATGGACTTTATGGTTTTGAATTTTTTATCAGGGACCATTTCATTTTGTACCGTTGAAACACGAATTGGTTCATCATGGGGACACCAGCTCTACACATTCCTATTTCTAAGGAGAAAGCTAGATGAACTGTGGTAAACAAACATGATATTTCTGTTTGTATAGATGACATTTTATGCACTTGCCTAACGAAAAGACTTTGCTTTTCTCCAAAACGATTTTTACTGTGATTTTTTCGGTCCATTGCATCCGAATTCCACACCAGTTTGTCCGGATATGACTGGATGAAACCAGAAATATCCGGTTGTGTTTTGGCTAACTCAATCCCAGATATTGCTACAGCTTCTGTGTTTGTGTTTACTGGATGTTATCAACGGACTTTATTGTTTTGAATGTTTTTTATCGGGGAACATTTTATTTTGAGCTTGGATACAGTAATTGGTTCCACATGGAGACACCAGCTCTACACATTCCTATTTCTAGGGTGAAAGCTAGAGGAACTGCGGCAATCAAACATGATATTTCTGTTTGTATAGATGACATTTTATGCACTTGCCTAACGAAAAGACTGCTTTTCTCCAAAACCATTTTTACTGTGATTTTCTCGGTCCATTGCATACGAATTCCACACCAGTTTGTCCCGATATGACTGGATGAAACCGGAAATATCCGGTTGTGTTTTGGCTAACTCAATCCCAGATATTGCTACAGCCTCTGTGTTTGTGTTTACTGGATATTATCAATGGACTTTATGGTTTTTAATGTTTTTTATCGGGGAACATTTTATTTTGAGCTTGGATACAGTAATTAGTTCCACATGGAGACACCTGCTCTACATATTCGTATTTTCTAGGGAGAAAGCTAGAGGAACTGCGGCAAACAAATTTTTATATTTCTGTTTGTATAGATGACATTTTATGCACTTGCCTAACGAAAAGACCTTGCTTTTCTCCAGAACCATTTTTGCTGTGATTTTCTTGGTCCATTGCATACGAAATCCACACGACTTTGTGTGCATATGACTGGATGAAACCAGAAATATCCGGTTGTGTTTTGGCTAACTCAATCCGAACTATTGTCAAAACCTCTGTGTTTGTTTTTTCTGGATATTATCGATGGACTTTATTGTTTTGAATGTTTTTATCAGGGAACATTTTATTTTGAGCTTGGAAACACCAATTGGTTCATCATGGGGACACCAGCTCTACATATTCATATTTTCTAGGGAGAAAGCTCGAGGAACTGCGGCAAACAAACATGATATTTCTGTTTCTATAGATGACATTTTATGCACTTGCCTAACGAAAAGACTTTGCTTTTCTCCAAAACCATTTTTACTGCGATTTTCTTCGTCCATTGCATACGAATTCCACAACAGTTTGACCGGATATGAAGGGGTGAAACCGGAAATATCCGGTTTCGTTATAGCTAACTCAATCCCAGATATTGCTACATCATCTGTGTTTGTGTTTTCTGGATATTATCCACGGACTTTATTGTTTTGAATGCTTTTTTAACGGGGAACATTTTATTTTGTGCTTGGATACAGTAATTGGTTCCACATGGAGACACCAGCTCTACATATTCGTATTTTCTAGGGAGAAAGCTAGAGGAACTGCGGCAATCAAACATGATATTTCTGTTTGTATAGATGACATTTTATGCACTTGCCTAACAAAAAGACTTTACTTTTCTCCAAAACAATTTTTACTGTGATTTTCTCGGTCCATTGCATACGAATTCCACACCAGTTTGTCCTGATATGACTGGATGAAACCGGAAATATCCGGTTGTGTTTTGGCTAACTCAATCCGAAATATTGTGAAAGATTCTGTGTTTGTGTTTTCTGGATATTATCAATGGACTTTATTGTTTTGTATGCTTTTTATTGGGAAACATTTAATTTTGAGCTTGGAAACAGTAATTGGTTCCACATGGAGACACCAGCTCTACATAATCGTATTTCCTAGGTAGAAAGCTAGAGGAACTGCGGCAAACAAACATGATATTTCTGTTTGTCTAGATGACATTTTATGCAGTTGCCTAACGAAAAGACTTTGCTTTTCTCCAAAACCATTTTTACTGTGATATTCTCAGTCCATTGCATACGAATTCCACACCAGTTTATCCGGATATGTCTGGATGAAACCAGAAATATCCGATTGTGTTTTGGCTAATTCAATCCGAAATATTTTTACAGCCTCTGTGTATTTGTTTACTTTATATTATCAATGTACTTTATAGTTTTGAAAGTTTTTCTCGGGGAACATTCTATTTTGAGCTTGGATACAGTAATTGGTTCCACATGGAGACACCAGCTCTACATATTCGTATTTCCTAGGGAGAAAGCTAGAGGAACTGCGGCAATCAAACATGATATTTCTGTTTGTATAGATGACATTTTATGCACTAGCCTAACGAAAAGACTTTGCTTTTCTCCAAAAAAATTTTTACTGCGATTTTCTTCGTCCATTGCATACGAATTCCACAACAGTTTGACCGGATATGAAGGGGTGAAACCGGAAATATCCGGTTTCGTTATAGCTAACTCAATCCCAGATATTGCTACATCATCTGTGTTTGTTTTTTCTGGATATTATCCACGGACTTTATTGTTTTGAATGCTTTTTTAACGGGGAACATTTTATTTTGTGCTTGGATACAGTAATTGGTTCCACATGGAGACACCAGCTCTACATATTCGTATTTTCTAGGGAGAAAGCTAGAGGAACTGCGGCAATCAAACATGATATTTCTGTTTGTATAGATGACATTTTATGCACTTGCCTAACAAAAAGACTTTACTTTTCTCCAAAACAATTTTTACTGTGATTTTCTCGGTCCATTGCATACGAATTCCACACCAGTTTGTCCTGATATGACTGGATGAAACCGGAAATATCCGGTTGTGTTTTGGCTAACTCAATCCGAAATATTGTGAAAGATTCTGTGTTTGTGTTTTCTGGATATTATCAATGGACTTTATTGTTTTGTATGCTTTTTATTGGGAAACATTTAATTTTGAGCTTGGAAACAGTAATTGGTTCCACATGGAGACACCAGCTCTACATAATCATATTTCCTAGGTAGAAAGCTAGAGGAACTGCGGCAAACAAACATGATATTTCTGTTTGTCTAGATGACATTTTATGCAGTTGCCTAACGAAAAGACTTTGCTTTTCTCCAAAACCATTTTTACTGTGATATTCTCAGTCCATTGCATACGAATTCCACACCAGTTTATCCGGATATGTCTGGATGAAACCAGAAATATCCGATTGTGTTTTGGCTAATTCAATCCGAAATATTTTTACAGCCTCTGTGTATTTGTTTACTTTATATTATCAATGGACTTTATAGTTTTGAAAGTTTTTCTCGGGGAACATTCTATTTTGAGCTTGGATACAGTAATTGGTTCCACATGGAGACACCAGCTCTACATATTCGCATTTCCTAGGGAGAAAGCTCGAGGAACTGCGGCAATCAAACATGATATTTCTGTTTGTATAGATGACATTTTATGCACTTGCCTAACAAAAAAACTTTGCTTTTCTTCAAAAGCATTTGTACTCTGATTTTCTCAGCCCATTGTATAAGAATTTCGCACCAGTTTGTCCGCATATGACTGGATGAAACCAGAAATATCCGGTTGTGTTTTGGCTAACTCAATCCGAAATATTGTGAAAGCCTCTGTGTTTGTGTTTGCTGGATATTATCGATGGACTTTATGGTTTTGAATTTTTTATCAGGGACCATTTCATTTTGTACCGTTGAAACACGAATTGGTTCATCATGGGGACACCAGCTCTACACATTCCTATTTCTAAGGAGAAAGCTAGATGAACTGTGGTAAACAAACATGATATTTCTGTTTGTATAGATGACATTTTATGCACTTGCCTAACGAAAAGACTTTGCTTTTCTCCAAAACGATTTTTACTGTGATTTTTTCGGTCCATTGCATCCGAATTCCACACCAGTTTGTCCGGATATGACTGGATGAAACCAGAAATATCCGGTTGTGTTTTGGCTAACTCAATCCCAGATATTGCTACAGCTTCTGTGTTTGTGTTTACTGGATGTTATCAACGGACTTTATTGTTTTGAATGTTTTTTATCGGGGAACATTTTATTTTGAGCTTGGATACAGTAATTGGTTCCACATGGAGACACCAGCTCTACACATTCCTATTTCTAGGGTGAAAGCTAGAGGAACTGCGGCAATCAAACATGATATTTCTGTTTGTATAGATGACATTTTATGCACTTGCCTAACGAAAAGACTGCTTTTCTCCAAAACCATTTTTACTGTGATTTTCTCGGTCCATTGCATACGAATTCCACACCAGTTTGTCCCGATATGACTGGATGAAACCGGAAATATCCGGTTGTGTTTTGGCTAACTCAATCCCAGATATTGCTACAGCCTCTGTGTTTGTGTTTACTGGATATTATCAATGGACTTTATGGTTTTTAATGTTTTTTATCGGGGAACATTTTATTTTGAGCTTGGATACAGTAATTAGTTCCACATGGAGACACCTGCTCTACATATTCGTATTTTCTAGGGAGAAAGCTAGAGGAACTGCGGCAAACAAATTTTTATATTTCTGTTTGTATAGATGACATTTTATGCACTTGCCTAACGAAAAGACCTTGCTTTTCTCCAGAACCATTTTTGCTGTGATTTTCTTGGTCCATTGCATACGAAATCCACACGACTTTGTGTGCATATGACTGGATGAAACCAGAAATATCCGGTTGTGTTTTGGCTAACTCAATCCGAACTATTGTCAAAACCTCTGTGTTTGTTTTTTCTGGATATTATCGATGGACTTTATTGTTTTGAATGTTTTTATCAGGGAACATTTTATTTTGAGCTTGGAAACACCAATTGGTTCATCATGGGGACACCAGCTCTACATATTCATATTTTCTAGGGAGAAAGCTCGAGGAACTGCGGCAAACAAACATGATATTTCTGTTTCTATAGATGACATTTTATGCACTTGCCTAACGAAAAGACTTTGCTTTTCTCCAAAACCATTTTTACTGTGATTTTCTTCGTCCATTGCATACGAATTCCACAACAGTTTGACCAGATATGAAGGGGTGAAACCGGAAATATCCGGTTTCGTTATAGCTAACTCAATCCCAGATATTGCTACATCATCTGTGTTTGTGTTTTCTGGATATTATCCACGGACTTTATTGTTTTGAATGCTTTTTTAACGGGGAACATTTTATTTTGTGCTTGGATACAGTAATTGGTTCCACATGGAGACACCAGCTCTACATATTCGTATTTTCTAGGGAGAAAGCTAGAGGAACTGCGGCAATCAAACATGATATTTCTGTTTGTATAGATGACATTTTATGCACTTGCCTAATAATAAGACCTTGCTTTTCTCCAGAATCCTTTTTGCTGTGATTTTCTCGGTCCATTGCATACGAATTCCACAACTGTTTGACCGGATATGAAGAGGTGATAGCGGAAATATCCGGTTGTGTTTTGGCTAACTCAATCCGAACTATTGTCAAAACCTCTGTGTTTGTGTTTTCTGGATATTATCCACGGACTTTATTGTTTTGAATGCTTTTTTAACGGGGAACATTTTATTTTGTGCTTGGATACAGTAATTGGTTCCACATGGAGACACCAGCTCTACATATTCGTATTTTCTAGGGAGAAAGCTAGATGAACTGCGGCAATCAAACATGATATTTCTGTTTGTATAGATGACATTTTATGCACTTGCCTAACAAAAAGACTTTACTTTTCTCCAAAACAATTTTTACTGTGATTTTCTCGGTCCATTGCATACGAATTCCACACCAGTTTGTCCTGATATGACTGGATGAAACCGGAAATATCCGGTTGTGTTTTGGCTAACTCAATCCGAAATATTGTGAAAGATTCTGTGTTTGTGTTTTCTGGATATTATCAATGGACTTTATTGTTTTGTATGCTTTTTATTGGGAAACATTTAATTTTGAGCTTGGAAACAGTAATTGGTTCCACATGGAGACACCAGCTCTACATAATCGTATTTCCTAGGTAGAAAGCTAGAGGAACTGCGGCAAACAAACATGATATTTCTGTTTGTATAGATGACATTTTATGCACTTGCCTAACGAAAAGACTTTCTTTTTCCCCAAAACCATTTATACTGTGATATTCTCAGTCCATTGCATACGAATTCCACACCAGTTTATCCGGATATGTCTGGATGAAACCAGAAATATCCGATTGTGTTTTGGCTAATTCAATCCGAAATATTGTTACAGCCTCTGTGTATTTGTTTACTTTATATTATCAATGGACTTTATAGTTTTGAATGTTTTTTCTCGGGGAACATTCTATTTTGAGCTTGGAAACAGTAATTGGTTCCACATGGAGACACCAGCTCTACATAATCATATTTCCTAGGTAGAAAGCTAGAGGAACTGCGGCAAACAAACATGATATTTCTGTTTGTCTAGATGACATTTTATGCAGTTGCCTAACGAAAAGACTTTGCTTTTCTCCAAAACCATTTTTACTGTGATATTCTCAGTCCATTGCATACGAATTCCACACCAGTTTATCCGGATATGTCTGGATGAAACCAGAAATATCCGATTGTGTTTTGGCTAATTCAATCCGAAATATTTTTACAGCCTCTGTGTATTTGTTTACTTTATATTATCAATGGACTTTATAGTTTTGAAAGTTTTTCTCGGGGAACATTCTATTTTGAGCTTGGATACAGTAATTGGTTCCACATGGAGACACCAGCTCTACATATTCGCATTTCCTAGGGAGAAAGCTCGAGGAACTGCGGCAATCAAACATGATATTTCTGTTTGTATAGATGACATTTTATGCACTTGCCTAACAAAAAAACTTTGCTTTTCTTCAAAAGCATTTGTACTCTGATTTTCTCAGCCCATTGTATAAGAATTTCGCACCAGTTTGTCCGCATATGACTGGATGAAACCAGAAATATCCGGTTGTGTTTTGGCTAACTCAATCCGAAATATTGTGAAAGCCTCTGTGTTTGTGTTTGCTGGATATTATCGATGGACTTTATGGTTTTGAATTTTTTATCAGGGACCATTTCATTTTGTACCGTTGAAACACGAATTGGTTCATCATGGGGACACCAGCTCTACACATTCCTATTTCTAAGGAGAAAGCTAGATGAACTGTGGTAAACAAACATGATATTTCTGTTTGTATAGATGACATTTTATGCACTTGCCTAACGAAAAGACTTTGCTTTTCTCCAAAACGATTTTTACTGTGATTTTTTCGGTCCATTGCATCCGAATTCCACACCAGTTTGTCCGGATATGACTGGATGAAACCAGAAATATCCGGTTGTGTTTTGGCTAACTCAATCCCAGATATTGCTACAGCTTCTGTGTTTGTGTTTACTGGATGTTATCAACGGACTTTATTGTTTTGAATGTTTTTTATCGGGGAACATTTTATTTTGAGCTTGGATACAGTAATTGGTTCCACATGGAGACACCAGCTCTACACATTCCTATTTCTAGGGTGAAAGCTAGAGGAACTGCGGCAATCAAACATGATATTTCTGTTTGTATAGATGACATTTTATGCACTTGCCTAACGAAAAGACTGCTTTTCTCCAAAACCATTTTTACTGTGATTTTCTCGGTCCATTGCATACGAATTCCACACCAGTTTGTCCCGATATGACTGGATGAAACCGGAAATATCCGGTTGTGTTTTGGCTAACTCAATCCCAGATATTGCTACAGCCTCTGTGTTTGTGTTTACTGGATATTATCAATGGACTTTATGGTTTTTAATGTTTTTTATCGGGGAACATTTTATTTTGAGCTTGGATACAGTAATTAGTTCCACATGGAGACACCTGCTCTACATATTCGTATTTTCTAGGGAGAAAGCTAGAGGAACTGCGGCAAACAAATTTTTATATTTCTGTTTGTATAGATGACATTTTATGCACTTGCCTAACGAAAAGACCTTGCTTTTCTCCAGAACCATTTTTGCTGTGATTTTCTTGGTCCATTGCATACGAAATCCACACGACTTTGTGTGCATATGACTGGATGAAACCAGAAATATCCGGTTGTGTTTTGGCTAACTCAATCCGAACTATTGTCAAAACCTCTGTGTTTGTTTTTTCTGGATATTATCGATGGACTTTATTGTTTTGAATGTTTTTATCAGGGAACATTTTATTTTGAGCTTGGAAACACCAATTGGTTCATCATGGGGACACCAGCTCTACATATTCATATTTTCTAGGGAGAAAGCTCGAGGAACTGCGGCAAACAAACATGATATTTCTGTTTCTATAGATGACATTTTATGCACTTGCCTAACGAAAAGACTTTGCTTTTCTCCAAAACCATTTTTACTGTGATTTTCTTCGTCCATTGCATACGAATTCCACAACAGTTTGACCAGATATGAAGGGGTGAAACCGGGAATATCCGGTTTCGTTATAGCTAACTCAATCCCAGATATTGCTACATCATCTGTGTTTGTGTTTTCTGGATATTATCCACGGACTTTATTGTTTTGAATGCTTTTTTAACGGGGAACATTTTATTTTGTGCTTGGATACAGTAATTGGTTCCACATGGAGACACCAGCTCTACATATTCGTATTTTCTAGGGAGAAAGCTAGAGGAACTGCGGCAATCAAACATGATATTTCTGTTTGTATAGATGACATTTTATGCACTTGCCTAATAATAAGACCTTGCTTTTCTCCAGAATCCTTTTTGCTGTGATTTTCTCGGTCCATTGCATACGAATTCCACAACTGTTTGACCGGATATGAAGAGGTGATAGCGGAAATATCCGGTTGTGTTTTGGCTAACTCAATCCGAACTATTGTCAAAACCTCTGTGTTTGTGTTTTCTGGATATTATCCACGGACTTTATTGTTTTGAATGCTTTTTTAACGGGGAACATTTTATTTTGTGCTTGGATACAGTAATTGGTTCCACATGGAGACACCAGCTCTACATATTCGTATTTTCTAGGGAGAAAGCTAGATGAACTGCGGCAATCAAACATGATATTTCTGTTTGTATAGATGACATTTTATGCACTTGCCTAACAAAAAGACTTTACTTTTCTCCAAAACAATTTTTACTGTGATTTTCTCGGTCCATTGCATACGAATTCCACACCAGTTTGTCCTGATATGACTGGATGAAACCGGAAATATCCGGTTGTGTTTTGGCTAACTCAATCCGAAATATTGTGAAAGATTCTGTGTTTGTGTTTTCTGGATATTATCAATGGACTTTATTGTTTTGTATGCTTTTTATTGGGAAACATTTAATTTTGAGCTTGGAAACAGTAATTGGTTCCACATGGAGACACCAGCTCTACATAATCGTATTTCCTAGGTAGAAAGCTAGAGGAACTGCGGCAAACAAACATGATATTTCTGTTTGTATAGATGACATTTTATGCACTTGCCTAACGAAAAGACTTTCTTTTTCCCCAAAACCATTTATACTGTGATATTCTCAGTCCATTGCATACGAATTCCACACCAGTTTATCCGGATATGTCTGGATGAAACCAGAAATATCCGATTGTGTTTTGGCTAATTCAATCCGAAATATTGTTACAGCCTCTGTGTATTTGTTTACTTTATATTATCAATGGACTTTATAGTTTTGAATGTTTTTTCTCGGGGAACATTCTATTTTGAGCTTGGATACAGTAATTGGTTCCACATGGAGACACCAGCTCTACATATTCGTATTTCCTAGGGAGAAAGCTAGAGGAACTGCGGCAATCAAACATGATATTTCTGTTTGTATAGATGACATTTTATGCACTTGCCTAACAAAAAGACTTTGCTTTTCTTCAAAAGCATTTGTACTCTGATTTTCTCAGCCCATTGTATAAGAATTTGGCACCAGTTTGTCCGCATATGACTGGATGAAACCAGAAATATCCGGTTGTGTTTTGGCTAACTCAATCCGAAATATTGTGAAAGCCTCTGTGTTTGTGTTTTCTGGATATTATCGATGGACTTTATGGTTTTGAATTTTTTATCAGGGAACATTTCATTTTGTACCGTTGAAACACTAATTGGTTCATCATGGGGACACCAGCTCTACACATTCCTATTTCTAAGGAGAAAGCTAGATGAACTGTGGTAAACAAACATGATATTTCTGTTTGTATAGATGACATTTTATGCACTTGCCTAACGAAAAGACTTTGCTTTTCTCCAAAACGATTTTTACTGTGATTTTTTCGGTCCATTGCATCCGAATTCCACACCAGTTTGTCCGGATATGACTGGATGAAACCAGAAATATCCGGTTGTGTTTTGGCTAACTCAATCCCAGATATTGCTACAGCTTCTGTGTTTGTGTTTACTGGATGTTATCAACGGACTTTATTGTTTTGAATGTTTTTTATCAGGGAACATTTTATTTTGAGCTTGGATACAGTAATTGGTTCCACATGGAGACACCAGCTCTACACATTCCTATTTCTAGGGTGAAAGCTATAGGAACTGCGGCAATCAAACATGATATTTCTGTTTGTATAGATGACATTTTATGCACTTGCCTAACGAAAAGACTGCTTTTCTCCAAAACCATTTTTACTGTGATTTTCTCGGTCCATTGCATACGAATTCCACACCAGTTTGTCCCGATATGACTGGATGAAACCGGAAATATCCGGTTGTGTTTTGGCTAACTCAATCCCAGATATTGCTACAGCCTGTGTGTTTGTGTTTACTGGATATTATCAATGGACTTTATGGTTTTTAATGTTTTTTATCGGGGAACATTTTATTTTGAGCTTGGATACAGTAATTAGTTCCACATGGAGACACCTGCTCTACATATTGGTATTTTCTAGGGAGAAAGCTAGAGGAACTGCGGCAAACAAACTTTATATTTCTGTTTGTATAGATGACATTTTATGCACTTGCCTAACGAAAAGACCTTGCTTTTCTCCAGAACCATTTTTACTGTGATTTTCTTCGTCCATTGCATACGAAATCCACACGACTTTGTGCGCATATGACTGGATGAAACCAGAAATATCCGGTTGTGTTTTGGCTAACTCAATCCGAACTATTGTCAAAACCTCTGTGTTTGTTTTTTCTGGATATTATCGATGGATTTTATTGTTTTGAATGTTTTTATCAGGGAACATTTTATTTTGAGCTTGGAAACACCAATTGGTTCATCATGGGGACACCAGCTCTACATATTCATATTTTCTAGGGAGAAAGCTCGAGGAACTGCGGCAAACAAACATGATATTTCTGTTTCTATAGATGACATTTTATGCACTTGCCTAACGAAAAGACTTTGCTTTTCTCCAAAACCATTTTTACTGTGATTTTCTTCGTCCATTGCATACGAATTCCACAACTGTTTGACCGGATATGAAGGGGTGATAGCGGAAATATCCGGTTGTGTTTTGGCTAACTCAATCCGAACTATTGTCAAAACCTCTGTGTTTGTGTTTTCTGGATATTATCCACGGACTTTATTGTTTTGAATGCTTTTTTAACGGGGAACATTTTATTTTGTGCTTGGATACAGTAATTGGTTCCACATGGAGACACCAGCTCTACATATTCGTATTTTCTAGGGAGAAAGCTAGATGAACTGCGGCAATCAAACATGATATTTCTGTTTGTATAGATGACATTTTATGCACTTGCCTAACAAAAAGACTTTACTTTTCTCCAAAACAATTTTTACTGTGATTTTCTCGGTCCATTGCATACGAATTCTACACCAGTTTGTCCTGATATGACTGGATGAAACCGGAAATATCCGGTTGTGTTTTGGCTAACTCAATCCGAAATATTGTGAAAGATTCTGTGTTTGTGTTTTCTGGATATTATCAATGGACTTTATTGTTTTGTATGCTTTTTATTGGGAAACATTTAATTTTGAGCTTGGAAACAGTAATTGGTTCCACATGGAGACACCAGCTCTACATAATCGTATTTCCAAGGTAGAAAGCTAGAGGAACTGCGGCAAACAAACATGATATTTCTGTTTGTCTAGATGACATTTTATACAGTTGCCTAACGAAAAGACTTTGCTTTTCTCCAAAACCATTTTTACTGTGATATTCTCAGTCCATTGCATACGAATTCCACACCAGTTTATCCGGATATGTCTGGATGAAACCAGAAATATCCGATTGTGTTTTGGCTAATTCAATCCGAAATATTGTTACAGCCTCTGTGTATTTGTTTACTTTATATTATCAATGTACTTTATAGTTTTGAAAGTTTTTCTCGGGGAACATTCTATTTTGAGCTTGGATACAGTAATTGGTTCCACATGGAGACACCAGCTCTACATATTCGTATTTCCTAGGGAGAAAGCTAGAGGAACTGCGGCAATCAAACATGATATTTCTGTTTGTATAGATGACATTTTATGCACTTGCCTAACAAAAAGACTTTGCTTTTCTTCAAAAGCATTTGTACTCTGATTTTCTCAGCCCATTGCATAAGAATTTCGCACCAGTTTGTCCGCATATGACTGGATGAAACCAGAAATATCCGGTTGTGTTTTGGCTAACTCAATCCGAAATATTGTGAAAGCCTCTGTGTTTGTGTTTGCTGGATATTATCGATTGACTTTATGGTTTTGAATTTTTTATCAGGGAACATTTCATTTTGTACCGTTGAAACACTAATTGGTTCATCATGGGGACACCAGCTCTACACATTCCTATTTCTAAGGAGAAAGCTAGATGAACTGTGGTAAACAAACATGATATTTCTGTTTGTATAGATGACATTTTATGCACTTGCCTAACGAAAAGACCTTGCTTTTCTCCAGAACCATTTTTACTGTGATTTTTTCGGTCCATTGCATCCGAATTCCACACCAGTTTGTCCGCATATGACTGGATGAAACCAGAAATATCCGGTTGTGTTTTGGCTAACTCAATCCGAAATATTGTGAAAGCCTCTGTGTTTGTGTTTACTGGATGTTATCAACGGACTTTATTGTTTTGAATGTTTTTTATCGGGGAACATTTTATTTTGAGCTTGGATACAGTAATTGGTTCCACATGGAGACACCAGCTCTACACATTCCTATTTCTAGGGTGAAAGCTAGAGGAACTGTGGTAAATAAACATGATATTTCTGTTTGTATGGATGACATTTTATGCACTTGCCTAACGAAAAGACTGCTTTTCTCCAAAACCATTTTTACTGTGATTTTCTCGGTCATTTGCATACGAATTCCACAACAGTTTGACCCGATATGACTGGATGGAACCGGAAATATCCGGTTGTGTTTTGGCTAACTCAATCCCAGATATTGCTACAGCCTCTGTGTTTGTGTTTACTGGATATTATCAATGGACTTTATGGTTTTAAATGTTTTTTATCGGGGAACATTTTATTTTGAGCTTGGATACAGTAATTAGTTCCACATGGAGACACCAGCTCTACATATTCGTATTTTCTTGGGAGAAAGCTAGAGGGACTGCGGCAAACAAACGTTATATTTCTGTTTGTATAGATGACATTTTATGCACTTGCCTAACGAAAAGACCTTGCTTTTCTCCAGAACCATTTTTGCTGTGATTTTCTCGGTCCATTGCATACGAAATCCACACGACTTTGTGCGCATATGACTGGATGAAACCAGAAATATCCGGTTGTGTTTTGGCTAACTCAATCCGAACTATTGTCAAAACCTCTGTGTTTGTGTTTTCTGGATATTATAGATGGACTTTATTGTTTTGAATGCTTTTATCAGGGAACATTTTATTTTGAGCTTGGAAACACCAATTGGTTCATCATGGGGACACCAGCTCTACATATTCGTATTTTCTAGGGAGAAAGCTCGAGGAACTGCGGCAAACAAACATGATATTTCTGTTTCTATAGATGACATTTTATGCACTTGCCTAACGAAAAGACTTTGCTTTTCTCCAAAACCATTTTTACTGTGATTTTCTTCGTCCATTGCATACGAATTCCACAACAGTTTGACCAGATATGAAGGGGTGATAGCGGAAATATCCGGTTGTGTTATAGCTAACTCAATCCCAGATATTGCTACAGCCTCTGTGTTTGTGTTTTCTGGATATTATCCACGGACTTTATTGTTTTGAATGCTTTTTTAACGGGGAACATTTTATTTTGAGCTTGGATACAGTAATTGGTTCCACATGGAGACACCAGCTCTACAAATTCATATTTTCTAGGTAGAAAGCTAGAGGAACTGCGGCAATCAAACATGATATTTCTGTTTGTATAGATGACATTTTATGCACTTGCCTAACAAAAAGACTTTGCTTTTCTCCAAAACCATTTTTACTGTGATTTTCTCGGTCCATTGCATACGAATTCCACACCAGTTTGTCCTGATATGACTGGATGAAACCGGAAATATCCGGTTGTGTTTTGGCTAACTCAATCCGAAATATTGTGAAAGATTCTGTGTTTGTGTTTTCTGGATATTATCAATGGACTTTATTGTTTTGTATGCTTTTTATTGGGAAACATTTAATTTTGAGCTTGGAAACAGTAATTGGTTCCACATGGAGACACCAGCTCTACATAATCGTATTTCCTAGGTAGAAAGCTAGAGGAACTGCGGCAAACAAACATGATATTTCTGTTTGTATAGATGACATTTTATGCAGTTGCCTAACGAAAAGACTTTCTTTTTCCCCAAAACCATTTATACTGTGATATTCTCAGTCCATTGCATACGAATTCCACACCAGTTTATCCGGATATGTCTGGATGAAACCAGAAATATCCGATTGTGTTTTGGCTAATTCAATCCGAAATATTGTTACAGCCTCTGTGTATTTGTTTACTTTATATTATCAATGGACTTTATAGTTTTGAATGTTTTTTCTCGGGGAACATTCTATTTTGAGCTTGGATACAGTAATTGGTTCCACATGGAGACACCAGCTCTACATATTCGTATTTCCTAGGGAGAAAGCTAGAGGAACTGCGGCAATCAAACATGATATTTCTGTTTGTATAGATGACATTTTATGCACTTGCCTAACAAAAAGACTTTGCTTTTCTTCAAAAGCATTTGTACTCTGATTTTCTCAGCCCATTGCATAAGAATTTCGCACCAGTTTGTCCGCATATGACTGGATGAAACCAGAAATATCCGGTTGTGTTTTGGCTAACTCAATCCGAAATATTGTGAAAGCCTCTGTGTTTGTGTTTTCTGGATATTATCGATGGACTTTATGGTTTTGAATTTTTTATCAGGGAACATTTCATTTTGTACCGTTGAAACACTAATTGGTTCATCATGGGGACACCAGCTCTACACATTCCTATTTCTAAGGAGAAAGCTAGATGAACTGTGGTAAACAAACATGATATTTCTGTTTGTATAGATGACATTTTATGCACTTGCCTAACGAAAAGACTTTGCTTTTCTCAAAAACGATTTTTACTGTGATTTTTTCGGTCCATTGCATCTGAATTCCACACCAGTTTGTCCGGATATGACTGGATGAAACCAGAAATATCCGGTTGTGTTTTGGCTAACTCAATCCCAGATATTGCTACATCCTCTGTGTTTGTGTTTTCTGGATATTATCCACGGACTTTATTGTTTTGAATGCTTTTTTAACGGGGAACATTTTATTTTGAGCTTGGATACAGTAATTGGTTCCACATGGAGACACCAGCTCTACAAATTCATATTTTCTAGGTAGAAAACTAGAGGAACTGCGGCAATCAAACATGATATTTCTGTTTGTATAGATGACATTTTATGCACTTGCCTAACAAAAAGACTTTGCTCTTCTCCAAAACAATTTTTACTGTGATTTTCTCGGTCCATTGCATACGAATTCCACACCAGTTTGTCCTGATATGACTGGATGAAACCGGAAATATCCGGTTGTGTTTTGGCTAACTCAATCCGAAATATTGTGAAAGATTCTGTGTTTGTGTTTTCTGGATATTATCAATGGACTTTATTGTTTTGTATGCTTTTTATTGGGAAACATTTAATTTTGAGCTTGGAAACAGTAATTGGTTCCACATGGAGACACCAGCTCTACATAATCGTATTTCCTAGGTAGAAAGCTAGAGGAACTGCGGCAAACAAACATGATATTTCTGTTTGTATAGATGACATTTTATGCAGTTGCCTAACGAAAAGACTTTCTTTTTCCCCAAAACCATTTATACTGTGATATTCTCAGTCCATTGCATACGAATTCCACACCAGTTTATCCGGATATGTCTGGATGAAACCAGAAATATCCGATTGTGTTTTGGCTAATTCAATCCGAAATATTTTTACAGCCTCTGTGTATTTGTTTACTTTATATTATCAATGGACTTTATAGTTTTGAATGTTTTTTTCTCGGGGAACATTCTATTTTGAGCTTGGATACAGTAATTGGTTCCACATGGAGACACCAGCTCTACATATTCGTATTTCCTAGGGAGAAAGCTAGAGGAACTGCGGCAATCAAACATGATATTTCTGTTTGTATAGATGACATTTTATGCACTTGCCTAACAAAAAGACTTTGCTTTTCTTCAAAAGCATTTGTACTCTGATTTTCTCAGCCCATTGCATAAGAATTTCGCACCAGTTTGTCCGCATATGACTGGATGAAACCAGAAATATCCGGTTGTGTTTTGGCTAACTCAATCCGAAATATTGTGAAAGCCTCTGTGTTTGTGTTTTCTGGATATTATCGATGGACTTTATGGTTTTGAATTTTTTATCAGGGAACATTTCATTTTGTACCGTTGAAACACTAATTGGTTCATCATGGGGACACCAGCTCTACACATTCCTATTTCTAAGGAGAAAGCTAGATGAACTGTGGTAAACAAACATGATATTTCTGTTTGTATAGATGACATTTTATGCACTTGCCTAACGAAAAGACTTTGCTTTTCTCCAAAACGATTTTTACTGTGATTTTTTCGGTCCATTGCATCCGAATTCCACACCAGTTTGTCCGGATATGACTGGATGAAACCAGAAATATCCGGTTGTGTTTTGGCTAACTCAATCCCAGATATTGCTACAGCTTCTGTGTTTGTGTTTACTGGATGTTATCAACGGACTGTATTGTTTTGAATGTTTTTTATCGGGGAACATTTTATTTTGAGCTTGGATACAGTAATTGGTTCCACATGGAGACACCAGCTCTACACATTCCTATTTCTAGGGTGAAAGCTATAGGAACTGCGGCAATCAAACATGATATTTCTGTTTGTATAGATGACATTTTATGCACTTGCCTAACGAAAAGACTGCTTTTCTCCAAAACCATTTTTACTGTGATTTTCTCGGTCCATTGCATACGAATTCCACACCAGTTTGTCCCGATATGACTGGATGAAACCGGAAATATCCGGTTGTGTTTTGGCTAACTCAATCCCAGATATTGCTACAGCCTGTGTGTTTGTGTTTACTGGATATTATCAATGGACTTTATGGTTTTTAATGTTTTTTATCGGGGAACATTTTATTTTGAGCTTGGATACAGTAATTAGTTCCACATGGAGACACCTGCTCTACATATTGGTATTTTCTAGGGAGAAAGCTAGAGGAACTGCGGCAAACAAACTTTATATTTCTGTTTGTATAGATGACATTTTATGCACTTGCCTAATGAAAAGACCTTGCTTTTCTCCAGAACCATTTTTACTGTGATTTTTTTCGTCCATTGCATACGAAATCCACACGACTTTGTGCGCATATGACTGGATGAAACCAGAAATATCCGGTTGTGTTTTGGCTAACTCAATCCGAACTATTGTCAAAACCTCTGTGTTTGTTTTTTCTGGATATTATCGATGGATTTTATTGTTTTGAATGTTTTTATCAGGGAACATTTTATTTTGAGCTTGGAAACACCAATTGGTTCATCATGGGGACACCAGCTCTACATATTCATATTTTCTAGGGAGAAAGCTCGAGGAACTGCGGCAAACAAACATGATATTTCTGTTTCTATAGATGACATTTTATGCACTTGCCTAACGAAAAGACTTTGCTTTTCTCCAAAACCATTTTTCCTGTGATTTTCTCGGTCCATTGCATACGAATTCCACAACTGTTTGACCGGATATGAAGGGGTGATAGCGGAAATATCCGGTTGTGTTTTGGCTAACTCAATCCGAACTATTGTCAAAACCTCTGTGTTTGTGTTTTCTGGATATTATCCACGGACTTTATTGTTTTGAATGCTTTTTTAACGGGGAACATTTTATTTTGTGCTTGGATACAGTAATTGGTTCCACATGGAGACACCAGCTCTACATATTCGTATTTTCTAGGGAGAAAGCTAGAGGAACTGCGGCAATCAAACATGATATTTCTGTTTGTATAGATGACATTTTATGCACTTGCCTAACAAAAAGACTTTACTTTTCTCCAAAACAATTTTTACTGTGATTTTCTCGGTCCATTGCATACGAATTCTACACCAGTTTGTCCTGATATGACTGGATGAAACCGGAAATATCCGGTTGTGTTTTGGCTAACTCAATCCGAAATATTGTGAAAGATTCTGTGTTTGTGTTTTCTGGATATTATCAATGGACTTTATTGTTTTGTATGCTTTTTATTGGGAAACATTTAATTTTGAGCTTGGAAACAGTAATTGGTTCCACATGGAGACACCAGCTCTACATAATCGTATTTCCAAGGTAGAAAGCTGGAGGAACTGCGGCAAACAAACATGATATTTCTGTTTGTATAGATGACATTTTATGCAGTTGCCTAACGAAAAGACTTTCTTTTTCCCCAAAACCATTTATACTGTGATATTCTCAGTCCATTGCATACGAATTCCACACCAGTTTATCCGGATATGTCTGGATGAAACCAGAAATATCCGATTGTGTTTTGGCTAATTCAATCCGAAATATTGTTACAGCCTCTGTGTATTTGTTTACTTTATATTATCAATGTACTTTATAGTTTTGAAAGTTTTTCTCGGGGAACATTCTATTTTGAGCTTGGATACAGTAATTGGTTCCACATGGAGACACCAGCTCTACATATTCGTATTTCCTAGGGAGAAAGCTAGAGGAACTGCGGCAATCAAACATGATATTTCTGTTTGTATAGATGACATTTTATGCACTTGCCTAACAAAAAGACTTTGCTTTTCTTCAAAAGCATTTGTACTCTGATTTTCTCAGCCCATTGCATAAGAATTTCGCACCAGTTTGTCCGCATATGACTGGATGAAACCAGAAATATCCGGTTGTGTTTTGGCTAACTCAATCCGAAATATTGTGAAAGCCTCTGTGTTTGTGTTTGCTGGATATTATCGATTGACTTTATGGTTTTGAATTTTTTATCAGGGAACATTTCATTTTGTACCGTTGAAACACTAATTGGTTCATCATGGGGACACCAGCTCTACACATTCCTATTTCTAAGGAGAAAGCTAGATGAACTGTGGTAAACAAACATGATATTTCTGTTTGTATAGATGACATTTTATGCACTTGCCTAACGAAAAGACTTTGCTTTTCTCCAAAACCATTTTTACTGTGATTTTTTCGGTCCATTGCATCCGAATTCCACACCAGTTTGTCCGCATATGACTGGATGAAACCAGAAATATCCGGTTGTGTTTTGGCTAACTCAATCCGAAATATTGTGAAAGCCTCTGTGTTTGTGTTTACTGGATGTTATCAACGGACTTTATTGTTTTGAATGTTTTTTATCGGGGAACATTTTATTTTGAGCTTGGATACAGTAATTGGTTCCACATGGAGACACCAGCTCTACACATTCCTATTTCTAGGGTGAAAGCTAGAGGAACTGTGGTAAATAAACATGATATTTCTGTTTGTATAGATGACATTTTATGCACTTGCCTAACGAAAAGACTGCTTTTCTCCAAAACCATTTTTACTGTGATTTTCTCGGTCATTTGCATACGAATTCCACAACAGTTTGACCCGATATGACTGGATGGAACCGGAAATATCCGGTTGTGTTTTGGCTAACTCAATCCCAGATATTGCTACAGCCTCTGTGTTTGTGTTTACTGGATATTATCAATGGACTTTATGGTTTTAAATGTTTTTTATCGGGGAACATTTTATTTTGAGCTTGGATACAGTAATTAGTTCCACATGGAGACACCAGCTCTACATATTCGTATTTTCTAGGGAGAAAGCTAGAGGGACTGCGGCAAACAAACGTTATATTTCTGTTTGTATAGATGACATTTTATGCACTTGCCTAACGAAAAGACCTTGCTTTTCTCCAGAACCATTTTTGCTGTGATTTTCTTGGTCCATTGCATACGAAATCCACACGACTTTGTGCGCATATGACTGGATGAAACCAGAAATATCCGGTTGTGTTTTGGCTAACTCAATCCGAACTATTGTCAAAACCTCTGTGTTTGTGTTTTCTGGATATTATAGATGGACTTTATTGTTTTGAATGCTTTTATCAGGGAACATTTTATTTTGAGCTTGGAAACACCAATTGGTTCATCATGGGGACACCAGCTCTACATATTCGTATTTTCTAGGGAGAAAGCTTGAGGAACTGCGGCAAACAAACATGATATTTCTGTTTCTATAGATGACATTTTATGCACTTGCCTAACGAAAAGACTTTGCTTTTCTCCAAAACCATTTTTACTGTGATTTTCTTCGTCCATTGCATACGAATTCCACAACAGTTTGACCAGATATGAAGGGGTGAAACCGGAAATATCCGGTTTTGTTATAGCTAACTCAATCCCAGATATTGCTACAGCCTCTGTGTTTGTGTTTTCTGGATATTATCCACGGACTTTATTGTTTTGAATGCTTTTTTAACGGGGAACATTTTATTTTGAGCTTGGATACAGTAATTGGTTCCACATGGAGACACCAGCTCTACAAATTCATATTTTCTAGGTAGAAAGCTAGAGGAACTGCGGCAATCAAACATGATATTTCTGTTTGTATAGATGACATTTTATGCACTTGCCTAACAAAAAGACTTTGCTTTTCTCCAAAACAATTTTTACTGTGATTTTCTCGGTCCATTGCATACGAATTCCACACCAGTTCATCCGGATATGTCTGGATGAAACCAGAAATATCCGATTGTGTTTTGGCTAACTCAATCCGAAATATTGTTACAGCCTCTGTGTATTTGTTTACTTTATATTATCAATGGTCTTTATTGTTTTGAATGTTTTTTCTCGGGGAACATTCTATTTTGTGCTTGGATACAGTAATTGGTTCCACATGGAGACACCAGCTCTACATATTCGTATTTTCTAGGGAGAAAGCTAGAGGAACTGTGGTAATCAAACATGATATTTCTGTTTGTATAGATGACATTTTATGCACTTGCCTAACGAAAAGACCTTGCTTTTCTCCAGAACCATTTTTACTGTGATTTTCTTCGTCCATTGCATACGAAATCCACACGACTTTGTGCGCATATGACTGGATGAAACCAGAAATATCCGGTTGTGTTTTGGCTAACTCAATCCGAACTATTGTCAAAACCTCTGTGTTTGTTTTTTCTGGATATTATCGATGGATTTTATTGTTTTGAATGTTTTTATCAGGGAACATTTTATTTTGAGCTTGGAAACACCAATTGGTTCATCATGGGGACACCAGCTCTACATATTCATATTTTCTAGGGAGAAAGCTCGAGGAACTGCGGCAAACAAACATGATATTTCTGTTTCTATAGATGACATTTTATGCACTTGCCTAACGAAAAGACTTTGCTTTTCTCCAAAACCATTTTTCCTGTGATTTTCTCGGTCCATTGCATACGAATTCCACAACTGTTTGACCGGATATGAAGGGGTGATAGCGGAAATATCCGGTTGTGTTTTGGCTAACTCAATCCGAACTATTGTCAAAACCTCTGTGTTTGTGTTTTCTGGATATTATCCACGGACTTTATTGTTTTGAATGCTTTTTTAACGGGGAACATTTTATTTTGTGCTTGGATACAGTAATTGGTTCCACATGGAGACACCAGCTCTACATATTCGTATTTTCTAGGGAGAAAGCTAGATGAACTGCGGCAATCAAACATGATATTTCTGTTTGTATAGATGACATTTTATGCACTTGCCTAACAAAAAGACTTTACTTTTCTCCAAAACAATTTTTACTGTGATTTTCTCGGTCCATTGCATACGAATTCTACACCAGTTTGTCCTGATATGACTGGATGAAACCGGAAATATCCGGTTGTGTTTTGGCTAACTCAATCCGAAATATTGTGAAAGATTCTGTGTTTGTGTTTTCTGGATATTATCAATGGACTTTATTGTTTTGTATGCTTTTTATTGGGAAACATTTAATTTTGAGCTTGGAAACAGTAATTGGTTCCACATGGAGACACCAGCTCTACATAATCGTATTTCCAAGGTAGAAAGCTAGAGGAACTGCGGCAAACAAACATGATATTTCTGTTTGTATAGATGACATTTTATGCAGTTGCCTAACGAAAAGACTTTCTTTTTCCCCAAAACCATTTATACTGTGATATTCTCAGTCCATTGCATACGAATTCCACACCAGTTTATCCGGATATGTCTGGATGAAACCAGAAATATCCGATTGTGTTTTGGCTAATTCAATCCGAAATATTGTTACAGCCTCTGTGTATTTGTTTACTTTATATTATCAATGTACTTTATAGTTTTGAAAGTTTTTCTCGGGGAACATTCTATTTTGAGCTTGGATACAGTAATTGGTTCCACATGGAGACACCAGCTCTACATATTCGTATTTCCTAGGGAGAAAGCTAGAGGAACTGCGGCAATCAAACATGATATTTCTGTTTGTATAGATGACATTTTATGCACTTGCCTAACAAAAAGACTTTGCTTTTCTTCAAAAGCATTTGTACTCTGATTTTCTCAGCCCATTGCATAAGAATTTCGCACCAGTTTGTCCGCATATGACTGGATGAAACCAGAAATATCCGGTTGTGTTTTGGCTAACTCAATCCGAAATATTGTGAAAGCCTCTGTGTTTGTGTTTGCTGGATATTATCGATTGACTTTATGGTTTTGAATTTTTTATCAGGGAACATTTCATTTTGTACCGTTGAAACACTAATTGGTTCATCATGGGGACACCAGCTCTACACATTCCTATTTCTAAGGAGAAAGCTAGATGAACTGTGGTAAACAAACATGATATTTCTGTTTGTATAGATGACATTTTATGCACTTGCCTAACGAAAAGACTTTGCTTTTCTCCAAAACCATTTTTACTGTGATTTTTTCGGTCCATTGCATCCGAATTCCACACCAGTTTGTCCGCATATGACTGGATGAAACCAGAAATATCCGGTTGTGTTTTGGCTAACTCAATCCGAAATATTGTGAAAGCCTCTGTGTTTGTGTTTACTGGATGTTATCAACGGACTTTATTGTTTTGAATGTTTTTTATCGGGGAACATTTTATTTTGAGCTTGGATACAGTAATTGGTTCCACATGGAGACACCAGCTCTACACATTCCTATTTCTAGGGTGAAAGCTAGAGGAACTGTGGTAAATAAACATGATATTTCTGTTTGTATAGATGACATTTTATGCACTTGCCTAACGAAAAGACCTTGCTTTTCTCCAGAACCATTTTTACTGTGATTTTCTTCGTCCATTGCATACGAAATCCACACGACTTTGTGCGCATATGACTGGATGAAACCAGAAATATCCGGTTGTGTTTTGGCTAACTCAATCCGAACTATTGTCAAAACCTCTGTGTTTGTGTTTTCTGGATATTATCGTTGGACTTTATTGTTTTGTATGCTTTTATCAGGGAACATTTTATTTTGAGCTTGGAAACACCAATTGGTTCATCATGGGGACACCAGCTCTACATATTCGTATTTTCTAGGGAGAAAGCTCGAGGAACTGCGGCAAACAAACATGATATTTCTGTTTCTATAGATGACATTTTATGCACTTGCCTAACGAAAAGACTTTGCTTTTCTCCAAAACCATTTTTACTGTGATTTTCTTCGTCCATTGCATACGAATTCCACAACAGTTTGACCGGATATGAAGGGGTGAAACCGGAAATATCCGGTTTTGTTATAGCTAACTCAATCCCAGATATTGCTACAGCCTCTGTGTTTGTGTTTTCTCGATATTATCCACAAACTTTATTGTTTTGAATGCTTTTTTAACGGGGAACATTTTATTTTGAGCTTGGATACAGTAATTGGTTCCACATGGAGACACCAGCTCTACAAATTCATATTTTCTAGGTAGAAAGCTAGATGAACTGCGGCAATCAAACATGATATTTCTGTTTGTATAGATGACATTTTATGCACTTGCCTAACAAAAAGACTTTGCTTTTCTCCAAAACAATTTTTACTGTGATTTTCTGGGTCCATTGCATACGAATTCCAGACCAGTTTATCCGGATATGTCTGGATGAAACCAGAAATATCCGATTGTGTTTTGGCTAATTCAATACGAAATATTGTTACAGCCTCTGTGTATTTGTTTACTTTATATTATCAATGGACTTTATTGTTTTGAATGTTTTTTCTCGGGGAACATTCTATTTTGTGCTTGGATACAGTAATTGGTTCCACATGGAGACACCAGCTCTACATATTCGTATTTTCTAGGGAGAAAGCTAGAGGAACTGTGGTAATCAAACATGATATTTCTGTTTGTATAGATGACATTTTATGCACTTGCCTAACGAAAAGACTTTGCTTTTCTCCAAAACCATTTTTACTGTGATTTTTTCGGTCCATTGCATCCGAATTCCACACCAGTTTGTCCGCATATGACTGGATGAAACCAGAAATATCCGGTTGTGTTTTGGCTAACTCAATCCGAAATATTGTGAAAGCCTCTGTGTTTGTGTTTACTGGATGTTATCAACGGACTTTATTGTTTTGAATGTTTTTTATCGGGGAACATTTTATTTTGAGCTTGGATACAGTAATTGGTTCCACATGGAGACACCAGCTCTACACATTCCTATTTCTAGGGTGAAAGCTAGAGGAACTGTGGTAAATAAACATGATATTTCTGTTTGTATAGATGACATTTTATGCACTTGCCTAACGAAAAGACTGCTTTTCTCCAAAACCATTTTTACTGTGATTTTCTCGGTCATTTGCATACGAATTCCACAACAGTTTGACCCGATATGACTGGATGGAACCGGAAATATCCGGTTGTGTTTTGGCTAACTCAATCCCAGATATTGCTACAGCCTCTGTGTTTGTGTTTACTGGATATTATCAATGGACTTTATGGTTTTAAATGTTTTTTATCGGGGAACATTTTATTTTGAGCTTGGATACAGTAATTAGTTCCACATGGAGACACCAGCTCTACATATTCGTATTTTCTAGGGAGAAAGCTAGAGGGACTGCGGCAAACAAACGTTATATTTCTGTTTGTATAGATGACATTTTATGCACTTGCCTAACGAAAAGACCTTGCTTTTCTCCAGAACCATTTTTGCTGTGATTTTCTTGGTCCATTGCATACGAAATCCACACGACTTTGTGCGCATATGACTGGATGAAACCAGAAATATCCGGTTGTGTTTTGGCTAACTCAATCCGAACTATTGTCAAAACCTCTGTGTTTGTGTTTTCTGGATATTATAGATGGACTTTATTGTTTTGAATGCTTTTATCAGGGAACATTTTATTTTGAGCTTGGAAACACCAATTGGTTCATCATGGGGACACCAGCTCTACATATTCGTATTTTCTAGGGAGAAAGCTTGAGGAACTGCGGCAAACAAACATGATATTTCTGTTTCTATAGATGACATTTTATGCACTTGCCTAACGAAAAGACTTTGCTTTTCTCCAAAACCATTTTTACTGTGATTTTCTTCGTCCATTGCATACGAATTCCACAACAGTTTGACCAGATATGAAGGGGTGAAACCGGAAATATCCGGTTTTGTTATAGCTAACTCAATCCCAGATATTGCTACAGCCTCTGTGTTTGTGTTTTCTGGATATTATCCACGGACTTTATTGTTTTGAATGCTTTTTTAACGGGGAACATTTTATTTTGAGCTTGGATACAGTAATTGGTTCCACATGGAGACACCAGCTCTACAAATTCATATTTTCTAGGTAGAAAGCTAGAGGAACTGCGGCAATCAAACATGATATTTCTGTTTGTATAGATGACATTTTATGCACTTGCCTAACAAAAAGACTTTGCTTTTCTCCAAAACAATTTTTACTGTGATTTTCTCGGTCCATTGCATACGAATTCCACACCAGTTCATCCGGATATGTCTGGATGAAACCAGAAATATCCGATTGTGTTTTGGCTAACTCAATCCGAAATATTGTTACAGCCTCTGTGTATTTGTTTACTTTATATTATCAATGGTCTTTATTGTTTTGAATGTTTTTTCTCGGGGAACATTCTATTTTGTGCTTGGATACAGTAATTGGTTCCACATGGAGACACCAGCTCTACATATTCGTATTTTCTAGGGAGAAAGCTAGAGGAACTGTGGTAATCAAACATGATATTTCTGTTTGTATAGATGACATTTTATGCACTTGCCTAACGAAAAGACCTTGCTTTTCTCCAGAACCATTTTTACTGTGATTTTCTTCGTCCATTGCATACGAAATCCACACGACTTTGTGCGCATATGACTGGATGAAACCAGAAATATCCGGTTGTGTTTTGGCTAACTCAATCCGAACTATTGTCAAAACCTCTGTGTTTGTTTTTTCTGGATATTATCGATGGATTTTATTGTTTTGAATGTTTTTATCAGGGAACATTTTATTTTGAGCTTGGAAACACCAATTGGTTCATCATGGGGACACCAGCTCTACATATTCATATTTTCTAGGGAGAAAGCTCGAGGAACTGCGGCAAACAAACATGATATTTCTGTTTCTATAGATGACATTTTATGCACTTGCCTAACGAAAAGACTTTGCTTTTCTCCAAAACCATTTTTCCTGTGATTTTCTCGGTCCATTGCATACGAATTCCACAACTGTTTGACCGGATATGAAGGGGTGATAGCGGAAATATCCGGTTGTGTTTTGGCTAACTCAATCCGAACTATTGTCAAAACCTCTGTGTTTGTGTTTTCTGGATATTATCCACGGACTTTATTGTTTTGAATGCTTTTTTAACGGGGAACATTTTATTTTGTGCTTGGATACAGTAATTGGTTCCACATGGAGACACCAGCTCTACATATTCGTATTTTCTAGGGAGAAAGCTAGATGAACTGCGGCAATCAAACATGATATTTCTGTTTGTATAGATGACATTTTATGCACTTGCCTAACAAAAAGACTTTACTTTTCTCCAAAACAATTTTTACTGTGATTTTCTCGGTCCATTGCATACGAATTCTACACCAGTTTGTCCTGATATGACTGGATGAAACCGGAAATATCCGGTTGTGTTTTGGCTAACTCAATCCGAAATATTGTGAAAGATTCTGTGTTTGTGTTTTCTGGATATTATCAATGGACTTTATTGTTTTGTATGCTTTTTATTGGGAAACATTTAATTTTGAGCTTGGAAACAGTAATTGGTTCCACATGGAGACACCAGCTCTACATAATCGTATTTCCAAGGTAGAAAGCTAGAGGAACTGCGGCAAACAAACATGATATTTCTGTTTGTATAGATGACATTTTATGCAGTTGCCTAACGAAAAGACTTTCTTTTTCCCCAAAACCATTTATACTGTGATATTCTCAGTCCATTGCATACGAATTCCACACCAGTTTATCCGGATATGTCTGGATGAAACCAGAAATATCCGATTGTGTTTTGGCTAATTCAATCCGAAATATTGTTACAGCCTCTGTGTATTTGTTTACTTTATATTATCAATGTACTTTATAGTTTTGAAAGTTTTTCTCGGGGAACATTCTATTTTGAGCTTGGATACAGTAATTGGTTCCACATGGAGACACCAGCTCTACATATTCGTATTTCCTAGGGAGAAAGCTAGAGGAACTGCGGCAATCAAACATGATATTTCTGTTTGTATAGATGACATTTTATGCACTTGCCTAACAAAAAGACTTTGCTTTTCTTCAAAAGCATTTGTACTCTGATTTTCTCAGCCCATTGCATAAGAATTTCGCACCAGTTTGTCCGCATATGACTGGATGAAACCAGAAATATCCGGTTGTGTTTTGGCTAACTCAATCCGAAATATTGTGAAAGCCTCTGTGTTTGTGTTTGCTGGATATTATCGATTGACTTTATGGTTTTGAATTTTTTATCAGGGAACATTTCATTTTGTACCGTTGAAACACTAATTGGTTCATCATGGGGACACCAGCTCTACACATTCCTATTTCTAAGGAGAAAGCTAGATGAACTGTGGTAAACAAACATGATATTTCTGTTTGTATAGATGACATTTTATGCACTTGCCTAACGAAAAGACTTTGCTTTTCTCCAAAACCATTTTTACTGTGATTTTTTCGGTCCATTGCATCCGAATTCCACACCAGTTTGTCCGCATATGACTGGATGAAACCAGAAATATCCGGTTGTGTTTTGGCTAACTCAATCCGAAATATTGTGAAAGCCTCTGTGTTTGTGTTTACTGGATGTTATCAACGGACTTTATTGTTTTGAATGTTTTTTATCGGGGAACATTTTATTTTGAGCTTGGATACAGTAATTGGTTCCACATGGAGACACCAGCTCTACACATTCCTATTTCTAGGGTGAAAGCTAGAGGAACTGTGGTAAATAAACATGATATTTCTGTTTGTATAGATGACATTTTATGCACTTGCCTAACGAAAAGACCTTGCTTTTCTCCAGAACCATTTTTACTGTGATTTTCTTCGTCCATTGCATACGAAATCCACACGACTTTGTGCGCATATGACTGGATGAAACCAGAAATATCCGGTTGTGTTTTGGCTAACTCAATCCGAACTATTGTCAAAACCTCTGTGTTTGTGTTTTCTGGATATTATCGTTGGACTTTATTGTTTTGTATGCTTTTATCAGGGAACATTTTATTTTGAGCTTGGAAACACCAATTGGTTCATCATGGGGACACCAGCTCTACATATTCGTATTTTCTAGGGAGAAAGCTCGAGGAACTGCGGCAAACAAACATGATATTTCTGTTTCTATAGATGACATTTTATGCACTTGCCTAACGAAAAGACTTTGCTTTTCTCCAAAACCATTTTTACTGTGATTTTCTTCGTCCATTGCATACGAATTCCACAACAGTTTGACCGGATATGAAGGGGTGAAACCGGAAATATCCGGTTTTGTTATAGCTAACTCAATCCCAGATATTGCTACAGCCTCTGTGTTTGTGTTTTCTCGATATTATCCACAAACTTTATTGTTTTGAATGCTTTTTTAACGGGGAACATTTTATTTTGAGCTTGGATACAGTAATTGGTTCCACATGGAGACACCAGCTCTACAAATTCATATTTTCTAGGTAGAAAGCTAGATGAACTGCGGCAATCAAACATGATATTTCTGTTTGTATAGATGACATTTTATGCACTTGCCTAACAAAAAGACTTTGCTTTTCTCCAAAACAATTTTTACTGTGATTTTCTGGGTCCATTGCATACGAATTCCAGACCAGTTTATCCGGATATGTCTGGATGAAACCAGAAATATCCGATTGTGTTTTGGCTAATTCAATACGAAATATTGTTACAGCCTCTGTGTATTTGTTTACTTTATATTATCAATGGACTTTATTGTTTTGAATGTTTTTTCTCGGGGAACATTCTATTTTGTGCTTGGATACAGTAATTGGTTCCACATGGAGACACCAGCTCTACATATTCGTATTTTCTAGGGAGAAAGCTAGAGGAACTGTGGTAATCAAACATGATATTTCTGTTTGTATAGATGACATTTTATGCACTTGCCTAACGAAAAGACTTTGCTTTTCTCCAAAACCATTTTTACTGTGATTTTTTCGGTCCATTGCATCCGAATTCCACACCAGTTTGTCCGCATATGACTGGATGAAACCAGAAATATCCGGTTGTGTTTTGGCTAACTCAATCCGAAATATTGTGAAAGCCTCTGTGTTTGTGTTTACTGGATGTTATCAACGGACTTTATTGTTTTGAATGTTTTTTATCGGGGAACATTTTATTTTGAGCTTGGATACAGTAATTGGTTCCACATGGAGACACCAGCTCTACACATTCCTATTTCTAGGGTGAAAGCTAGAGGAACTGTGGTAAATAAACATGATATTTCTGTTTGTATAGATGACATTTTATGCACTTGCCTAACGAAAAGACTGCTTTTCTCCAAAACCATTTTTACTGTGATTTTCTCGGTCATTTGCATACGAATTCCACAACAGTTTGACCCGATATGACTGGATGGAACCGGAAATATCCGGTTGTGTTTTGGCTAACTCAATCCCAGATATTGCTACAGCCTCTGTGTTTGTGTTTACTGGATATTATCAATGGACTTTATGGTTTTAAATGTTTTTTATCGGGGAACATTTTATTTTGAGCTTGGATACAGTAATTAGTTCCACATGGAGACACCAGCTCTACATATTCGTATTTTCTAGGGAGAAAGCTAGAGGGACTGCGGCAAACAAACGTTATATTTCTGTTTGTATAGATGACATTTTATGCACTTGCCTAACGAAAAGACCTTGCTTTTCTCCAGAACCATTTTTGCTGTGATTTTCTTGGTCCATTGCATACGAAATCCACACGACTTTGTGCGCATATGACTGGATGAAACCAGAAATATCCGGTTGTGTTTTGGCTAACTCAATCCGAACTATTGTCAAAACCTCTGTGTTTGTGTTTTCTGGATATTATAGATGGACTTTATTGTTTTGAATGCTTTTATCAGGGAACATTTTATTTTGAGCTTGGAAACACCAATTGGTTCATCATGGGGACACCAGCTCTACATATTCGTATTTTCTAGGGAGAAAGCTTGAGGAACTGCGGCAAACAAACATGATATTTCTGTTTCTATAGATGACATTTTATGCACTTGCCTAACGAAAAGACTTTGCTTTTCTCCAAAACCATTTTTACTGTGATTTTCTTCGTCCATTGCATACGAATTCCACAACAGTTTGACCAGATATGAAGGGGTGAAACCGGAAATATCCGGTTTTGTTATAGCTAACTCAATCCCAGATATTGCTACAGCCTCTGTGTTTGTGTTTTCTGGATATTATCCACGGACTTTATTGTTTTGAATGCTTTTTTAACGGGGAACATTTTATTTTGAGCTTGGATACAGTAATTGGTTCCACATGGAGACACCAGCTCTACAAATTCATATTTTCTAGGTAGAAAGCTAGAGGAACTGCGGCAATCAAACATGATATTTCTGTTTGTATAGATGACATTTTATGCACTTGCCTAACAAAAAGACTTTGCTTTTCTCCAAAACAATTTTTACTGTGATTTTCTCGGTCCATTGCATACGAATTCCACACCAGTTCATCCGGATATGTCTGGATGAAACCAGAAATATCCGATTGTGTTTTGGCTAACTCAATCCGAAATATTGTTACAGCCTCTGTGTATTTGTTTACTTTATATTATCAATGGTCTTTATTGTTTTGAATGTTTTTTCTCGGGGAACATTCTATTTTGTGCTTGGATACAGTAATTGGTTCCACATGGAGACACCAGCTCTACATATTCGTATTTTCTAGGGAGAAAGCTAGAGGAACTGTGGTAATCAAACATGATATTTCTGTTTGTATAGATGACATTTTATGCACTTGCCTAACGAAAAGACCTTGCTTTTCTCCAGAACCATTTTTACTGTGATTTTCTTCGTCCATTGCATACGAAATCCACACGACTTTGTGCGCATATGACTGGATGAAACCAGAAATATCCGGTTGTGTTTTGGCTAACTCAATCCGAACTATTGTCAAAACCTCTGTGTTTGTTTTTTCTGGATATTATCGATGGATTTTATTGTTTTGAATGTTTTTATCAGGGAACATTTTATTTTGAGCTTGGAAACACCAATTGGTTCATCATGGGGACACCAGCTCTACATATTCATATTTTCTAGGGAGAAAGCTCGAGGAACTGCGGCAAACAAACATGATATTTCTGTTTCTATAGATGACATTTTATGCACTTGCCTAACGAAAAGACTTTGCTTTTCTCCAAAACCATTTTTCCTGTGATTTTCTCGGTCCATTGCATACGAATTCCACAACTGTTTGACCGGATATGAAGGGGTGATAGCGGAAATATCCGGTTGTGTTTTGGCTAACTCAATCCGAACTATTGTCAAAACCTCTGTGTTTGTGTTTTCTGGATATTATCCACGGACTTTATTGTTTTGAATGCTTTTTTAACGGGGAACATTTTATTTTGTGCTTGGATACAGTAATTGGTTCCACATGGAGACACCAGCTCTACATATTCGTATTTTCTAGGGAGAAAGCTAGATGAACTGCGGCAATCAAACATGATATTTCTGTTTGTATAGATGACATTTTATGCACTTGCCTAACAAAAAGACTTTACTTTTCTCCAAAACAATTTTTACTGTGATTTTCTCGGTCCATTGCATACGAATTCTACACCAGTTTGTCCTGATATGACTGGATGAAACCGGAAATATCCGGTTGTGTTTTGGCTAACTCAATCCGAAATATTGTGAAAGATTCTGTGTTTGTGTTTTCTGGATATTATCAATGGACTTTATTGTTTTGTATGCTTTTTATTGGGAAACATTTAATTTTGAGCTTGGAAACAGTAATTGGTTCCACATGGAGACACCAGCTCTACATAATCGTATTTCCAAGGTAGAAAGCTAGAGGAACTGCGGCAAACAAACATGATATTTCTGTTTGTATAGATGACATTTTATGCAGTTGCCTAACGAAAAGACTTTCTTTTTCCCCAAAACCATTTATACTGTGATATTCTCAGTCCATTGCATACGAATTCCACACCAGTTTATCCGGATATGTCTGGATGAAACCAGAAATATCCGATTGTGTTTTGGCTAATTCAATCCGAAATATTGTTACAGCCTCTGTGTATTTGTTTACTTTATATTATCAATGTACTTTATAGTTTTGAAAGTTTTTCTCGGGGAACATTCTATTTTGAGCTTGGATACAGTAATTGGTTCCACATGGAGACACCAGCTCTACATATTCGTATTTCCTAGGGAGAAAGCTAGAGGAACTGCGGCAATCAAACATGATATTTCTGTTTGTATAGATGACATTTTATGCACTTGCCTAACAAAAAGACTTTGCTTTTCTTCAAAAGCATTTGTACTCTGATTTTCTCAGCCCATTGCATAAGAATTTCGCACCAGTTTGTCCGCATATGACTGGATGAAACCAGAAATATCCGGTTGTGTTTTGGCTAACTCAATCCGAAATATTGTGAAAGCCTCTGTGTTTGTGTTTGCTGGATATTATCGATTGACTTTATGGTTTTGAATTTTTTATCAGGGAACATTTCATTTTGTACCGTTGAAACACTAATTGGTTCATCATGGGGACACCAGCTCTACACATTCCTATTTCTAAGGAGAAAGCTAGATGAACTGTGGTAAACAAACATGATATTTCTGTTTGTATAGATGACATTTTATGCACTTGCCTAACGAAAAGACTTTGCTTTTCTCCAAAACCATTTTTACTGTGATTTTTTCGGTCCATTGCATCCGAATTCCACACCAGTTTGTCCGCATATGACTGGATGAAACCAGAAATATCCGGTTGTGTTTTGGCTAACTCAATCCGAAATATTGTGAAAGCCTCTGTGTTTGTGTTTACTGGATGTTATCAACGGACTTTATTGTTTTGAATGTTTTTTATCGGGGAACATTTTATTTTGAGCTTGGATACAGTAATTGGTTCCACATGGAGACACCAGCTCTACACATTCCTATTTCTAGGGTGAAAGCTAGAGGAACTGTGGTAAATAAACATGATATTTCTGTTTGTATAGATGACATTTTATGCACTTGCCTAACGAAAAGACTGCTTTTCTCCAAAACCATTTTTACTGTGATTTTCTCGGTCATTTGCATACGAATTCCACAACAGTTTGACCCGATATGACTGGATGGAACCGGAAATATCCGGTTGTGTTTTGGCTAACTCAATCCCAGATATTGCTACAGCCTCTGTGTTTGTGTTTACTGGATATTATCAATGGACTTTATGGTTTTAAATGTTTTTTATCGGGGAACATTTTATTTTGAGCTTGGATACAGTAATTAGTTCCACATGGAGACACCAGCTCTACATATTCGTATTTTCTAGGGAGAAAGCTAGAGGGACTGCGGCAAACAAACGTTATATTTCTGTTTGTATAGATGACATTTTATGCACTTGCCTAACGAAAAGACCTTGCTTTTCTCCAGAACCATTTTTGCTGTGATTTTCTTGGTCCATTGCATACGAAATCCACACGACTTTGTGCGCATATGACTGGATGAAACCAGAAATATCCGGTTGTGTTTTGGCTAACTCAATCCGAACTATTGTCAAAACCTCTGTGTTTGTGTTTTCTGGATATTATAGATGGACTTTATTGTTTTGAATGCTTTTATCAGGGAACATTTTATTTTGAGCTTGGAAACACCAATTGGTTCATCATGGGGACACCAGCTCTACATATTCGTATTTTCTAGGGAGAAAGCTTGAGGAACTGCGGCAAACAAACATGATATTTCTGTTTCTATAGATGACATTTTATGCACTTGCCTAACGAAAAGACTTTGCTTTTCTCCAAAACCATTTTTACTGTGATTTTCTTCGTCCATTGCATACGAATTCCACAACAGTTTGACCAGATATGAAGGGGTGAAACCGGAAATATCCGGTTTTGTTATAGCTAACTCAATCCCAGATATTGCTACAGCCTCTGTGTTTGTGTTTTCTGGATATTATCCACGGACTTTATTGTTTTGAATGCTTTTTTAACGGGGAACATTTTATTTTGAGCTTGGATACAGTAATTGGTTCCACATGGAGACACCAGCTCTACAAATTCATATTTTCTAGGTAGAAAGCTAGAGGAACTGCGGCAATCAAACATGATATTTCTGTTTGTATAGATGACATTTTATGCACTTGCCTAACAAAAAGACTTTGCTTTTCTCCAAAACAATTTTTACTGTGATTTTCTCGGTCCATTGCATACGAATTCCACACCAGTTCATCCGGATATGTCTGGATGAAACCAGAAATATCCGATTGTGTTTTGGCTAACTCAATCCGAAATATTGTTACAGCCTCTGTGTATTTGTTTACTTTATATTATCAATGGTCTTTATTGTTTTGAATGTTTTTTCTCGGGGAACATTCTATTTTGTGCTTGGATACAGTAATTGGTTCCACATGGAGACACCAGCTCTACATATTCGTATTTTCTAGGGAGAAAGCTAGAGGAACTGTGGTAATCAAACATGATATTTCTGTTTGTATAGATGACATTTTATGCACTTGCCTAACGAAAAGACCTTGCTTTTCTCCAGAACCATTTTTACTGTGATTTTCTTCGTCCATTGCATACGAAATCCACACGACTTTGTGCGCATATGACTGGATGAAACCAGAAATATCCGGTTGTGTTTTGGCTAACTCAATCCGAACTATTGTCAAAACCTCTGTGTTTGTGTTTTCTGGATATTATCGTTGGACTTTATTGTTTTGTATGCTTTTATCAGGGAACATTTTATTTTGAGCTTGGAAACACCAATTGGTTCATCATGGGGACACCAGCTCTACATATTCGTATTTTCTAGGGAGAAAGCTCGAGGAACTGCGGCAAACAAACATGATATTTCTGTTTCTATAGATGACATTTTATGCACTTGCCTAACGAAAAGACTTTGCTTTTCTCCAAAACCATTTTTACTGTGATTTTCTTCGTCCATTGCATACGAATTCCACAACAGTTTGACCGGATATGAAGGGGTGAAACCAGAAATATCCGGTTTTGTTATAGCTAACTCAATCCCAGATATTGCTACAGCCTCTGTGTTTGTGTTTTCTCGATATTATCCACAAACTTTATTGTTTTGAATGCTTTTTTAACGGGGAACATTTTATTTTGAGCTTGGATACAGTAATTGGTTCCACATGGAGACACCAGCTCTACAAATTCATATTTTCTAGGTAGAAAGCTAGATGAACTGCGGCAATCAAACATGATATTTCTGTTTGTATAGATGACATTTTATGCACTTGCCTAACAAAAAGACTTTGCTTTTCTCCAAAACAATTTTTACTGTGATTTTCTGGGTCCATTGCATACGAATTCCAGACCAGTTTATCCGGATATGTCTGGATGAAACCAGAAATATCCGATTGTGTTTTGGCTAATTCAATACGAAATATTGTTACAGCCTCTGTGTATTTGTTTACTTTATATTATCAATGGACTTTATTGTTTTCAATGTTTTTTATCGGGGAACATTTTATTTTGAGCTTGGATACAGTAATTGGTTCCACATGGAGACACCAGCTCTACACATCCTATTTCTAGGGTGAAAGCTAGAGGAACTGTGGCAATCAAACATGATATTTCTGTTTGTATAGATGACATTTTATGCACTTGCCTAAGGAAAAGACTGCTTTTCTCCAAAACCATTTTTACTGTGATTTTCTCGGTCCATTGCATACGAATTCCACACCAGTTTGCCCCGATATGACTGGATGTAACCGGAATTATCCGGTTGTGTTTTGGCTAACTCAATCCCAGATATTGCTACAGCCTGTATGTTTGTGTTTACTGGATATTATCAATGGACTTTATGGTTTTTAATGTTTTTTATCGGGGAACATTTTATTTTGAGCTTGGATACAGTAATTAGTTCCACATGGAGACACCTGCTCTACATATTCGTATTTTCTAGGGAGAAAGCTAGAGGAACTGCGGCAAACAAACGTTATATTTCTGTTTGTATAGATGACATTTTATGCACTTGCCTAACGAAAAGACCTTGTTTTTCTCCAGAACCATTTTTGCTGTGATTTTCTTCGTCCATTGCATACGAAATCCACACGACTTTGTGCACATATGACTGGATGAAACTGAAGGACCCTTATGGGGGAGAGGGACAAGACTAGGCCTGGGCAGATATCAGGGGCTTCTTAAGAGGTTAGATGTTCCCTAGGGTCCAGCGGGCACGTTCTCTGGGAAGGAAAAGTCTATCCCCTTTAGAGTACCTCTAGGCATGCCCAGAGCAGAGCTGCCACTCCCCCTTCGGAGAGTCTCAGTACTCTCCTCAGCATTCTCCTCAGCTGGTTCCCTCAGCACTCTCCTCAGCATTCTCCTCAGCTGGTTCCCTCAGCACTCTCCTCAGCATTCTCCTCAGCTGGTTCCCTCAGCACTCTCCTCAGCATTCTCCGGTATGCTAATTGTCCCTCCGAACCGGCCAATCCCATATGCTAATTTGTTGACTATATAACCTGTGTGAAACTGCCGCTCAGGGCTCCTCACCGCCTTAGGTGGGGGCCCGTTTGCGCAAACGTACAATAAATACCTCATGCTTTTTGCATCAACTGGTCTGGAGTCTGGATTTTTGGGCGTCCTCTCGAGCAAGTGGGCATCTCTACAACTGAGAGGTCCAACAAAACCAGAAATATCCGGTTGTGTTTTGGCTAACTCAATCCGAACTATTGTCAAAACCTCTGTGTTTGTGTTTTCTGGATATTATCGATGGACTTTATTGTTTTGAATGTTTTTATCAGGGAACATTTCATTTTGTACCAAAGAAACACTAATTGGTTCATCCTGGGGACACCAGCTCTACATATTCGTATTTTCTAGGGAGAAAGCTCGAGGAACTGCGGCAAACAAACATGATATTTCTGTTTGTATAGATGACATTTTATGCACTTGCCTAACGAAAAGACTTTGCTTTTCTCCAAATCCATTTTTACTGTGATTTTCTCGGTCCATTGCATACAAATTCCACACCAGTTTGACTGGATATGAAGGGGTGAAACCGAAATATCCGGTTTTGTTTTAGCTAACTCAATCCCAGATATTGATACTTCCTCTGTGTTTGTGTTTTCTGGATATTATCCAAGGACTTTATTGTTCTCAATGCTTTTTTAACGGGGAACATTTTATTTTGAGCTTGGATACAGTAATTGGTTCCACATGGAGACACCAGCTCTACAAATTCATATTTTCTAGGTAGAAAGCTAGAGGAACTGCTGCAAACAAACATGATATTTCTGTTTGTATAGATGACATTTTATGCACTTGCGTAATAATAAGACCTTGCTTTTCTCCAGAATCCTTTTTCCTGTGATTTTCTCAGTCCATTGCATAAGAATTACACACGAATTTGTCCGGATATGACCGGATAAAACCAGAAGTATCCGGTTGTGTTTTGGCTAACTGAATCCGAAATATTGTGAAAGATTCTGTGTTTGTGTTTTCTGGATATTATCAATGGACTTTATTGTTTTGTATGCTTTTTATTGGGAAACATTTAATTTTGAGCATGGAAACAGTAATTGGTTCCACATGGAGACACCAGCTCTACATAATCGTATTTCCTAGGTAGAAAGCTAGAGGAACTGCGGCAAACAAACATGATATTTCTGTTTGTATAGATGACATTTTATGCAGTTGCCTAACGAAAAGACTTTCTTTTTCCCCAAAACCATTTATACTGTGATATTCTCAGTCCATTGCATACGAATTCCACACCAGTTTATCCGGATATGTCTGGATGAAACCAGAAATATCCGATTGTGTTTTGGCTAATTCAATCCGAAATATTGTTACAGCCTCTGTGTATTTGTTTACTTTATATTATCAATGGACTTTATAGTTTTGAAAGTTTTTCTCGGGGAACATTCTATTTTGAGCTTGGATACAGTGATTGGTTCCACATGGAGACACCAGCTCTACATATTCGTATTTCCTAGGGAGAAAGCTCGAGGAACTGCGGCAATCAAACATGATATTTCTGTTTGTATAGATGACATTTTATGCACTTGCCTAACAAAAAAACTTTGCTTTTCTTCAAAAGCATTTGTACTCTGATTTTCTCAGCCCATTGTATAAGAATTTCGCACCAGTTTGTCCGCATATGACTGGATGAAACCAGAAATATCCGGTTGTGTTTTGGCTAACTCAATCCGAAATATTGTGAAAGCCTCTGTGTTTGTGTTTGCTGGATATTATCGATGGACTTTATGGTTTTGAATTTTTTATCAGGGACCATTTCATTTTGTACCGTTGAAACACGAATTGGTTCATCATGGGGACACCAGCTCTACACATTCCTATTTCTAAGGAGAAAGCTAGATGAACTGTGGTAAACAAACATGATATTTCTGTTTGTATAGATGACATTTTATGCACTTGCCTAACGAAAAGACTTTGCTTTTCTCCAAAACGATTTTTACTGTGATTTTTTCGGTCCATTGCATCCGAATTCCACACCAGTTTGTCCGGATATGACTGGATGAAACCAGAAATATCCGGTTGTGTTTTGGCTAACTCAATCCCAGATATTGCTACGGCTTCTGTGTTTGTGTTTACTGGATGTTATCAACGGACTTTATTGTTTTGAATGTTTTTTATCGGGGAACATTTTATTTTGAGCTTGGATACAGTAATTGGTTCCACATGGAGACACCAGCTCTACACATTCCTATTTCTAGGGTGAAAGCTAGAGGAACTGCGGCAATCAAACATGATATTTCTGTTTGTATAGATGACATTTTATGCACTTGCCTAACGAAAAGACTGCTTTTCTCCAAAATCATTTTTACTGTGATTTTCTCGGTCCATTGCATACGAATTCCACACCAGTTTGTCCCGATATGACTGGATGAAACCGGAAATATCCGGTTGTGTTTTGGCTAACTCAATCCCAGATATTGCTACAGCCTCTGTGTTTGTGTTTACTGGATATTATCAATGGACTTTATGGTTTTTAATGTTTTTTATCGGGGAACATTTTATTTTGAGCTTGGATACAGTAATTAGTTCCACATGGAGACACCTGCTCTACATATTCGTATTTTCTAGGGAGAAAGCTAGAGGAACTGCGGCAAACAAATTTTTATATTTCTGTTTGTATAGATGACATTTTATGCACTTGCCTAACGAAAAGACCTTGCTTTTCTCCAGAACCATTTTTGCTGTGATTTTCTTGGTCCATTGCATACGAAATCCACACGACTTTGTGTGCATATGACTGGATGAAACCAGAAATATCCGGTTGTGTTTTGGCTAACTCAATCCGAACTATTGTCAAAACCTCTGTGTTTGTTTTTTCTGGATATTATCGATGGACTTTATTGTTTTGAATGTTTTTATCAGGGAACATTTTATTTTGAGCTTGGAAACACCAATTGGTTCATCATGGGGACACCAGCTCTACATATTCATATTTTCTAGGGAGAAAGCTCGAGGAACTGCGGCAAACAAACATGATATTTCTGTTTCTATAGATGACATTTTATGCACTTGCCTAACGAAAAGACTTTGCTTTTCTCCAAAACCATTTTTACTGTGATTTTCTTCGTCCATTGCATACGAATTCCACAACAGTTTGACCGGATATGAAGGGGTGAAACCGGAAATATCCGGTTTTGTTATAGCTAACTCAATCCCAGATATTGCTACAGCCTCTGTGTTTGTGTTTTCTGGATATTATCCACGGACTTTATTGTTTTGAATGCTTTTTTAACGGGGAACATTTTATTTTGTGCTTGGATACAGTAATTGGTTCCACATGGAGACACCAGCTCTACATATTCGTATTTTCTAGGGAGAAAGCTAGAGGAACTGCGGCAATCAAACATGATATTTCTGTTTGTATAGATGACATTTTATGCACTTGCCTAACAAAAAGACTTTACTTTTCTCCAAAACAATTTTTACTGTGATTTTCTCGGTCCATTGCATACGAATTCCACACCAGTTTGTCCTGATATGACTGGATGAAACCGGAAATATCCGGTTGTGTTTTGGCTAACTCAATCCGAAATATTGTGAAAGATTCTGTGTTTGTGTTTTCTGGATATTATCAATGGACTTTATTGTTTTGTATGCTTTTTATTGGGAAACATTTAATTTTGAGCTTAGAAACAGTATTTGGTTCCACATGGAGACACCAGCTCTACATAATCGTATTTCCTAGGTAGAAAGCTAGAGGAACTGCGGCAAACAAACATGATATTTCTGTTTGTCTAGATGACATTTTATGCAGTTGCCTAACGAAAAGACTTTGCTTTTCTCCAAAACCATTTTTACTGTGATATTCTCGGTCCATTGCATACGAATTCCACACCAGTTTATCCGGATATGTCTGGATGAAACCAGAAATATCCGATTGTGTTTTGGCTAATTCAATCCGAAATATTTTTACAGCCTCTGTGTATTTGTTTACTTTATATTATCAATGGACTTTATAGTTTTGAAAGTTTTTCTCGGGGAACATTCTATTTTGAGCTTGGATACAGTAACTGGTTCCACATGGAGACACCTGCTCTACATATTCGTATTTCCTAGGGAGAAAGCTAGAGGAACTGCGGCAATCAAACATGATATTTCTGTTTGTATAGATGACATTTTATGCACTTGCCTAACAAAAAAACTTTGCTTTTCTTCAAAAGCATTTGTACTCTGATTTTCTCAGCCCATTGCATAAGAATTTCGCACCAGTTTTTCCACATATGACTGGATGAAACCAGAAATATCCGGTTGTGTTTTGGCTAACTCAATCCGAAATATTGTGAAAGCCTCTGTGTTTGTGTTTGCTGGATATTATCGATGGACTTTATGGTTTTGAATTTTTTATCAGGGACCATTTCATTTTGTACCATTGAAACACTAATTGGTTCATCATGGGGACACCAGCTCTACACATTCCTATTTCTAAGGAGAAAGCTAGATGAACTGTGGTAAACAAACATGATATTTCTGTTTGTATAGATGATATTTTATGCACTTGCCTAACGGATAGACTTTGCTTTTCTCCAAAACCATTTTTACTGTGATTTTTTCGGTCCATTGCATCCGAATTCCACACCAGTTTGTCCGGATATGACTGGATGAAACCAGAATCATTTTTTTGTGTTTTGGCTAACTCAATCCGAAATATTGTGAAAGCCTCTGTGTTTGTGTTTTCTGGATATTATCAATGGACTTTATGGTTTTGAATTTTTTATCAGGTAACATTTCATTTTGTACCGTTGAAACACGAATTGGTTCATCATGGGGACACCAGCTCTACACATTACTATTTCTAGGGTGAAAGCTAGAGGAACTGTGGTAAACAAACATGATATTTCTGTTTGTATAGATGACATTTTATGCACTTGCCTAACAAAAAGACTTTGCTTTTCTTCAAAAGCATTTGTAATCTGATTTTCTCAGCCCATTGCATAAGAATTTCGCACCAGTTTGTCCGGATATGACTGGATGAAACCAGAAATATCCGGTTTTGTTTTGGCTAACTCAATCCCAGATATTGCTACAGCTTCTGTGTTTGTGTTTACTGGATGTTATCAACGGACTTTATTGTTTTGAATGTTTTTTATCGGGGAACATTTTATTTTGAGCTTGGATACAGTAATTGGTTCCACATGGAGACACCAGCTCTACACATTCCTATTTCTAGGGTGAAAGCTAGAGGAACTGTGGTAAACAAACATGATATTTCTGTTTGTATAGATGACATTTTATGCACTTGCCTAACGAAAAGACTGCTTTTCTCCAAAACCATTTTTACTGTGATTTTCTCGGTCCATTGCATACGAATTCCACTCCAGTTTGTCCCGATATGACTGGATGAAACCGGAAATATCCGGTTGTGTTTTGGCTAACTCAATCCCAGATATTGCTACAGCCTCTGTGTTTGTGTTTACTGGATATTATCAATGGACTTTATGGTTTTAAATGTTTTTTATCGGGGAACATTTTGTTTTGAGCTTGGATACAGTAATTAGTTCCACATGGAGACACCAGCTCTACATATTCGTATTTTCTAGGGAGAAAGCTAGAGGAACTGCGGCAAACAAACGTTATATTTCTGTTTGTATAGATGACATTTTATGCACTTGCCTAACGAAAAGACCTTGCTTTTCTCCAGAACCATTTTTGCTGTGATTTTCTTGGTCCATTGCATACGAAATCCACACGACTTTGTGCGCATATGACTGGATGAAACCAGAAATATCCGGTTGTGTTTTGGCTAACTCAATCCGAAATATTGTTACAGCCTCTGTGTATTTGTTTACTTTATATTATCAATGGTCTTTATTGTTTTGAATGTTTTTTCTCGGGGAACATTCTATTTTGTGCTTGGATACAGTAATTGGTTCCACATGGAGACACCAGCTCTATATATTCGTATTTTCTAGGGAGAAAGCTAGAGGAACTGTGGTAATCAAACATGATATTTCTGTTTGTATAGATGACATTTTATGCACTTGCCTAACAAAAAGACTTTGCTTTTCTTCAAAAGCATTTGTACTCTGATTTTCTCAGCCCATTGCATAAGAATTTCGCACCAGTTTGTCCGCATATGACTGGATGAAACCAGAAATATCCGGTTGTGTTTTGGCTAACTCAATCCGAACTATTGTCAAAACCTCTGTGTTTGTGTTTTCTGGATATTATCGATGGACTTTATGGTTTTGAATGTTTTTATCAGGGAACATTTTATTTTGAGCTTGGAAACACCAATTGGTTCATCATGGGGACACCAGCTCTACATATTCGTATTTTCTAGGGAGAAAGCTCGAGGAACTGCGGCAAACAAACATGATATTTCTGTTTCTATAGATGACATTTTATGCACTTGCCTAACGAAAAGACTTTGCTTTTCTCCAAAACCATTTTTACTGTGATTTTCTTCGTCCATTGCATACGAATTCCACAACAGTTTGACCGGATATGAAGGGGTCAAACCAGAAATATCCAGTTTTGTTATAGCTAACTCAATCCCAGATATTGCTACAGCCTCTGTGTTTGTGTTTTCTGGATATTATCGATGGACTTTATGGTTTTGAATGTTTTTATCAGGGAACATTTTATTTTGAGCTTGGAAACACCAATTGGTTCCACATGGAGACACCAGCTCTACATATTCGTATTTTCTAGGGAGAAAGCTAGAGGAACTGCGGCAATCAAACATGATATTTCTGTTTGTATAGATGACATTTTATGCACTTGCCTAACAAAAAGACTTTGCTTTTCTTCAAAAGCATTTGTACTCTGATTTTCTCAGCCCATTGCATAAGAATTTCGCACCAGTTTGTCCGCATATGACTGGATGAAACCAGAAATATCCGATTGTGTTTTGGCTAACTCAATCCGAAATATTGTGAAAGCCTCTGTGTTTGTGTTTTCTGGATATTATCGATGGACTTTATGGTTTTGAATTTTTTAACAGGGAACATTTCATTTTGTACCGTTGAAACACTAATTGGTTCATCATGGGGACACCAGCTCTACACATTCCTATTTCTAAGGAGAAAGCTAGATGAACTGTGGTAAACAAACATGATATTTCTGTTTGTATAGATGACATTTTATGCACTTGCCTAACGAAAAGACTTTGCTTTTCTCCAAAACCATTTTTACTGTGATTTTTTCGGTCCATTGCATCCGAATTCCACACCAGTTTGTCCGGATATGACTGGATGAAACCAGAAATATCCGGTTGTGTTTTGGCTAACTCAATCCGAAATATTGTGAAAGCCTCTGTGTTTGTGTTTGCTGGATATTATCGATGGACTTTATGGTTTTGAATTTTTTATCAGGGAACATTTCATTTTGTACCGTTGAAACACTAATTGGTTCATCATGGGGACACCAGCTCTACACATTCCTATTTCTAGGGTGAAAGCTAGAGGAACTGTGGTAAACAAACATGATATTTCTGTTTGTATAGATGACATTTTATGCACTTGCCTAACAAAAAGACTTTGCTTTTCTTCAAAAGCATTTGTAATCTGATTTTCTCAGCCCATTGCATAAGAATTTCGCACCAGTTTGTCCGGATATGACTGGATGAAACCAGAAATATCCGGTTTTGTTTTGGCTAACTCAATCCCAGATATTGCTACAGCTTCTGTGTTTGTGTTTACTGGATGTTATCAATGGACTTTATTGTTTTGAATGTTTTTTATCGGGGAACATTTTATTTTGAGCTTGGATACAGTAATTGGTTCCACATGGAGACACCAGCTCTACACATTCCTATTTCTAGGGTGAAAGCTAGAGGAACTGCGGCAATCAAACATGATATTTCTGTTTGTATAGATGACATTTTATGCACTTGCCTAACGAAAAGACTGCTTTTCTCCAAAACGATTTTTACTGTGATTTTTTCGGTCCATTGCATCCGAATTCCACACCCGTTTGTCCCGATATGACTGGATGAAACCGGAAATATCCGGTTGTGTTTTGGCTAACTCAATCCCAGATATTGCTGCAGCCTCTGTGTTTGTGTTTACTGGATATTATCAATGGACTTTATGGTTTTTAATGTTTTTTATCCGGGAACATTTTGTTTTGAGCTTGGATACAGTAATTAGTTCCACATGGAGACACCAGCTCTACATATTCGTATTTTCTAGGGAGAAAGCTAGAGGAACTGCGGCAATCAAACGTTATATTTCTGTTTGTATAGATGACATTTTATGCACTTGCCTAACGAAAAGACCTTGCTTTTCTCCAGAACCATTTTTGCTGTGATTTTCTTGATCCATAGCATACGAAATCCACACGACTTTGTGCGCATATGACTGGATGAAACTAGAAATATCCGGTTGTGTTTTGGCTAACTCAATCCGAACTATTGTCAAAACCTCTGTGTTTGTGTTTTCTGGATATTATAGATGGACTTTATTGTTTTGAATGTTTTTATCAGGGAACATTTTATTTTGAGCTTGGAAACACCAATTGGTTCATCATGGGGACACCAGCTCTACATATTCCTATTTTCTAGGGAGAAAGCTCGAGTAACTGCGGCAAACAAACATGATATTTCTGTTTCTATAGATGACATTTTATGCACTTGCCTAACGAAAAGACTTTGCTTTTCTCCAAAACCATTTTTCCTGTGATTTTCTCGGTCCATTGCATACGAATTCCACAACAGTTTGACCGGATATTAAGGGTGAAAACGGAAACATCCAGTTTTGTTATAGCTAACTCAATCCCAGATATCACTACATCCTCTGTGTTTGTGTTTTCTGGATATTATCCACGGACTTTATTGTTTTGAATGCTTTTTTAATGGGGAACATTTTATTTTGAGCTTGGATACAGTAATTGGTTCCACATGGAGACACCAGCTCTACATATTCGTATTTTCTAGGGAGAAAGCTAGATGAACTGCGGCAATCAAACATGATATTTCTGTTTGTATAGATGACATTTTATGCACTTGCCTAACAAAAAGACTTTGCTTTTCTCCAAAACCATTTTTACTGTGATTTTCTCGGTCCATTGCATACGATTTCCACACCAGTTTGTCCGGATATGACTGGATGAAACCAGAAATATCCGGTTGTGTTTTGGCTAACTCAAACCGAAATATTGTGAAAGCCTCTGTGTTTGTGTTTGCTGGATATTATCGATGGACTTTATGGTTTTGAATTTTTTATCAGGGAACATTTCATTTTGTACCGTTGAAACACGAATTGGTTCATCATGGGGACACCAGCTCTACATATTCGTATTTCTAGGGTGAAAGCTAGAGGAACTGTGGTAAACAAACATGATATTTCTGTTTGTATAGATGACATTTTATGCACTTGCCTAACAAAAAGACTTTGCTTTTCTTCAAAAGCATTTGTAATCTGATTTTCTCAGCCCATTGCATAAGAATTTCGCACCAGTTTGTCCGGATATGACTGGATGAAACCAGAAATATCCGGTTTTGTTTTGGCTAACTCAATCCCAGATATTGCTACAGCTTCTGTGTTTGTGTTTACTGGATTTTATCAATGGACTTTATTGTTTTGAATGTTTTTTATCGGGGAACATTTTATTTTGAGCTTGGATACAGTAATTGGTTCCACATGGAGACACCAGCTCTACACATTCCTATTTCTAGGGTGAAAGCTAGATGAACTGCGGCAATCAAACATGATATTTCTGTTTGTATAGATGACATTTTATGCACTTGCCTAACGAAAAGACTGCTTTTCTCCAAAACGATTTTTACTGTGATTTTTTCGGTCCATTGCATCCGAATTCCACACCCGTTTGTCCCAATATGACTGGATGAAACCGGAAATATCCGGTTGTGTTTTGGCTAACTCAATCCCAGATATTGCTACAGCCTCTGTGTTTGTGTTTACTGGATATTATCAATGGACTTTATGGTTTTTAATGTTTTTTATCCGGGAACATTTTATTTTGAGCTTGGATACAGTAATTAGTTCCACATGGAGACACCAGCTCTACATATTCGTATTTTCTAGGGAGAAAGCTAGAGGAACTGCGGCAATCAAACGTTATATTTCTGTTTGTATAGATGACATTTTATGCACTTGCCTAACGAAAAGACCTTGCTTTTCTCCAGAACCATTTTTGCTGTGATTTTCTTGATCCATAGCATACGAAATCCACACGACTTTGTGCGCATATGACTGGATGAAACCAGAAATATCCAGTTGTGTTTTGGCTAACTCAATCCGAACTATTGTCAAAACCTCTGTGTTTGTGTTTTCTGGATATTATAGATGGACTTTATTGTTTTGAATGTTTTTATCAGGGAACATTTTATTTTGAGCTTGGAAACACCAATTGGTTCATCATGGGGACACCAGCTCTACATATTCCTATTTTCTAGGGAGAAAGCTCGAGGAACTGCGGCAAACAAACATGATATTTCTGTTTCTATAGATGACATTTTATGCACTTGCCTAACGAAAAGACTTTGCTTTTCTCCAAAACCATTTTTCCTGTGATTTTCTCGGTCCATTGCATACGAATTCCACAACAGTTTGACCGGATATTAAGGGTGAAAACGGAAACATCCAGTTTTGTTATAGCTAACTCAATCCCAGATATCACTACATCCTCTGTGTTTGTGTTTTCTGGATATTATCCACGGACTTTATTGTTTTGAATGCTTTTTTAATGGGGAACATTTTATTTTGAGCTTGGATACAGTAATTGGTTCCACATGGAGACACCAGCTCTACATATTCGTATTTTCTAGGGAGAAAGCTAGATGAACTGCGGCAATCAAACATGATATTTCTGTTTGTATAGATGACATTTTATGCACTTGCCTAACAAAAAGACTTTGCTTTTCTCCAAAACCATTTTTACTGTGATTTTCTCGGTCCATTGCATACGATTTCCACACCAGTTTGTCTGGATATGACTGGATGAAACCGGAAATATCCGGTTGTGTTTTGGCTAACTCAATCCGAACTATTGTCAAAACCTCTGTGTTTGTGATTTCTGGACATTATCAATGGACTTTATTGTTTTGTATGCTTTTTATTGGGAAACATTTAACTTTGAGCTTGGAAACAGTAATTGGTTCCACATGGAGACACCAGCTCTACATATTCGTATTTCCTAGGTAGAAAGCTAGAGGAACTGCGGCAAACAAACATGATATTTCTGTTTGTCTAGATGACATTTTATGCACTGGCCTAACGAAAAGACTTTCCTTTTCCCCAAAACCATTTTTACTGTGATTTTCTCGGTCCATTGCATACGAATTCCACACCAGTTTATCCGGATATTTCTGGATGAAACCAGAAATATGCGGTTGTGTTTTGGCTAATTCAATCCGAAATATTGTTACAGCCTCTGTGTTTGTGTTTACTTTATATTATCAATGGACTTTATTTTTTTGAATGTTTTTTTAACGGGGAACATTTTATTTTGAGCTTGGATACAGTAATTGGTTCCACATGGAGACACCAGCTCTACATATTCGTATTTCCTAGGGAGAAAGCTAGAGGAACTGCGGCAATCAAACATGATATTTCTGTTTGTATAGATGACATTTTATGCACTTGCCTAACAAAAAGACTTTGCTTTTCTTCAAAAGCATTTGTACTCTGATTTTCTCAGCCCATTACATATGAATTTCGCACCAGTTTGTCCGCATATGACTGGATGAAACCAGAAATATCCGGTTGTGTTTTGGCTAACTCAATCCGAAATATTGTGAAAGCCTCTGTGTTTGTGTTTTCTGGATATTATCGATGGACTTTATGGTTTTGAATTTTTTATCAGGGAACATTTTATTTTGAGCTTGGATACAGTAATTAGTTCCACATGGAGACACCAGCTCTACATATTCGTATTTTCTAGGGAGAAAGCTAGAGGAACTCGGCAAACAAACATGATATTTCTGTTTGTATAGATGACATTTTATGCACTTGCCTAACGAAAAGACTTTGCTTTTCTTCAAAAGCATTTTTACTGTGATTTTTTCGGTCCATTGCATCCGAATTCCACACCAGTTTGTCCGGATATGACTGGATGAAACCAGAATCATTTTTTTGTGTTTTGGCTAACTCAATCCGAAATATTGTGAAAGCCTCTGTGTTTGTGTTTTCTGGATATTATCGATGGACTTTATGGTTTTGAATTTTTTATCAGGGAACATTTCATTTTGTACCGTTGAAACACTAATTGGTTCATCATGGGGACACCAGCTCTACACATTCCTATTTCTAGGGTGAAAGCTAGAGGAACTGTGGTAAACAAACATGATATTTCTGTTTGTATAGATGACATTTTATGGACTTGCCTAACAAAAAGACTTTGCTTTTCTTCAAAAGCATTTGTAATCTGATTTTCTCAGCCCATTGCATAAGAATTTCGCACCAGTTTGTCCGGATATGACTGGATGAAACCAGAAATATCCGGTTTTGTTTTGGCTAACTCAATCCCAGATATTGCTACAGCTTCTGTGTTTGTGTTTACTGGATGTTATCAATGGACTTTATTGTTTTGAATGTTTTTTATCGGGGAACATTTTATTTTGAGCTTGGATACAGTAATTGGTTCCACATGGAGACACCAGCTCTACACATTCCTATTTCTAGGGTGAAAGCTAGAGGAACTGCGGCAATCAAACATGATATTTCTGTTTGTATAGATGACATTTTATGCACTTGCCTAACGAAAAGACTGCTTTTCTCCAAAACGATTTTTACTGTGATTTTTTCGGTCCATTGCATCCGAATTCCACACCCGTTTGTCCCAATATGACTGGATGAAACCGGAAATATCCGGTTGTGTTTTGGCTAACTCAATCCCAGATATTGCTACAGCCTCTGTGTTTGTGTTTACTGGATATTATCAATGGACTTTATGGTTTTTAATGTTTTTTATCCGGGAACATTTTATTTTGAGCTTGGATACAGTAATTAGTTCCACATGGAGACACCAGCTCTACATATTCGTATTTTCTAGGGAGAAAGCTAGAGGAACTGCGGCAATCAAACGTTATATTTCTGTTTGTATAGATGACATTTTATGCACTTGCCTAACGAAAAGACCTTGCTTTTCTCCAGAACCATTTTTGCTGTGATTTTCTTGATCCATAGCATACGAAATCCACATGACTTTGTGCGCATATGACTGGATGAAACCAGAAATATCCAGTTGTGTTTTGGCTAACTCAATCCGAACTATTGTCAAAACCTCTGTGTTTGTGTTTTCTGGATATTATAGATGGACTTTATTGTTTTGAATGTTTTTATCAGGGAACATTTTATTTTGAGCTTGGAAACACCAATTGGTTCATCATGGGGACACCAGCTCTACATATTCGTATTTTCTAGGGAGAAAGCTCGAGGAACTGCGGCAAACAAACATGATATTTCTGTTTCTATAGATGACATTTTATGCACTTGCCTAACGAAAAGATTTTGCTTTTCTCCAAAACCATTTTTCCTGTGATTTTCTCGGTCCATTGCATACGAATTCCACAACAGTTTGACCGGATATGAAGGGTGAAAACGGAAACATCCAGTTTTGTTATAGCTAACTCAATCCCAGATATCACTACATCCTCTGTGTTTGTGTTTTCTGGATATTATCCACGGACTTTATTGTTTTGAATGCTTTTTTAATGGGGAACATTTTATTTTGTGCTTGGATACAGTAATTGGTTCCACATGGAGACACCAGCTCTACATATTCGTATTTCCTAGGGAGAAAGCTCGAGGAACTGCGGCAATCAAACATGATATTTCTGTTTGTATAGATGACATTTTATGCACTTGCCTAACAAAAAGACTTTGCTTTTCTTCAAAAGCATTTGTACTCTGATTTTCTCAGCCCATTGCATAAGAATTTCGCACCAGTTTGTCCGCATATGACTGGATGAAACCAGAAATATCCGGTTGTGTTTTGGCTAACTCAATCTGAAATATTGTGAAAGCCTCTGTGTTTGTGTTTTCTGGATATTATCGATGGACTTTATGGTTTTGAATTTTTTATCAGGGAACATTTTATTTTGAGCTTGGATACAGTAATTAGTTCCACATGGAGACACCAGCTCTACATATTCGTATTTTCTAGGGAGAAAGCTAGAGGAACTCGGCAAACAAACATGATATTTCTGTTTGTATAGATGACATTTTATGCACTTGCCTAACGAAAAGACCTTGCTTTTCTCCAGAACCATTTTTGCTGTGATATTCTTGATCCACAGCATACGAAATCCACACGACTTTGTGCGCATATGACTGGATAAAACCAGAAATATCCAGTTGTGTTTTGGCTAACTCAATCCGAACTATTGTCAAAACCTCTGTGTTTGTGTTTTCTCGATATTATCGATGGACTTTATGGTTTTGAATTTTTTATCAGGGAACATTTCATTTTGTACCGTTGAAACACTAATTGGTTCATCATGGGGACACCAGCTCTACACATTCCTATTTCTAAGGAGAAAGCTAGATGAACTGTGGTAAACAAACATGATATTTCTGTTTGTATAGATGACATTTTATGCACTTGCCTAACAAAAAGACTTTGCTTTTCTTCAAAAGCATTTGTAATCTGATTTTCTCAGCCCATTGCATAAGAATTTCGCACCAGTTTGTCCGGATATGACTGGATGAAACCAGAAATATCCGGTTTTGTTTTGGCTAACTCAATCCCAGATATTGCTACAGCTTCTGTGTTTGTGTTTACTGGATGTTATCAATGGACTTTATTGTTTTGAATGTTTTTTATCGGGGAACATTTTATTTTGAGCTTGGATACAGTAATTGGTTCCACATGGAGACACCAGCTCTACACATTCCTATTTCTAGGGTGAAAGCTAGAGGAACTGCGGCAATGAAACATGATATTTCTGTTTTTATCGATGACATTATATGCACTTGCCTAACGAAAGACTGCTTTTCTCCAAAACGATTTTTACTGTGATTTTTTCGGTCCATTGCATCCGAATTCCACACCAGTTTGTCCCAATATGACTGGATGAAACCGGAAATATCCGGTTGTGTTTTGGCTAACTCAATCCCAGATATTGCTACAGCCTCTGTGTTTGTGTTTACTGGATATTATCAATCGACTTTATGGTTTTTAATGTTTTTTATCCGGGAACATTTTATTTTGAGCTTGGATACAATAATTAGTTCCACATGGAGACACCAGCTCTACATATTCGTATTTTCTAGGGAGAAAGCTAGAGGAACTGCGGCAATCAAACGTTATATTTCTGTTTGTATAGATGACATTTTATGCACTTGCCTAACGAAAAGACCTTGCTTTTCTCCAGAACCATTTTTGCTGTGATTTTCTTGATCCATAGCATACGAAATCCACACGACTTTGTGCGCATATGACTGGATGAAACCAGAAATATCCAGTTGTGTTTTGGCTAACTCAATCCGAACTATTGTCAAAACCTCTGTGTTTGTGTTTTCTGGATATTATAGATGGACTTTATTGTTTTGAATGTTTTTATCAGGGAACATTTTATTTTGAGCTTGGAAACACCAATTGGTTCATCATGGGGACACCAGCTCTACATATTCCTATTTTCTAGGGAGAAAGCTCGAGTAACTGCGGCAAACAAACATGATATTTCTGTTTCTATAGATGACATTTTATGCACTTGCCTAACGAAAAGACTTTGCTTTTCTCCAAAACCATTTTTACTGTGATTTTCTCAGTCCATTGCATACGAATTCCACAACAGTTTGACCGGATATGAAGGGTGAATATGGAAACATCCGGTTTTGTTATAGCTAACTCAATCCCAGATATCGCTACATCCTCTGTGTTTGTGTTTTCTGGATATTATCCATGGACTTTATTGTTTTGAATGCTTTTTTAACGGGGAACATTTTATTTTGAGCTTGGATACAGTAATTGGTTCCACATGGAGACACCAGCTCTACATATTCGTATTTTCTATGGAGAAAGCTAGATGAACTGCGGCAATCAAACATGATATTTCTGTTTGTATAGATGACATTTTATGCACTTGCCTAACAAAAAGACTTTGCTTTTCTCCAAAACCATTTTTACTGTGATTTTCTCGGTCCATTGCATACGATTTCCACACCAGTTTGTCTGGATATGACTGGATGAAACCGGAAATATCCGGTTGTGTTTTGGCTAACTCAATCCGAACTATTGTCAAAACCTCTGTGTTTGTCATTTCTGGACATTATCAATGGACTTTATTGTTTTGTATGCTTTTTATTGGGAAACATTTAACTTTGAGCTTGGAAACAGTAATTGGTTCCACATGGAGACACCAGCTCTACATATTCGTATTTCCTAGGTAGAAAGCTAGAGGAACTGCGGCAAACAAACATGATATTTCTGTTTGTCTAGATGACATTTTATGCACTGGCCTAACGAAAAGACTTTCCTTTTCCCCAAAACCATTATTACTGTGATTTTCTCGGTCCATTGCATACGAATTCCACACCAGTTTATCCGGATATGTCTGGATGAAACCAGAAATATGCGGTTGTGTTTTGGCTAATTCAATCCGAAATATTGTTACAGCCTCTGTGTTTGTGTTTACTTTATATTATCAATGGACTTTATTGTTTTGAATGTTTTTTTAACGGGGAACATTCTATTTTGAGCTTGGATACAGTAATTGGTTCCACATGGAGACACCAGCTCTACATATTCGTATTTCCTAGGGAGAAAGCTTGAGGAACTGCGGCAATCAAACATGATATTTCTGTTTGTATAGATGACATTTTATGCACTTGCCTAACAAAATGACTTTGCTTTTCTTCAAAACCATTCTTACTGTGATTTTCTCGATCCATTGCATACGAATTCCACACCAGTTTCTCCGGATATGACTGGATGAAACCAGAAATATCCGGTTGTGTTTTGGCTAACTCAATCCGAAATATTGTGAAAGCCTCTGTGTTTGTGTTTTCTGGATATTATCGATGGACTTTATGGTTTTGAATTTTTAATCAGGGAACATTTTATTTTGAGCTTGGATACAGTAATTAGTTCCACATGGAGACACCAGCTCTACATATTCGTATTTTCTAGGGAGAAAGCTAGAGGAACTCGGCAAACAAACATGATATTTCTGTTTGTATAGATGACATTTTATGCACTTGCCTAACGAAAAGACCTTGCTTTTCTCCAGAACCATTTTTGCTGTGATTTTCTTGGTCCATTGCATACGAAATCCACACGACTTTGTGCGCATATGACTGGATGAAACCAGAAATATCCAGTTGTGTTTTGGCTAACTCAATCCGAACTATTGTCAAAACCTCTGTGTTTGTGTTTTCTGGATATTATAGATGGACTTTATTGTTTTGAATGTTTTTATCAGGGAACATTTTATTTTGAGCTTGGAAACACCAATTGGTTCATCATGGGGACACCAGCTCTACATATTCGTATTTTCTAGGGAGAAAGCTCGAGGAACTGCGGCAAACAAACATGATATTTCTGTTTCTATAGATGACATTTTATGCACTTGCCTAACGAAAAGACTTTGCTTTTCTCCAAAACCATTTTTACTGTGATTTTTTCGGTCCATTGCATCCGAATTCCACACCAGTTTGTCCGCATATGACTGGATGAAACCAGAAATATCCGGTTGTGTTTTGGCTAACTCAATCCGAAATATTGTGAAAGCCTCTGTGTTTGTGTTTGCTGGATATTATCGATGGACTTTATGGTTTTGAATTTTTTATCAGGGAACATTTCATTTTGTACCGTTGAAACACTAATTGGTTCATCATGGGGACACCAGCTCTACACATTCCTATTTCTAAGGAGAAAGCTAGATGAACTGTGGTAAACAAACATGATATTTCTGTTTGTATAGATGACATTATATGCACTTGCCTAACAAAAAGACTTTGCTTTTCTTCAAAAGCATTTGTAATCTGATTTTCTCAGCCCATTGCATAAGAATTTCGCACCAGTTTGTCCGGATATGACTGGATGAAACAAGAAATATCCGGTTTTGTTTTGGCTAACTCAATCCCAGATATTGCTACAGCTTCTGTGTTTGTGTTTACTGGATGTTATCAATGGACTTTATTGTTTTGAATGTTTTTTTATCGGGGAACATTTTATTTTGAGCTTGGATACAGTAATTGGTTCCACATGGAGACACCAGCTCTACACATTCCTATTTCTAGGGTGAAAGCTAGAGGAACTGCGGCAATCAAACATGATATTTCTGTTTGTATAGATGACATTTTATGCACTTGCCTAACGAGAAGACTGCTTTTCTCCAAAACGATTTTTACTGTGATTTTTTCGGTCCATTGCATCCGAATTCCACACCAGTTTGTCCCGATATGACTGGATGAAACCGGAAATATCCGGTTGTGTTTTGGCTAACTCAATCCCAGATATTGCTACAGCCTGTGTGTTTGTGTTTACTGGATATTATCAATGGACTTTATGGTTTTTAATGTTTTTTATCTGGGAACATTTTATTTTGAGATTGGATACAGTAATTAGTTCCACATGGAGACACCAGCTCTACATATTCGTATTTTCTAGGGAGAAAGCTAGAGGAACTGCGGCAATCAAATGTTATATTTCTGTTTGTATAGATGACATTTTATGCACTTGCCTAACGAAAAGACCTTGCTTTTCTCCAGAACCATTTTTGCTGTGATTTTCTTGATCCATAGCATACGAAATCCACACGACTTTGTGCGCATATGACTGGATAAAACCAGAAATATCCAGTTGTGTTTTGGCTAACTCAATCCGAACTATTGTCAAAACCTCTGTGTTTGTGTTTTCTGGATATTATAGATGGACTTTATTGTTTTGAATGTTTTTATCAGGGAACATTTTATTTTGAGCTTGGAAACACCAATTGGTTCATCATGGGGACACCAGCTCTACATATTCCTATTTTCTAGGGAGAAAGCTCGAGGAACTGCGGCAAACAAACATGATATTTCTGTTTCTATAGATGACATTTTATGCACTTGCCTAACGAAAAGACTTTGCTTTTCTCCAAAACCATTTTTACTGTGATTTTCTCGGTCCATTGCATACGAATTCCACAACAGTTTGACCGGATATGAAGGGTGAAAACGGAAACATCCGGTTTTGTTATAGCTAACTCAATCCCAGATATCGCTACATCCTCTGTGTTTGTGTTTTCTGGATATTATCCACGGACTTTATTGTTTTGAATGCTTTTTTAACGGGGAACATTTTATTTTGAGCTTGGATACAGTAATTGGTTCCACATGGAGACACCAGCTCTACATATTCGTATTTTCTATGGAGAAAGCTAGATGAACTGCGGCAATCAAACATGATATTTCTGTTTGTATAGATGACATTTTATGCACTTGCCTAACAAAAAGACTTTGCTTTTCTCCAAAACCATTTTTACTGTGATTTTCTCGGTCCATTGCATACGAATTCCACAACAGTTTGACCGGATATGAAGGGGTGAAACCGGAAATATCCGGTTTTGTTATAGCTAACTCAATCCCAGATATTGCTACAGCCTCTGTGTTTGTGTTTTCTGGATATTATCCACGGACTTTATTGTTTTGAATGCTTTTTTAACGGGGAACATTTTATTTTGAGCTTGGATACAGTAATTGGTTCCACATGGAGACACCAGCTCTACAAATTCATATTTTCTAGGTAGAAAGCTAGAGGAACTGCGGCAATCAAACATGATATTTCTGTTTGTATAGATGACATTTTATGCACTTGCCTAACAAAAAGACTTTGCTTTTCTCCAAAACAATATTTACTGTGATTTTCTCGGTCCATTGCATACGAATTCCACACCAGTTCATCCGGATATGTCTGGATGAAACCAGAAATATCCGATTGTGTTTTGGCTAATTCAATCCGAAATATTGTTACAGCCTCTGTGTATTTGTTTACTTTATATTATCAATGGTCTTTATTGTTTTGAATGTTTTTTCTCGGGGAACATTCTATTTTGTGCTTGGATACAGTAATTGGTTCCACATGGAGACACCAGCTCTACATATTCGTATTTTCTAGGGAGAAAGCTAGAGGAACTGTGGTAATCAAACATGATATTTCTGTTTGTATAGATGACATTTTATGCACTTGCCTAACAAAAAGCCTTTGCTTTTCTTTAAAAGCATTTGTACTCTGATTTTCTCAGCCCATTGCATAAGAATTTCGCACCAGTTTGTCCGCATATGACTGGATGAAACCAGAAATATCCGGTTGTGTTTTGGCTAACTCAATCCGAAATATTGTGAAAGCCTCTGTGTTTGTGTTTTCTGGATATTATCGATGGACTTTATGGTTTTGAATTTTTTATCAGGGAACATTTCATTTTGTACTGTTGAAACACTAATTGGTTCATCATGGTGACACCAGCTCTACACATTTCTATTTCTAAGGAGAAAGCTAGATGAACTGTGGTAAACAAACATGATATTTCTGTTTGTATAGATGACATTTTATGCACTTGCCTAACGAAAAGACTTTGCTTTTCTCCAAAACCATTTTTACTGTGATTTTTTCGGTCCATTGCATCCGAATTCCACACCAGTTTGTCCGGATATGACTGGATGAAACCAGAAATATCCGGTTGTGTTTTGGCTAACTCAATCCGAAATATTGTGAAAGCCTCTGTGTTTGTGTTTTCTGGATATTATCGATGGACTTTATGGTTTTGAATTTTTTATCAGGGAACATTTCATTTTGTACCGTTGAAACACTAATTGGTTCATCATGGGGACACCAGCTCTACACATTCCTAGTTCTAAGGAGAAAGCTAGATGAACTGTGGTAAACAAACATGATATTTCTGTTTGTATAGATGACATTATATGCACTTGCCTAACAAAAAGACTTTGCTTTTCTTCAAAAGCATTTGTAATCTGATTTTCTCAGCCCATTGCATAAGAATTTCGCACCAGTTTGTCCGGATATGACTGGATGAAACCAGAAATATCCGGTTTTGTTTTGGCTAACTCAATCCCAGATATTGCTACAGCTTCTGTGTTTGTGTTTACTGGATGTTATCAATGGACTTTATTGTTTTGAATGTTTTTTTATCGGGGAATATTTTATTTTGAGCTTGGATACAGTAATTGGTTCCACATGGAGACACCAGCTCTACACATTCCTATTTCTAGGGTGAAAGCTAGAGGAACTGCGGCAATCAAACATGATATTTCTGTTTGTATAGATGACATTTTATGCACTTGCCTAACGAGAAGACTGCTTTTCTCCAAAACCATTTTTACTGTGATTTTTTCGGTCCATTGCATCCGAATTCCACACCAGTTTGTCCCGATATGACTGGATGAAACCGGAAATATCCGGTTGTGTTTTGGCTAACTCAATCCCAGATATTGCTACAGCCTGTGTGTTTGTGTTTACTGGATATTATCAATGGACTTTATGGTTTTTAATGTTTTTTATCTGGGAACATTTTATTTTGAGCTTGGATACAGTAATTAGTTCCACATGGAGACACCAGCTCTACATATTCGTATTTTCTAGGGAGAAAGCTAGAGGAACTGCGGCAATCAAACGTTATATTTCTGTTTGTGTAGATGACATTTTATGCACTTGCCTAACGAAAAGACCTTGCTTTTCTCCAGAACCATTTTTGCTGTGATTTTCTTGATCCATAGCATACGAAATCCACACGACTTTGTGCGCATATGACTGGATAAAACCAGAAATATCCAGTTGTGTTTTGGCTAACTCAATCCAAACTATTGTCAAAACCTCTGTGTTTGTGTTTTCTGGATATTATAGATGGACTTTATTGTTTTGAATGTTTTTATCAGGGAACATTTTATTTTGAGCTTGGAAACACCAATTGGTTCATCATGGGGACACCAGCTCTACATATTCGTATTTTCTAGGGAGAAAGCTCGAGGAACTGCGGCAAACAAACATGATATTTCTGTTTCTATAGATGACATTTTATGCACTTGCCTAACGAAAAGACTTTGCTTTTCTCCAAAACCATTTTTACTGTGATTTTCTCGGTCCATTGCATACGAATTCCACAACAGTTTGACTGGATATGAAGGGTGAAAACGGAAACATCCGGTTTTGTTATAGCTAACTCAATCCCAGATATCGCTACATCCTCTGTGTTTGTGTTTTCTGGATATTATCCACGGACTTTATTGTTTTGAATGCTTTTTTAACGGGGAACATTTTATTTTGAGCTTGGATACAGTAATTGGTTCCACATGGAGACACCAGCTCTACATATTCGTATTTTCTAGGGAGAAAGCTAGATGAACTGCGGCAATCAAACATGATATTTCTGTTTGTATAGATGACATTTTATGCACTTGCCTAACAAAAAGACTTTGCTTTTCTCCAAAACCATTTTTACTGTGATTTTCTCGGTCCATTGCATACGATTTCCACACCAGTTTGTCTGGATATGACTGGATGAAACCGGAAATATCCGGTTGTGTTTTGGCTAACTCAATCCGAACTATTGTCAAAACCTCTGTGTTTGTGATTTCTGGACATTATCAATGGACTTTATTGTTTTGTATGCTTTTTATTGGGAAACATTTAACTTTGAGCTTGGAAACAGTAATTGGTTCCACATGGAGACACCAGCTCTACATATTCGTATTACCTAGGTAGAAAGCTAGAGGAACTGCGGCAAACAAACATGATATTTCTGTTTGTCTAGATGACATTTTATGCACTGGCCTAACGAAAAGACTTTCCTTTTCCCCAAAACCATTTTTACTGTGATTTTCTCGGTCCATTGCATACGAATTCCACACCAGTTTATCCGGATATGTCTGGATGAAACCAGAAATATGCGGTTGTGTTTTGGCTAATTCAATCCGAAATATTGTTACAGCCTCTGTGTTTGTGTTTACTTTATATTATCAATGGACTTTATTGTTTTGAATGTTTTTTTAACGGGGAACATTCTATTTTGAGCTTGGATACAGTAATTGGTTCCACATGGAGACACCAGCTCTACATATTCGTATTTCCTAGGGAGAAAGCTCGAGGAACTGCGGCAATCAAACATGATATTTCTGTTTGTATAGATGACATTTTATGCACTTGCCTAACAAAAAGACTTTGCTTTTCTTCAAAAGCATTTGTACTCTGATTTTCTCAGCCCATTGCATAAGAATTTGGCACCAGTTTGTCCGCATATGACTGGATGAAACCAGAAATATCCGGTTGTGTTTTGGCTAACTCAATCCGAACTATTGTCAAAACCTCTGTGTTTGTGTTTTCTGGATATTATAGATGGACTTTATTGTTTTGAATGTTTTTATCAGGGAACATTTTATTTTGAGCTTGGAAACACCAATTGGTTCATCATGGGGACACCAGCTCTACATATTCGTATTTTCTAGGGAGAAAGCTCGAGGAACTGCGGCAAACAAACATGATATTTCTGTTTCTATAGATGACATTTTATGCACTTGCCTAACGAAAAGACTTTGCTTTTCTCCAAAACCATTTTTACTGTGATTTTCTTCGTCCATTGCATACGAATTCCACAACAGTTTGACCGGATATGAAGGGGTGAAACCGGAAATATCTGGTTTTGTTATAGCTAACTCAATCCCAGATATTGCTACAGCCTCTGTGTTTGTGTTTTCTGGATATTATCCACGGACTTTATTGTTTTGAATGCTTTTTTAACGGGGAACATTTTATTTTGAGCTTGGATACAGTAATTGGTTCCACATGGAGACACCAGCTCTACAAATTCATATTTTCTAGGTAGAAAGCTAGAGGAACTGCGGCAATCAAACATGATATTTCTGTTTGTATAGATGACATTTTATGCACTTGCCTAACAAAAAGACTTTGCTTTTCTCCAAAACAATATTTACTGTGATTTTCTCGGTCCATTGCATACAAATTTCCACACCAGTTCATCCGGATATGTCTGGTTGAAACCAGAAATATCCGATTGTGTTTTGGCTAATTCAATCCGAAATATTGTTACAGCCTCTGTGTATTTGTTTACTTTATATTATCAATGGTCTTTATTGTTTTGAATGTTTTTTCTCGGGGAACATTTTATTTTGAGCTTGGATACAGTAATTGGTTCCACATGGAGACACCAGCTCTACATATTCGTATTTTCTAGGGAGAAAGCTAGAGGAACTGTGGTAATCAAACATGATATTTCTGTTTGTATAGATGACATTTTATGCACTTGCCTAACAAAAAGACTTTGCTTTTCTTCAAAAGCATTTGTACTCTGATTTTCTCAGCCCATTGCATAAGAATTTCGCACCAGTTTGTCCGCATATGACTGGATGAAACCAGAAATATCCGGTTGTGTTTTGGCTAACTCAATCCGAAATATTGTGAAAGACTCTGTGTTTGTGTTTGCTGGATATTATCGATGGACTTTATGGTTTTGAATTTTTTATCAGGGAACATTTCATTTTGTACCGTTGAAACACGAATTGGTTCATCATGGGGACACCAGCTCTACACATTCCTATTTCTAAGGAGAAAGCTAGATGAACTGTGGTAAACAAACATTATATTTCTGTTTGTATAGATGACATTTTATGCACTTGCCTAACGAAAAGACTTTGCTTTTCTCCAAAACCATTTTTACTGTGATTTTTTCGGTCCATTGCATCCGAATTCCACACCAGTTTGTCCGGATATGACTGGATGAAACCAGAAATATCCGGTTGTGTTTTGGCTAACTCAATCCGAAATATTGTGAAAGCCTCTGTGTTTGTGTTTTCTGGATATTATCGATGGACTTTATGGTTTTGAATTTTTTATCAGGGAACATTTCATTTTGTACCGTTGAAACACTAATTGGTTCATCATGGAGACACCAGCTCTACACATTCCTATTTCTAAGGAGAAAGCTAGATGAACTGCAGCAAACAAACATGATATTTCTGTTTGTATAGATGACATTTTATGCACTTGCCTAACAAAAAGACTTTGCTTTTCTTCAAAAGCATTTGTAATCTGATTTTCTCAGCCCATTGCATAAGAATTTCGCACCAGTTTGTCCGGATATGACTGGACGAAACCAGAAATATCCGGTTTTGTTTTGGCTAACTCAATCCCAGATATTGCTACAGCTTCTGTGTTTGTGTTTACTGGATGTTATCAATGGACTTTATTGTTTTGAATGTTTTTTATCGGGGAACATTTTATTTTGTGCTTGGATACAGTAATTGGTTCCACATGGAGACACCAGCTCTACACATTCCTATTTCTAGGGTGAAAGCTAGAGGAACTGCGGCAATCAAACATGATATTTCTGTTTGTATAGATGACATTTTATGCACTTGCCTAACGAAAAGACTGCTTTTCTCCAAAACGATTTTTACTGTGATTTTTTCGGTCCATTGCATCCGAATTCCACACCCGTTTGTCCCGATATGACTGGATGAAACCGGAAATATCCGGTTGTGTTTTGGCTAACTCAATTCCAGATATTGCTACAGCCTCTGTGTTTGTGTTTACGGGATATTATCAATGGACTTTATGGTTTTTAATGTTTTTTATCCGGGAACATTTTATTTTGAGCTTGGATACAGTAATTAGTTCCACATGGAGACACCAGCTCTACATATTCGTATTTTCTAGGGAGAAAGCTAGAGGAACTCGGCAAACAAACATGATATTTCTGTTTGTATAGATGACATTTTATGCACTTGCCTAACGAAAAGACCTTGCTTTTCTCCAGAACCATTTTTGCTGTGATATTCTTGGTCCATTGCATACGAAATCCACACGACTTTGTGCACATATGACTGGATGAAACCAGAAATATCCGGTTGTGTTTTGGCTAACTCAATCCGAACTATTGTCAAAACCTCTGTGTTTGTGTTTTCTGGATATTATCGTTGGACTTTATTGTTTTGAATGTTTTTATCAGGGAACATTTTATTTTGAGCTTGGAAACACCAATTGGTTCATCATGGGGACACCAGCTCTACATATTCGTATTTTCTAGGGAGAAAGCTCGAGGAACTGCGGCAAACAAACATGATATTTCTGTTTCTATAGATGACATTTTATGCACTTGCCTAACGAAAAGACTTTGCTTTTCTCCAAAACCATTTTTACTGTGATTTTCTCGGTCCATTGCATACGAATTCCACAACAGTTTGACCGGATATGAAGGGGTGAAACCGGAAATATCCGGTTTTGTTATAGCTAACTCAATCCCAGATATTGCTACAGCCTCTGTGTTTGTGTTTTCTGGATATTATCCACGGACTTTATTGTTTTGAATGCTTTTTTAACGGGGAACATTTTATTTTGAGCTTGGATACAGTAATTGGTTCCACATGGAGACACCAGCTCTACAAATTCATATTTTCTAGGTAGAAAGCTAGAGGAACTGCGGCAATCAAACATGATATTTCTGTTTGTATAGATGACATTTTATGCACTTGCCTAACAAAAAGACTTTGCTTTTCTCCAAAACAATATTTACTGTGATTTTCTCGGTCCATTGCATACGAATTCCACACCAGTTCATCCGGATATGTCTGGATGAAACCAGAAATATCCAATTGTGTTTTGGCTAATTCAATCCGAAATATTGTTACAGCCTCTGTGTATTTGTTTACTTTATATTATCAATGGTCTTTATTGTTTTGAATGTTTTTTCTCGGGGAACATTCTATTTTGTGCTTGGATACAGTAATTGGTTCCACATGGAGACACCAGCTCTATATATTCGTATTTTCTAGGGAGAAAGCTAGAGGAACTGTGGTAATCAAACATGATATTTCTGTTTGTATAGATGACATTTTATGCACTTGCCTAACAAAAAGCCTTTGCTTTTCTTCAAAAGCATTTGTACTCTGATTTTCTCAGCCCATTGCATAAGAATTTCGCACCAGTTTGTCCGCATATGACTGAATGAAACCAGAAATATCCGGTTGTGTTTTGGCTAACTCAATCCGAAATATTGTGAAAGCCTCTGTGTTTGTGTTTTCTGGATATTATCGATGGACTTTATGGTTTTGAATTTTTTATCAGGGAACATTTCATTTTGTACCGTTGAAACACGAATTGGTTCATCATGGGGACACCAGCTCTACACATTCCTATTTCTAAGGAGAAAGCTAGATGAACTGTGGTAAACAAACATGATATTTCTGTTTGTATAGATGACATTTTATGCACTTGCCTAACGAAAAGACTTTGCTTTTCTCCAAAACCATTTTTACTGTGATTTTTTCGGTCCATTGCATCCGAATTCCACACCAGTTTGTCCGGATATGACTGGATGAAACCAGAAATATCCGGTTGTGTTTTGGCTAACTCAATCCGAAATATTGTGAAAGCCTCTGTGTTTGTGTTTTCTGGATATTATCGATGGACTTTATGGTTTTGAATTTTTTATCAGGGAACATTTCATTTTGTACCGTTGAAACACGAATTGGTTCATCATGGGGACACCAGCTCTACACATTCCTATTTCTAAGGAGAAAGCTAGATGAACTGTGGTAAACAAACATGATATTTCTGTTTGTATAGATGACATTTTATGCACTTGCCTAACAAAAAGACTTTGCTTTTCTTCAAAAGCATTTGTAATCTGATTTTCTCAGCCCATTGCATAAGAATTTCGCACCAGTTTGTCCGGATATGACTGGATGAAACCAGAAATATCCGGTTTTGTTTTGGCTAACACAATCCCAGATATTGCTACAGCTTCTGTGTTTGTGTTTACTGGATGTTATCAATGGACTTTATTGTTTTGATGTTTTTTATCGGGGAACATTTTATTTTGAGCTTGGATACAGTAATTGGTTCCACATGGAGACACCAGCTCTACACATTCCTATTTCTAGGGTGAAAGCTAGAGGAACTGCGGCAATCAAACATGATATTTCTGTTTGTATAGATGACATTTTATGCACTTGCCTAACGAGAAGACTGCTTTTCTCCAAAACGATTTTTACTGTGATTTTTTCGGTCCATTGCATCCGAATTCCACACCAGTTTGTCCCGATATGACTGGATGAAACCGGAAATATCCGGTTGTGTTTTGGCTAACACAATCCCAGATATTGCTACAGCCTCTATGTTTGTGTTTACTGGATATTATCAATGGACTTTATGGTTTTTAATGTTTTTTATCCGGGAACATTTTATTTTGAGCTTGGATACAGTAATTAGTTCCACATGGAGACACCAGCTCTACATATTCGTATTTTCTAGGGAGAAAGCTAGAGGAACTGCGGCAATCAAACGTTATATTTCTGTTTGTATAGATGACATTTTACGCACTTGCCTAACGAAAAGACCTTGCTTTTCTCCAGAACCATTTTTGCTGTGATTTTCTTGATCCATAGCATACGAAATCCACACGACTTTGTGCGCATATGACTGGATGAAACCAGAAATATCCAGTTGTGTTTTGGCTAACTCAATCCGAACTATTGTCAAAACCTCTGTGTTTGTGTTTTCTGGATATTATAGATGGACTTTATTGTTTTGAATGTTTTTATCAGGGAACATTTTATTTTGAGCTTGGAAACACCAATTGGTTCATCATGGGGACACCAGCTCTACATATTCGTATTTTCTAGGGAGAAAGCTCGAGGAACTGCGGCAAACAAACATGATATTTCTGTTTCTATAGATGACATTTTATGCACTTGCCTAACGAAAAGACTTTGCTTTTCTCCAAAACCATTTTTACTGTGATTTTCTCGGTCCATTGCATACGAATTCCACAACAGTTTGACCGGATATGAAGGGTGAAAACGGAAACATCCGGTTTTGTTATAGCTAACTCAATCCCAGATATCGCTACATCCTCTGTGTTTGTGTTTTCTGGATATTATCCACGGACTTTATTGTTTTGAATGCTTTTTTAACGGGGAACATTTTATTTTGAGCTTGGATAGAGTAATTGGTTCCACATGGAGACACCAGCTCTACATATTCGTATTTTCTATGGAGAAAGCTAGATGAACTGCGGCAATCAAACATGATATTTCTGTTTGTCTAGATGACATTTTATGCACTTGCCTAACAAAAAGACTTTGCTTTTCTCCAAAACCATTTTTACTGTGATTTTCTCGGTCCATTGCATACGATTTCCACACCAGTTTGTCTGGATATGACTGGATGAAACCGGAAATATCCAGTTGTGTTTTGGCTAACTCAATCCGAACTATTGTCAAAACCTCTGTGTTTGTCATTTCTGGACATTATCAATGGACTTTATTGTTTTGTATGCTTTTTATTGGGAAACATTTAACTTTGAGCTTGGAAACAGTAATTGTTTCCACATGGAGACACCAGCTCTACATTTTCGTATTTCCTAGGTAGAAAGCTAGAGGAACTGCGGCAAACAAACATGATATTTCTGTTTGTCTAGATGACATTTTATGCACTGGCCTAACGAAAAGACTTTCCTTTTCCCCAGAACCATTCTTGCTGTGATTTTCTCGGTCCATTGCATACGAATTCCACACCAGTTTATCCGGATATGTCTGGATGAAACCAGAAATATGCGGTTGTGTTTTGGCTAATTCAATCCGAAATATTGTTACAGCCTCTGTGTTTGTGTTTACTTTATATTATCAATGGACTTTATTGTTTTGAATGTTTTTTTAACGGGGAACATTCTATTTTGAGCTTGGATACAGTAATTGGTTCCACATGGAGACACCAGCTCTACATATTCGTATTTCCTAAGGAGAAAGCTCGAGGAACTGCGGCAATCAAACATGATATTTCTGTTTGTATAGATGACATTTTATGCACTTGCCTAACAAAAAGACTTTGCTTTTCTTCAAAAGCATTTGTACTCTGATTTTCTCAGCCCATTGCATAAGAATTTCGCACCAGTTTGTCCGCATATGACTGGATGAAACCAGAAATATCCGGTTGTGTTTTGGCTAACTCAATCCGAAATATTGTGAAAGCCTCTGTGTTTGTGTTTTCTGGATATTATCGATGGACTTTATGGTTTTGAATTTTTTATCAGGGAACATTTTATTTTGAGCTTGGATACAGTAATTAGTTCCACATGGAGACACCAGCTCTACATATTCGTATTTTCTAGGGAGAAAGCTAGAGGAACTCGGCAAACAAACATGATATTTCTGTTTGTATAGATGACATTTTATGCACTTGCCTAACGAAAAGACCTTGCTTTTCTCCAGAACCATTTTTGCTGTGATTTTCTTGATCCATAGCATACGAAATCCACACGACTTTGTGCGCATATGACTGGATAAAACCAGAAATATCCAGTTGTGTTTTGGCTAACTCAATCCGAACTATTGTCAAAACCTCTGTGTTTGTGTTTTCTGGATATTATAGATGGACTTTATTGTTTTGAATGTTTTTATCAGGGAACATTTTATTTTGAGCTTGGAAACACCAATTGGTTCATCATGGGGACACCAGCTCTACATATTCCTATTTTCTAGGGAGAAAGCTCGAGTAACTGCGGCAAACAAACATGATATTTCTGTTTCTATAGATGACATTTTATGCACTTGCCTAACGAAAAGACTTTGCTTTTCTCCAAAACCATTTTTACTGTGATTTTCTCGGTCCATTGCATACGAATTCCACAACAGTTTGACCGGATATGAAGGGTGAAAACGGAAACATCCGGTTTTGTTATAGCTAACTCAATCCCAGATATCGCTACATCCTCTGTGTTTGTGTTTTCTGGATATTATCCACGGACTTTATTGTTTTGAATGCTTTTTTAACGGGGAACATTTTATTTTGAGCTTGGATACAGTAATTGGTTCCACATGGAGACACCAGCTCTACATATTCGTATTTTCTATGGAGAAAGCTAGATGAACTGCGGCAATCAAACATGATATTTCTGTTTGTATAGATGACATTTTATGCACTTGCCTAACAAAAAGACTTTGCTTTTCTCCAAAACCATTTTTACTGTGATTTTCTCGGTCCATTGCATACGATTTCCACACCAGTTTGTCTGGATATGACTGGATGAAACCGGAAATATCCGGTTGTGTTTTGGCTAACTCAATCCGAACTATTGTCAAAACCTCTGTGTTTGTCATTTCTGGACATTATCAATGGACTTTATTGTTTTGTATGCTTTTTATTGGGAAACATTTAACTTTGAGCTTGGAAACAGTAATTGGTTCCACATGGAGACACCAGCTCTACATATTCGTATTTCCTAGGGAGAAAGCTAGAGGAACTGCGGCAATCAAACATGATATTTCTGTTTGTATAGATGACATTTTATGCACTTGCCTAACAAAAAGACTTTGCTTTTCTTCAAAAGCATTTGTACTCTGATTTTCTCAGCCCATTGCATAAGAATTTCGCACCAGTTTGTCCGCATATGACTGGATGAAACCAGAAATATCCGGTTGTGTTTTGGCTAACTCAATCCGAAATATTGTGAAAGACTCTGTGTTTGTGTTTTCTGGATATTATCGATGGACTTTATGGTTTTGAATTTTTTATCAGGGAACATTTCATTTTGTACCGTTGAAACACTAATTGGTTCATCATGGGGACACCAGCTCTACACATTCCTATTTCTAAGGAGAAAGCTAGATGAACTGTGGTAAACAAACATGATATTTCTGTTTGTATAGATGACATTATATGCACTTGCCTAACAAAAAGACTTTGCTTTTCTTCAAAAGCATTTGTAATCTGATTTTCTCAGCCCATTGCATAAGAATTTCGCACCAGTTTGTCCGGATATGACTGGATGAAACCAGAAATATCCGGTTTTGTTTTGGCTAACTCAATCCCAGATATTGCTACAGCTTCTGTGTTTGTGTTTACTGGATGTTATCAATGGACTTTATTGTTTTGAATGTTTTTTTATCGGGGAACATTTTATTTTGAGCTTGGATACAGTAATTGGTTCCACATGGAGACACCAGCTCTACACATTCCTATTTCTAGGGTGAAAGCTAGAGGAACTGCGGCAATCAAACATGATATTTCTGTTTGTCTAGATGACATTTTATGCACTTGCCTAACGAGAAGACTGCTTTTCTCCAAAACGATTTTTACTGTGATTTTTTCGGTCCATTGCATCCGAATTCCACACCAGTTTGTCCCGATATGACTGGATGAAACCGGAAATATCCGGTTGTGTTTTGGCTAACTCAATCCCAGATATTGTTACAGCCTGTGTGTTTGTGTTTACTTTATATTATCAATGGACTTTATTGTTTTGAATGTTTTTTTAACGGGGAACATTCTATTTTGAGCTTGGATACAGTAATTGGTTCCACATGGAGACACCAGCTCTACATATTCGTATTTCCTAGGGAGAAAGCTCGAGGAACTGCGGCAATCAAACATGATATTTCTGTTTGTATAGATGACATTTTATGCACTGGCCTAACGAAAAGACTTTCCTTTTCCCCAAAACCATTTTTACTGTGATTTTCTCGGTCCATTGCATACGAATTCCACACCAGTTTATCCGGATATGTCTGGATGAAACCAGAAATATGCGGTTGTGTTTTGGCTAATTCAATCCGAAATATTGTTACAGCCTCTGTGTTTGTGTTTACTTTATATTATCAATGGACTTTATTGTTTTGAATGTTTTTTTAACGGGGAACATTCTATTTTGAGCTTGGATACAGTAATTGGTTCCACATGGAGACACCAGCTCTACATATTCGTATTTCCTAGGGAGAAAGCTCGAGGAACTGCGGCAATCAAACATGATATTTCTGTTTGTATAGATGACATTTTATGCACTTGCCTAACAAAAAGACTTTGCTTTTCTTCAAAAGCATTTGTACTCTGATTTTCTCAGCCCATTGCATAAGAATTTCGCACCAGTTTGTCCGCATATGACTGGATGAAACCAGAAATATCCGGTTGTGTTTTGGCTAACTCAATCCGAAATATTGTGAAAGCCTCTGTGTTTGTGTTTTCTGGATATTATCGATGGACTTTATGGTTTTGAATTTTTTATCAGGGAACATTTTATTTTGAGCTTGGATACAGTAATTAGTTCCACATGGAGACACCAGCTCTACATATTCGTATTTTCTAGGGAGAAAGCTAGAGGAACTCGGCAAACAAACATGATATTTCTGTTTGTATAGATGACATTTTATGCACTTGCCTAATGAAAAGACCTTGCTTTTCTCCAGAACCATTTTTGCTGTGATATTCTTGGTCCATTGCATACGAAATCCACACGACTTTGTGCGCATATGACTGGATGAAACCAGAAATATCCGGTTGTGTTTTGGCTAACTCAATCCGAACTATTGTCAAAACCTCTGTGTTTGTGTTTTCTGGATATTATAGATGGACTTTATTGTTTTGAATGTTTTTATCAGGGAACATTTTATTTTGAGCTTGGAAACACCAATTGGTTCATCATGGGGACACCAGCTCTACATATTCGTATTTTCTAGGGAGAAAGCTCGAGGAACTGCGGCAAACAAACATGATATTTCTGTTTCTATAGATGACATTTTATGCACTTGCCTAACGAAAAGACTTTGCTTTTCTCCAAAACCATTTTTACTGTGATTTTCTTCGTCCATTGCATACGAATTCCACAACAGTTTGACCGGATATGAAGGGGTGAAACCGGAAATATCTGGTTTTGTTATAGCTAACTCAATCCCAGATATTGCTACAGCCTCTGTGTTTGTGTTTTCTGGATATTATCCACGGACTTTATTGTTTTGAATGCTTTTTTAACGGGGAACATTTTATTTTGAGCTTGGATACAGTAATTGGTTCCACATGGAGACACCAGCTCTACAAATTCATATTTTCTAGGTAGAAAGCTAGAGGAACTGCGGCAATCAAACATGATATTTCTGTTTGTATAGATGACATTTTATGCACTTGCCTAACAAAAAGACTTTGCTTTTCTCCAAAACAATATTTACTGTGATTTTCTCGGTCCATTGCATACAAATTTCCACACCAGTTCATCCGGATATGTCTGGATGAAACCAGAAATATCCGATTGTGTTTTGGCTAATTCAATCCGAAATATTGTTACAGCCTCTGTGTATTTGTTTACTTTATATTATCAATGGTCTTTATTGTTTTGAATGTTTTTTCTCGGGGAACATTCTATTTTGTGCTTGGATACAGTAATTGGTTCCACATGGAGACACCAGCTCTACATATTCGTATTTTCTAGGGAGAAAGCTAGAGGAACTGTGGTAATCAAACATGATATTTCTGTTTGTATAGATGACATTTTATGCACTTGCCTAACAAAAAGACTTTGCTTTTCTTCAAAAGCATTTGTACTCTGATTTTCTCAGCCCATTGCATAAGAATTTCGCACCAGTTTGTCCGCATATGACTGGATGAAACCAGAAATATCCGGTTGTGTTTTGGCTAACTCAATCCGAAATATTGTGAAAGACTCTGTGTTTGTGTTTGCTGGATATTATCGATGGACTTTATGGTTTTGAATTTTTTATCAGGGAACATTTCATTTTGTACCGTTGAAACACGAATTGGTTCATCATGGGGACACCAGCTCTACACATTCCTATTTCTAAGGAGAAAGCTAGATGAACTGTGGTAAACAAACATTATATTTCTGTTTGTATAGATGACATTTTATGCACTTGCCTAACGAAAAGACTTTGCTTTTCTCCAAAACCATTTTTACTGTGATTTTTTCGGTCCATTGCATCCGAATTCCACACCAGTTTGTCCGGATATGACTGGATGAAACCAGAAATATCCGGTTGTGTTTTGGCTAACTCAATCCGAAATATTGTGAAAGCCTCTGTGTTTGTGTTTTCTGGATATTATCGATGGACTTTATGGTTTTGAATTTTTTATCAGGGAACATTTCATTTTGTACCGTTGAAACACTAATTGGTTCATCATGGAGACACCAGCTCTACACATTCCTATTTCTAAGGAGAAAGCTAGATGAACTGCAGCAAACAAACATGATATTTCTGTTTGTATAGATGACATTTTATGCACTTGCCTAACAAAAAGACTTTGCTTTTCTTCAAAAGCATTTGTAATCTGATTTTCTCAGCCCATTGCATAAGAATTTCGCACCAGTTTGTCCGGATATGACTGGACGAAACCAGAAATATCCGGTTTTGTTTTGGCTAACTCAATCCCAGATATTGCTACAGCTTCTGTGTTTGTGTTTACTGGATGTTATCAATGGACTTTATTGTTTTGAATGTTTTTTATCGGGGAACATTTTATTTTGTGCTTGGATACAGTAATTGGTTCCACATGGAGACACCAGCTCTACACATTCCTATTTCTAGGGTGAAAGCTAGAGGAACTGCGGCAATCAAACATGATATTTCTGTTTGTATAGATGACATTTTATGCACTTGCCTAACGAAAAGACTGCTTTTCTCCAAAACGATTTTTACTGTGATTTTTTCGGTCCATTGCATCCGAATTCCACACCCGTTTGTCCCGATATGACTGGATGAAACCGGAAATATCCGGTTGTGTTTTGGCTAACTCAATTCCAGATATTGCTACAGCCTCTGTGTTTGTGTTTACGGGATATTATCAATGGACTTTATGGTTTTTAATTTTTTTTATCCGGGAACATTTTATTTTGAGCTTGGATACAGTAATTAGTTCCACATGGAGACACCAGCTCTACATATTCGTATTTTCTAGGGAGAAAGCTAGAGGAACTCGGCAAACAAACATGATATTTCTGTTTGTATAGATGACATTTTATGCACTTGCCTAACGAAAAGACCTTGCTTTTCTCCAGAACCATTTTTGCTGTGATTTTCTTGGTCCATTGCATACGAAATCCACACGACTTTGTGCACATATGACTGGATGAAACCAGAAATATCCGGTTGTGTTTTGGCTAACTCAATCCGAACTATTGTCAAAACCTCTGTGTTTGTGTTTTCTGGATATTATAGATGGACTTTATTGTTTTGAATGTTTTTATCAGGGAACATTTTATTTTGAGCTTGGAAACACCAATTGGTTCATCATGGGGACACCAGCTCTACATATTCGTATTTTCTAGGGAGAAAGCTCGAGGAACTGCGGCAAACAAACATGATATTTCTGTTTCTATAGATGACATTTTATGCACTTGCCTAACGAAAAGACTTTGCTTTTCTCCAAAACCATTTTTACTGTGATTTTCTCGGTCCATTGCATACGAATTCCACAACAGTTTGACCGGATATGAAGGGGTGAAACCGGAAATATCCGGTTTTGTTATAGCTAACTCAATCCCAGATATTGCTACAGCCTCTGTGTTTGTGTTTTCTGGATATTATCCACGGACTTTATTGTTTTGAATGCTTTTTTAACGGGGAACATTTTATTTTGAGCTTGGATACAGTAATTGGTTCCACATGGAGACACCAGCTCTACAAATTCATATTTTCTAGGTAGAAAGCTAGAGGAACTGCGGCAATCAAACATGATATTTCTGTTTGTATAGATGACATTTTATGCACTTGCCTAACAAAAAGACTTTGCTTTTCTCCAAAACAATATTTACTGTGATTTTCTCGGTCCATTGCATACGAATTCCACACCAGTTCATCCGGATATGTCTGGATGAAACCAGAAATATCCGGTTGTGTTTTGGCTAATTCAATCCGAAATATTGTTACAGCCTCTGTGTATTTGTTTACTTTATATTATCAATGGTCTTTATTGTTTTGAATGTTTTTTCTCGGGGAACATTCTATTTTGTGCTTGGATACAGTAATTGGTTCCACATGGAGACACCAGCTCTATATATTCGTATTTTCTAGGGAGAAAGCTAGAGGAACTGTGGTAATCAAACATGATATTTCTGTTTGTATAGATGACATTTTATGCACTTGCCTAACAAAAAGACTTTGCTTTTCTTCAAAAGCATTTGTACTCTGATTTTCTCAGCCCATTGCATAAGAATTTCGCACCAGTTTGTCCGCATATGACTGGATGAAACCAGAAATATCCGGTTGTGTTTTGGCTAACTCAATCCGAAATATTGTGAAAGCCTCTGTGTTTGTGTTTTCTGGATATTATCGATGGACTTTATGGTTTTGAATTTTTTATCAGGGAACATTTCATTTTGTACCGTTGAAACACGAATTGGTTCATCATGGGGACACCAGCTCTACACATTCCTATTTCTAAGGAGAAAGCTAGATGAACTGTGGTAAACAAACATGATATTTCTGTTTGTATAGATGACATTTTATGCACTTGCCTAACGAAAAGACTTTGCTTTTCTCCAAAACCATTTTTACTGTGATTTTTTCGGTCCATTGCATCCGAATTCCACACCAGTTTGTCCGGATATGACTGGATGAAACCAGAAATATCCGGTTGTGTTTTGGCTAACTCAATCCGAAATATTGTGAAAGCCTCTGTGTTTGTGTTTTCTGGATATTATCGATGGACTTTATGGTTTTGAATTTTTTATCAGGGAACATTTCATTTTGTACCGTTGAAACACTAATTGGTTCATCATGGGGACACCAGCTCTACACATTCCTATTTCTAAGGAGAAAGCTAGATGAACTGTGGTAAACAAACATGATATTTCTGTTTGTATAGATGACATTTTATGCACTTGCCTAACAAAAAGACTATGCTTTTCTTCAAAAGCATTTGTAATCTGATTTTCTCAGCCCATTGCATAAGAATTTCGCACCAGTTTGTCCGGATATGACTGGATGAAACCAGAAATATCCGGTTTTGTTTTGGCTAACACAATCCCAGATATTGCTACAGCTTCTGTGTTTGTGTTTACTGGATGTTATCAATGGACTTTATTGTTTTGAATGTTTTTTTATCGGGGAACATTTTATTTTGAGCTTGGATACAGTAATTGGTTCCACATGGAGACACCAGCTCTACACATTCCTATTTCTAGGGTGAAAGCTAGAGGAACTGCGGCAATCAAACATGATATTTCTGTTTGTATAGATGACATTTTATGCACTTGCCTAACGAGAAGACTGCTTTTCTCCAAAACGATTTTTACTGTGATTTTTTCGGTCCATTGCATCTGAATTCCACACCAGTTTGTCCCGATATGACTGGATGAAACCGGAAATATCCGGTTGTGTTTTGGCTAACACAATCCCAGATATTGCTACAGCCTCTGTGTTTGTGTTTACTGGATATTATCAATGGACTTTATGGTTTTTAATGTTTTTTATCCGGGAACATTTTATTTTGAGCTTGGATACAGTAATTGGTTCCACATGGAGACACCAGCTCTACATATTCGTATTTCCTAGGGAGAAAGCTAGAGGAACTGCGGCAATCAAACATGATATTTCTGTTTGTATAGATGACATTTTATGCACTTGCCTAACAAAAAGACTTTGCTTTTCTTCAAAAGCATTTGTACTCTGATTTTCTCAGCCCATTGCATAAGAATTTCGCACCAGTTTGTCCGCATATGACTGGATGAAACCAGAAATATCCGGTTGTGTTTTGGCTAACTCAATCCGAAATATTGTGAAAGACTCTGTGTTTGTGTTTTCTGGATATTATCGATGGACTTTATGGTTTTGAATTTTTTATCAGGGAACATTTCATTTTGTACCGTTGAAACACTAATTGGTTCATCATGGGGACACCAGCTCTACACATTCCTATTTCTAAGGAGAAAGCTAGATGAACTGTGGTAAACAAACATGATATTTCTGTTTGTATAGATGACATTATATGCACTTGCCTAACAAAAAGACTTTGCTTTTCTTCAAAAGCATTTGTAATCTGATTTTCTCAGCCCATTGCATAAGAATTTCGCACCAGTTTGTCCGGATATGACTGGATGAAACCAGAAATATCCGGTTTTGTTTTGGCTAACTCAATCCCAGATATTGCTACAGCTTCTGTGTTTGTGTTTACTGGATGTTATCAATGGACTTTATTGTTTTGAATGTTTTTTTATCGGGGAACATTTTATTTTGAGCTTGGATACAGTAATTGGTTCCACATGGAGACACCAGCTCTACACATTCCTATTTCTAGGGTGAAAGCTAGAGGAACTGCGGCAATCAAACATGATATTTCTGTTTGTATAGATGACATTTTATGCACTTGCCTAACGAGAAGACTGCTTTTCTCCAAAACGATTTTTACTGTGATTTTTTCGGTCCATTGCATCCGAATTCCACACCAGTTTGTCCCGATATGACTGGATGAAACCGGAAATATCCGGTTGTGTTTTGGCTAACTCAATCCCAGATATTGTTACAGCCTGTGTGTTTGTGTTTACTTTATATTATCAATGGACTTTATTGTTTTGAATGTTTTTTTAACGGGGAACATTCTATTTTGAGCTTGGATACAGTAATTGGTTCCACATGGAGACACCAGCTCTACATATTCGTATTTCCTAGGGAGAAAGCTCGAGGAACTGCGGCAATCAAACATGATATTTCTGTTTGTATAGATGACATTTTATGCACTGGCCTAACGAAAAGACTTTCCTTTTCCCCAAAACCATTTTTACTGTGATTTTCTCGGTCCATTGCATACGAATTCCACACCAGTTCATCCGGATATGTCTGGATGAAACCAGAAATATGCGGTTGTGTTTTGGCTAATTCAATCCGAAATATTGTTACAGCCTCTGTGTTTGTGTTTACTTTATATTATCAATGGACTTTATTGTTTTGAATGTTTTTTTAACGGGGAACATTCTATTTTGAGCTTGGATACAGTAATTGGTTCCACATGGAGACACCAGCTCTACATATTCGTATTTCCTAGGGAGAAAGCTCGAGGAACTGCGGCAATCAAACATGATATTTCTGTTTGTATAGATGACATTTTATGCACTTGCCTAACAAAAAGACTTTGCTTTTCTTCAAAAGCATTTGTACTCTGATTTTCTCAGCCCATTGCATAAGAATTTCGCACCAGTTTGTCCGCATATGACTGGATGAAACCAGAAATATCCGGTTGTGTTTTGGCTAACTCAATCCGAAATATTGTGAAAGCCTCTGTGTTTGTGTTTTCTGGATATTATCGATGGACTTTATGGTTTTGAATTTTTTATCAGGGAACATTTTATTTTGAGCTTGGATACAGTAATTAGTTCCACATGGAGACACCAGCTCTACATATTCGTATTTTCTAGGGAGAAAGCTAGAGGAACTCGGCAAACAAACATGATATTTCTGTTTGTATAGATGACATTTTATGCACTTGCCTAATGAAAAGACCTTGCTTTTCTCCAGAACCATTTTTGCTGTGATATTCTTGGTCCATTGCATACGAAATCCACACGACTTTGTGCGCATATGACTGGATGAAACCAGAAATATCCGGTTGTGTTTTGGCTAACTCAATCCGAACTATTGTCAAAACCTCTGTGTTTGTGTTTTCTGGATATTATAGATGGACTTTATTGTTTTGAATGTTTTTATCAGGGAACATTTTATTTTGAGCTTGGAAACACCAATTGGTTCATCATGGGGACACCAGCTCTACATATTCGTATTTTCTAGGGAGAAAGCTCGAGGAACTGCGGCAAACAAACATGATATTTCTGTTTCTATAGATGACATTTTATGCACTTGCCTAACGAAAAGACTTTGCTTTTCTCCAAAACCATTTTTACTGTGATTTTCTTCGTCCATTGCATACGAATTCCACAACAGTTTGACCGGATATGAAGGGGTGAAACCGGAAATATCTGGTTTTGTTATAGCTAACTCAATCCCAGATATTGCTACAGCCTCTGTGTTTGTGTTTTCTGGATATTATCCACGGACTTTATTGTTTTGAATGCTTTTTTAACGGGGAACATTTTATTTTGAGCTTGGATACAGTAATTGGTTCCACATGGAGACACCAGCTCTACAAATTCATATTTTCTAGGTAGAAAGCTAGAGGAACTGCGGCAATCAAACATGATATTTCTGTTTGTATAGATGACATTTTATGCACTTGCCTAACAAAAAGACTTTGCTTTTCTCCAAAACAATATTTACTGTGATTTTCTCGGTCCATTGCATACAAATTTCCACACCAGTTCATCCGGATATGTCTGGATGAAACCAGAAATATCCGATTGTGTTTTGGCTAATTCAATCCGAAATATTGTTACAGCCTCTGTGTATTTGTTTACTTTATATTATCAATGGTCTTTATTGTTTTGAATGTTTTTTCTCGGGGAACATTCTATTTTGTGCTTGGATACAGTAATTGGTTCCACATGGAGACACCAGCTCTACATATTCGTATTTTCTAGGGAGAAAGCTAGAGGAACTGTGGTAATCAAACATGATATTTCTGTTTGTATAGATGACATTTTATGCACTTGCCTAACAAAAAGACTTTGCTTTTCTTCAAAAGCATTTGTACTCTGATTTTCTCAGCCCATTGCATAAGAATTTCGCACCAGTTTGTCCGCATATGACTGGATGAAACCAGAAATATCCGGTTGTGTTTTGGCTAACTCAATCCGAAATATTGTGAAAGACTCTGTGTTTGTGTTTGCTGGATATTATCGATGGACTTTATGGTTTTGAATTTTTTATCAGGGAACATTTCATTTTGTACCGTTGAAACACGAATTGGTTCATCATGGGGACACCAGCTCTACACATTCCTATTTCTAAGGAGAAAGCTAGATGAACTGTGGTAAACAAACATTATATTTCTGTTTGTATAGATGACATTTTATGCACTTGCCTAACGAAAAGACTTTGCTTTTCTCCAAAACCATTTTTACTGTGATTTTTTCGGTCCATTGCATCCGAATTCCACACCAGTTTGTCCGGATATGACTGGATGAAACCAGAAATATCCGGTTGTGTTTTGGCTAACTCAATCCGAAATATTGTGAAAGCCTCTGTGTTTGTGTTTTCTGGATATTATCGATGGACTTTATGGTTTTGAATTTTTTATCAGGGAACATTTCATTTTGTACCGTTGAAACACTAATTGGTTCATCATGGAGACACCAGCTCTACACATTCCTATTTCTAAGGAGAAAGCTAGATGAACTGCAGCAAACAAACATGATATTTCTGTTTGTATAGATGACATTTTATGCACTTGCCTAACAAAAAGACTTTGCTTTTCTTCAAAAGCATTTGTAATCTGATTTTCTCAGCCCATTGCATAAGAATTTCGCACCAGTTTGTCCGGATATGACTGGACGAAACCAGAAATATCCGGTTTTGTTTTGGCTAACTCAATCCCAGATATTGCTACAGCTTCTGTGTTTGTGTTTACTGGATGTTATCAATGGACTTTATTGTTTTGAATGTTTTTTATCGGGGAACATTTTATTTTGTGCTTGGATACAGTAATTGGTTCCACATGGAGACACCAGCTCTACACATTCCTATTTCTAGGGTGAAAGCTAGAGGAACTGCGGCAATCAAACATGATATTTCTGTTTGTATAGATGACATTTTATGCACTTGCCTAACGAAAAGACTGCTTTTCTCCAAAACGATTTTTACTGTGATTTTTTCGGTCCATTGCATCCGAATTCCACACCCGTTTGTCCCGATATGACTGGATGAAACCGGAAATATCCGGTTGTGTTTTGGCTAACTCAATTCCAGATATTGCTACAGCCTCTGTGTTTGTGTTTACGGGATATTATCAATGGACTTTATGGTTTTTAATGTTTTTTATCCGGGAACATTTTATTTTGAGCTTGGATACAGTAATTAGTTCCACATGGAGACACCAGCTCTACATATTCGTATTTTCTAGGGAGAAAGCTAGAGGAACTCGGCAAACAAACATGATATTTCTGTTTGTATAGATGACATTTTATGCACTTGCCTAACGAAAAGACCTTGCTTTTCTCCAGAACCATTTTTGCTGTGATTTTCTTGGTCCATTGCATACGAAATCCACACGACTTTGTGCACATATGACTGGATGAAACCAGAAATATCCGGTTGTGTTTTGGCTAACTCAATCCGAACTATTGTCAAAACCTCTGTGTTTGTGTTTTCTGGATATTATAGATGGACTTTATTGTTTTGAATGTTTTTATCAGGGAACATTTTATTTTGAGCTTGGAAACACCAATTGGTTCATCATGGGGACACCAGCTCTACATATTCGTATTTTCTAGGGAGAAAGCTCGAGGAACTGCGGCAAACAAACATGATATTTCTGTTTCTATAGATGACATTTTATGCACTTGCCTAACGAAAAGACTTTGCTTTTCTCCAAAACCATTTTTACTGTGATTTTCTCGGTCCATTGCATACGAATTCCACAACAGTTTGACCGGATATGAAGGGGTGAAACCGGAAATATCCGGTTTTGTTATAGCTAACTCAATCCCAGATATTGCTACAGCCTCTGTGTTTGTGTTTTCTGGATATTATCCACGGACTTTATTGTTTTGAATGCTTTTTTAACGGGGAACATTTTATTTTGAGCTTGGATACAGTAATTGGTTCCACATGGAGACACCAGCTCTACAAATTCATATTTTCTAGGTAGAAAGCTAGAGGAACTGCGGCAATCAAACATGATATTTCTGTTTGTATAGATGACATTTTATGCACTTGCCTAACAAAAAGACTTTGCTTTTCTCCAAAACAATATTTACTGTGATTTTCTCGGTCCATTGCATACGAATTCCACACCAGTTCATCCGGATATGTCTGGATGAAACCAGAAATATCCGATTGTGTTTTGGCTAATTCAATCCGAAATATTGTTACAGCCTCTGTGTATTTGTTTACTTTATATTATCAATGGTCTTTATTGTTTTGAATGTTTTTTCTCGGGGAACATTCTATTTTGTGCTTGGATACAGTAATTGGTTCCACATGGAGACACCAGCTCTATATATTCGTATTTTCTAGGGAGAAAGCTAGAGGAACTGTGGTAATCAAACATGATATTTCTGTTTGTATAGATGACATTTTATGCACTTGCCTAACAAAAAGACTTTGCTTTTCTTCAAAAGCATTTGTACTCTGATTTTCTCAGCCCATTGCATAAGAATTTCGCACCAGTTTGTCCGCATATGACTGGATGAAACCAGAAATATCCGGTTGTGTTTTGGCTAACTCAATCCGAAATATTGTGAAAGCCTCTGTGTTTGTGTTTTCTGGATATTATCGATGGACTTTATGGTTTTGAATTTTTTATCAGGGAACATTTCATTTTGTACCGTTGAAACACGAATTGGTTCATCATGGGGACACCAGCTCTACACATTCCTATTTCTAAGGAGAAAGCTAGATGAACTGTGGTAAACAAACATGATATTTCTGTTTGTATAGATGACATTTTATGCACTTGCCTAACGAAAAGACTTTGCTTTTCTCCAAAACCATTTTTACTGTGATTTTTTCGGTCCATTGCATCCGAATTCCACACCAGTTTGTCCGGATATGACTGGATGAAACCAGAAATATCCGGTTGTGTTTTGGCTAACTCAATCCGAAATATTGTGAAAGCCTCTGTGTTTGTGTTTTCTGGATATTATCGATGGACTTTATGGTTTTGAATTTTTTATCAGGGAACATTTCATTTTGTACCGTTGAAACACTAATTGGTTCATCATGGGGACACCAGCTCTACACATTCCTATTTCTAAGGAGAAAGCTAGATGAACTGTGGTAAACAAACATGATATTTCTGTTTGTATAGATGACATTTTATGCACTTGCCTAACAAAAAGACTATGCTTTTCTTCAAAAGCATTTGTAATCTGATTTTCTCAGCCCATTGCATAAGAATTTCGCACCAGTTTGTCCGGATATGACTGGATGAAACCAGAAATATCCGGTTTTGTTTTGGCTAACACAATCCCAGATATTGCTACAGCTTCTGTGTTTGTGTTTACTGGATGTTATCAATGGACTTTATTGTTTTGAATGTTTTTTTATCGGGGAACATTTTATTTTGAGCTTGGATACAGTAATTGGTTCCACATGGAGACACCAGCTCTACACATTCCTATTTCTAGGGTGAAAGCTAGAGGAACTGCGGCAATCAAACATGATATTTCTGTTTGTATAGATGACATTTTATGCACTTGCCTAACGAGAAGACTGCTTTTCTCCAAAACGATTTTTACTGTGATTTTTTCGGTCCATTGCATCTGAATTCCACACCAGTTTGTCCCGATATGACTGGATGAAACCGGAAATATCCGGTTGTGTTTTGGCTAACACAATCCCAGATATTGCTACAGCCTCTGTGTTTGTGTTTACTGGATATTATCAATGGACTTTATGGTTTTTAATGTTTTTTATCCGGGAACATTTTATTTTGAGCTTGGATACAGTAATTAGTTCCACATGGAGACACCAGCTCTACATATTCGTATTTTCTAGGGAGAAAGCTAGAGGAACTGCGGCAATCAAACGTTATATTTCTGTTTGTATAGATGACATTTTATGCACTTGCCTAACGAAAAGACCTTGCTTTTCTCCAGAACCATTTTTGCTGTGATTTTCTTGATCCATAGCATACGAAATCCACACGACTTTGTGCGCATATGACTGGATGAAACCAGAAATATCCAGTTGTGTTTTGGCTAACTCAATCCGAACTATTGTCAAAACCTCTGTGTTTGTGTTTTCTGGATATTATAGATGGACTTTATTGTTTTGAATGTTTTTATCAGGGAACATTTTATTTTGAGCTTGGAAACACCAATTGGTTCATCATGGGGACACCAGCTCTACATATTCGTATTTTCTAGGGAGAAAGCTCGAGGAACTGCGGCAAACAAACATGATATTTCTGTTTCTATAGATGACATTTTATGCACTTGCCTAACGAAAAGACTTTGCTTTTCTCCAAAACCATTTTTACTGTGATTTTCTCGGTCCATTGCATACGAATTCCACAACAGTTTGACCGGATATGAAGGGTGAAAACGGAAACATCCGGTTTTGTTATAGCTAACTCAATCCCAGATATCGCTACATCCTCTGTGTTTGTGTTTTCTGGATATTATCCACGGACTTTATTGTTTTGAATGCTTTTTTAACGGGGAACATTTTATTTTGAGCTTGGATAGAGTAATTGGTTCCACATGGAGACACCAGCTCTACATATTCGTATTTTCTATGGAGAAAGCTAGATGAACTGCGGCAATCAAACATGATATTTCTGTTTGTCTAGATGACATTTTATGCACTTGCCTAACAAAAAGACTTTGCTTTTCTCCAAAACCATTTTTACTGTGATTTTCTCGGTCCATTGCATACGATTTCCACACCAGTTTGTCTGGATATGACTGGATGAAACCGGAAATATCCAGTTGTGTTTTGGCTAACTCAATCCGAACTATTGTCAAAACCTCTGTGTTTGTGATTTCTGGACATTATCAATGGACTTTATTGTTTTGTATGCTTTTTATTGGGAAACATTTAACTTTGAGCTTGGAAACAGTAATTGTTTCCACATGGAGACACCAGCTCTACATTTTCGTATTTCCTAGGTAGAAAGCTAGAGGAACTGCGGCAAACAAACATGATATTTCTGTTTGTCTAGATGACATTTTATGCACTGGCCTAACGAAAAGACTTTCCTTTTCCCCAGAACCATTCTTGCTGTGATTTTCTCGGTCCATTGCATACGAATTCCACACCAGTTTATCCGGATATGTCTGGATGAAACCAGAAATATGCGGTTGTGTTTTGGCTAATTCAATCCGAAATATTGTTACAGCCTCTGTGTTTGTGTTTACTTTATATTATCAATGGACTTTATTGTTTTGAATGTTTTTTTAACGGGGAACATTCTATTTTGAGCTTGGATACAGTAACTGGTTCCACATGGAGACACCAGCTCTACATATTCGTATTTCCTAAGGAGAAAGCTCGAGGAACTGCGGCAATCAAACATGATATTTCTGTTTGTATAGATGACATTTTATGCACTTGCCTAACAAAAAGACTTTGCTTTTCTTCAAAAGCATTTGTACTCTGATTTTCTCAGCCCATTGCATAAGAATTTCGCACCAGTTTGTCCGCATATGACTGGATGAAACCAGAAATATCCGGTTGTGTTTTGGCTAACTCAATCCGAAATATTGTGAAAGCCTCTGTGTTTGTGTTTTCTGGATATTATCGATGGACTTTATGGTTTTGAATTTTTTATCAGGGAACATTTTATTTTGAGCTTGGATACAGTAATTAGTTCCACATGGAGACACCAGCTCTACATATTCGTATTTTCTAGGGAGAAAGCTAGAGGAACTCGGCAAACAAACATGATATTTCTGTTTGTATACATGACATTTTATGCACTTGCCTAACGAAAAGACCTTGCTTTTCTCCAGAACCATTTTTGCTGTGATATTCTTGGTCCATTGCATACGAAATCCACACGACTTTGTGCGCATATGACTGGATGAAACCAGAAATATCCGGTTGTGTTTTGGCTAACTCAATCCGAACTATTGTCAAAACCTCTGTGTTTGTGTTTTCTGGATATTATAGATGGACTTTATTGTTTTGTATGCTTTTTATTGGGAAACATTTAACTTTGAGCTTGGAAACAGTAATTGGTTCCACATGGAGACACAAGCTCTACATATTCGTATTTCCTAGGTAGAAAGCTAGAGGAACTACGGCAAACAAACATGATATTTCTGTTTGTCTAGATGACATTTTATGCACTGGCCTAACGAAAAGACTTTCCTTTTCCCCAAAACCATTTTTACTGTGATTTTCTCGGTCCATTGCATACGAATTCCACACCAGTTTATCCGGATATGTCTGGATGAAACCAGAAATATCCGGTTGTGTTTTGGCTAATTCAATCCGAAATATTGTTACAGCCTCTGTGTTTGTGTTTACTTTATATTATCAATGGACTTTATTGTTTTGAATGTTTTTTATCGGGGAACATTTTATTTTGAGCTTGGATACAGTAATTGGTTCCACATGGAGACACCAGCTCTACATATTCGTATTTCCTAGGGAGAAAGCTAGAGGAACTGCGGCAATCAAACATGATATTTCTGTTTGTATAGATGACATTTTATGCACTTGCCTAACAAAAAGACTTTGCTTTTCTTCAAAAGCATTTGTACTCTGACTTTCTCAGCCCATTGCATAAGAATTTCGCACCAGTTTGTCCGCATATGACTGGATGAAACCAGAAATATCCGGTTGTGTTTTGGCTAACTCAATCCGAAATATTGTGAAAGCCTCTGTGTTTGTGTTTTCTGGATATTATCAATGGACTTTATGGTTTTGAATTTTTTATCAGGGAACATTTCATTTTGTACCATTGAAACACTAATTGGTTCCACATGGGGACACCAGCTCTACACATTCCTATTTCTAGGGTGAAAGCTAGAGGAACTGCGGCAATCAAACATGATATTTCTGTTTGTATAGATGACATTTTATGCACTTGCCTAACGAAAAGACTTTGCTTTTCTCCAGAACTATTTTTGCTGTGATTTTCTTGATCCATAGCATACGAAATCCACACGACTTTGTGCGCATATGACTGGAGGAAACCAGAAATATCCAGTTGTGTTTTGGCTAACTCAATCCGAACTATTGTCAAAACCTCTGTGTTTGTGTTTTCTGGATATTATAGATGGACTTTATTGTTTTGAATGTTTTTATCAGGGAACATTTTATTTTGAGCTTGGATACAGTAATTGGTCCACATGGAAACACCAGCTCTGCACATTCCTATTTCTAGGTAGAAAGCTAGAGGAACTGCGGCAATCAAACCTGATATTTCTGTTTGTCTAGATTACATTTTATGCACTTGTCTAACAAAAATACTTTGCTTTTCTCCAAAACAATATTTACTGTGATTTTCTCGGTCCATTGCATATGAATTCCACACCAGTTCATCCGGATATGTCTGGATGAAACCAGAAATATCCGATTGTGTTTTGGCTAATTCAATCCGAAATATTGTTACAGCCACTGTGTTTGTGTTTACTTTATATTATCAATGGTCTTTATTGTTTTGAATGTTTTTTCTCGGGGAACATTCAATTTTGTGCCTGGATACAGTAATTGGTTCCACATGGAGACACCAGCTCTACATATTCGTATTTTCTAGGGAGAAAGCTAGAGGAACTGTGGTAATCAAACATGATATTTCTGTTTGTATAGATGACATTTTATGCACTTGCCTAACAAAAAGACTTTGCTTTTCTTCAAAAGCATTTGTACTCTGATTTTCTCAGCCCATTGCATAAGAATTTCGCACCAGTTTGTCCGCATATGACTGGATGAAACCAGAAATATCCGGTTGTGTTTTGGCTAACTCAATCCGAAATATTGTGAAAGACTCTGTGTTTGTGTTTTCTGGATATTATCAATGGACTTTATGGTTTTGAATTTTTTATCAGGGAACATTTCATTTTGTACCGTTGAAACACTAATTGGTTCATCATGGGGACACCAGCTCTACACATTTCTATTTCTAAGGAGAAAGCTAGATGAACCGTGGTAAACAAACATGATATTTCTGTTTGTATAGATGACATTTTATGCACTTGCCTAACGAAAAGACTTTGCTTTTCTCCAAAACCATTTTTACTGTGATTTTTTCGGTCCATTGCATCCGAATTCCACACCAGTTTGTCCGGATATGACTGGATGAAACCAGAAATATCCGGTTGTGTTTTGGCTAACTCAATCCGAAATATTGTGAAAGCCTCTGTGTTTGTGTTTTCTGGATATTATCGATGGACTTTATGGTTTTGAATTTTTTATCAGGGAACATTTCATTTTGTACCGTTGAAACACGAATTGGTTCATCATGGGGACACCAGCTCTACACATTCCTATTTCTAAGGAGAAAGCTACATGAACTGTGGTAAACAAACATGATATTTCTGTTTGTATAGATGACATTTTATGCACTTGCCTAACAAAAAGACTTTGCTTTTCTTCAAAAGCATTTGTAATCTGATTTTCTCAGCCCATTGCATAAGAATTTCGCACCAGTTTGTCCGGATATGACTGGATGAAACCAGAAATATCCGGTTTTGTTTTGGCTAACTCAATCCCAAATATTGCTACAGCTTCTGTGTTTGTGTTTACTGGATGTTATCAATGGACTTTATTGTTTTGAATGTTTTTTATCGGGGAACATTTTATTTTGAGCTTGGATACAGTAATTGGTTCCACATGGAGACACCAGCTCTACACATTCCTATTTCTAGGGTGAAAGCTAGAGGAACTGCGGCAATCAAACATGATATTTCTGTTTGTATAGATGACATTTTATGCACTTGCCTAACGAAAAGACTGCTTTTCTCCAAAACGATTTTTACTGTGATTTTTTCGGTCCATTGCATCCGAATTCCACACCAGTTTGTCCCGATATGACTGGATGAAACCGGAAATATCCGGTTGTGTTTTGGCTAACTCAATCCCAGATATTGCTACAGCCTCTGTGTTTGTGTTTACTGGATATTATCAATGGACTTTATAGTTTTTAATGTTTTTTATCCGGGAACATTTTGTTTTGAGCTTGGATACAGTAATTAGTTCCACATGGAGACACCAGCTCTACATATTCGTATTTTCTAGGGAGAAAGCTAGAGGAACTGCGGCAATCAAACGTTATATTTCTGTTTGTATAGATGACATTTTATGCACTTGCCTAACGAAAAGACCTTGCTTTTCTCCAGAACCATTTTTGCTGTGATTTTCTTGATCCATAGCATACGAAATCCACACGACTTTGTGCGCATATGACTGGATGAAACCAGAAATATCCAGTTGTGTTTTGGCTAACTCAATCCGAACTATTGTCAAAACCTCTGTGTTTGTGTTTTCTGGATATTATAGATGGACTTTATTGTTTTGAATGTTTTTATCAGGGAACATTTTATTTTGAGCTTGGAAACACCAATTGGTTCATCATGGGGACACCAGCTCTACATATTCGTATTTTCTAGGGAGAAAGCTCGAGGAACTGCGGCAAACAAACATGATATTTCTGTTTCTATAGATGACATTTTATGCACTTGCCTAACGAAAAGACTTTGCTTTTCTCCAAAACCATTTTTACTGTGATTTTCTCGGTCCATTGCATACGAATTCCACAACAGTTTGACCGGATATGAAGGGTGAAAACGGAAACATCCGGTTTTGTTATAGCTAACTCAATCCCAGATATCGCTACATCCTCTGTGTTTGTGTTTTCTGGATATTATCCACGGACTTTATTGTTTTGAATGCTTTTTTAACGGGGAACATTTTATTTTGAGCTTGGATACAGTAATTGGTTCCACATGGAGACACCAGCTCTACATATTCGTATTTTCTATGGAGAAAGCTAGATGAACTGCGGCAATCAAACATGATATTTCTGTTTGTCTAGATGACATTTTATGCACTTGCCTAACAAAAAGACTTTGCTTTTCTCCAAAACCATTTTTACTGTGATTTTCTCGGTCCATTGCATACGATTTCCACACCAGTTTATCCGGATATGTCTGGATGAAACCAGAAATATGCGGTTGTGTTTTGGCTAATTCAATCCGAAATATTGTTACAGCCTCTGTGTTTGTGTTTACTTTATATTATCAATGGACTTTATTGTTTTGAATGTTTTTTTAACGGGGAACATTCTATTTTGAGCTTGGATACAGTAATTGGTTTCACATGGAGACACCAGCTCTACATATTCGTATTTCCTAGGGAGAAAGCTCGAGGAACTGCGGCAATCAAACATGATATTTCTGTTTGTATAGATGACATTTTATGCACTTGCCTAACAAAAAGACTTTGCTTTTCTTCAAAAGCATTTGTACTCTGATTTTCTCAGCCCATTGCATAAGAATTTCGCACCAGTTTGTCCGCATATGACTGGATGAAACCAGAAATATCCGGTTGTGTTTTGGCTAACTCAATCCGAAATATTGTGAAAGCCTCTGTGTTTGTGTTTTCTGGATATTATCGATGGACTTTATGGTTTTGAATTTTTTATCAGGGAACATTTTATTTTGAGCTTGGATACAGTAATTAGTTCCACATGGAGACACCAGCTCTACATATTCGTATTTTCTAGGGAGAAAGCTCGAGAAACTGCGGCAAACAAACATGATATTTCTGTTTGTATAGATGACATTTTATGCACTTGCCTAACGAAAAGACCTTGCTTTTCTCCAGAACCATTTTTGCTGTGATTTTCTTGGTCCATTGCATACGAAATCCACACGACTTTGTGCGCATATGACTGGATGAAACCAGAAATATCCGGTTGTGTTTTGGCTAACTCAATCCGAACTATTGTCAAAACCTCTGTGTTTGTGTTTTCTGGATATTATAGATGGACTTTATTGTTTTGAATGTTTTTATCAGGGAACATTTTATTTTGAGCTTGGAAACACCAATTGGTTCATCATGGGGACACCAGCTCTACATATTCCTATTTTCTAGGGAGAAAGCTCGAGAAACTGCGGCAAACAAACATGATATTTCTGTTTCTATAGATGACATTTTATGCACTTGCCTAACGAAAAGACTTTGCTTTTCTCCAAAACCATTTTTCCTGTGATTTTCTCGGTCCATTGCATACGAATTCCACAACAGTTTGACCGGATATGAAGGGGTGAAACCGGAAATATCCGGTTGTGTTTTGGCTAACTCAATCCGAACTATTGTCAAAAAGTCTGTGTTTGTGATTTCTGGACATTATCAATGGACTTTATTGTTTTGTATGCTTTTTATTGGGAAACATTTAACTTTGAGCTTGGAAACAGTAATTGGTTCCACATGGAGACACAAGCTCTACATATTCGTATTTCCTAGGTAGAAAGCTAGAGGAACTACGGCAAACAAACATGATATTTCTGTTTGTCTAGATGACATTTTATGCACTGGCCTAACGAAAAGACTTTCCTTTTCCCCAAAACCATTTTTACTGTGATTTTCTCGGTCCATTGCATACGAATTCCACACCAGTTTATCCGGATATGACTGGATGAAACCAGAAATATCCGGTTTTGTTTTGGCTAACTCAATCCCAGATATTGCTACAGCTTCTGTGTTTGTGTTTACTGGATGTTATCAATGGACTTTATTGTTTTGAATGTTTTTTATCGGGGAACATTTTATTTTGAGCTTGGATACAGTAATTGGTTCCACATGGAGACACCAGCTCTACACATTCCTATTTGTAGGGTGAAAGCTAGAGGAACTGCGGCAATCAAACATGATATTTCTGTTTGTATAGATGACATTTTATGCACTTGCCTAACGAAAAGACTGCTTTTCTCCAAAACGATTTTTACTCTGATTTTTTCGGTCCATTGCATCCGAATTCCACACCAGTTTGTCCCGATATGACTGGATGAAACCGGAAATATCCGGTTGTGTTTTGGCTAACTCAATCCCAGATATTGCTACAGCCTCTGTGTTTGTGTTTACTGGATATTATCAATGGACTTTATGGTTTTTAATGTTTTTTATGCGGGAACATTTTGTTTTGAGCTTGGATACAGTAATTAGTTCCACATGGAGACACCAGCTCTACATATTCGTATTTTCTAGGGAGAAAGCTAGAGGAACTGCGGCAATCAAACGTTATATTTCTGTTTGTATAGATGACATTTTATGCACTTGCCTAACGAAAAGACCTTGCTTTTCTCCAGAACCATTTTTGCTGTGATTTTCTTGATCCATAGCATACGAAATCCACACGACTTTGTGCGCATATGACTGGATGAAACCAGAAATATCCAGTTGTGTTTTGGCTAACTCAATCCGAACTATTGTCAAAACCTCTGTGTTTGTGTTTTCTGGATATTATAGATGGACTTTATTGTTTTGAATGTTTTTATCAGGGAACATTTTATTTTGAGCTTGGAAACACCAATTGGTTCATCATGGGGACACCAGCTCTACATATTCGTATTTTCTAGGGAGAAAGCTCGAGGAACTGCGGCAAACAAACATGATATTTCTGTTTCTATAGATGACATTTTATGCACTTGCCTAAGGAAAAGACTTTGCTTTTCTCCAAAACCAATTTTACTGTGATTTTCTCGGTCCATTGCATACGAATTCCACAACAGTTTGACCGGATATGAAGGGTGAAAACGGAAACATCCGGTTTTGTTATAGCTAACTCAATCCCAGATATCGCTACATCCTCTGTGTTTGTGTTTTCTGGATATTATCCACGGACTTTATTGTTTTGAATGCTTTTTTAACGGGGAACATTTTATTTTGAGCTTGGATACAGTAATTGGTTCCACATGGAGACACCAGCTCTACATATTCGTATTTTCTATGGAGAAAGCTAGATGAACTGCGGCAATCAAACATGATATTTCTGTTTGTCTAGATGACATTTTATGCACTTGCCTAACAAAAAGACTTTGCTTTTCTCCAAAACCATTTTTACTGTGATTTTCTCGGTCCATTGCATACGATTTCCACACCAGTTTGTCTGGATATGACTGGATGAAACCGGAAATATCTGGTTGTGTTTTGGCTAATTCAATCCGAACTATTGTCAAAACCTCTGTGTTTGTGATTTCTGGACATTATCAATGGACTTTATTGTTTTGTATGCTTTTTATTGGGAAACATTTAACTTTGAGCTTGGAAACAGTAATTGGTTCCACATGGAGACACAAGCTCTACATATTCGTATTTCCTAGGTAGAAAGCTAGAGGAACTGCGGCAAACAAACATGATATTTCTGTTTGTCTAGATGACATTTTATGCACTGGCCTAACGAAAAGACTTTCCTTTTCCCCAAAACCATTTTTACTGTGATTTTCTCGGTCCATTGCATACGAATTCCACACCAGTTTATCCGGATATGTCTGGATGAAACCAGAAATATGCGGTTGTGTTTTGGCTAATTCAATCCGAAATATTGTTACAGCCTCTGTGTTTGTGTTTACTTTATATTATCAATGGACTTTATTGTTTTGAATGTTTTTTTAACGGGGAACATTCTATTTTGAGCTTGGATACAGTAATTGGTTCCACATGGAGACACCAGCTCTACATATTCGTATTTCCTAGGGAGAAAGCTAGAGGAACTGCGGCAATCAAACATGATATTTCTGTTTGTATAGATGACATTTTATGCACTTGCCTAACAAAAAGACTTTGCTTTTCTTCAAAAGCATTTGTACTCTGATTTTCTCAGCCCATTGCATAAGAATTTCGCACCAGTTTGTCCGCATATGACTGGATGAAACCAGAAATATCCGGTTGTGTTTTGGCTAACTCAATCCGAAATATTGTGAAAGCCTCTGTGTTTGTGTTTTCTGGATATTATCGATGGACTTTATGGTTTTGAATTTTTTATCAGGGAACATTTTATTTTGAGCTTGGATACAGTAATTAGTTCCACATGGAGACACCAGCTCTACATATTCGTATTTTCTAGGGAGAAAGCTAGAGGAACTCGGCAAACAAACATGATATTTCTGTTTGTATAGATGACATTTTATGCACTTGCCTAACGAAAAGACCTTGCTTTTCTCCAGAACCATTTTTGCTGTGATTTTCTTGGTCCATTGCATACGAAATCCACACGACTTTGTGCGCATATGACTGGATGAAACCAGAAATATCCGGTTGTGTTTTGGCTAACTCAATCCGAACTATTGTCAAAACCTCTGTGTTTGTGTTTTCTGGATATTATAGATGGACTTTATTGTTTTGAATGTTTTTATCAGGGAACATTTAATTTTGTGGTTGGAAACACCTATTGGTTCATCATGATGACACCAGCTCTACATATTCCTATTTTCTAGGGAGAAAGCTCGAGAAACTGCGGCAAACAAACATGATATTTCTGTTTCTATAGATGACATTTTATGCACTTGCCTAACGAAAAGACTTTGCTTTTCTCCAAAACCATTTTTCCTGTGATTTTCTCGGTCCATTGCATACGAATTCCACAACAGTTTGACCGGATATGAAGGGGTGAAACCGGAAATATCCGGTTGTGTTTTGGCTAACTCAATCCGAACTATTGTCAAAAAGTCTGTGTTTGTGATTTCTGGACATTATCAATGGACTTTATTGTTTTGTATGCTTTTTATTGGGAAACATTTAACTTTGAGCTTGGAAACAGTAATTGGTTCCACATGGAGACACAAGCTCTACATATTCGTATTTCCTAGGTAGAAAGCTAGAGGAACTACGGCAAACAAACATGATATTTCTGTTTGTCTAGATGACATTTTATGCACTGGCCTAACGAAAAGACTTTCCTTTTCCCCAAAACCATTTTTACTGTGATTTTCTCGGTCCATTGCATACGAATTCCACACCAGTTTATCCGGATATGTCTGGATGAAACCAGAAATATCCGGTTGTGTTTTGGCTAACTCACTCCGAACTATTGTCAAAACCTCTGTGTTTGTGTTTTCTGGATATTATAGATGGACTTTATTGTTTTGAATGTTTTTATCAGGGAACATTTAATTTTGTGGTTGGAAACACCTATTGGTTCATCATGATGACACCAGCTCTACATATTCCTATTTTCTAGGGAGAAAGCTCGAGAAACTGCGGCAAACAAACATGATATTTCTGTTTCTATAGATGACATTTTATGCACTTGCCTAACGAAAAGACTTTGCTTTTCTCCAAAACCATTTTTCCTGTGATTTTCTCGGTCCATTGCATACGAATTCCACAACAGTTTGACCGGATATGAAGGGGTGAAACCGGAAATATCCGGTTGTGTTTTGGCTAACTCAATCCGAACTATTGTCAAAAAGTCTGTGTTTGTGATTTCTGGACATTATCAATGGACTTTATTGTTTTGTATGCTTTTTATTGGGAAACATTTAACTTTGAGCTTGGAAACAGTAATTGGTTCCACATGGAGACACAAGCTCTACATATTCGTATTTCCTAGGTAGAAAGCTAGAGGAACTACGGCAAACAAACATGATATTTCTGTTTGTCTAGATGACATTTTATGCACTGGCCTAACGAAAAGACTTTCCTTTTCCCCAAAACCATTTTTACTGTGATTTTCTCGGTCCATTGCATACGAATTCCACACCAGTTTATCCGGATATGTCTGGATGAAACCAGAAATATCCGGTTGTGTTTTGGCTAATTCAATCCGAAATATTGTTACAGCCTCTGTGTTTGTGTTTACTTTATATTATCAATGGACTTTATTGTTTTGAATGTTTTTTATCGGGGAACATTTTATTTTGAGCTTGGATACAGTAATTGGTTCCACATGGAGACACCAGCTCTACATATTCGTATTTCCTAGGGAGAAAGCTAGAGGAACTGCGGCAATCAAACATGATATTTCTGTTTGTATAGATGACATTTTATGCACTTGCCTAACAAAAAGACTTTGCTTTTCTTCAAAAGCATTTGTACTCTGACTTTCTCAGCCCACTGCATAAGAATTTCGCACCAGTTTGTCCGCATATGACTGGATGAAACCAGAAATATCCGGTTGTGTTTTGGCTAACTCAATCCGAAATATTGTGAAAGCCTCTGTGTTTGTGTTTTCTGGATATTATCAATGGACTTTATGGTTTTGAATTTTTTATCAGGGAACATTTCATTTTGTACCATTGAAACACTAATTGGTTCCACATGGGGACACCAGCTCTACACATTCCTAATTCTAGGGTGAAAGCTAGAGGAACTGCGGCAATCAAACATGATATTTCTGTTTGTATAGATGACATTTTATGCACTTGCCTAACGAAAAGACTTTGCTTTTCTCCAGAACCATTTTTGCTGTGATTTTCTTGATCCATAGCATACGAAATCCACACGACTTTGTGCGCATATGACTGGAGGAAACCAGAAATATCCAGTTGTGTTTTGGCTAACTCAATCCGAACTATTGTCAAAACCTCTGTGTTTGTGTTTTCTGGATATTATCAAGGGACTTTATGTTTTAGAATGAATTTCAGTAGAAGAAATTTTGTTCTGTGCTGGAAAAGCTAAGTGCTTCCATATGCAGGCCCAACGTGTTCACATTCGTGTTTTCTCAGCAGAAAACTAGAGCAATCGTTGCAAACAAACATGATATTGATGTTTGCAAACATACTTTTTATCCACTTGGCCAAGAAAAAGAGTTTGCTTTTCTCCAAAACCAGTTTGAGGGTGATTTTCTGAGTCCATTACATACAGTTCCACAACACTTTTCGGATATGACTGGACGAAACCAGAGATATCCTCTAGTGTAATAGCTAACTCAATCCCACATCTTGCTACAGGCTCTGCTTTGTGTTTTTTTGATATTATCAATGGACTTTATGGTTTTGAATGAATTGAAGCAGGGAATATTTTCTTTGGTGCTGGGAAACACTAATTGGCTACACATGGAGACACAAACTCAACACATTCCTGCTCTCTAAGCTGAAAACTACAGCAATTGCTGCAAACAAACATGATATTTGTGTTTGTGTAGATGACATTTTATGCACTTGCCTAAGAAAATATTTTGCTACTCCCCAAAACCAGTTTGAATGTGATTATCTGAGTCCATTGCATACCAGTTCCACAACACTTTGTGTAGATATGACTGGATGATACCAGAAATCTCCTCTTGTGTTATGGCTTATTCAATCCCAGATCTTGCTACAACCTCTGTGTTTGTGTTTTCTGGATATTATCAAGGGACTTTACGATTTAAAATGAATTTCAGTAGAGGAAAATTTTTTTATGCTGCAAATGCTAAGTGCTTCCATATGCAGGCCCAACGTGTTCACATTTGTGTTTTCTACGCAGAAAGCTAGAGCAATCTTTGCAAACAAACATGATATTTTTATTTGCAAACATGACTTTTTATTTATCCACTTGGCCAAGAAAAAGAGTTTGCTATTCTCCAAAACTAGTGTGAGGGTGATTTTCTGAGTCCATTGCATACAAGTTCCACAACCCTTTGTCCGGATATGACCTGCTGAAACCAGAAATATCCTCTTGTATTATGGCTAACTCAATCCCAGATCTTGCTACAGGCTCTGCTTTGTGTTTTTTGATATTATCAATGGACTTTATGGTTTTGAATGAATTGAAGCAGGGAATATTTTCTTTGGTGCTGGGAAACAGTAATTCGTTCCACATGGAGACACAAACTCAACATATTCATGCTCTCTAGGCAGAAAATTACAGCAATTGCTGCAAACTAACATGATATTTGTGTTTGTGTAGATGACATTTTATGCACTTGCCTAAGAAAATACTTTGTATTCTCCAAAACCAGTTTGACTTGATTATCTGAGTCCATTGCATACCAGTCCCACAGCACTTTGTCCAGATATGACAGGATGAAACCTGAAATATCCTCTTGTGTTACGGCGTACTCAATCCCAGATCTTGCTACAACCTCTATGTTTGTGTTTTCTGGATATTATCAATGGACTTTACGTTTTAGAGTGAATTTCAGTAGAGGAAATTTTGTTTTGTGCTGGAAAAGCTAAGTGCTTCCATATGCAGGCCCTACGTGTTCACATTTGTGTTTTCTACGCAGAAAGCTAGAGCAATCATTGCAAACAAACAGGATATTGATGTTTGCAAACATGACTTTTTATCCACTTGGCCAAGAAAAAGTGTTTGCTTTTCTCCAAAACAGTTTGAGGGTGATTTTTCTGAATCCATTGCATACCAGTTCCACAACCCTTTGCCCGGAAATGACTGGATGAAACCAGAAATATCATCTTTTGTTATGGCTAACTCAATCCCAGATCTTGCTACAGGCTCTGCTTTGTGTTTTTTGATATTATCAATGGACTTTATGGTTTTGAATGAATTTAAGCAGAGAATATTTTCTTTGGTGCTGGGAAACACTAATTAGGTCCACATGGAGACACAAACTCAACACATTCTTGCTGTCTAGGCAGAAAACTACAGCAATTGCTGCAAACTAACATGATATTTGTGTTTGTGTAGATGACATTTGATGCACTTGCCTAAGAAAATACTTTGCTATTCCCCAAATCCAGTTTGACTGTGATTATCTGAGTCCATTGCATACCAGTTCCACAACACTTTGTGTAGATATGACTGGATGATACCAGAAATATCCTCTTGTGTTACGGCTTACTCAATCCCAGATCTTGCTACAACCTCTGTGTTTGTGTTTTCTGGATATTATCAATGGACTTTACGATTTAAAATGAATTTCAGTAGAGGAAATTTTTTTTATGCTGCAAATGCTAAGTGCTTCCATATGCAGGCCCAACGTGTTCACATTTGTGTTTTCTAGGCTGAAAGCTAGAGCAGTCGTTGCAAACAAACAGGATATTTTTATTTGTAAACGTGACTTTTTATTTATCCGCTTGGCCAAGAAAAAGAGTTTGCTTTTCTCCAAAACCAGTTTGAGGGTGATTTTCTGAGTCCATTGCATACCAGTTGCACAATACTTTCTCCGGAAATGACTGGATGAAACCAGAAATATCATCTTTTGTTATGGCTAACTCAATCCCAGATCTTTCTACAACCTCTGTGTTTGTGTTTTCTGGATATTATCAATGGACCTTATGTTTTAGAATGAATTGAAGGAGGGAATATTTTCTTTGGTGCTGGGAAACACTAATTAGTTCCACATGGAGACACAAACTCAACACATTCGTGCTGTCTAGGCAGAAAACTACAGCAATTGCTGAAAAACAAACATGATATTTGTGTTGGTGTAGATGACATTTTATGCACTTGCCTAAGAAAATATTTTGCTATTCTCCCAAACCAGTTTGACTGTGATTATCTGAGTCCATTGCATACCAGTTCCACAGCACTTTGTCCGGATATGCCTGGATGAAAGCAGAAATATCCTCTTGTGTTATGGCTCACTCAATCCCAGATCTTGCTACCAACTCTGTGTTTGTGTTTTCTGGATATTATTGATGCACCTTATTGTTTTGAATGCTTTTTATCAGGGAATATTTTACTTTATACTGGGAAACTCAAATTGGTTCCACATGGAGACAACAGCTCTACACATTCGTATTTTCTAGGAGAATGCTAGATGAACTGTGGGAAACAAAGATCATATTTCTGATTGTATACATGATATTTTATGCACTTGCCTAACGAAATGACTTTGCTTTCTTCCAAAACCATTTTCACTGTGATTTTCTCAGTCAATTGCATACGAATTCCGCACCACTTTGTCCAGATATGAGTGGATGAAACCGGAAATATCCGGTTTTGCTTTAGCTAACCCAATCCCAGATATTGCGACAGCCACTGTGTTTGTATTTTCTAGATATTATCGATGGACTTTATTGTTTTGAAAGTTTTTTTTTATCAGTTAACATTTAATTGTGTGATATGAAACACTAATTCGTTCTACATGGGGCCACCAGCTCTACACATTCGTATTTTCTAGGGGGAAAGCAAGAGGAACTTTGGCAAACAAACATGATATTTCTGTTTGTATAGATGACATTTTGTGCACTTGCCTAACGAAATGTCTTTGCTTTTCTCCAAAACCATTTTTTACTGTGATTTTCTCGGTCCATTGCATACGAATTCCACACCAGTTTGTCCAGATATGAGTGGATGTAACCGGAAATATCCGGTTGTGTTTTGGCTAACTTATTCCCAGATATTGCTACAGGTTCTGTGTTTGTGTTTTCTGGATATTATCGATACACTTTATTGTTTTGAATGTTTTTTATCAGGGCATATTTTATTTTGTACTGGGAAACTCTAATTCGTTCCACATGGAGACACCAGCTCTACACATTCTTATTTTCTAGGAGAATGCTAGAGGATCTGTTGCAAACAAACATGATATTTCTGATTGTATACATGATATTTTATGCAATTGCCTAACAAAAAGACTTTGGTTTTTTCCAAAACCTTTTTCACTGTGATTTTCTCAGCCCATTGCATACGAATTCCACACCACTTTGTCCGCATATGACTGGATGAAACCGGAAATATCCGGTTTTGCTTTGGAGAACCCAATCGCAGATATTGCGACAGCTCCTATGTTTGTGTTTTCTGGATATTATTGATGGACTTTATTTTTTTCAATGTTTTTTATCAGGAAATATTTAATTTTATACTTGGAAATACTAATTGATTCCACATGGAGACACTCGCTCTACACATTCGTATTTTCTAAGGAGAAAGCTAGAGAAACAGCGGGAAACAAACATGATATTTCATTTTGTATAGGTGACATTTTCTGCACTTGCCTAATGAAAAGACTTGCTTTTCTCCAAAATCATTTTTATTGTGATGTTCCCGGTCTGTTGTATATGAATTACACACCACTTTGTCCGTATATGACTGGATGAATCCAGAAATATCCGGTTGTGTTTTGGCTAATTCAATCCCACATATTGCGACAGCCACTGTGTTTGTGTTTTCTGGATATTATCGATGGTCTTTAACGTTTTGAATGTTTTTTATGAGGAAACATTTAGTTTTGAACTTGGAAACAATAGTTGGTTCAACATAGAGACACCAGCTCTACACATTCGTATTTTCTATGGAGAAAGTAAGAGGATCTGTGGCAAACAAAGATGATATTTTTGTTTGTATAGATGACATTATAAGCACTGTTTTTTTATCTGGGGACATTTTATTTTGTACCCTAGAAAAACTAGTTGACTCCACATGGAGACACAAGCTCTACACATTCATATTTTCAAGGGAGGAAGCTAGAGGAACTGCGGGAAACAAAGACGATATTTCTGTTTCTTTAGATAACATTTTGTGAACTTGCTGAAGGAAAAGTCATTGCTTTTCTCCAAAACCATTTTTACTATGACTATCTCGGTCCATTGCATACGAATTCCACACCATTTTGTCCGGGTATGAATTTATGAAAACAGAAATATCCGGTTGTGTTTTTTATCATGGTCATTTAATTTTGTGCTGGGAAAAACTTGATGAGTCCATATGGAGACCCCACCTCTGCAAATTTGAATTTTCTAGGGAGAAAGCTAGATGAACTGCGGCAAACAATTATGATATTTCTGTTTGTATAGATGACATTTTATGCAGTTGCCTAATGAAAAGACTTTGCTTTTCTACAAAACCATATTTATTGTGATTTTTCTGTCCATTGTATATGAATTCCACCCCACTTTGTCCGGATATGCCTGGATGAAACCAGAAATATCCGGGCGTGTTTTGGCTCACTCAATTCCAGATATAGCTTTAGCCTCTGTGTTTCTGTTTTCCGGATATTATCGACTTTATGTTTTGAATGTTTTTTTTTATCAGTGAACATTTAATTTTGTGCTGGGAAACACTAATTGACTCCACATGGAGACACCAGCTCTACACATTCGTATTTTCTAGGCAGAAATCCAGAGGAACTGTGGCAAACAAACATGATATTTCTGTTTGTATAGATGACATTTTATGCACGTCCCTAACGAAAAGAGTTTGCTTTCCTTCAAAACCATCTTTACTGTGATTTTCTCTGTCCATTGCATACGAACTCCGCACCACTTTGTCCGGAAATAACTGGATAAAAGCAGAAATATCTGGTTGTGTTTTGATAACTGAATTCCAGATATTGGGACAACCACTATGTTTATGTTTTCTGGATATTATCAATGGATTTATGGTTTTGAATGCTTTTTTTTCATCAGGGATCCTTTAATTTTGTGCTTGGAAACTCTAATTGGTTCCACATGGAGTCACCAGCTCTACACATTCGTATTTTCTACGGAGAAAGCTAGAGGAATTTCGGCAAACAAGCATGATATTTCTGTTTGTATAGATGACATTTTATGCACTTGCCTAACGAAAAGACTTTGCTTTTCTCCAATACCATTTTTACTGTGATTTTCTAGGCCCATTGCATACGAATTCCACACTACTTTGTCTGGATATGACTGGATGAAACCAGAAATATCCAGTTGTGTTTTGGCTAATTCAATCCCAGATATTGTGACAGCCTCTGTGTTTCTGTTTTCTGGATATTATCGATGGACTTTATTGTTTTGAATGTTTTTTATCAGGTAACATTTAATTTTTTGCTTGGAAACACTGATTGGCTCCACATGGATAACCCAGATCTACACATTCGTATTTTCTAGGGAGAGAGCTAGAGGAACTGCGGCAAACAAACATGACATTTCTGTTTTTATAGATGAAATTTTATGCACTTGCCTCAGGAAAACACTTTGCTGTCCTCCAAAACCATTTTTACTGTGATTTTCTCGGTGCATTGCATATGAATTCCACAACAGTTTGACCGGATATGACTGGATGAAACTAGAAATATCCGGTTTTGTTTGGCTGTATCAATTCCAGAGATTACGACAGCAACTATGTATGTGTTTTCCGGACATTATTAACAGACTTTATTTTTTTGAATGTTTTTTATCAGAGAACATTTAATTTTGTGCATGGAAATACTAATTGGTTCCACATGGAGACACCAGCTTTAAACATTCGTATTTTCTAGTAAGAAAGTTAGAGAAACTGCGGCAAACAAACATATTTCTGTTTGTGAAGATGAGATTGAAGAACTTGCCTAACGAAAAGACTTGCATTCCTCCCAAAAAATTTTTACTCTGATTTTCTTGGTCCATTACATATGAATTGCACACCACTTTGTCCGGATATGGCTGGATGAAACCAGAAATATCCAGTTGTGTTTTGGCTAACTCAATCCCAGATATTGTGAAAGCCTCTGTGTTTGTGTTTTCTGGATACTATCCACTGACTTTATTGTTTTAAATGTTTTTTTTATCAGGTAACATTTAATTTTGTGCTTGGAAACTCTAATTGGTTCCACATGGAGACACCAGCTCTACACATTCGTATTTTGTAGGTAGAAAGCTAGAGGAACTGCGGCAAACAAACATGATATTTCTGGTTTTGTAGGTGATATTTTATGCACTTGCCTAATGAAAAGACTTTGCTTTTCTCCAAAACCATGTTTACTGTGATATTCTCAGTCCATTGCATATGGATGCCACACCACTTTGTCCGGTTATGAATGAATGAATACAGAAATATGCAGTTATGTTTTGGCTAACTCAATCCCAGCTATTGCGAAGCCATTGTGTTTGTGTTTTCTGGATATTATCGACAGACTGTATTGTTTTGAATGTTTCTTATCAGGGAACATTTAATTTTGTACTTGGAAACACTGCTTGGTTTCACATGGAGACACCAGCTATACACAATTTTAATATCTAGGGAGAAAGCTAGAGGAACTGCGGAAAACAAACATGATATTTCTGTTTGTATACATGACATTTTATGCACATGCCTAATGAAAATCTTTGCTTTTCTCCAAAACCATTTTTACTATGATTTTTTCGGTCCGTTGTTTACGAATTCCACACCACTCTGTCCAGATATGACTGGATGAAACCAGAAATAACTGGTTGTGTTTTGGCTAACTCAATCCCAGATATTGCTAAAGCCTCTGAGTTTGTGTTTTCTGCATATTATCGATGGACTTTATTGTTTTGGATGTTTTTTATCTGAGAACATTTAATTTTGTGCTTGGAATCATGAATTGGTTCCAAATGGAGAAATCAGCTCTATACAGTCGTATTTTCTAGGGAGAGAGCTAGAGGATCTGCGGCAAACAAACATGATATTTCTGTTTTTATAGATGGCATTTTATGCATTTGGCTAATGAAAAGTCTTTGCTTTTCTCCAAAACCATTTTTCTGTGATTTTCTCAGTCAATTTCATACGAATTCCACAACACTTTGTGCAGATATGACTGGATGAAACCAGTAATATCTGGTTTTGTTTTAGCTAACTCAATCCCAGATATTGCTACATCCTCTGTGTTTGTGTTTTCTGGATATTATCAACTGACTTTTTGTTTTGAATGTTTCTTATCAGGGAACATTTAATTTTGTGCTGGGAAACACTAATTGTTTCCACATGGAGTCACCAGCTCTACACATTTGTACTTTCTATGTAGAGAGCTAGAGGAACTGCAGCAAACAAATATGATATTTCTGTTTGTATCGATATTTTATGCACTTGCCTAAATAAATAACTGTGCTTTTCTCCAAAACCATTTTTACTGTGATTGTCTTTGCCCATTGCTTACGAATTCCACACAACTTTGTTCGGATATGACTGGATGAAACCAGAAATTTCCGGTTGTGTTTTGGCTAACTCACTCCCAGATTTTGCGACACCCTCTCTGTTTGTGTTTTCTGGATATTATCGATGGACTTTATGGTTTTGAATATTCTTTATCAGGGAACATTTAATTTTGTGCTGGGAAATATTAATTGTTTCCACATGGTGACATCAGCTGTACACATTTGTATTTTCTAGGGAGAAAGCTAGAGGAACTGCAGTAAACAATCATGATATGAATGTATATGTTACCTTTTATGCACTTGCCTAACAAAAAGACTTTGCTTTTCTCCAAAACCATTTTTACTGTGATTGTCTGTGTCCACTGTATCCGAATTCCACACCACTTTGTCAGGATATGTCTGGATGAAACTAGCAATATCCAGTTTTGTTTTGGTTAACTGAATAGCAAATATTAAAAAGCATCTCTGTTTGTGTTTTCTGGATATCTTTGATGGACTTTCTTTTTTTGAATGTTTTTTATCAGGGAATATATAATTTTTGTGCTTGGAAACACTAATGGATTCACATGGAGACAACAGCTCTGCACATTCGTATTTTCCAGGCAGAAAGCTAGAGGAACTGGTGCAATCAAACCTGATATTTCTGTTTGTATAGATGACATTTTATGCCCTTGCCTAATGGAAAGACTTTGCTTCTCTCCAAAACCATATTTACTGTGATGTTTCTGGTCCATTGCATATAAATTCCACACCACTTTGTCCCGATATGAGTGGATGAAACTAGAAATATCCGGTTGTGTTTTGGTGAACTCAATCCCAGATATTGCTACAGCCTCTGTGTTTGTGTTTTCTGGATATTATCGACAGACTTTATTGTTTTAAATATTTTTTCTCAGGGAACATTTAATTTTGTGCTGGAAAACACTAATTGTTTGACCATATAGACACCAGCTCTACACATTCGTATTTCTAGGGAGAAAGGTAGAGGAACTGCGGTAAACAAGTATGATATTTCTGTTTGTGTAGATGACATTTTATGCACTTGCCTAATGAAAAGAATTGCTCTTCTCCAAAACCATTTTTGCTGTGATGATTCCAATCCATTGCATACGAATTCCACACCACTTTCTCTGGATATGACTGGATGTAACAATAAATATGCGGATGTGTTTTGGCTAACTCAATCGCAGATATTGCGACATCCTCTGTGTTTGTTTTTTCCGGATATTTTCGATGGACTTTATGGTTTTGAATGTTTTTATCAGGGGACATTTAATTTTGAGCTTGGAAACACTAATTCGTTCCACGTGGAGACACCAGCTCTACAAATTCGTATATTCTAGCGTGAAAGCTTGAGGAAATTTGGCAAACAAACATGATATTTTACTTTTTATAGATGACCTTTTATGCACTTGCCTAACGAAAAGACTGCTTTTCTCCAAAACCATTTTTACTGTGATATTCTTGGTCCACTGCATACGAATTGCACTCCAGTTTTTCCAGATATGACTGGATGAAACCAGAAATATCCGTTTGTGTTTTGGATAACTAAATTCCAGATATTGCGACAGATTCTGTGTTTGAGTTTTCCAGATATTATCGATGGACTTTATTGTTTTGATTGTTTTTTATCAGAGAACATTTAATTTTGTGCTGGGAAATACTAACTGGTTCAACATGGAGAAACCAGCTCTTCACATTTGTATTTTCTAGCCAGTTTGCTAGAGGAACTGGGGCAAACAAACATGATATTTCTGTTTGTATAGATGACTTTTTATGCATTTGCCTAATGAAAAGCCGTTGCTTTACTCCAAAATCATTTTTACTGCAATTTTCTCAGAAAATTTCATACAAATTCCACACCACTTTGTCAGGATATGAGTGGATGAAACTAGAAATATCCAGTTGTGTTTTGGAAACTCAATCGCAGATATTGCGACAGACTCTGTGTTTGTGTTTTCAGGATATTATAGTCGAATTTTATTATTTTGAATATTTTTAACAGGGAACATTTAATTTTGTGCTTGGAAACACTAATTCGTTTTTCATAGAATCACCAGCTCTATATATTTGTATTTTCTAGGGAGAAAGCTAGAGGAACTGCTGCAAACAAACATGATATTTCTGGTTGTGTAGATGGCATTTTATGCACTTTCCTAATGAAAAGATTTTGCTTTTCTCCAAAAACATTTTTACTGTGATTGTCTGTGTCCATTGTATCTGAATTCCACACCACTTTGTTCAGGATATGACTGGATGAATCCAGAAATATCCGGTTGTGTTTTGGCTAACTCAATCCCAGATATTGCTACAGCCTCTGTGTTTGAGTTTTCTGAATATTATCTATGGACTTTATGGTTTTGAATTATTTTCATCAGGGAAAATTTAATTTTGTGCTTGGAAAAACTAGTTGACTCCACTTGGAGACACCAGCTCTGGACTTTCGTCTTTTTTAGGGAGAAAGCTAGAGGAACTTCGGAAAACAAACATGATATTTCTGTTTGTATACATGACATTTTATGCACTTACCTAACAAAATGACTTTGCTTTTCTCCAAAACCAATTTTACTGTGATTTTCTCGGTCCATTACATGTGAATTCCACACCACTTTGTGGGGATATGAGTGGATGAAACCAGAAATATCTGTTTGTGTTTTAGTTAACTGTATACCAAATATTGTGAAAGCATCTCTGTTTGTGTTTTCTGGATATCATCAAAGGACTTTATTTTTTTGAATGTTTTTTATCAGGGAACATTAATTTTTGTGCTGGGAAACACTAATTGGTACCACATAGAGAAACCAGCTCTACATATTCGCATTTTCTAGGAAGAAAGTTAGAGGAACTGTGTTAAACAAACATGATATTTCTGTTTGTATACATGATATTTTATGCACTTTCCTAAAGAAAAGTCTTTGCTTTTCTCCCAATTTTTTGTACTGTGATTTTCTCGGTCCATTGCATACAAATTCCACACCACCTTTTCGAGCTATGAGTGGATGAAAACAGAAATATCCGGTTTTGTTTTGGCTAACTCAATTCCAGATTTTGCGACCGTCTCTGTTTTTGTTTTCCAGATATTATCGATGGACTTCATTGTTTTGAATGGTTTTTATCGGGGAACATTTAATTTTGAGCTTGGAAGCACTAAGTGTTCCACATGGAGACACCAGCTCTACACATTAGTATTTTCTAGGGAGAAAGCTAGATCAACTGCGGCAAACAAACATGATATTTCTGTTGGTATAGGTGACATTGTATGCACTTGCCTAAAAGATTTCTTTTCTCCAAAATTTTTTACCGTGATTTTCTGGGTCCATTGCATACGAATTCCACATCTCTTTGTCAGTATATGACTGGATGAAACCAGAGCTATCCGGTTGTTTTTTGGCTAACTCAATCCCAAATATTGCAACAGCCTCTCTGTTTGTGTTTTCTGGATATTATCGATGGACTTTATTGTTTTGAATGTTTTTATCAGGGAACATTTAATTTTGGCTTGGAAACACTAATTGGTTCCACATGGAGACACCAACTCTACACATTGGTGTTTTCTAGTGGGAAAGCTAGAGGAACTGCTGCAAACAAACATGATATTTCTGGTTTTGTAGGTGACATTTTATGCACTTGCCTAATGAAAAGATTTTGCTTTTCTCCAATACCATTTATACTGTGATAGTCTGTGTCCATTGTATAAGAATTCCACACCACTTTGTTCAGGATATGACTGGATGAATCCAGAAATATCCGGTTTTGTTTTTTCTAACTCAATCCCAGATATTGCTACAGCCTCTAGGTTTGCGTTTTCTGGATATTATCGATGCACTTTATGGTTTTGAATTTTTTTCATCAGGGAAATTTTAATTTTGTGCTGGGAAGCAATAGTTGATTCCACATGGAGACACCAGCTCTACACTTTTGTATTTTCTAGGGAGAAAGCTAGAGGAGCTGCTGCAAACAAACCTGATATTTTTGTTTGTATAGATAACATTTTATGCACCTGTCTAATGAAAAGACTTTGGTTTTTTTCAAAACCAATTTTACTGTGATTTTCTCAGTCCATTCCATGTGAATTCCACACCACTTTGTGGGTTTATGAGTGGATGACACCAGAGATATCTGTTTGTGTTTTGGTTAACTGAATACCAAATATTGTGACAGCCTCTGTGTTTGTGTTTTCCAGATATTATGGATGGACTTTATTGTTTTGATTATATTTTATCAGAGAACATTTAATTTTGTGCTGGGAAACTCTAGTTGGTTCAACATGGAGACACAAACTCTACACATTTGTATCTTCTATGGAGAAAGCTAGACGAACTGCTGCAAACAAACATGATATTTCTGTTTCTATAGATGACTTTTTATACACTTGCCTAATTAAAAGACTTAGCTTTTCTCCAAAACCAATTTTACTGTGATTTTCTCGGTCCATTACATGTGAATTCCACACCACTTTGTGGGGATAAGAGTGGATGAAACCAGAAATATCCGGTTGTGTTTTGGTTAACTGAATACCAAATATTGTGAAAGCATCTCTGTTTGTGTTTTCTGTATATCATCGATGGACATAATTTTTTTGAATTTTTTATCAGGAAACTTTATTTCTATGCTGGAAAACACTAATTGATTCCACATAGAGACTCCAGCTGTAAACATTCGTATTTTCTGCGGAGAAAGCTAGAGGAACTGGGTCAAACAAACATGATATTTCTGTTTGTATACATGGCATTTTATGCACATGCCTAACGAAAAGACTTTGCTTTTCTCCAAAACCATTTTTACTATGATTTTCTCGGTCCATTTCATACGAACTCCACACCATTTTGTTTGGATGTGACTGCATGAAACCAGAAATATCCAGTTGTATTTTGGCTAACTCAATCCCAGATATTGTGATAGCCTCTGTATTTGTGTTTTCCAGATATTATCTATGGACTTTATTGTTTTCAATGTTTCTTATCAGGGAACATTTAATTTTGTACTTGGAAACAATGATTGGTACCACGCTGAGACTCCAGCTGTACACATTCGTATTTTCTAGGGAGAAAGCTAGAGGAACTGCGGCAAACAAACATATTTCTGTTTGTGAAGATGACATTTTATCCACTTTCCTAACGAAAAGACTTGCTTTCCTCCAAAAAAATTTTTACTGTGATTTTCTCTGTCCTTTACATACGAATTCCACACCACGTTGTCCGATATGATTAGATGAAACAAGAAATATCCGGGTTTGTTCTGGCTAACTCAATCCCAGATATTGCTACAGCTTCTGTTTGTGTTTTCTTTATATTATCAACAGACTTTATTGTTTTGAATGTATGATATCAGAGAACATTTCATTTTGTGCTGGGAAAAACTAATTGGTTCCACATGGAGACACCAGCTCTACTCATTTGTATTTTGTTGGGAGAAAGCTAGAGGAACTGCAGCAAACAAACATGATGTTCTCCTTGTATAGATGACATTTTATGCACTTGCCTAATGAAATGACTTTGCTTTTCTCCAAAACTATTTTTACTATCATTTTCTTGGTCCATTGCATATGAATTCCACATGATTTTGTCTGGATATGACGGGATGAAAGCAGACACATCTGGTTGTGTTTTCGCTATCTCAATCCCAGATATTGCTACAGCCTCTCTGTTTGTGTTTTCTGGACATTAGCGATGGACTTTATTGTTTTGAATGTTTTTTTAATCAGGGAGCATTTAATTTTGTGCTTGGAAACACTAATTGGTTCCACATGGAGACACCAGTTCTACACATTCGTATTTTCTAGGGAGAAATCAAGAGGAACTGCGGAAAACAAACATGACATTTCTGTTTGTGTAGATGACATTTTATGCACTTGCCTAAGGAAATATTTGCTTTTCTCCAAAACTATTTTTACTGTGATGTTCCCAATCCATTGCATATGAATTGCACACCACTTTGTCCGGATATGACTGGATGAAACCAGAAATATCCGGTTGTGTTTTGGATAACTCAATCCCAGATATTGTGACAGTCTCTGTGTTTGTGTTTTCTGGATATCATTGACAGACTTAATGGTTTTGAATGTTTTTTTTATCAGGGAACACTTAATTTTGTGCTTGAAACACTAACGGGTTCCCCATGGAATCACGAGTTCTAACATTCGTGTTTCCTAGGGAGAAAGCTAGAGGAAATGCAGCAAACAAACATCTTATTTCTGTTTGTATAGATGACATTTTATGCACTTGCCTAAAGAAAAGACTTTGGTTTTCTCCAAAATCATTTTTACTTGGTTTTCTCGGTCAATTGCATACAAATTCCACACTACTTGGCCGGATATGACCTGATGAAAACAGAAATATCTCGTTGTGTTTTGGTTAACTGAATCCCAAATATTGTGAAAGCATCTTTGTGTGTTCTAGATATTATCAATGGACTTTATTGTTTTGAAAGTTTTTTTAATCAGGGAGCATTTAATTTTGTGCTTGGAAGCACTAATGTGTTCCACATGGAGTCACCAGCTCTACACATTCGTATTTTCTAGGGAGAAAGCTAGAGGAACTGCGGCAAACAAACATGATATTTCTGTTTGTATAGATGCCATTTTATGTACTTGCCTAACGAAAATCTTTGCTTTTCTTCAAAACCATTTTTATTGTGATATATCGGTCCTTGCATACGAATTCCAAACCACTTTGTCCAGATATGACTGGAAGAAACCAGAAATATCCAGTTGTGTTTTGGCTAACTCAATCCCAGATATTTTGAAAGCCTCTGTGTTTGTGTTTTCCAGATATTATCGAAGAACATTATTGTTTTGAATGCTTTTATCATGGAACATTTCATTTTTTGCTTGGAAACACTAATGGGTTACACATTGAGACACAAGCTCTACACATTTGTAATTTCTAGGGAGAAAGCTAGAGGAACTGCGGCAAACAAACATGATATTTCTGTTTGTATACATGACATTTTATACACTTGCCAAAGGAAAAGACATTGCTTTTCTCCAAAACCATTTTTACTGTGATTTTCTCATTCCATTGCATACGAATTCCACACCACTTTGTCAGGATATGACTGGATGAAACCAGAAATAGCCGGTTTTGTTTTGGCTAACTCAATCCCAGTTATTGCGAAGATTCTGTGTTTGTGTTTTCTGGATATTATCGATGGACTTTATTGTTTTAAATGTCTTTTTATCAGGGAACATTTAATTTTGAGCTTGGATACAGTAATTGGTTCCACATGGAGACACCAGCTCTACATATTCGTATTTTCTAGGGAGAAAACTGAGGGAACTGCGGCAAACAAACATGATATTTCTGTTTGTATAGATGACATTTTATGCATTGCCTAACGAAAGACTTTGCTTTTCTCCAAAACCATGTTTACTGTGATTTTCTCGGTCCATTGCATACGAATTCCACACCACTTTGTCCGGATGTGACTGGATGAAACCAGAAATATCCGGTTGTGCTTTGGCTAACTCAATCCCACATGTTGCGAGAGCCTCTGTGTTTGTGTTTTCTGGATATTATCGATGGACTTTATTGTTTTGAAAGTTTTTTATCAGGGAACATTTAATTTTGTGCTCGGAAATACTAATGGTTTCCACATGGAGACATAAGCTCTACATATTCATATTTTGAAGGGAGAAAGCTAGAGGAACTGTGGCAAACAAACATAATATTTCTATTTATATAGGTGACATTTTATGCACTTGCGCAATGAAAAGAATTTGATTTTCTCCAAAGCATTTTTACTGTGACTGTGTCCATTGTATACGAATTGCACACCACTTTGTCCGGTTGTGCTTTGGCTAACTCAATCCCACATGTTGCGACAGCCTCTGTGTTTCTGTTTCCTGGATATTATCGAGGGTCCTTATTATTTTGAATGTTTTTTATCAGGGAACATTTAATTTTGTGCTTGGAAACACTAATTGGTTCACATGGAAACAGCAGATCTACACATTCGTATTTTCTCGGGAGAAATCTAGAGGAACTGTGGCAAACAAACATGATATTTCTCTTTGTATTGGTGACATTATATGCACTTGTCTAACGAAAATGCAGGACCCCAAACCTGGGAATCCAACGCGCTCGGGTGGTCGCCCAATGACTCAAAACTCCAACCCAGTAGATGCAAAAGCAAGAGTATATTTATTAATACCTTTGAGTAAATGGGCTCCCCAGCACCTCAGGCAGTCAAGAGAGCAAGAGAGCCCTGAGCAGGGGTTACAGCAGTTCTTAAAGACAATAGCCACCTGATTAACATATGTATGTGGGACATTTGGTGATTGGCTATTTTGAAGGGCAAACTCTTGTTGCGATTTTAGTGAGGGAAGGGGTAAATTTATACAATGGTCACAGAACCTTATTGCAACTCTTTTCCGGACTCCTGCAAGTGTTATCGCGTGAGACAGTTACACAGAGCAGTTTCACAAGGCAGTTTCCCAAGGTTATTCTGCAGGCAAGTGGAGACACAGTTATCTTAAGGAATGGCTACTGTCAGCAGCCAAACTTTTTAACCCTTGCTAAAATTATTTTAATATTTATTTTAGCAAGCATCTTACATTCCGACATCTTCTTTTTGTACTGATTTTAATCTTAAAATTTTAAGGGGTTTTTCTTAGTTTAGCCATAGAGTCCCTGATGATCCCTGAATGATCAGTGTAGAAGTAGCACTTTTTTTAGAGCAGCACATAAACCTTTTTTTTAAAAAAAAAAAAACAATAAGACCATCCTCCTTCTGTTCTGCAACACTACTTTTGAACGTGATATTAAAGACTGTTCTAGCTTACCGATGGTCTGCTCTAGGTCTTCTACTGCCCTATGGAGGGCCTGAATTTTCTGGCATTGAATATTATTTTTTTTTTGCAAGGGCGGCAGTGCTCTTTCCACACCTGCCGCAACCCCCTTTTTATTTAATTGAGAATGGCCTCTGTCTTAGTTTGCCCTCAGTCATTCCTGTCCTTACCCATCATCGGTAACTCTGGCAGCTTGGCCTAGAGCCCTGTCTTAGGTTGGTACAGGATGCTGAGTGTCTTACCCGTCTTTGAGTACCATTCCAGCCTGACATTAGGTGAGAGATGAAACATACAGCCAAATATGAATTATTTTTGATTACAAAGGAGGTTTGGTAGCGAACTTGAACCACTTCTTCAGCTATATTGGACAGTCCAGTAGCAGTAAGATTGTTTTGGTCACTAAACATGCAAGTCTTTGCAGTCCACGATTATTTCCAAAGGCCAGTCCAGGAACACTTACTACTGATACAGCCACGGCAAGGGCAATGTCCTCTCCTATTAGGATGACGTTGCCATTACAGTCTTCAGGTGAAGCATGCCGCCGACGCGCTCTATCCGCCGCTGTAAATACAGATGTCAGCATCGGGGCCACGTGGCCCAGGGAGCAATTGCAGAAGTTATCAGAGGCTAATGATGTAAAGGCATATTGGCTGCATAGAAAAACCCATCCCTTAGGAGCCCGCGTCCCATTCCAGTACCAGATCAGGTCCATTCCATTGATTGGTGATAGGATCCCTCCATTTCACCATTGCTCTTTTCGCAGCTATTTGTAAACAGTTAGAATTTAACAGAGACATCAAGACTTGAACATAATAGATTACTTTAACTCATTGCTTTAACAGAAGAACAGATTTTGATTTTATGTCAAAGAAAATAGACTAATAGTTTTATAACTGAAAATGTCTTCTTTCCATAACATTTTGTAACTTTCTCACACCTTCTGTAACTTACTCGAACCTTTTGTAACTTACTCAAACCTTCTGTAACCCACAGTCATTTTCCAGGTTTTACCTGATTTCTTAACATGCCAAATTAGATAATTTTTTATTACCACCTAGCGGTTTGACTCCAAAGGGCAGCATTTTTTAATTTATATTTATTTTGTACCCCTTTTTTTTAAATTGCTTACACATGCATCAGTATGCAGATAACAAAATCCATCCTCACCTCCCCAAAGCCTATAGTTTATTTCCCTTTTTTACTGGCACTGATTGCAAACCTCAATAACTTGTGGAGGCTGTGCACTCCGTAACTTGTCATTTTAATTTTTACTCAATCCTGAGCAGAGAGCCCATTTGTTTGCCAAAGAGGCCAACTGAGGGTCTTTCCAGCCAGGAGCATCACAGGTTACACATACAACTTCAGTTTTCTTTTTAAAGAAAGGCATTGCTTTGTATACTTGCAGATCCTGTCGACTATGCCAATTTGTGACAGCAAATTATTTTTCTGCTGTCTGCTGTGCACAGACTTAGTTACTTTTAGTTTAATCTGCAAGAAATACGCTGCAAGCCTTGTAGTGCACACTAAAATTATTTAGAGGAAAGACAGTAAAGGAGCATAGATTAACAGAATGTTGCAATAAACATGGCTCCATTGCTATAATGATATTATAGCAAGAGGGTCCACTGATCCCTGTAGGGAGGGCCTGAGGCTTGCCCCGCTTCCAGTTTTCCCGAACTCTGTTTTTTAGTGAATTACCTTTTTTATCAGTTTTGGGGTGACATTAATTGGCCCAATGCCTTTCCTTTAGCAGCGGGGGAAATCCCAGGAGGAGCCTTATTTTGATTTTTGACTTGGACAATTTTTGTACATGTCCCTGCAGAGCGGCAGGTCCTGAATGTCCTGTTTTAAGTGAATCCATTTTGTTAATCCCTTGTCAAAGGGACTGTTACAGAACACCTCAGCCACAGTAGCCAATCAATCCATGTTTACATTGCACTTATGGTTAGCAGAATTTATAGTACTGTGGGCATCACTAGGCAATCTTCACAAAGCACCAGAAAAGGATCCATACTGAGAATCAGACATTATCAGTAATCATTACAGGCATGTTTAACATTTAGCTTGACTGTGTGTTCCCCTGGGATGAAACAGCAGCAGCAGAGGCTTGCTCTGGCTCCCTCTTAAAGCCCCCAAGGACACGGGTGGCTCATTGCTAGGATTTTAGGCAAGCAGTGCGTCCCGTCTTGGATCTTGGCCAGAGAGCCGAGACACAAAGCATGCCCACCTGTTTATCAGAAACATTCCTTTATCCTCCTCCCCAGGAACTGGCCAGGCTCCCAAGGAGCAGGAGAAGGTCATCCGGCAGCAAAGTTACTTGTCTACCAGAGCTGAACCTAGATACAAGCCTCTCCATCCCAAAAATCTGTCCTTACATTTGGCCCTAGGGTTGCATTGAGAGGTAGACATAATTAACACATTATAAGAATGCAATACAAATTTTTTATACAAGTATACATTTAGCAAACTCAATAATATTTAAGGCATTTTAAGGATAAATTGAAACATATCTGAGGGGGAATTAGCTTCTTGGGCACCCATGTCAAGGACATAAAAAAACAGTACCATTTCAATACAACAACCCAAGCTGCTGCAGACAGCCTAAGAACTGGCTAGCCAATCCCATGGCATGGAGATCTGACGCATTGTTACTTCGTAAACAGACATGTTGAGGCGCACACAGACCAATTAACAAATGTGCTAACATTTTGCATTACTCTGAAATTAGTGATTCTGGTTTCATTAAATATTTGTAACATCTCTTTTTGATAAGACAACAAATTTTTTAGCGGATGGAACATGGTGGGTAACCATTTAGCCATAATGATAGTAGCCTCTTACTATCTGTAATTGTTACATTCTTGTAGGTTTGTGCAATCTTAACTATTTGCAGCATATTTTGATTTACAATTTTTTTGTAAAGCAAACCAAGCATAATCTGTTCAAGCATTCCTATTAATAATAGGGTAGAGTTAACACATAATACAAAAATAGAATGGGTAGTCTGGACACTTTGTTACCACAATTTCTCATTTTACATAGTAATATTAATTTTACAACAGGTAACATTTACTTTAAGTAAAATATTTAAATACAGGGTGAGGGCTGTCCAGTGTACACTGATTTATATTTTTTTTACTCCCAGTGTTTCTTATTTACAACACCCTCTTCAGCAAACCAAGGACAAAACTTTTTTTAACAGTGCTGATAAATTGCTCTATGGTTTGTTTCTTTAACCCTATCCTCTACATCTGCAATAAAGTTTTTCCAGCCTTTGTTACGGCTTGTTTTGTTTCTTTAAATGCACATTTAAATCTTTTTTGAGTACATTTTAATGTTGCTCATCCACGACTCCTTCTGCAAACCAAGGACTGACTCTTCCTATGGCATCAATGAACTGTTCTATGGCTCACCTTTTTTAACCCTATTTCCTGCATCTGTAATGGAGTCTTTATAGCCTTTATTAGGGGAGGGTCTTGGGTCAGGTCTTCCCACATGGTGATATAGGGAACCTGGTCAGGGTGTCCATGGGGTCCTGGTTGAAAGACTCATACCTTGACCTGTGAGATAATATCAGCATTAAAGGTCCTGTCCCTAGGCCAGGCCAGCCAACCTCAAAGGTCAACCATTCCGAGGAACAGAAAGTCACCCACTTTTTACTTTTGACGTCGATCGACTGATTGTGCGCGCAGTTTTGAACTTCTTTTCAGTGGCCTAAAGTAAGGCTTAAAGGGGTGGTTAGTTGTTGCCCCATGGGTACAGAGAGAGTAAAACGAATGAGGAGGGGAACAAGAAAACAGATGCACACAACACACAAGAGGAGCCGTGGCACCAAATCGGTAGCAAACCGAAAGTATAAGTTCAAATGGGAGTGGCCAGATGGCCAGACTCTCCCTGGAAAGGAGAGAGGCACTTTCTCTCTTGTTTCCCCCAAACCACCGCTGGAGCATCCCCCAGGGTGGGACCAGTGGTCTCAGGGCACATCTGCCTCCCCCACTGGTCCGATACAAATTCAAGTCCCGTACGGGCACCAAGTGCAGACTTAAACACTGACCAGACGACAAGAAGGATGGAACCAATAAAACAAGTAGCTTACCTTCAACTGGTCACAGAATTGGGTCTGGGGGCATCCAAATCCCGGACGAGCCCCCAATGAAGGAACCCAAATCTGGGAATCCAATGCGCTCGGGTGGTCGCCCAAAGACCCAAAACTCCAGCCCAGTAGATGCAAAAGCAAGAGGATATTTATTAATACGTTTGAGCAAACGGGCTCCCCAGCACCTCAGGCAGTCAAGAGAGCAAGAGAGCCCTGAGCAGGGGTTACAGCAGTTTTTAAAGACAATAGCCACCTGATTGACATATGTATGCGGGACATTTGGTGATTGGCTATTTTGAAGGGCAAACTCTTGTTGCGATTTTAGTGAGGGAAGGGGTAAGTTTATACAATGGTCACAGAACCTGATTGCAACTCTTTTCCGAACTCCTGCAAGTGTTATCTCATGAGACAGTTACACAGAGCAGTTTCACAAGGCAGTTTCCCAAGGTTATTCTGCAGGCAGGTGGAGACACAGTTATCTTAAGGAATAGCTACTGTCAGCAGCCAAACTTTTTAACACTTGTTAAAATTATTTTAATATTTACATTTAGCAAGGGTCTTACAAAAAACTTTGCTTTTCTCCAAAACCATTTTTACTGTGATTCACTGTGTGCATTGTATACGAATTCCATACCATTTTGTCCGGATATGACTGGATGAAACCAGAAATACCAGGTTCTGTTTTGGCTAACTAAATCCCACATGTTGCGACAGACTCTGTGTTTGTGTTTTCTGCATATTATCAATGGACTTTATTGTTTTAAATGTTTTTTATCAGGCAACATTTAATTTTGGGCTTGGAAACACTAATTGGTTCCACATGGAGACACCAGCTCTACACATTCGTATTTTGTTGAGAGAAAGCTAGATGAACTGCGGCAAACAAACATGATATTTCTGTTTGTATACGTGACATTTTATGCACTTGCCAAACGAAAAGACTTTACTTTTCTCCAAAATCATTTTTACTGTGATGTTTGCGGTCCATTGCATACGAATTCCACACCACTTTGTCCGGATATGACTGGATGAAACCACAAATATCCAGGTGTGTTTTGGCTAACTCAATCCCACATATTGGGAGAGCAACTGTGTTTGTGTTTTCAGGATATTATCGACGGACTTATTTTATTGAATGTTTATTATCAGGGACATTTAATTTTGTGCTGGGAAACAATAGTTGGTTCTGCATTGATACACCAGCTCTACACATTCGTATTTTGTAGGGTCAAAGCAAGAGGAATTGCGGCAAACAACATGATATTTCTGTTTGTATAGGTGACGTTTTATGCATTTCCCTAACGAAAAGAGTTTGCTTTTCTTAAAAAAATTTTACTGTGATGTACCCTGTCCATTGCATACAAATTCCACATCACTTTGTCAGGATATGACTGGATGAAACCAGAAATATCCGGTTGTGTTTTGGCTAACTCAATCCCACATATAGCGAAGCCTCTGTGTTTGTATTTTCTGGAAATTAACGACGGACTTTATTGTTTTAAATGTTTTTAATCAGGCAACATTTGATTTTGGGCTTGGAAACACTAATTGGTTCCACATGGAGACACCAGCTCTACACATTCGTATTGTCTAGGGAGAAACCTAGAGGAACTACAGCAAGCAAACCTGATATTTCTCTTTGTATAGGTGACATTTTATGCACTTGCGTAACGAAAAGACTTTGCTTTTATTCAAAACCATCTTTACTGTGATTTTCCCGGACCATTGCATATGAATTCCACACAAATTTGTCAGGATATGACAGGATTACACCAGAAATATCCGGTTGTGTTTTGGCTATCAGAATCCCACATATTGGGACAGCCCCTGTGTTTGTGTTTTCTGCATATTATCGACGGACTTTATTATTTTAAGTGTTTTTATAAGGGAATATTTAATTTTGTGATTGGAAACACTAATTGGTTCCACATGGAGACACCAGCTCTACACATTGGTATTTTCTAGGGAGAAAGCTAGAGGAACTGCGGCAAACAAACATGGTATTTCTGTTGGTATGGGTGACATTTTACGCATTTTCCTAACACTTTGCTTTTCTCCAATACCATTTTTACTGTGATTGTCTGTGTCCATTGCATACGAATTCCACACAACTTTGTCCGTATATCACTGGATGTAACCAGAAATATCCGGTTGTGTTTTGCGTACCTCAATCCCACATGTTGCGACAGAATCTGTGTTTGTGTTTTCTGGATATTATCGACGCACTGTATTGTTTTAAATGTTTTTTATCAGGGAACATTTAATTTGGTGCTTGGAAACAATAATTGGTTCCATATGGAGACACTAGCTCTACACATTCGGAATTTCTAGGGAGATAGCTTGAGCAACTGCGGCAAACAAAAATGATATTTCTGTTTGTATCGATGATACACATTGTTACTGTGATATTCTCAGTCCATTGCATATGAATTCCACACAAGTTTGACGGGATATCACTGGATGAAACCGGAAATATCCGGTAGTGTTTTGGCTAACTCAATCCAAAATATTGCTACAGCCTCTGTGTTTGTGTTTTCTGGTTATTATCAATAGACTTATTGTTTTGAATCTTTTTATCAGGGAACATTTCATTTTGTACCGTTGAAGTACTAATTCGTTCATCATGGGAACACCAGCTTTACACATTTGTATTTTCTAGGGAAAAAGCTAGAGGAACTGCGGCACACAAACATGATATTTCTGTTTGTATAGATGACATTTTATGCAATTGCCTAACGAAAAGACTTTGCTTTTCTCCAAAACCATGTCTACTGTGATTTCTCGGTCCATTGCATATGAATTCCACACCACTTTGTCCGGATATGACTGGATGAAACCGGAAATATCCGGTTGTGTTTTGGCTAACTCAATCCGAAATATTGTGAAAGCCTCTGTGTTTGTGTTTTCTGGATATTATCGATGGACTTTATTGTTTTGAATGTTTTTTATCAGGCAACATTTAATTTTGGGCTAGGAATCACTAATTGTTTCCACAAGGAGACACCAGCTCTGCACATTCGTATTTTCTAGGGAGAAAGCTCGAGGAACTGCGGCAAACCAACCTGATATTTCTGTTTGTATAGATGACATTTTATGCACTTGCCTAATGAAAAGACATTGCTTTTCTCCGAAATCATTTGTACTCTGATTTTCTCAGCCCATTGAGTACGAATTCCACACCACTTTGTCCGGATATGACTGGATGAAACCAGAAATATCCGGTTGTGTTTTGGCTAACTCAATCCATAATATTGTGAAAGCCTCTGTGTTTATGTATTCTGGACATTATCGATGGACTTTATGGTTTTGAATTTTTTATCAGGGAACATTTCATTTTGTACCGTTGAATCACTATTTCGTTCATCATGGGGACACCAGCTCTACACATTCGTATTTCTAGGAAGAAAGCTAGAGGAACTGCAGCAAACAAACATCATATTTCTGTTTGTTTAGATGACATTTTATGCACTTGCCTAACGAAAAGACTTTGCTTTTCACTAAACCATTGTTACTGTGATTTTCTCGGTCCATTGCATACGAATTCCACACCAGTTCCTCCCGATATGACTGGAGGTAACCGGAAATATCCAGTTTTGTTTTGGCTAACTTAATCGCAGATATTGCTACGGCCTCTGTGTTTGTGTATTCTTGATGTTTTCCACAAACTTTATTGTTTTTAATTTTGTTTTATCAGGGAACTTTTCATTTTGTGCTTGAAATCACTAATTGTTTCCACAAGGAGACACCAGCTCTACACATTTGTATGTTCTAGGGAGAAAGCTAGAGGAACTGCGACAAACCAACCTGATATTTCTGTTTGTATAGATAACATTTTATGCACTTGCCTAATGAAAAGACATTGCTTTTCTCCAAAACTATTTGTATTCTGATTTTCTCATTCCATTGCATATGAATTCCACACGATTTTGCCCGGATACGACTGGATTAAACCAGAAATATCCGGTTGTGTTTTCGCTAACTCAATCCTAAATATTGTGAAAGCCTCTGTGTTTGTGTTTTCTGGATAATATCGATGGACTTTATGGTTTTGAATTTTTTATCAGGGAACATTTCATTTTGTACCGTTGAAACACTAATTGGTTCATCATGGGGACACCAGCTCTACACATTCGTATTTTCTAGGGACAAACCTAGAGGAACTGCGGCAAACACACATGATATTTCTGTTTGTATAGATGACATTTTATGCACTTACCTAATGAAAATACTTTGTTTTTCTCCAATGCCATTTGTACTGTGATTTTCTCAGTCCATTGCATACGAATTCCACGCCAGTTTGTCCGGATATAACTGGATGAAACCAGAAATATCTGGTTGTGTTTTGGCTAAAATAATCTGAAATATTGTGAAAATCTCTGTGTTTGTGTTTTCTGCATATTATCGATGGACTTTATGGTTTAGAATTTTTTATCAGGGAACATTTTATTTTGTACCATTGAAACACTAATTGGTTCATCATGGGGACACCAGCTCTACACATTCGTATTTCTAGGTAGAAAGCTAGAGGAGCTGCGGCAATCAAACATTATACTTCTGTTTTTTATAGATGACATTTTATGCACTTGCCTAACGAAAAGACTTTGTTTCTCTCCAAAACCATTTTCATTTTGATTTTCTCAGCCCATTGCATACAAATTCCACACCAGTTTGTCCGGATATGACTGGATGAAACCAGAAATATCCGGATGTGTTTTGGCTAACTCAATCCCACATATTGCCACAGCCTCTGTGTTTGTGTTTTCTGGATATTATCAACAGAGTTTAATTTTTGAATGTTTTTTGTCGGGGAACATTTTATTTTGAGCTTGGATACAGTAATTGTTTCTACAGGGAGACACCAGCTCTACGTATTATTATTTTCTAGGTAGAAAGCTAAAGGAACTGTGGCAAACAAACATGATATTTCTGTTCGTCTAGATGACATTTTATGCACTTGCCTAACAAAAAGACTTTGCTTTTCTCCAAAAGCATTTGTACTCTGATTTTCTCAGCCCATTGAGTACGAAGTCCACACCACTTTGTCCGGATATGACTGGATGAAACCAGAAATATTTGGTGGTGTTTTGGCTAACTCAATCGAAATATTGTGAATGCCTCTGTGTTTGTGTTTTCTGGATATGAACGATGGACTTTATTGTTTTTACTGTTTTTATCAGGGAACATTTAATTTTGTACTGTAGAAACACTAATTGGTTCTTCATGTTAACACCAGCTCTACACATTCATATTTTCTAGGGTGAAAGCTAGAGGAACTGCGGCACACAAACATGATATTTCTGTTTGTATCGATGACATTTTATGCACTTGCCTATCAAAAAAACTTTGCTTTTCTCCAAAACCATTTGTACTCTGATTTTCTCAGCCCATTGCATACGAATTCCACACCAGTTTGTCCGGATATGACTGGAGGAAACCCGAAATATCCGGTTTTGTTTTTGCTAACTCAATCCGAAATATTGTGAAAACATCTGTGTTTGTGTTTTCTGGGTATTATCGATGGACTTTATTGTTTTGAATGTTTTTATTAGGGAACATTTTATTTTGAGCTAGGAAAAACTAATTGGTTCTTCATGGGGACACCAGCTCTACACATTCGTATTTTCTAGGGAGAAAGCTAGAGAAACTGCGGCAAACAAACTTGATATTTCTGTTTGTATAGATTACATTTTATGCACTTGCCTAACGAAAAGACTTTGCTTTTCTCCAAAACCATTTGTACTCTGATTTTCTCAGCCCATTGCATACGAATATCAAAAACTTTGTCCGGATATGACTGGATGAAACCGGAAATATCCGGTTTTCTTTGGCTAACCTAATCCCAGATATTGCTACAGCCTCTGTGTTTGTTTTTTCTGGATATTATCAATGGACTTTATTGTATTGAATATTTTTCATCGGGTAACATTTAATTTTGAGTTTATAAGGTAATTGGTTCCACATGGGGTCACCAGATCTACACATTCGTATTCCTAGGGAGAAAGCTAGAGGAACTGTGGCAAACAAACGTAATATTTCTGTTTGTATAGATGGCATTTTATGCACTTGCCTAACGAAAAGACTATGCTTTTTTTTTCTCAGCCCATTGAGTACGAATTCCACACAACTTGGTCCGGATATGACTGGATGAAACCAGAAATATCCGGTTGTGTTTTGGCTAACTCAATCCGAAATACTATGAAATCCTCTGTGTTTGTGTTTTCTGGATATTATCGATGGACTTTATGGTTTTGAAATTTTTATCAGGGAACATTTCATTTTGTACCGTTGAAGCACTAATTGGTTCATCATGGGGACACCAGCTCTACACATTCGTATTTCTTTTTTTTTTAACTTTTATTTAATGAATATAAATTTCCAAAGTACAGCTCATGGGTTACAATGGCTTCCCCCTCCCAAAACTTCCCTCCCACCCACAACCCTCCCCTTTCCCACTCCCTCTCCCCTTCCAATCACATCATGATTCATTTTCAATTCTCTTTATATACAAAAGGTCAGTTTAGTATAAATTAAGCAACGATATCAACAGTTTGACCCCATATAGCAAAACAAAGTGAAAAAAAAATACTGTTGGAGTACTAGTTATAGCATTAAATAAGAGTGTACAGCACATTAAAGGCAGAGATCCTACATATTATTTTTTTAAAAAATTAATTAATTTTCTATGCCATTTCCAATTTAACACTTGCCTAATGAAAAGACTTTGCTTTTCTCCAAAACCATTTTTACTCTGATTTTCTCAGCCCATTGCATATGAATTCCACACCAGTTTTTCCAGATATGACTGGATGAAACCGGAAATATCCAGTTTTGTTTGGGCTAACTCAATGCCAGATATTTTGAAAGCCTGTGGGTTTGTGTTTTCTGTAAATTATCAATGGACTTTATTGTTTTGAATGTTTTTTATCGGGGAACATTTTGTTTTGAGCTTAGATACAGTAATTGGTTCCACATGGAGACACCAGCTCTACATTTTGTATTTTCTAGGGAGAAAGCTGGAGGAACTGCGACAAACAAACATGATATCTCTGTTTGTCTAGATGACATTTTATGCACTTGCCTAACGAAAAGATTTTGCTTTATCCAAAACCATTTTTACTGTGATTTTCTTGGTCCATTGCATATGAATTCCACACAACTTTGTCAGCATATGATTGGATGAATCCAGAAATATCCGGTTGTGTTATGGCTGACTCAATCCGAAATATTGTGAAAGCCTCTATAATTGTTATTTCTGGATATTATCGATGGACTTTATGGTTTTGAATTTTTTATCAGGCAACATTTCATTTTGTACCGCTGAAACACTAATTGGTTCATCATGGGGACACCAGCTCTACACATTCGTATTTCTAGGGAGAAAGCTAGAGGAACTGCGGCAAACAAACATGATATTTCTGTTTTTTATAGATGACATTTTATGCACTTCCCTAACGAAAAGACTTTGCTTTTCTCCAATACCATTTGTACTTTTATTTTCTCGGTCCATTGCATACGAATTCCATACCAGTTTGTCCGAATATGACTTGATGAAACCAGAAATATCCGGTTGTGTTTTGCTAACTCAATCCGAAATATTGTGAAAACCTCTGTATTTGTGTTTTCTGGATATTATCAATGGTCTTTATTATTTTGAATGTTTTTATCAGGGAACATTTAATTTTTGTACCTTTGAAACACGAATTGGTTCAGCTTGGGAACACTAGCTCTACACATTCTTATTTTGTATGGAGAAAGCCAGAGGGACGGTCGCAAACAAACTTGATATTTCTGATTGTATAGATGACATTTTAAACACTTGCCTAACGAAATTACTTTACTTTTCTGCAAAACTATTTTTAATGTGAATTTCTCGGTCCATTGCATACGAACTCCACACCAGTTTTCCAGATATGACTGGATGAAACCAGAAATAAAAGGTTCTGTTTTGGCTAACTCAATGAGAGATACTGCTACAGCCTCTGTGTATTTGTATCCCTGATATTGTCCACGGACTTTTTGTTTTGAATACTCCTATCAGGATACATTTAATTTTGTACATTTGAAACACTAACTGGTTCATCATGTGGACACCAGCTCTACACATTCATATTTTCTAGGGAGAAAGCTAAAGGAAAACAAACATTATATTTCTGTTTGTATAGATGACATTTTATGCACTTGCCTAAGGAAAAGACTTTGCTTTTCTCCAAAACCACTTTTACTGTGATTTTCTTGGTCCATTGCCTATGAATTCCACACCCGTTTGTCTGGATATGACTGGATGAAACCGGAAATATCCAGTTTTGTTTTGGCTAACTCAATGCCAGATTTCTACAGCCCCTGTGTTTGTGTTTTCTGGATATTATCAATGGACTTTATTGTTTTGAATGTTTTTTATCGGGGAACATTTTATTTTCAGCTTGGATACAGTAATTGGTTCCACCTGGAGACACCAGCTCTACACATTCGTATTTTCTAGGGAGAAAGCTAGAGGATCTGCGGCAAACAAACATGATATTTCTGTTTGTCTAGATGACATTTTATGCACTTGCCTAACGAAAAGACTTTGATTTTCTCCAAATCCATTTGTACTCTGATTTTCTCAGCCCATTGCATACGAATTCCACACCAGTTTGTCTGGATATGACTGGATGAAACCGGAAATATCTGGTTGTGTTTTGGCTAACTCAATCCGAAATATTGCTACAGCCTCTGTGTTTGTGTATTCCTGATATTATCCACGGACTTAATTTTTTTCAATGTTTTTTTTTTTCAGGGAACATTTAATTTTGTGCTTGGAAACACTGGTTCCACATGGAGACAGCAGCTCCACATATTCGTATTTTCTAGGGAGAAAGCTAGAGGAACTGCGGGAAACAAACATGATATTTCTGTTTGTATAGATGACATTTTATGCACTTGCCTAACGAAAAGACTTTGCTTTTCTCCAAAACCATTTTTAATGTGATTTTCTCGGTCCATTGCATACGAACTCCAAACCACTTTGTCCAGATATGACTGGATGAAACCAGAAATATCCGATTGTGTTTTGGCTAACTCAATCCGAAATATTGCTACAGCTTCTGTGTTTGTATTTTCTGTATATTATCGATGGACTTTATTGTTTTGAAATTTTTTGACAGGGAACATTTAATTTTGTGGTTGGAAACACAAATTGGTTCATCATGGGGACACCGGCTCTACACACTCTTATTTTCTAGGGAGAAAGCTAGAGGAACTCCGGCAAAAAAAAACATGATATTTCTGTTTGTATAGATGACATTTTATGCACTTTCCTAACGAAATGACTTTGCTTTTCTCCAAAACCACTTTTACTGTGATTTACTGGGTCGATTGCATACAAATACCAAACCAGTTTTCCCGGATATGACTAGATGAAACTAGAAATATCCGGTTTTGTTTTGGCTAACTCAATCCAGATATTGATACAGCCTCTGTGTTTGTGTTTTCTGGATATTATCAATAGACTTTATTGTTTCTAATATTTTTTATCGGGGAACATTTTATTTTGAGCTTCGCTACAGTAATTGGTTCCACATGAAGACACCAGCTATACATATTCGTATTTTCTAGGGAGAAAGCTAGAGGATCTGCGAAAAACAAACATGATATTTCTGTATAGATGACATTTTATGCACTTGCCTAACGAAAAGACTTTGCTTTTTTCCAAAACTATTTTTACTGTGAATTTCTCGGTCCATTAAATACGAACTCCAAACCAGTTTGTCGAGATATGACTGGATGAAACCAGAAATAAACGGTTCTGGTTTGGCTAACTCAATGAGAGATATTGCTACAGCCTCTGATTTTGTATTCCTGATATTATCCACGGACTTTTTGCTTTGAATATTTTTATCAGGGTACATTAAATTTTGTACATTTGAAACACTAATTGGTTCATCATGTGGACACCAGCTCTACACATTCATATTTTCTAGGGAGAAAGCTAGAGGAAAACAAACATGATATTTCTGTTTGTATAGATGACATTTTATGCAGTTGCCTAACGAAAAGACTTTGCTTTTCTCCAAAACCATTGTTACTGTGATTTTCTCGGTCCATTGCATACGAATTCCAAACCACTTTGTCCGGATATGACTGGATGAAACCAGAAATATCTGGTTGTGTTTTGGCTAACTCAATCTGAAATATTGTGAAAGCCTCTGTGTTTGTGTTTTCTGGATACTATCGATGGACTTTATTGTTTTGAAATTTTTTTTTCAGGGAACATTTAATTTTGTGCTTGGAAACACTAATTGGTTCATCATGGGTACACCAGCTCTACACATTCGTATTTTCTAGGGAGAAAGTAGAGGAACTGCAGCAAACAAAGATGATATTTCAGTTTGTATAGATGACATTTTATGCACTTGCCTAACGAAATGACTTTGCTTTTCTCCAAAACCATTTTTACTGTGATTTACTCGTTCGATTGCATACGAATTCCACACCAGTTTTTCCGGATATGACTAGATGAAACCAGAAATATCCGGTTTTGTTTTGGCTAACTCAATCCAGATATTCATACAGCCTCTGTGTTTGTGTTTTCTGGATATTATCAATGGACTTTATTTTTTCTAATATTTTTTTATCGGGGAACATTTTATTTTGAGCTCTGATACAGTAATTGGTTCCACATGGAGAAACCAGCTCTACACATTCGTATATTCTAGGGAGAAAGCTCGAAGAACTACAGCAAACAAACATTATATTTCTGTTTGTGTAGATGACATTTTATGCACTTGCCTAATGAAAAGACTTTGCTTTCTCCAAAACCATTTGTACTGTGGTTTTCTCGGTCCATTGCATATGAATTACAGACCAGTTTGTCCGGATATGACTGGATGAAACCGGAAATATCTGGATTTTTTTTATCTAACTCAATCACAGATATTGCTACGGACTCTGTGTTTATGTATTCCTGATATTATCCACGGACTTTATTGTTTTGAATGTTTTTTTTCAGGGAACATTTAATTTTGTGCTTGGAATCACTAATTGGTTCCACATGAGGACATCAGCTCTACACATTTATATTTTCTAGTGAGAAAGCTAGAGGAACTGTGTCAAACAAATATGATATATATGTTTGTATCACAGATATTTTATGCACTTACCTAACGAAAAGTCTTTCCTTTCTCAAAAACCATTTTTACTGTGATATTCTCGGTCCGTTGCATATGAATTCTACACCAGTTTGTCCGGATATGACTGGATGAAACCAGAAATATCCGGTTGTGTTTTGGCGAACTCAATCTGAAATATTGTGAAAGCCTCTGTGTCTGTGTTTTCTGGATATTAACGAAGTTCTTTATTGTTTTGAATGTTTTTATCAGGGAACATTTCATTTTGTACCAAAGAAACACTAATTGGTTCATCATGGAGACACCAGCTCTACACATTATTATTTTCTAGGGAGAAAGCTAGAGGAACTGCGGCAAACAAACATGATATTTCTGTTTGTATAGTTGACATTTTATGCACTTGCCTAACGAAAAGACTTTGCTTTTCTCCAAAACCATTTTTACTATGATTTTCTCAGCCCATTGCATACGAATTCCAAAATACTTTGTCCGGATATGACTGGATGAAATCAGAAATAGCCGGTGGAGTTTTGGATAACTCAATCCCAGATATTGCCACAGCATCTGTGATTGTGTATTCCTGATGTTATACACGGACTTTATTGTTTTGAATGTTTTTATCAGGGAACATTTAATTTTGTACCGTTGAAAGTCTAATTGGTTCATCATGGGGACACCAGCTCTACAAATTCGTATTTTCTACGGAGAAAGCTAGAGGAACTGCGGCAAACAAACATGATATTTCTGTTTGTCTAGATGACATTTTATCACTTGCTAAATGAAAAGACTTTGCTTTTCTCCAAAACCATTTTTACTGTGATTTTCTCGGTCCATTGCATACGAATTCCACAGGAGTTTGTCCAGATATGACTGGATAAAATCGGAAAAATCGGGTTTTTGTTTGGCTAACTCAATCCCTGATAATGCTACAGCCTCTGTGTTTGTGTATTCCAGATATTATCCACGGACTTTATTGTTTTGAATTTTTTTTATCAGGGAATATTTAATTTCATTTTTGGAAACACTAATTGGTTCATCATGGAGACACCAGCTCTACACATTCGTATTTTCTATGGAAAAAAGCTAGAGGAACTGCGGCAAATAAACATGATATTTCTGTTTGGATAGATGACATTTTATGCAGTTGCCTATCGAAAAGACTTTGCTTTTCTCCAAAACCATTTTTAATGTGATTTTCTCGGTCCATTGCATACGAACTCCAAACCACTTTGTCCAGATATGACTGGATGAAACCAGAAATATCCGATTGTGTTTTGGCTAACTCAATCCGAAATATTGCTACAGCTTCTGTGTTTGTATTTTCTGTATATTATCGATGGACTTTATTGTTTTGAAATTTTTTGACAGGGAACATTTAATTTTGTGGTTGGAAACACAAATTGGTTCATCATGGGGACACCGGCTCTACACACTCTTATTTTCTAGGGAGAAAGCTAGAGGAACTCCGGCAAAAAAAAACATGATATTTCTGTTTGTATAGATGACATTTTATGCACTTTCCTAACGAAATGACTTTGCTTTTCTCCAAAACCACTTTTACTGTGATTTACTGGGTCGATTGCATACAAATACCAAACCAGTTTTCCCGGATATGACTAGATGAAACTAGAAATATCCGGTTTTGTTTTGGCTAACTCAATCCAGATATTGATACAGCCTCTGTGTTTGTGTTTTCTGGATATTATCAATAGACTTTATTGTTTCTAATATTTTTTATCGGGGAACATTTTATTTTGAGCTTCGCTACAGTAATTGGTTCCACATGAAGACACCAGCTATACATATTCGTATTTTCTAGGGAGAAAGCTAGAGGATCTGCGAAAAACAAACATGATATTTCTGTATAGATGACATTTTATGCACTTGCCTAACGAAAAGACTTTGCTTTTTTCCAAAACTATTTTTACTGTGAATTTCTCGGTCCATTAAATACGAACTCCAAACCAGTTTGTCGAGATATGACTGGATGAAACCAGAAATAAACGGTTCTGGTTTGGCTAACTCAATGAGAGATATTGCTACAGCCTCTGATTTTGTATTCCTGATATTATCCACGGACTTTTTGCTTTGAATATTTTTATCAGGGTACATTAAATTTTGTACATTTGAAACACTAATTGGTTCATCATGTGGACACCAGCTCTACACATTCATATTTTCTAGGGAGAAAGCTAGAGGAAAACAAACATGATATTTCTGTTTGTATAGATGACATTTTATGCAGTTGCCTAACGAAAAGACTTTGCTTTTCTCCAAAACCATTGTTACTGTGATTTTCTCGGTCCATTGCATACGAATTCCAAACCACTTTGTCCGGATATGACTGGATGAAACCAGAAATATCTGGTTGTGTTTTGGCTAACTCAATCTGAAATATTGTGAAAGCCTCTGTGTTTGTGTTTTCTGGATACTATCGATGGACTTTATTGTTTTGAAATTTTTTTTTCAGGGAACATTTAATTTTGTGCTTGGAAACACTAATTGGTTCATCATGGGTACACCAGCTCTACACATTCGTATTTTCTAGGGAGAAAGTAGAGGAACTGCAGCAAACAAAGATGATATTTCAGTTTGTATAGATGACATTTTATGCACTTGCCTAACGAAATGACTTTGCTTTTCTCCAAAACCATTTTTACTGTGATTTACTCGTTCGATTGCATACGAATTCCACACCAGTTTTTCCGGATATGACTAGATGAAACCAGAAATATCCGGTTTTGTTTTGGCTAACTCAATCCAGATATTCATACAGCCTCTGTGTTTGTGTTTTCTGGATATTATCAATGGACTTTATTTTTTCTAATATTTTTTTATCGGGGAACATTTTATTTTGAGCTCTGATACAGTAATTGGTTCCACATGGAGAAACCAGCTCTACACATTCGTATATTCTAGGGAGAAAGCTCGAAGAACTACAGCAAACAAACATTATATTTCTGTTTGTGTAGATGACATTTTATGCACTTGCCTAATGAAAAGACTTTGCTTTCTCCAAAACCATTTGTACTGTGGTTTTCTCGGTCCATTGCATATGAATTACAGACCAGTTTGTCCGGATATGACTGGATGAAACCGGAAATATCTGGATTTTTTTTATCTAACTCAATCACAGATATTGCTACGGACTCTGTGTTTATGTATTCCTGATATTATCCACGGACTTTATTGTTTTGAATGTTTTTTTTCAGGGAACATTTAATTTTGTGCTTGGAATCACTAATTGGTTCCACATGAGGACATCAGCTCTACACATTTATATTTTCTAGTGAGAAAGCTAGAGGAACTGTGTCAAACAAATATGATATATATGTTTGTATCACAGATATTTTATGCACTTACCTAACGAAAAGTCTTTCCTTTCTCAAAAACCATTTTTACTGTGATATTCTCGGTCCGTTGCATATGAATTCTACACCAGTTTGTCCGGATATGACTGGATGAAACCAGAAATATCCGGTTGTGTTTTGGCGAACTCAATCTGAAATATTGTGAAAGCCTCTGTGTCTGTGTTTTCTGGATATTAACGAAGTTCTTTATTGTTTTGAATGTTTTTATCAGGGAACATTTCATTTTGTACCAAAGAAACACTAATTGGTTCATCATGGAGACACCAGCTCTACACATTATTATTTTCTAGGGAGAAAGCTAGAGGAACTGCGGCAAACAAACATGATATTTCTGTTTGTATAGTTGACATTTTATGCACTTGCCTAACGAAAAGACTTTGCTTTTCTCCAAAACCATTTTTACTATGATTTTCTCAGCCCATTGCATACGAATTCCAAAATACTTTGTCCGGATATGACTGGATGAAATCAGAAATAGCCGGTGGAGTTTTGGATAACTCAATCCCAGATATTGCCACAGCATCTGTGATTGTGTATTCCTGATGTTATACACGGACTTTATTGTTTTGAATGTTTTTATCAGGGAACATTTAATTTTGTACCGTTGAAAGTCTAATTGGTTCATCATGGGGACACCAGCTCTACAAATTCGTATTTTCTACGGAGAAAGCTAGAGGAACTGCGGCAAACAAACATGATATTTCTGTTTGTCTAGATGACATTTTATCACTTGCTAAATGAAAAGACTTTGCTTTTCTCCAAAACCATTTTTACTGTGATTTTCTCGGTCCATTGCATACGAATTCCACAGGAGTTTGTCCAGATATGACTGGATAAAATCGGAAAAATCGGGTTTTTGTTTGGCTAACTCAATCCCTGATAATGCTACAGCCTCTGTGTTTGTGTATTCCAGATATTATCCACGGACTTTATTGTTTTGAATTTTTTTTATCAGGGAATATTTAATTTCATTTTTGGAAACACTAATTGGTTCATCATGGAGACACCAGCTCTACACATTCGTATTTTCTATGGAAAAAAGCTAGAGGAACTGCGGCAAATAAACATGATATTTCTGTTTGGATAGATGACATTTTATGCAGTTGCCTATCGAAAAGACTTTTCTTTTCTCCAAAACCATTTTTACTGTGATTTATTCGGTCCATTGAATAAGAATTCCACACCAGTTTGTCCAGAAATGACTAGAAGGAACCGGAAATATCCGGTTGCGTTTTGGCTAACTCCATCTGAAATACTGTGTAAGCTTCTGTGTTTGTGTTTTCTGGATATTATCCATGGACTTTATTGTTTTGAATGTTTTTTATCAGGGAACATTGAATTTTGTGCTTGAAATCAATATTTGGTTCCACTTGGAGACACCAGCTCCACACATTCATATTTTCTAGGGAGAATCCTAGAGGAACTGCGATAAACAAACATGATATTTCTGTTTGTATAGATGACATTTTATGCATTTGCCTAACGAAAAGACTTTGCTTTTCTCCAAAACCATTTGCACTGTGATTTTCTCGTTCCATTACATACGAATTCTACAGCAGTTTACTCTATATGACTGGATGAAACCGGACATATCCGGTTCTGTTTTTGCTAACTCAATCCGAAATATTGTGAAAGCCTCTATATTTGTGTTTTCTGGATATTATCGATGGACTTTATAGTTTTAAATGTTTTTATATGGGAACATTTAATTTTGAACTGTAGAAACACTAATTGGTTCCACATGGAGACACCATCTCTATATATTCGTATTTTCTAGGGAGAAAGCTAGAGGAACTGCGGCAAACAAACATGATATTTCTGTTTGTATCGTTGATATTTTATGCACTTGCCTAACGAAAACACTTTGCTTTTTCTCCAAAACCATTTTAACTGTGATTTTCTCGATACACTGCATACGAATTCCACCCCAGTTTGTCCGGATATGAGTGGATGAAACCAGAAATATCCGATTTTGTTTTGGCTAACTCAATCTGAAATATTGTGAAAGCCTCTGTGTTTGTGTTTTCTGGATATTTTCGATGGACTTTATTGTTTTGAAGGTTTTTATCAGGGAACATTTCATTTTTTACTGTTGAAACACTAATTGGTTCATCATGGGGACACCAGCTCTACACATTGTTATTTTCTAGGCAGAAAGCTAGAGGAACTGCGGCAAACAAACCTGATATTTCTGTTTGTATAGATGACATTTTATGCACTTGCCTAATGAAAAGACTTTGCTTTTCTCCAAAACCATTTGTACTGTGATTTTCTCGGTCCATTGCATATGAATTCCACATCAGTTTGTCCAGATATGACTGGAGGAAACCAGAAATATCCGTTTGTGTTATTGCTAACTCAATCCGAAATATTGTGAAAGCCTCTGTGTTTGTGTTTTCTGGATATTATCGATGGACTTTATTGTTTTGAGTGTTTTTATCAGGGAACATTTAATTTTGTACCGTAGAAACACTAATTGTTTCATCATGGGGACACCAGCTCTACACATTCGTATTTTCTAGGGACAAACCTAGAGGAACTGCGGCAAACACACATGATATTTCTGTTTGTCTAGATGACATTTTATGCACTACCCTAACGAAAAGACTCTGCTTTTCTCCAAACCAATTTTACTGTGATTTTCTCCGTCCATTGCATATGAATTCCACACCAGTTTGTACGGACATGACTGGAAAACTGGAAATATCCGGATTTTTTTTGGCTAATTCAATCACAAATATTGCTACAGCCTCTGTGTTTGTGTTTTCTGGATATTATCCAACTATTTTATTTTTTGGAATGTTTTTTATTGGGGAACATTTTATTTTAAGCTTGTATACAGTAACTGATTCCACAGGGAGACACCAGCTCTACGTATTCGTATTTTCTAGGAAGAAAGCTAGAGGAACTCCGGCAAACAATCATGATATTTCTGTTTGTATAGATGACATTTTATGCAGATGCCTAACGAAAACACTTAGTTTTTCTCCAAAACCATTGTTACTGTGTTTCTCTCGGTCCATTGCATACGAATTTCAAACCAGTTTGTCCGGATATGACTGGACGAAACTGGAAATATCCGGTTTTTATTTGGCTAACTCAGTGCCAGACATTACTACAGCTTCTGTGTTTGTGTATTCCTGATATTATCCACGGACTTTATTGGGTTGAATTTTTTTATCCGGGAACATTTAATTTTCTGCCTGGAATCACTAATTGATTCCACATGGAGACACCAGCTCTACACATTCGTATTTTCAAGTGAGAAACCTAATGGAAGTGCGGCAAACACACATGACATTTATGTTTGTGTAGATGACATTTTATGCACTACACTAACGAAAAGACTGCTTTTCTCCAAACCATTGTTACTGTGATTTTCTCGGTCAATTGCATACGAATTCCACACCAGTTTGTCTGGATATGACCAGATGAAACCGGAAATATCCGGTTTTGTTTTGGCTAACTCAATTCCAGATATTGCTACAGCCTCTGTGTTTGAATTTTCTGGATATTATCAACGAACTGTTTTATTTTGAATTTTTTTATCAGAGAAATTTAATTTTGTGCTTGGAAACACTAATTGGTTCCACATGGAGACACCAGCTCTACACATTCCTATTTTCTTGGGAGAATGCTAGGGGAACAGTGGCAAACAAACATATTTCTGTTTGTATATATGACATATTATGCACTTGCCTAATGAAAAGACTTTGCTTTTATCCAAAATAATTTTTACTGTGATTTTTTCGGTTCATTGCATAGGAATTCCACACCATTTGTCTGGATATGATTGGATGAAACCAGAAATATCCGGTTGTGTTTTCGCTAACGCAATCCGAAATATTGTGAAAGCATCTGTGTTTGTGTTTTCTGGATATATTCAACGGAATTTATTGTTTTGAATGTTTTTATCAGGGAATATTTAATTTGTCCTAGGAAACACTAATTGGTATATCATGGGGACACCAGCTCTACACATTAGTATTTTCTAGGGAGAAAGCTAGAGGAACTGCGGCAAACAAACATGATATTTCTGTTTGTATTGATGACATTTTATGCACTTGCCTAATGAAAAGACTGTGCTTTTCTCCAAAACCATATTTACTGTGATTTTCTCGGTCCATTGCATACGAATTCTGCACCACTTTGTCCGGATATGACTGGATGAAACCGGAAATATCCAGTTGTGTTTTGGCTAACTCAATCCGAAATATTGCTAGAGACTCTGTGTTTGTGTTTTCTCGATATTATCGATGGAATTTCTTGTTTTGAATGTTTTCATCCAGGAACATTGAATTTTGTACCGTAGAAACACTAATTGGTTCATCATGGGGACACCAGCTCTACACATTAGTATTTTCTAGGGAGAAAGCTAGAGGTACTGCGGCAAACACACATGATATTTCTGTTTGTCTAGATGACATTTTATGCACTACCCTAACGAAAAGACTCGGCTTTTCTCCAAAACCATTTGTACTGTGATTTTCTCGGGCCATTGCATACGAATTCCACACAAGTTTGTCCGGACATGACTGGATGAAACCGGAAATATCCGGATTTGTTTTGGCTAACTCAATCCCAGATATTGCTACAGACTCTGTGTTTGTGTTTTCTGGATATTATCCACAGACTTTATTTTTGGAATGATTTTTATCGTGGGACATTTTATTCTGAGCTTGTATACAGTAACTAGTTCCACAGGGAGACACCAGCTCTAAGTATTCATATTTTCTAGGAAGAAAGCTAGAGGAACTGTGGCAAACAAACATGATATTTCTGTTTGTATAGATGACATTTTATGCAGATGCCAAACGAAAACACTTAGTTTTTCTCCAAAACCATTTTTACTGTGATTTTCTCTGCCCATTGCATACGAATTCCACACCAGTTTGCGGATATGACTGGATGAAACCAGTCATATCCGGTTGTGTTTTGGCTAACTCAATCTGAAATATTTTGAAAGCCTCTGTGTTTGTGTTTTCTGGATATTATCGATGGACTTTATTGTTTTGAGGGTTTTTATCAGGTAACATTTAATTTTGTATCGTTGAAACTCTAATTGGTTCATCATGGGGACACCAGCTCTACAACTTCATATTTTCTAGGGAGAAAGCTAGAGGAACTGCGGCAAACAAACTTGATATTTCTGTTTCTATCGATGACATTTTATGCACTTGCCAAAGAAAAGACTTTGCTTTTCTCCAGAACCATTTGTACTGTGATTTTCTCGGTATGTTCCATACGAATTCTACACCAGTGTACCGGATATGAATGGCTGAAACCAGAAATACCCAGTTGTGTTTTGGCTAACTAAATTCAAAATACATGAAAGTTTTTTTTTTTGTTTTGTTTTCTGAATATTATCGATGGACTTTATTGTTTTGAGTGTTTTTATCAGGGAACATTTCATTTTGTACTGTTGAAACACTAATTGGTTCATCATGGGGACACCAGCTCTACACATCCGTATTTTCTAGGGAGAAAGCTAGAGGAACTGTGGCAAACAAACATAATATTTCTGTTTGTATCGATGACATTTTATGCATTGCCTAACGAATACACTATGCTTTTCTCCAAAATCATTTTTACTGTGATTTTCTCAGTAGATTGCATACAAATTCCACACCAATTTGTCCGGATATGACTAGATGAAACCATAAATATCCGGTTTTGTTTTGGCTAACTCAATCCAGATATTGATACAGCCTCTGTGTTTGTGTTTTCTGGATATTATCAATGGACTTTATTGTTTTGAATGCTTTTTTACCAGGGAACATTTTATTTTGAGCTCTTATACAGTAATTGGTTCCACATGGAGACACCAGCTCTACACATTTGTATTTTCTTGGGAGAAAGCTAGAGGAACTGAGGCAAACAAACATGATATTTGTGTTTGTGTTGATGACATTTTATGCACTTCCCTAAAAAAATACTTTGCTATTCTCCCAAACCAGTTTGACTGTGATTATCTGAGTCCATTGCATACCAGTTCCGCAGCACTTTGTCCAGATATGCCTTGATGAAACCAGAAATATCCTCTTGTGTTATGACTAACTGAATCCCAGATCTTGCTTTGTGTTTGTGTTTTCTGGATATCATCAAGGGACTTTACGTTTTAGAATGAATTTCAGTAGAGGAAATTTTGTTTTGTGCTTGAAATGCTAATTGGTTTCATATGCAGGGCAAACATGTTCACATTTGTGTTTTCTATGCAGAAAGCTAGAGCAATCGTTGCAAACAAGCAGGATATTTTTATTCGTAAACATGACATTTAGGCACTTGGCGGAGAAAAAGAGTTTGCTTTTCTCCAAAACCAGTTTGAGGGTGATTTTCTGAGTCCATTGCCTACCAGTTCCACAACAGGTTGAATTGAAATGACTGGATGAGACCACTAATATCCTCTGTGTTATGGTAAACTCAATCCTAGATATTGCTACAGACTCTGCTTTGTGTTTTTTTGATATTATCAATGGACTTTATGGTTTTGAATGAATTGAAGCAGGGAATATTTTCTTTGGTGCTGGGAAACACTAATTAGGTCCACATGGGGACACAAACTCAACACATTCGTGCTGTCTAGGCAGAAAACTACAGCAATTGCTGCAAACTAACATGATATTTGTGTTTGTGTAGATGACATTTGATGCACTTGCCTAAGAAAATATTTTGCTATTCTCCCAAACCAATTTGACTGTGATTATCTGAGTCCATTGCATACCAGTTCCACAGCACATTGTCCGGATATGACTGGATTAACCCTAAAATCTCCTCTTGTGTTATGGCTCACTCAATCCCAGATCTTGCTACAACCTCTTTGTTTGTGTTTTCTGGATATTATCAAGGGACTTTACGTTTTAGAATGAATTTCAGTAGAGGAAATTTTGTTTTGTGCTGGAAAAGCTAAGTGCTTCCATATGCAGGCCAAACATGTTCACATTTGTGTTTTCTACGCAGAAAGCTAGAGCAATGGTTGCAAACAAACAAGATATTGAAATTTGCAAATATGACTTTTTATCCACTTGGCCCAGAAAAAGAGTTTCCTTTTCTCCAAAACCAGTTTGAGGGTGATTTTCTGAGTCCAATGCCTACCAGTTCCAGAACAGGTTGAATGGAAATGACTGGAAGAAACCACAAATATCCTCTGTGTTATGGCTAACTCAATCGCAGATCTTGCTACAGGCTCTGCTTTGTGTTTTTTGATATTATCAATGGACTCTTTGTTTTTGAATGAATTGAAGCAGGGAATATTTTCTTTGGTGCTGGGAAACACTATTTATGTCCAAATGGAGACACAAACTCAACACATTCGTGCCTAAGAAAATACTTTGCTATTCTAAAAAACCAGTTTGATTGTGATTATCTGAGTCCATTGCATACCAGTTCCACAGCACATTGTCCAGATATGACTGGATGAAACCTGAAATCTCCTCTTGTGTTATGGCTCACTCAATCCCAGATCTTGCTACAACCTTTTTGTTTGTGTTTTCTGGATATTATCATTGGATTTACGATTTAAAATGAATTTCAGTAGAGGAAATTTTTTTATACTGCAAAAGCTAAGTGCTTCCATATGCAGGCCCAACGTGTTCACATTTGTGTTTTGTAGGCAGAAAGCTAGAGAAATCGTTGCAAACAAACAGGATATTTTTATTTGCAAACATGACTTTTTATTTATCCACTTGGCCAAGAAAAAGAGTTTGCTTTTCTCCAAAACCAGTTTGAGGGTGAGTTTCTGAGTCCATTGCACACCAGTTCCACAACTCTTTTCGGATGTGACTGGATGAAACCAGAATTATCCTCTTGTGTTGTGGCTAACTCAATCCCAGAACTTGCTACAGGCTCTACTTGGTGTTTTTTGATATTATAAATGGACTCTTTGTTTTTGAATGAATTGAAGCAGGGAATATTTTCTTTGGTGCTGGGAAACACTATTTAGCTCCACATGGAGACACAAACTCAACACATTCTTGCTGTCTAGGCAGAAAACTACAGCAATTGCTGCAAACAAACATGATATTTGTGTTTGTGTAGATGACATTTTATGCACTTGCCTAAGAAAATACTTTGTATTCTCCAAAATCAGTTAGACTGTGATTATCTGAGTCCATTGCATACCAGTTCCACCGCACATTGTCCGGATATGACTGGATTACCCCTAAAAATCTCCTCTTGTGTTATGGCTCACTCAATCCCAGATCTTGCTACAACCTCTTTGTTTGTGTTTTCTGGATATTATCAAGGGACTTTATGTTTTAGAATGAATTTCAGTAGAGGAAATTTTGTTTTGTGCTGGAAAAGCTAAGTGCTTCCATATGCAGGCCCAACGTGTTCACCTTTGTGTTTTCTACGCAGAAAGCTAGAGCAAAAGTTGCAAACAAACAGGATAATGATGTTTGCCAACATGCCTTTTTATTTATCCACTTGGCCAAGAAAGAGAGTTTGCTTTTCTCCAAAACCAGTTTGAAGGTGATTTTCTGAGTCAATTGCATACCAGTTCCACAACCTTTTGTCCGGATATGACTGGATGAAACCAGAAATATCCTCTTGTGTTATGGGTAACTCAATCGCAGATCTTGCGACAGGCTCTGCTTTGTGTTTTTTGACATTATAAATGGACTTTATGGTTTTGAATGAATTGAAGCAGGGAATCTTTTCTTTGGTGCTGGGAAACACTATTTAGGTCTACACGGAGACACAAACTCAACACATTCGTGCTGTCTAGGCAGAAAACTACAGCAATTGCTGCAAACAAACATGATATTTCTGTTTGTGTAGATGACATTTGATGCACTTGCCTAAGAAAATACTATGCTATTCCCCAAAACCAGTTTGAATGTGATTATCTGAGTCCATTGCATACCAGTTCCACAACACTTTGTGTAGATATGACTGGATGATACCAGAAATATCCTCTTGTGTTACAGCTTACCCAATCCCAGATCTTGCTACAACCTCTGTGTTTGTGTTTTCTGGATATTATCAATGGACTTTACGATTTAAAATGAATTTCAGTAGAGGAAATTTTTTTATACTGCAAAAGCTAAGTGCTTCCATATGCAGGCCCAACGTGTTCACATTCGTGTTTTGTAGGCAGAAAGCTAGAGCAATATTTGCAAACAAACATGATATTTTTATTTGCAAACATGATTTTTTATTTATCCACTTGGCCAAGAAAAAGAGTTTGCTTTTCTCCAAAACCAGTTTGAGGGTGATTTTCTGAGTCCATTGCATACCAGTTCCACAACACTTTTCAGATATGACTGGATGAAACCAGAACTATCCTCTTGTGTTGTGGCTAACTCAATCCCAGATCTTGCTACAGGCTCTGCTTTGTGTTTTTTGATATTATCAATGGACTTTGTGGTTTTGAATGAATTGAAGCAGGGAATACTTTCTTTGGTGCTGGGAAACACTAATTAGTTCCACATGGAGACACAAACTCAACACATTCTTGCTGTCTAGGCAGAAAACTACAGCAATTGCTGCAAACTAACATGATATTTCTGTTTGTGTAGATGACATTTGATGCACTTGCCTAAGAAAATACTTTGCTATTGTCCCAAACCAGTTTGACTGTGATTATCTGAGTCCATTGCATACCAGTTACACAGCACTTTGTCCAAATATGACTGGATGAAACCTGAAACCTCCTCTTGTGTTATGGCTAACTCAATCCCAGATCTTGCAACAACCTCTGTGTATGTGTTTTCTGGATATTATCAAGGGACTTTACGTTTTAGAATGAATTTCAGTAGAGGAAATTTTGTTTTGTACTGGAAATGCTAAGTGCTTCCATATGCAGGACAAACGTCTTCACATTTGTGTTTTCTACGCAGAAAGCTAGAGCAATCGTTGCAAACAAACAGGATATTGATGTTTGCAAACATGACTTTTTATTTATCCACTTGGCCAAGAAATAGAGTTTGCTTTTCTCCAAAACCAGTTTGAAGGTGATTTTCTGAGTCCATTGCATACCAGTTCCACAACCCTTTGTCCGGATATGACTGGATGAAACCAGAAATATCCACTTGTGTTGTGGATAACTCAATCCCAGATCTTTCTACAGGCTCTGCTTGGTGTTTTTTGATATTATCAATGGACTTTATGGTTTTGAATGAATTGAAGCAGGGAATACTTTCTTTGGTGCTGGGAAACAGTAATTAGTTCCACATGGAGACACAAACTCAACACATTCGTGCTGTCTAGGCAGAAAACTACAGCAATTGCTGCAAACAAACATGATATTTGTGTTTGTGTAGATGACATTTTATGCACTTGCCTAAGAAAATATTTTGCTATTCTCCCAAACCAGTTTGACTGTGATTATCTGAGTCCATTGCATACCAGTTCCACAGCACATTGTCCGGATATGACTGGACGAACCCTGAAATCTCCTCTTGTGTTATGGCTCACTCAATCCCAGATCTTGCTACAACCTCTGTGTTTGTGATTTCTCGATATTATCAAGGACTTTACGTTTTAGAATGAATTTCAGTAGAGGAAATTTTGTTTTGTGCTGGAAAAGCTAAGTGCTTCCATATGCAGTCCCAACGTGTTCACATTTGTGTTTTCTATGCAGAAAGCTAGAGCAAACATTGCAAACAAACAGGTTAATGATGTTTGCAAACATGACTTTTTATCCACTTGGCCAAGAAAAAGAGTTTGATTTTCTCCAAAACCAGTTTGAGGGTGATTTTCTGAGTCCATTGCATACCAGTTCCACAACAGTTTGTGTAGATATGACAGGATGATACCAGAAATATCCTCTTGTGTTACAGCTTACTCAATCCCAGATCTTGCTACAACCTCTGTGTTTGTGTTTGCTGGATATTATCTATGGACTTTACGATTTAAAATGAATTTCAGTAGAGGAAATTTTTTATGCTGCAAATGCTAAGTGCTTCCATATGCAGGCCCAACGTGTTCACATTCGTGTTTTCTAGGCAGAAAGCTAGAGCAATCGTTGCAAACAAACATGATATTTTTATTTGCAAACATAACTTTTTATTTACCCACTTGGCCAAGAAAAAGAGTTTGCTTTTCTCCAAAACCAGTTTGAGGGTGATTTTCTGAGTCCATTGCATACCAGTTCCACATCACTTTTCGGATATGACTGGATGAAACCAGAAATATCCTCTTTAGTTGTGGCTAACTCAATCCCAGATCTTGCTACAGGCTCTGCTTTGTGTTTTTTGATATTATCAATGGACTTTGTGGTTTTGAATGAATTGAAGCAGGGAATATTTTCTTTGGTGCTGGGAAACAGTAATTAGTTCCACATGGAGACACAAACTCAACACATTCGTGCTGTCCAGGCAGAAAACTACAGCAATTGCTGCAAACAAACATGATATTTGTGTTTGTGTAGATGACATTTTATGCACTTGCCTAAGAAAATATTTTGCTATTCTCCCAAACCAGTTTGACTGTGATTATCTGAGTCCATTGCATACCAGTTCCACCGCACATTGTCCGGATATGACTGGATGAACCCTGAAATCTCCTCTTGTGTTATGGCTCACTCAATCCCAGATCTTGATACAACCTCTTTGTTTGTGTTTTCTGGATATTATCAAGGGACTTTACGTTTTAGAATGAATTTCAGTAGAGGAAATTTTTTTATACTGCAAAAGCTAAGTGCTTCCATATGCAGGCCCAACGTGTTCACCTTTGTGTTTTCTACGCAGAACGCTAGAGCAATCGTTGCAAACAAACAGGATATTGATGTTTGCAAACATGACTTTTTATGCACTTGGCCAAGAAAAAGAGTTTGCTATTCTCCAAAACCAGTTTGACTGTGATTATCTGAGTCCATTGCATACCAGTTACACAGCACTTTGTCCGGATATGCCTGGATGAAACCTGAAATCTCCTATTGTGTTGTGGCTAACTCAATCCCAGATCTTGCTACAGGCTCCGGTTTGTGTTTTCTTGATATTCTCAATGGACTTTATGGTTTTGAATGAATTGAAGCAGGGAATATTTTCTTTGGTGCTGGGAAACACTAATTAGGTCCACGTGGAGACACAAACTCAACACATTCTTGCTCTCTAGGCAGAAAACTACAGCAATTGCTGCAAACTAACATGATATTTGTGTTTGTGTAGATGACATTTTATGCACTTGCCTAAGAAAATACTTTGCTATTCCCCAAAACAAGTTTGAATGTGATTATCTGAGTCCATTACAAACCAGTTCCACAACACTTTGTGTAGATATGACTGGATGATACCAGAAATATCCTCTTGTGTTACAGCTTACCCAATCCCAGATCTTGCTACAACCTCTGTGTTTGTGTTTTCTGGATATTATTAAGGGACTTTACGATTTAAAATGAATTTCAGTAGAGGAAATTTTTTTATGCTGCAAATGCTCAGTGCTTCCATATGCAGGCCCAACGTGCTCACATTCGCGTTTCCTACGCAAAAAGCTAGAGCAAACATTGCAAACAAACATGATATATTAATTTGCAAACATGACTTTTTATTTATCCACTTGGCCAAGAAAAAGAGTTTGCTTTTCTCCAAAACCAGTTTGAGGGTGATTTTCTGAGTCCATTGCATACCAGTTCCACAACACTTTTCGGATATGACTGGATGAAACCAGAAATATCCGGTTGTGTTTTGGTTAACTCACTCCCAGATTTTGCGACAGCCTCTCTGTTTGTGTTTTCTGGATATTATCGATGGACTTTATGGTTTTGAATATTCTTTATCAGGGAAGATTTAATTTTGTGCTGGGAAACACTAATCGTTTCCACATGGTGACATCAGCTGTACACATTCGTATTTTCTAGGGAGAAAGCTAGAGGAACTGCAGGAAACAATCATGATATGAATGTATATGTGACCTTTTATGCACTTGCCTATCAAAAAGACTTTGCTTTTCTGCAAAACCATTTTCACTGTGATTGTCTGTGTCTACTGTATCTGAATTCCACACCACTTTGTCCGGATATGAGTGGATGAAACTAGAAATATCCGGTTGTGTTTTGGCTAACTCAATCCAGCATATTTGGACAGCCTCTTTGTTTGTGTTTTCTGGATACTATCGACGGACTTTATTGTTTTAAATGTTTTTCCTCAGGGAACATTTAATTTTGTGCTGGAAAACACAAAATGTTTGACCATATAGACACCAGCTCTACACATTCATTTTTTCTAGGGAGAAAGATAGAGGAACTGCGGCAAACAAGTATGATATTTCTGTTTGTGTAGATGACATTTTATGCACTTGCCTAATGAAAAGAATTGCTCTTCTCCAAAACCATTTTTACTGTGATGATTCCAGTCCATTACATACGAATTCCACACCACTTTCTCTGGATATGACTGGATGAATCAATAAATATGCAGATGTGTTTTTGCTAACTCAATCGCAGATATTGCGACAGCCTCTGTGTTTGTTTTTTCTGGATATTATTGATGCACTTTTTGTTTTGAATGTTTTTATCAGGGAGCATTTAATTTTGTACTGGGGAACACTGATTGGTTTCACATGGAGACATAAGCTCTACACATTCGTATTTTCTAGGGAGAAAACTAGAGGAACTGCGGCAAACAAACATGATATTTGTTTGTATAGATGACATTTTATGCACTTGCCTAAAGAAAAGACTTTGGTTTTCTCCAAAATCATTTTTACTTGGTTTTCTCGGTCAATTGCATACAAATTCCACACCACTTGGCCGGATATGACCTGATGAAAACAGAAATATCTCGTTGTGTTTTGGTTAACTGAATCCCAAATATTGTGAAAGCATCTTTGTGTGTTCTAGATATTATCAATGGACTTTATTGTTTTGAAAGTTTTTTTAATCAGGGAGCATTTAATTTTGTGCTTGGAAGCACTAATGTGTTCCACATGGAGTCACCAGCTCTACACATTCGTATTTTCTAGGGAGAAAGCTAGAGGAACTGCGGCAAACAAACATGATATTTCTGTTTGTATAGATGCCATTTTATGTACTTGCCTAACGAAAATCTTTGCTTTTCTTCAAAACCATTTTTATTGTGATATATCGGTCCTTGCATACGAATTCCAAACCACTTTGTCCAGATATGACTGGAAGAAACCAGAAATATCCAGTTGTGTTTTGGCTAACTCAATCCCAGATATTTTGAAAGCCTCTGTGTTTGTGTTTTCCAGATATTATCGAAGAACATTATTGTTTTGAATGCTTTTATCACGGAACATTTCATTTTTTGCTTGGAAACACTAATGGGTTACACATTGAGACACAAGCTCTACACATTTGTAATTTCTAGGGAGAAAGCTAGAGGAACTGCGGCAAACAAACATGATATTTCTGTTTGTATACATGACATTTTATACACTTGCCAAAGGAAAAGACATTGCTTTTCTCCAAAACCATTTTTACTGTGATTTTCTCATTCCATTGCATACGAATTCCACACCACTTTGTCAGGATATGACTGGATGAAACCAGAAATAGCCGGTTTTGTTTTGGCTAACTCAATCCCAGTTATTGCGAAGATTCTGTGTTTGTGTTTTCTGGATATTATCGATGGACTTTATTGTTTTAAATGTCTTTTTATCAGGGAACATTTAATTTTGAGCTTGGATACAGTAATTGGTTCCACATGGAGACACCAGCTCTACATATTCGTATTTTCTAGGGAGAAAACTGAGGGAACTGCGGCAAACAAACATGATATTTCTGTTTGTATAGATGACATTTTATGCATTGCCTAACGAAAGACTTTGCTTTTCTCCAAAACCATGTTTACTGTGATTTTCTCGGTCCATTGCATACGAATTCCACACCACTTTGTCCGGATGTGACTGGATGAAACCAGAAATATCCGGTTGTGCTTTGGCTAACTCAATCCCACATGTTGCGAGAGCCTCTGTGTTTGTGTTTTCTGGATATTATCGATGGACTTTATTGTTTTGAAAGTTTTTTATCAGGGAACATTTAATTTTGTGCTCGGAAATACTAATGGTTTCCACATGGAGACATAAGCTCTACATATTCATATTTTGAAGGGAGAAAGCTAGAGGAACTGTGGCAAACAAACATAATATTTCTATTTATATAGGTGACATTTTATGCACTTGCGCAATGAAAAGAATTTGATTTTCTCCAAAGCATTTTTACTGTGACTGTGTCCATTGTATACGAATTGCACACCACTTTGTCCGGTTGTGCTTTGGCTAACTCAATCCCACATGTTGCGACAGCCTCTGTGTTTCTGTTTCCTGGATATTATCGAGGGTCCTTATTATTTTGAATGTTTTTTATCAGGGAACATTTAATTTTGTGCTTGGAAACACTAATTGGTTCACATGGAAACAGCAGATCTACACATTCGTATTTTCTCGGGAGAAATCTAGAGGAACTGTGGCAAACAAACATGATATTTCTCTTTGTATTGGTGACATTATATGCACTTGTCTAACGAAAATGCAGGACCCCAAACCTGGGAATCCAACGCGCTCGGGTGGTCGCCCAATGACTCAAAACTCCAACCCAGTAGATGCAAAAGCAAGAGTATATTTATTAATACCTTTGAGTAAATGGGCTCCCCAGCACCTCAGGCAGTCAAGAGAGCAAGAGAGCCCTGAGCAGGGGTTACAGCAGTTCTTAAAGACAATAGCCACCTGATTAACATATGTATGTGGGACATTTGGTGATTGGCTATTTTGAAGGGCAAACTCTTGTTGCGATTTTAGTGAGGGAAGGGGTAAATTTATACAATGGTCACAGAACCTTATTGCAACTCTTTTCCGGACTCCTGCAAGTGTTATCGCGTGAGACAGTTACACAGAGCAGTTTCACAAGGCAGTTTCCCAAGGTTATTCTGCAGGCAAGTGGAGACACAGTTATCTTAAGGAATGGCTACTGTCAGCAGCCAAACTTTTTAACCCTTGCTAAAATTATTTTAATATTTATTTTAGCAAGCATCTTACATTCCGACATCTTCTTTTTGTACTGATTTTAATCTTAAAATTTTAAGGGGTTTTTCTTAGTTTAGCCATAGAGTCCCTGATGATCCCTGAATGATCAGTGTAGAAGTAGCACTTTTTTTAGAGCAGCACATAAACCTTTTTTTAAAAAAAAAAAAAAACAATAAGACCATCCTCCTTCTGTTCTGCAACACTACTTTTGAACGTGATATTAAAGACTGTTCTAGCTTACCGATGGTCTGCTCTAGGTCTTCTACTGCCCTATGGAGGGCCTGAATTTTCTGGCATTGAATATTATTTTTTTTTTGCAAGGGCGGCAGTGCTCTTTCCACACCTGCCGCAACCCCCTTTTTATTTAATTGAGAATGGCCTCTGTCTTAGTTTGCCCTCAGTCATTCCTGTCCTTACCCATCATCGGTAACTCTGGCAGCTTGGCCTAGAGCCCTGTCTTAGGTTGGTACAGGATGCTGAGTGTCTTACCCGTCTTTGAGTACCATTCCAGCCTGACATTAGGTGAGAGATGAAACATACAGCCAAATATCAATTATTTTTTATTACAAAGGAGGTTTGGTAGCGAACTTGAACCACTTCTTCAGCTATATTGGACAGTCCAGTAGCAGTAAGATTGTTTTGGTCACTAAACATGCAAGTCTTTGCAGTCCACGATTATTTCCAAAGGCCAGTCCAGGAACACTTACTACTGATACAGCCACGGCAAGGGCAATGTCCTCTCCTATTAGGATGACGTTGCCATTACAGTCTTCAGGTGAAGCATGCCGCCGACGCGCTCTATCCGCCGCTGTAAATACAGATGTCAGCATCGGGGCCACGTGGCCCAGGGAGCAATTGCAGAAGTTATCAGAGGCTAATGATGTAAAGGCATATTGGCTGCATAGAAAAACCCATCCCTTAGGAGCCCGCGTCCCATTCCAGTACCAGATCAGGTCCATTCCATTGATTGGTGATAGGATCCCTCCATTTCACCATTGCTCTTTTCGCAGCTATTTGTAAACAGTTAGAATTTAACAGAGACATCAAGACTTGAACATAATAGATTACTTTAACTCATTGCTTTAACAGAAGAACAGATTTTGATTTTATGTCAAAGAAAATAGACTAATAGTTTTATAACTGAAAATGTCTTCTTTCCATAACATTTTGTAACTTTCTCACACCTTCTGTAACTTACTCGAACCTTTTGTAACTTACTCAAACCTTCTGTAACCCACAGTCATTTTCCAGGTTTTACCTGATTTCTTAACATGCCAAATTAGATAATTTTTTATTACCACCTAGCGGTTTGACTCCAAAGGGCAGCATTTTTTAATTTATATTTATTTTGTACCCCTTTTTTTTAAATTGCTTACACATGCATCAGTATGCAGATAACAAAATCCATCCTCACCTCCCCAAAGCCTATAGTTTATTTCCCTTTTTTACTGGCACTGATTGCAAACCTCAATAACTTGTGGAGGCTGTGCACTCCGTAACTTGTCATTTTAATTTTTACTCAATCCTGAGCAGAGAGCCCATTTGTTTGCCAAAGAGGCCAACTGAGGGTCTTTCCAGCCAGGAGCATCACAGGTTACACATACAACTTCAGTTTTCTTTTTAAAGAAAGGCATTGCTTTGTATACTTGCAGATCCTGTCGACTATGCCAATTTGTGACAGCAAATTATTTTTCTGCTGTCTGCTGTGCACAGACTTAGTTACTTTTAGTTTAATCTGCAAGAAATACGCTGCAAGCCTTGTAGTGCACACTAAAATTATTTAGAGGAAAGACAGTAAAGGAGCATAGATTAACAGAATGTTGCAATAAACATGGCTCCATTGCTATAATGATATTATAGCAAGAGGGTCCACTGATCCCTGTAGGGAGGGCCTGAGGCTTGCCCCGCTTCCAGTTTTCCCGAACTCTGTTTTTTAGTGAATTACCTTTTTTATCAGTTTTGGGGTGACATTAATTGGCCCAATGCCTTTCCTTTAGCAGCGGGGGAAATCCCAGGAGGAGCCTTATTTTGATTTTTGACTTGGACAATTTTTGTACATGTCCCTGCAGAGCGGCAGGTCCTGAATGTCCTGTTTTAAGTGAATCCATTTTGTTAATCCCTTGTCAAAGGGACTGTTACAGAACACCTCAGCCACAGTAGCCAATCAATCCATGTTTACATTGCACTTATGGTTAGCAGAATTTATAGTACTGTGGGCATCACTAGGCAATCTTCACAAAGCACCAGAAAAGGATCCATACTGAGAATCAGACATTATCAGTAATCATTACAGGCATGTTTAACATTTAGCTTGACTGTGTGTTCCCCTGGGATGAAACAGCAGCAGCAGAGGCTTGCTCTGGCTCCCTCTTAAAGCCCCCAAGGACACGGGTGGCTCATTGCTAGGATTTTAGGCAAGCAGTGCGTCCCGTCTTGGATCTTGGCCAGAGAGCCGAGACACAAAGCATGCCCACCTGTTTATCAGAAACATTCCTTTATCCTCCTCCCCAGGAACTGGCCAGGCTCCCAAGGAGCAGGAGAAGGTCATCCGGCAGCAAAGTTACTTGTCTACCAGAGCTGAACCTAGATACAAGCCTCTCCATCCCAAAAATCTGTCCTTACATTTGGCCCTAGGGTTGCATTGAGAGGTAGACATAATTAACACATTATAAGAATGCAATACAAATTTTTTATACAAGTATACATTTAGCAAACTCAATAATATTTAAGGCATTTTAAGGATAAATTGAAACATATCTGAGGGGGAATTAGCTTCTTGGGCACCCATGTCAAGGACATAAAAAAACAGTACCATTTCAATACAACAACCCAAGCTGCTGCAGACAGCCTAAGAACTGGCTAGCCAATCCCATGGCATGGAGATCTGACGCATTGTTACTTCGTAAACAGACATGTTGAGGCGCACACAGACCAATTAACAAATGTGCTAACATTTTGCATTACTCTGAAATTAGTGATTCTGGTTTCATTAAATATTTGTAACATCTCTTTTTGATAAGACAACAAATTTTTTAGCGGATGGAACATGGTGGGTAACCATTTAGCCATAATGATAGTAGCCTCTTACTATCTGTAATTGTTACATTCTTGTAGGTTTGTGCAATCTTAACTATTTGCAGCATATTTTGATTTACAATTTTTTTGTAAAGCAAACCAAGCATAATCTGTTCAAGCATTCCTATTAATAATAGGGTAGAGTTAACACATAATACAAAAATAGAATGGGTAGTCTGGACACTTTGTTACCACAATTTCTCATTTTACATAGTAATATTAATTTTACAACAGGTAACATTTACTTTAAGTAAAATATTTAAATACAGGGTGAGGGCTGTCCAGTGTACACTGATTTATATTTTTTTTACTCCCAGTGTTTCTTATTTACAACACCCTCTTCAGCAAACCAAGGACAAAACTTTTTTTAACAGTGCTGATAAATTGCTCTATGGTTTGTTTCTTTAACCCTATCCTCTACATCTGCAATAAAGTTTTTCCAGCCTTTGTTACGGCTTGTTTTGTTTCTTTAAATGCACATTTAAATCTTTTTTGAGTACATTTTAATGTTGCTCATCCACGACTCCTTCTGCAAACCAAGGACTGACTCTTCCTATGGCATCAATGAACTGTTCTATGGCTCACCTTTTTTAACCCTATTTCCTGCATCTGTAATGGAGTCTTTATAGCCTTTATTAGGGGAGGGTCTTGGGTCAGGTCTTCCCACATGGTGATATAGGGAACCTGGTCAGGGTGTCCATGGGGTCCTGGTTGAAAGACTCATACCTTGACCTGTGAGATAATATCAGCATTAAAGGTCCTGTCCCTAGGCCAGGCCAGCCAACCTCAAAGGTCAACCATTCCGAGGAACAGAAAGTCACCCACTTTTTACTTTTGACGTCGATCGACTGATTGTGCGCGCAGTTTTGAACTTCTTTTCAGTGGCCTAAAGTAAGGCTTAAAGGGGTGGTTAGTTGTTGCCCCATGGGTACAGAGAGAGTAAAACGAATGAGGAGGGGAACAAGAAAACAGATGCACACAACACACAAGAGGAGCCGTGGCACCAAATCGGTAGCAAACCGAAAGTATAAGTTCAAATGGGAGTGGCCAGATGGCCAGACTCTCCCTGGAAAGGAGAGAGGCACTTTCTCTCTTGTTTCCCCCAAACCACCGCTGGAGCATCCCCCAGGGTGGGACCAGTGGTCTCAGGGCACATCTGCCTCCCCCACTGGTCCGATACAAATTCAAGTCCCGTACGGGCACCAAGTGCAGACTTAAACACTGACCAGACGACAAGAAGGATGGAACCAATAAAACAAGTAGCTTACCTTCAACTGGTCACAGAATTGGGTCTGGGGGCATCCAAATCCCGGACGAGCCCCCAATGAAGGAACCCAAATCTGGGAATCCAATGCGCTCGGGTGGTCGCCCAAAGACCCAAAACTCCAGCCCAGTAGATGCAAAAGCAAGAGGATATTTATTAATACGTTTGAGCAAACGGGCTCCCCAGCACCTCAGGCAGTCAAGAGAGCAAGAGAGCCCTGAGCAGGGGTTACAGCAGTTTTTAAAGACAATAGCCACCTGATTGACATATGTATGCGGGACATTTGGTGATTGGCTATTTTGAAGGGCAAACTCTTGTTGCGATTTTAGTGAGGGAAGGGGTAAGTTTATACAATGGTCACAGAACCTGATTGCAACTCTTTTCCGAACTCCTGCAAGTGTTATCTCATGAGACAGTTACACAGAGCAGTTTCACAAGGCAGTTTCCCAAGGTTATTCTGCAGGCAGGTGGAGACACAGTTATCTTAAGGAATAGCTACTGTCAGCAGCCAAACTTTTTAACACTTGTTAAAATTATTTTAATATTTACGTTTAGCAAGGGTCTTACAAAAAACTTTGCTTTTCTCCAAAACCATTTTTACTGTGATTCACTGTGTGCATTGTATACGAATTCCATACCATATTGTCCGGATATGACTGGATGAAACCAGAAATACCAGGTTCTGTTTTGGCTAACTAAATCCCACATGTTGCGACAGACTCTGTGTTTGTGTTTTCTGCATATTATCAATGGACTTTATTGTTTTAAATGTTTTTTATCAGGCAACATTTAATTTTGGGCTTGGAAACACTAATTGGTTCCACATGGAGACACCAGCTCTACACATTCGTATTTTGTTGAGAGAAAGCTAGATGAACTGCGGCAAACAAACATGATATTTCTGTTTGTATACGTGACATTTTATGCACTTGCCAAACGAAAAGACTTCACTTTTCTCCAAAATCATTTTTACTGTGATGTTTGCGGTCCATTGCATACGAATTCCACACCACTTTGTCCGGATATGACTGGATGAAACCACAAATATCCAGGTGTGTTTTGGCTAACTCAATCCCACATATTGGGAGAGCAACTGTGTTTGTGTTTTCAGGATATTATCGACGGACTTATTTTATTGAATGTTTATTATCAGGGACATTTAATTTTGTGCTGGGAAACAATAGTTGGTTCTGCATTGATACACCAGCTCTACACATTCGTATTTTGTAGGGTCAAAGCAAGAGGAATTGCGGCAAACAACATGATATTTCTGTTTGTATAGGTGACGTTTTATGCATTTCCCTAACGAAAAGAGTTTGCTTTTCTTAAAAAAAATTTTACTGTGATGTACCCTGTCCATTGCATACAAATTCCACATCACTTTGTCAGGATATGACTGGATGAAACCAGAAATATCCGGTTGTGTTTTGGCTAACTCAATCCCACATATAGCGAAGCCTCTGTGTTTGTATTTTCTGGAAATTAACGACGGACTTTATTGTTTTAAATGTTTTTAATCAGGCAACATTTGATTTTGGGCTTGGAAACACTAATTGGTTCCACATGGAGACACCAGCTCTACACATTCGTATTGTCTAGGGAGAAACCTAGAGGAACTACAGCAAGCAAACCTGATATTTCTCTTTGTATAGGTGACATTTTATGCACTTGCGTAACGAAAAGACTTTGCTTTTATTCAAAACCATCTTTACTGTGATTTTCCCGGACCATTGCATATGAATTCCACACAAATTTGTCAGGATATGACAGGATTACACCAGAAATATCCGGTTGTGTTTTGGCTATCAGAATCCCACATATTGGGACAGCCCCTGTGTTTGTGTTTTCTGCATATTATCGACGGACTTTATTATTTTAAGTGTTTTTATAAGGGAATATTTAATTTTGTGATTGGAAACACTAATTGGTTCCACATGGAGACACCAGCTCTACACATTGGTATTTTCTAGGGAGAAAGCTAGAGGAACTGCGGCAAACAAACATGGTATTTCTGTTGGTATGGGTGACATTTTACGCATTTTCCTAACACTTTGCTTTTCTCCAATACCATTTTTACTGTGATTGTCTGTGTCCATTGCATACGAATTCCACACAACTTTGTCCGTATATCACTGGATGTAACCAGAAATATCCGGTTGTGTTTTGCGTACCTCAATCCCACATGTTGCGACAGAATCTGTGTTTGTGTTTTCTGGATATTATCGACGCACTTTATTGTTTTAAATGTTTTTTATCAGGGAACATTTAATTTGGTGCTTGGAAACAATAATTGGTTCCACATGGAGACACTAGCTCTACACATTCGGAATTTCTAGGGAGATAGCTTGAGCAACTGCGGCAAACAAAAATGATATTTCTGTTTGTATCGATGATACACATTGTTACTGTGATATTCTCAGTCCATTGCATATGAATTCCACACAAGTTTGACGGGATATCACTGGATGAAACCGGAAATATCCGGTAGTGTTTTGGCTAACTCAATCCAAAATATTGCTACAGCCTCTGTGTTTGTGTTTTCTGGTTATTATCAATAGACTTATTGTTTTGAATCTTTTTATCAGGGAACATTTCATTTTGTACCGTTGAAGTACTAATTCGTTCATCATGGGAACACCAGCTTTACACATTTGTATTTTCTAGGGAAAAAGCTAGAGGAACTGCGGCACACAAACATGATATTTCTGTTTGTATAGATGACATTTTATGCAATTGCCTAACGAAAAGACTTTGCTTTTCTCCAAAACCATGTCTACTGTGATTTCTCGGTCCATTGCATATGAATTCCACACCACTTTGTCCGGATATGACTGGATGAAACCGGAAATATCCGGTTGTGTTTTGGCTAACTCAATCCGAAATATTGTGAAAGCCTCTGTGTTTGTGTTTTCTGGATATTATCGATGGACTTTATTGTTTTGAATGTTTTTTATCAGGCAACATTTAATTTTGGGCTAGGAATCACTAATTGTTTCCACAAGGAGACACCAGCTCTGCACATTCGTATTTTCTAGGGAGAAAGCTCGAGGAACTGCGGCAAACCAACCTGATATTTCTGTTTGTATAGATGACATTTTATGCACTTGCCTAATGAAAAGACATTGCTTTTCTCCGAAATCATTTGTACTCTGATTTTCTCAGCCCATTGAGTACGAATTCCACACCACTTTGTCCGGATATGACTGGATGAAACCAGAAATATCCGGTTGTGTTTTGGCTAACTCAATCCATAATATTGTGAAAGCCTCTGTGTTTATGTATTCTGGACATTATCGATGGACTTTATGGTTTTGAATTTTTTATCAGGGAACATTTCATTTTGTACCGTTGAATCACTATTTCGTTCATCATGGGGACACCAGCTCTACACATTCGTATTTCTAGGAAGAAAGCTAGAGGAACTGCAGCAAACAAACATCATATTTCTGTTTGTTTAGATGACATTTTATGCACTTGCCTAACGAAAAGACTTTGCTTTTCACTAAACCATTGTTACTGTGATTTTCTCGGTCCATTGCATACGAATTCCACACCAGTTCCTCCCGATATGACTGGAGGTAACCGGAAATATCCAGTTTTGTTTTGGCTAACTTAATCGCAGATATTGCTACGGCCTCTGTGTTTGTGTATTCTTGATGTTTTCCACAAACTTTATTGTTTTTAATTTTGTTTTATCAGGGAACTTTTCATTTTGTGCTTGAAATCACTAATTGTTTCCACAAGGAGACACCAGCTCTACACATTTGTATGTTCTAGGGAGAAAGCTAGAGGAACTGCGACAAACCAACCTGATATTTCTGTTTGTATAGATAACATTTTATGCACTTGCCTAATGAAAAGACATTGCTTTTCTCCAAAACTATTTGTATTCTGATTTTCTCATTCCATTGCATATGAATTCCACACGATTTTGCCCGGATACGACTGGATTAAACCAGAAATATCCGGTTGTGTTTTCGCTAACTCAATCCTAAATATTGTGAAAGCCTCTGTGTTTGTGTTTTCTGGATAATATCGATGGACTTTATGGTTTTGAATTTTTTATCAGGGAACATTTCATTTTGTACCGTTGAAACACTAATTGGTTCATCATGGGGACACCAGCTCTACACATTCGTATTTTCTAGGGACAAACCTAGAGGAACTGCGGCAAACACACATGATATTTCTGTTTGTATAGATGACATTTTATGCACTTACCTAATGAAAATACTTTGTTTTTCTCCAATGCCATTTGTACTGTGATTTTCTCAGTCCATTGCATACGAATTCCACGCCAGTTTGTCCGGATATAACTGGATGAAACCAGAAATATCTGGTTGTGTTTTGGCTAAAATAATCTGAAATATTGTGAAAATCTCTGTGTTTGTGTTTTCTGCATATTATCGATGGACTTTATGGTTTAGAATTTTTTATCAGGGAACATTTTATTTTGTACCATTGAAACACTAATTGGTTCATCATGGGGACACCAGCTCTACACATTCGTATTTCTAGGTAGAAAGCTAGAGGAGCTGCGGCAATCAAACATTATACTTCTGTTTTTTATAGATGACATTTTATGCACTTGCCTAACGAAAAGACTTTGTTTCTCTCCAAAACCATTTTCATTTTGATTTTCTCAGCCCATTGCATACAAATTCCACACCAGTTTGTCCGGATATGACTGGATGAAACCAGAAATATCCGGATGTGTTTTGGCTAACTCAATCCCACATATTGCCACAGCCTCTGTGTTTGTGTTTTCTGGATATTATCAACAGAGTTTAATTTTTGAATGTTTTTTGTCGGGGAACATTTTATTTTGAGCTTGGATACAGTAATTGTTTCTACAGGGAGACACCAGCTCTACGTATTATTATTTTCTAGGTAGAAAGCTAAAGGAACTGTGGCAAACAAACATGATATTTCTGTTCGTCTAGATGACATTTTATGCACTTGCCTAACAAAAAGACTGCTTTTCTCCAAAAGCATTTGTACTCTGATTTTCTCAGCCCATTGAGTACGAAGTCCACACCACTTTGTCCGGATATGACTGGATGAAACCAGAAATATTTGGTGGTGTTTTGGCTAACTCAATCGAAATATTGTGAATGCCTCTGTGTTTGTGTTTTCTGGATATGAACGATGGACTTTATTGTTTTTACTGTTTTTATCAGGGAACATTTAATTTTGTACTGTAGAAACACTAATTGGTTCTTCATGTTAACACCAGCTCTACACATTCATATTTTCTAGGGTGAAAGCTAGAGGAACTGCGGCACACAAACATGATATTTCTGTTTGTATCGATGACATTTTATGCACTTGCCTATCAAAAAAACTTTGCTTTTCTCCAAAACCATTTGTACTCTGATTTTCTCAGCCCATTGCATATGAATTCCACACCAGTTTGTCCGGATATGACTGGAGGAAACCCGAAATATCCGGTTTTGTTTTTGCTAACTCAATCCGAAATATTGTGAAAACATCTGTGTTTGTGTTTTCTGGGTATTATCGATGGACTTTATTGTTTTGAATGTTTTTATTAGGGAACATTTTATTTTGAGCTAGGAAAAACTAATTGGTTCTTCATGGGGACACCAGCTCTACACATTCGTATTTTCTAGGGAGAAAGCTAGAGAAACTGCGGCAAACAAACTTGATATTTCTGTTTGTATAGATTACATTTTATGCACTTGCCTAACGAAAAGACTTTGCTTTTCTCCAAAACCATTTGTACTCTGATTTTCTCAGCCCATTGCATACGAATATCAAAAACTTTGTCCGGATATGACTGGATGAAACCGGAAATATCCGGTTTTCTTTGGCTAACCTAATCCCAGATATTGCTACAGCCTCTGTGTTTGTTTTTTCTGGATATTATCAATGGACTTTATTGTATTGAATATTTTTCATCGGGTAACATTTAATTTTGAGTTTATAAGGTAATTGGTTCCACATGGGGTCACCAGATCTACACATTCGTATTCCTAGGGAGAAAGCTAGAGGAACTGTGGCAAACAAACGTAATATTTCTGTTTGTATAGATGGCATTTTATGCACTTGCCTAACGAAAAGACTATGCTTTTTTTTTCTCAGCCCATTGAGTACGAATTCCACACAACTTGGTCCGGATATGACTGGATGAAACCAGAAATATCCGGTTGTGTTTTGGCTAACTCAATCCGAAATACTATGAAATCCTCTGTGTTTGTGTTTTCTGGATATTATCGATGGACTTTATGGTTTTGAAATTTTTATCAGGGAACATTTCATTTTGTACCGTTGAAACACTAATTGGTTCATCATGGGGACACCAGCTCTACACATTCGTATTTCTTTTTTTTTTTAACTTTTATTTAATGAATATAAATTTCCAAAGTACAGCTCATGGGTTACAATGGCTTCCCCCTCCCAAAACTTCCCTCCCACCCACAACCCTCCCCTTTCCCACTCCCTCTCCCCTTCCAATCACATCATGATTCATTTTCAATTCTCTTTATATACAAAAGGTCAGTTTAGTATAAATTAAGCAACGATATCAACAGTTTGACCCCATATAGCAAAACAAAGTGAAAAAAAAATACTGTTGGAGTACTAGTTATAGCATTAAATAAGAGTGTACAGCACATTAAAGGCAGAGATCCTACATATTATTTTTTTAAAAAATTAATTAATTTTCTATGCCATTTCCAATTTAACACTTGCCTAATGAAAAGACTTTGCTTTTCTCCAAAACCATTTTTACTCTGATTTTCTCAGCCCATTGCATATGAATTCCACACCAGTTTTTCCAGATATGACTGGATGAAACCGGAAATATCCAGTTTTGTTTGGGCTAACTCAATGCCAGATATTTTGAAAGCCTGTGGGTTTGTGTTTTCTGTAAATTATCAATGGACTTTATTGTTTTGAATGTTTTTTATCGGGGAACATTTTGTTTTGAGCTTAGATACAGTAATTGGTTCCACATGGAGACACCAGCTCTACATTTTGTATTTTCTAGGGAGAAAGCTGGAGGAACTGCGACAAACAAACATGATATCTCTGTTTGTCTAGATGACATTTTATGCACTTGCCTAACGAAAAGATTTTGCTTTATCCAAAACCATTTTTACTGTGATTTTCTTGGTCCATTGCATATGAATTCCACACAACTTTGTCAGCATATGATTGGATGAATCCAGAAATATCCGGTTGTGTTATGGCTGACTCAATCCGAAATATTGTGAAAGCCTCTATAATTGTTATTTCTGGATATTATCGATGGACTTTATGGTTTTGAATTTTTTATCAGGCAACATTTCATTTTGTACCGCTGAAACACTAATTGGTTCATCATGGGGACACCAGCTCTACACATTCGTATTTCTAGGGAGAAAGCTAGAGGAACTGCGGCAAACAAACATGATATTTCTGTTTTTTATAGATGACATTTTATGCACTTCCCTAACGAAAAGACTTTGCTTTTCTCCAATACCATTTGTACTTTTATTTTCTCGGTCCATTGCATACGAATTCCATACCAGTTTGTCCGAATATGACTTGATGAAACCAGAAATATCCGGTTGTGTTTTGCTAACTCAATCCGAAATATTGTGAAAACCTCTGTATTTGTGTTTTCTGGATATTATCAATGGTCTTTATTATTTTGAATGTTTTTATCAGGGAACATTTAATTTTTGTACCTTTGAAACACGAATTGGTTCAGCTTGGGAACACTAGCTCTACACATTCTTATTTTGTATGGAGAAAGCCAGAGGGACGGTCGCAAACAAACTTGATATTTCTGATTGTATAGATGACATTTTAAACACTTGCCTAACGAAATTACTTTACTTTTCTGCAAAACTATTTTTAATGTGAATTTCTCGGTCCATTGCATACGAACTCCACACCAGTTTTCCAGATATGACTGGATGAAACCAGAAATAAAAGGTTCTGTTTTGGCTAACTCAATGAGAGATACTGCTACAGCCTCTGTGTATTTGTATCCCTGATATTGTCCACGGACTTTTTGTTTTGAATACTCCTATCAGGATACATTTAATTTTGTACATTTGAAACACTAACTGGTTCATCATGTGGACACCAGCTCTAAACATTCATATTTTCTAGGGAGAAAGCTAAAGGAAAACAAACATTATATTTCTGTTTGTATAGATGACATTTTATGCACTTGCCTAAGGAAAAGACTTTGCTTTTCTCCAAAACCACTTTTACTGTGATTTTCTTGGTCCATTGCCTATGAATTCCACACCCGTTTGTCTGGATATGACTGGATGAAACCGGAAATATCCAGTTTTGTTTTGGCTAACTCAATGCCAGATTTCTACAGCCTCTGTGTTTGTGTTTTCTGGATATTATCGATGGACTTTATTGTTTTGAATGTTTTTTATCGGGGAACATTTTATTTTCAGCTTGGATACAGTAATTGGTTCCACCTGGAGACACCAGCTCTACACATTCGTATTTTCTAGGGAGAAAGCTAGAGGATCTGCGGCAAACAAACATGATATTTCTGTTTGTCTAGATGACATTTTATGCACTTGCCTAATGAAAAGACTTTGATTTTCTCCAAATCCATTTGTACTCTGATTTTCTCAGCCCATTGCATACGAATTCCACACCAGTTTGTCTGGATATGACTGGATGAAACCGGAAATATCTGGTTGTGTTTTGGCTAACTCAATCCGAAATATTGCTACAGCCTCTGTGTTTGTGTATTCCTGATATTATCCACGGACTTAATTTTTTTCAATGTTTTTTTTTTTCAGGGAACATTTAATTTTGTGCTTGGAAACACTGGTTCCACATGGAGACAGCAGCTCCACATATTCGTATTTTCTAGGGAGAAAGCTAGAGGAACTGCGGGAAACAAACATGATATTTCTGTTTGTATAGATGACATTTTATGCACTTGCCTAACGAAAAGACTTTGCTTTTCTCCAAAACCATTTTTAATGTGATTTTCTCGGTCCATTGCATACGAACTCCAAACCACTTTGTCCAGATATGACTGGATGAAACCAGAAATATCCGATTGTGTTTTGACTAACTCAATCCGAAATATTGCTACAGCTTCTGTGTTTGTATTTTCTGTATATTATCGATGGACTTTATTGTTTTGAAATTTTTTGACAGGGAACATTTAATTTTGTGGTTGGAAACACAAATTGGTTCATCATGGGGACACCGGCTCTACACACTCTTATTTTCTAGGGAGAAAGCTAGAGGAACTCCGGCAAAAAAAAACATGATATTTCTGTTTGTATAGATGACATTTTATGCACTTTCCTAACGAAATGACTTTGCTTTTCTCCAAAACCACTTTTACTGTGATTTACTGGGTCGATTGCATACGAATACCAAACCAGTTTTCCCGGATATGACTAGATGAAACTAGAAATATCCGGTTTTGTTTTGGCTAACTCAATCCAGATATTGATACAGCCTCTGTGTTTGTGTTTTCTGGATATTATCAATAGACTTTATTGTTTCTAATATTTTTTATCGGGGAACATTTTATTTTGAGCTTCGCTACAGTAATTGGTTCCACATGAAGACACCAGCTATACATATTCGTATTTTCTAGGGAGAAAGCTAGAGGATCTGCGAAAAACAAACATGATATTTCTGTATAGATGACATTTTATGCACTTGCCTAACGAAAAGACTTTGCTTTTTTCCAAAACTATTTTTACTGTGAATTTCTCGGTCCATTAAATACGAACTCCAAACCAGTTTGTCGAGATATGACTGGATGAAACCAGAAATAAACGGTTCTGGTTTGGCTAACTCAATGAGAGATATTGCTACAGCCTCTGATTTTGTATTCCTGATATTATCCACGGACTTTTTGCTTTGAATATTTTTATCAGGGTACATTAAATTTTGTACATTTGAAACACTAATTGGTTCATCATGTGGACACCAGCTCTACACATTCATATTTTCTAGGGAGAAAGCTAGAGGAAAACAAACATGATATTTCTGTTTGTATAGATGACATTTTATGCAGTTGCCTAACGAAAAGACTTTGCTTTTCTCCAAAACCATTGTTACTGTGATTTTCTCGGTCCATTGCATACGAATTCCAAACCACTTTGTCCGGATATGACTGGATGAAACCAGAAATATCTGGTTGTGTTTTGGCTAACTCAATCTGAAATATTGTGAAAGCCTCTGTGTTTGTGTTTTCTGGATACTATCGATGGACTTTATTGTTTTGAAATTTTTTTTTCAGGGAACATTTAATTTTGTGCTTGGAAACACTAATTGGTTCATCATGGGTACACCAGCTCTACACATTCGTATTTTCTAGGGAGAAAGTAGAGGAACTGCAGCAAACAAAGATGATATTTCAGTTTGTATAGATGACATTTTATGCACTTGCCTAACGAAATGACTTTGCTTTTCTCCAAAACCATTTTTACTGTGATTTACTCGTTCGATTGCATACGAATTCCACACCAGTTTTTCCGGATATGACTAGATGAAACCAGAAATATCCGGTTTTGTTTTGGCTAACTCAATCCAGATATTCATACAGCCTCTGTGTTTGTGTTTTCTGGATATTATCAATGGACTTTATTTTTTCTAATATTTTTTTATCGGGGAACATTTTATTTTGAGCTCTGATACAGTAATTGGTTCCACATGGAGAAACCAGCTCTACACATTCGTATATTCTAGGGAGAAAGCTCGAAGAACTACAGCAAACAAACATTATATTTCTGTTTGTGTAGATGACATTTTATGCACTTGCCTAATGAAAAGACTTTGCTTTCTCCAAAACCATTTGTACTGTGGTTTTCTCGGTCCATTGCATATGAATTACAGACCAGTTTGTCCGGATATGACTGGATGAAACCGGAAATATCTGGATTTTTTTTATCTAACTCAATCACAGATATTGCTACGGACTCTGTGTTTATGTATTCCTGATATTATCCACGGACTTTATTGTTTTGAATGTTTTTTTTCAGGGAACATTTAATTTTGTGCTTGGAATCACTAATTGGTTCCACATGAGGACAGCAGCTCTACACATTTATATTTTCTAGTGAGAAAGCTAGAGGAACTGTGTCAAACAAATATGATATATATGTTTGTATCACAGATATTTTATGCACTTACCTAACGAAAAGTCTTTCCTTTCTCAAAAACCATTTTTACTGTGATATTCTCGGTCCGTTGCATATGAATTCTACACCAGTTTGTCCGGATATGACTGGATGAAACCAGAAATATCCGGTTGTGTTTTGGCGAACTCAATCTGAAATATTGTGAAAGCCTCTGTGTCTGTGTTTTCTGGATATTAACGAAGTTCTTTATTGTTTTGAATGTTTTTATCAGGGAACATTTCATTTTGTACCAAAGAAACACTAATTGGTTCATCATGGAGACACCAGCTCTACACATTATTATTTTCTAGGGAGAAAGCTAGAGGAACTGCGGCAAACAAACATGATATTTCTGTTTGTATAGTTGACATTTTATGCACTTGCCTAACGAAAAGACTTTGCTTTTCTCCAAAACCATTTTTACTATGATTTTCTCAGCCCATTGCATACGAATTCCAAAATACTTTGTCCGGATATGACTGGATGAAATCAGAAATAGCCGGTGGAGTTTTGGATAACTCAATCCCAGATATTGCCACAGCATCTGTGATTGTGTATTCCTGATGTTATACACGGACTTTATTGTTTTGAATGTTTTTATCAGGGAACATTTAATTTTGTACCGTTGAAAGTCTAATTGGTTCATCATGGGGACACCAGCTCTACAAATTCGTATTTTCTACGGAGAAAGCTAGAGGAACTGCGGCAAACAAACATGATATTTCTGTTTGTCTAGATGACATTTTATCACTTGCTAAATGAAAAGACTTTGCTTTTCTCCAAAACCATTTTTACTGTGATTTTCTCGGTCCATTGCATACGAATTCCACAGGAGTTTGTCCAGATATGACTGGATAAAATCGGAAAAATCGGGTTTTTGTTTGGCTAACTCAATCCCTGATAATGCTACAGCCTCTGTGTTTGTGTATTCCAGATATTATCCACGGACTTTATTGTTTTGAATTTTTTTTATCAGGGAATATTTAATTTCATTTTTGGAAACACTAATTGGTTCATCATGGAGACACCAGCTCTACACATTCGTATTTTCTATGGAAAAAAGCTAGAGGAACTGCGGCAAATAAACATGATATTTCTGTTTGGATAGATGACATTTTATGCAGTTGCCTATCGAAAAGACTTTTCTTTTCTCCAAAACCATTTTTACTGTGATTTATTCGGTCCATTGAATAAGAATTCCACACCAGTTTGTCCAGAAATGACTAGAAGGAACCAGAAATATCCGGTTGCGTTTTGGCTAACTCCATCTGAAATACTGTGTAAGCTTCTGTGTTTGTGTTTTCTGGATATTATCCATGGACTTTATTGTTTTGAATGTTTTTTATCAGGGAACATTGAATTTTGTGCTTGAAATCAATATTTGGTTCCACTTGGAGACACCAGCTCCACACATTCATATTTTCTAGGGAGAATCCTAGAGGAACTGCGATAAACAAACATGATATTTCTGTTTGTATAGATGACATTTTATGCATTTGCCTAACGAAAAGACTTTGCTTTTCTCCAAAACCATTTGCACTGTGATTTTCTCGTTCCATTACATACGAATTCTACAGCAGTTTACTCTATATGACTGGATGAAACCGGACATATCCGGTTCTGTTTTTGCTAACTCAATCCGAAATATTGTGAAAGCCTCTATATTTGTGTTTTCTGGATATTATCGATGGACTTTATAGTTTTAAATGTTTTTATATGGGAACATTTAATTTTGAACTGTAGAAACACTAATTGGTTCCACATGGAGACACCATCTCTATATATTCGTATTTTCTAGGGAGAAAGCTAGAGGAACTGCGGCAAACAAACATGATATTTCTGTTTGTATCGTTGATATTTTATGCACTTGCCTAACGAAAACACTTTGCTTTTTCTCCAAAACCATTTTAACTGTGATTTTCTCGATACACTGCATACGAATTCCACCCCAGTTTGTCCGGATATGAGTGGATGAAACCAGAAATATCCGATTTTGTTTTGGCTAACTCAATCTGAAATATTGTGAAAGCCTCTGTGTTTGTGTTTTCTGGATATTTTCGATGGACTTTATTGTTTTGAAGGTTTTTATCAGGGAACATTTCATTTTTTACTGTTGAAACACTAATTGGTTCATCATGGGGACACCAGCTCTACACATTGTTATTTTCTAGGCAGAAAGCTAGAGGAACTGCGGCAAACAAACCTGATATTTCTGTTTGTATAGATGACATTTTATGCACTTGCCTAATGAAAAGACTTTGCTTTTCTCCAAAACCATTTGTACTGTGATTTTCTCGGTCCATTGCATATGAATTCCACATCAGTTTGTCCAGATATGACTGGAGGAAACCAGAAATATCCGTTTGTGTTATTGCTAACTCAATCCGAAATATTGTGAAAGCCTCTGTGTTTGTGTTTTCTGGATATTATCGATGGACTTTATTGTTTTGAGTGTTTTTATCAGGGAACATTTAATTTTGTACCGTAGAAACACTAATTGTTTCATCATGGGGACACCAGCTCTACACATTCGTATTTTCTAGGGACAAACCTAGAGGAACTGCGGCAAACACACATGATATTTCTGTTTGTCTAGATGACATTTTATGCACTACCCTAACGAAAAGACTCTGCTTTTCTCCAAACCAATTTTACTGTGATTTTCTCCGTCCATTGCATATGAATTCCACACCAGTTTGTACGGACATGACTGGAAAACTGGAAATATCCGGATTTTTTTTGGCTAATTCAATCACAAATATTGCTACAGCCTCTGTGTTTGTGTTTTCTGGATATTATCCAACTATTTTATTTTTTGGAATGTTTTTTATTGGGGAACATTTTATTTTAAGCTTGTATACAGTAACTGATTCCACAGGGAGACACCAGCTCTACGTATTCGTATTTTCTAGGAAGAAAGCTAGAGGAACTCCGGCAAACAATCATGATATTTCTGTTTGTATAGATGACATTTTATGCAGATGCCTAACGAAAACACTTAGTTTTTCTCCAAAACCATTGTTACTGTGTTTCTCTCGGTCCATTGCATACGAATTTCAAACCAGTTTGTCCGGATATGACTGGACGAAACTGGAAATATCCGGTTTTTATTTGGCTAACTCAGTGCCAGACATTACTACAGCTTCTGTGTTTGTGTATTCCTGATATTATCCACGGACTTTATTGGGTTGAATTTTTTTATCCGGGAACATTTAATTTTCTGCCTGGAATCACTAATTGATTCCACATGGAGACACCAGCTCTACACATTCGTATTTTCAAGTGAGAAACCTAATGGAAGTGCGGCAAACACACATGACATTTATGTTTGTGTAGATGACATTTTATGCACTACACTAACGAAAAGACTGCTTTTCTCCAAACCATTGTTACTGTGATTTTCTCGGTCAATTGCATACGAATTCCACACCAGTTTGTCTGGATATGACCAGATGAAACCGGAAATATCCGGTTTTGTTTTGGCTAACTCAATTCCAGATATTGCTACAGCCTCTGTGTTTGAATTTTCTGGATATTATCAACGAACTGTTTTATTTTGAATTTTTTTATCAGAGAAATTTAATTTTGTGCTTGGAAACACTAATTGGTTCCACATGGAGACACCAGCTCTACACATTCCTATTTTCTTGGGAGAATGCTAGGGGAACAGTGGCAAACAAACATATTTCTGTTTGTATATATGACATATTATGCACTTGCCTAATGAAAAGACTTTGCTTTTATCCAAAATAATTTTTACTGTGATTTTTTCGGTTCATTGCATAGGAATTCCACACCATTTGTCTGGATATGATTGGATGAAACCAGAAATATCCGGTTGTGTTTTCGCTAACGCAATCCGAAATATTGTGAAAGCATCTGTGTTTGTGTTTTCTGGATATATTCAACGGAATTTATTGTTTTGAATGTTTTTATCAGGGAATATTTAATTTGTCCTAGGAAACACTAATTGGTATATCATGGGGACACCAGCTCTACACATTAGTATTTTCTAGGGAGAAAGCTAGAGGAACTGCGGCAAACAAACATGATATTTCTGTTTGTATTGATGACATTTTATGCACTTGCCTAATGAAAAGACTGTGCTTTTCTCCAAAACCATATTTACTGTGATTTTCTCGGTCCATTGCATACGAATTCTGCACCACTTTGTCCGGATATGACTGGATGAAACCGGAAATATCCAGTTGTGTTTTGGCTAACTCAATCCGAAATATTGCTAGAGACTCTGTGTTTGTGTTTTCTCGATATTATCGATGGAATTTCTTGTTTTGAATGTTTTCATCCAGGAACATTGAATTTTGTACCGTAGAAACACTAATTGGTTCATCATGGGGACACCAGCTCTACACATTAGTATTTTCTAGGGAGAAAGCTAGAGGTACTGCGGCAAACACACATGATATTTCTGTTTGTCTAGATGACATTTTATGCACTACCCTAACGAAAAGACTCGGCTTTTCTCCAAAACCATTTGTACTGTGATTTTCTCGGGCCATTGCATACGAATTCCACACAAGTTTGTCCGGACATGACTGGATGAAACCGGAAATATCCGGATTTGTTTTGGCTAACTCAATCCCAGATATTGCTACAGACTCTGTGTTTGTGTTTTCTGGATATTATCCACAGACTTTATTTTTGGAATGATTTTTATCGTGGGACATTTTATTCTGAGCTTGTATACAGTAACTAGTTCCACAGGGAGACACCAGCTCTAAGTATTCATATTTTCTAGGAAGAAAGCTAGAGGAACTGTGGCAAACAAACATGATATTTCTGTTTGTATAGATGACATTTTATGCAGATGCCAAACGAAAACACTTAGTTTTTCTCCAAAACCATTTTTACTGTGATTTTCTCTGCCCATTGCATACGAATTCCACACCAGTTTGCGGATATGACTGGATGAAACCAGTCATATCCGGTTGTGTTTTGGCTAACTCAATCTGAAATATTTTGAAAGCCTCTGTGTTTGTGTTTTCTGGATATTATCGATGGACTTTATTGTTTTGAGGGTTTTTATCAGGTAACATTTAATTTTGTATCGTTGAAACTCTAATTGGTTCATCATGGGGACACCAGCTCTACAACTTCATATTTTCTAGGGAGAAAGCTAGAGGAACTGCGGCAAACAAACTTGATATTTCTGTTTCTATCGATGACATTTTATGCACTTGCCAAAGAAAAGACTTTGCTTTTCTCCAGAACCATTTGTACTGTGATTTTCTCGGTATGTTCCATACGAATTCTACACCAGTGTACCGGATATGAATGGCTGAAACCAGAAATACCCAGTTGTGTTTTGGCTAACTAAATTCAAAATACATGAAAGTTTTTTTTTTGTTTTGTTTTCTGAATATTATCGATGGACTTTATTGTTTTGAGTGTTTTTATCAGGGAACATTTCATTTTGTACTGTTGAAACACTAATTGGTTCATCATGGGGACACCAGCTCTACACATCCGTATTTTCTAGGGAGAAAGCTAGAGGAACTGTGGCAAACAAACATAATATTTCTGTTTGTATCGATGACATTTTATGCATTGCCTAACGAATACACTATGCTTTTCTCCAAAATCATTTTTACTGTGATTTTCTCAGTAGATTGCATACAAATTCCACACCAATTTGTCCGGATATGACTAGATGAAACCATAAATATCCGGTTTTGTTTTGGCTAACTCAATCCAGATATTGATACAGCCTCTGTGTTTGTGTTTTCTGGATATTATCAATGGACTTTATTGTTTTGAATGCTTTTTTACCAGGGAACATTTTATTTTGAGCTCTTATACAGTAATTGGTTCCACATGGAGACACCAGCTCTACACATTTGTATTTTCTTGGGAGAAAGCTAGAGGAACTGAGGCAAACAAACATGATATTTGTGTTTGTGTTGATGACATTTTATGCACTTCCCTAAAAAAATACTTTGCTATTCTCCCAAACCAGTTTGACTGTGATTATCTGAGTCCATTGCATACCAGTTCCGCAGCACTTTGTCCAGATATGCCTTGATGAAACCAGAAATATCCTCTTGTGTTATGACTAACTGAATCCCAGATCTTGCTTTGTGTTTGTGTTTTCTGGATATCATCAAGGGACTTTACGTTTTAGAATGAATTTCAGTAGAGGAAATTTTGTTTTGTGCTTGAAATGCTAATTGGTTTCATATGCAGGGCAAACATGTTCACATTTGTGTTTTCTATGCAGAAAGCTAGAGCAATCGTTGCAAACAAGCAGGATATTTTTATTCGTAAACATGACATTTAGGCACTTGGCGGAGAAAAAGAGTTTGCTTTTCTCCAAAACCAGTTTGAGGGTGATTTTCTGAGTCCATTGCCTACCAGTTCCACAACAGGTTGAATTGAAATGACTGGATGAGACCACTAATATCCTCTGTGTTATGGTAAACTCAATCCTAGATATTGCTACAGACTCTGCTTTGTGTTTTTTTGATATTATCAATGGACTTTATGGTTTTGAATGAATTGAAGCAGGGAATATTTTCTTTGGTGCTGGGAAACACTAATTAGGTCCACATGGGGACACAAACTCAACACATTCATGCTGTCTAGGCAGAAAACTACAGCAATTGCTGCAAACTAACATGATATTTGTGTTTGTGTAGATGACATTTGATGCACTTGCCTAAGAAAATATTTTGCTATTCTCCCAAACCAATTTGACTGTGATTATCTGAGTCCATTGCATACCAGTTCCACAGCACATTGTCCGGATATGACTGGATTAACCCTAAAATCTCCTCTTGTGTTATGGCTCACTCAATCCCAGATCTTGCTACAACCTCTTTGTTTGTGTTTTCTGGATATTATCAAGGGACTTTACGTTTTAGAATGAATTTCAGTAGAGGAAATTTTGTTTTGTGCTGGAAAAGCTAAGTGCTTCCATATGCAGGCCAAACATGTTCACATTTGTGTTTTCTACGCAGAAAGCTAGAGCAATGGTTGCAAACAAACAAGATATTGAAATTTGCAAATATGACTTTTTATCCACTTGGCCCAGAAAAAGAGTTTCCTTTTCTCCAAAACCAGTTTGAGGGTGATTTTCTGAGTCCAATGCCTACCAGTTCCAGAACAGGTTGAATGGAAATGACTGGAAGAAACCACAAATATCCTCTGTGTTATGGCTAACTCAATCGCAGATCTTGCTACAGGCTCTGCTTTGTGTTTTTTGATATTATCAATGGACTCTTTGTTTTTGAATGAATTGAAGCAGGGAATATTTTCTTTGGTGCTGGGAAACACTATTTATGTCCAAATGGAGACACAAACTCAACACATTCGTGCCTAAGAAAATACTTTGCTATTCTAAAAAACCAGTTTGATTGTGATTATCTGAGTCCATTGCATACCAGTTCCACAGCACATTGTCCAGATATGACTGGATGAAACCTGAAATCTCCTCTTGTGTTATGGCTCACTCAATCCCAGATCTTGCTACAACCTTTTTGTTTGTGTTTTCTGGATATTATCATTGGATTTACGATTTAAAATGAATTTCAGTAGAGGAAATTTTTTTATACTGCAAAAGCTAAGTGCTTCCATATGCAGGCCCAACGTGTTCACATTTGTGTTTTGTAGGCAGAAAGCTAGAGAAATCGTTGCAAACAAACAGGATATTTTTATTTGCAAACATGACTTTTTATTTATCCACTTGGCCAAGAAAAAGAGTTTGCTTTTCTCCAAAACCAGTTTGAGGGTGAGTTTCTGAGTCCATTGCACACCAGTTCCACAACTCTTTTCGGATGTGACTGGATGAAACCAGAATTATCCTCTTGTGTTGTGGCTAACTCAATCCCAGAACTTGCTACAGGCTCTGCTTGGTGTTTTTTGATATTATAAATGGACTCTTTGTTTTTGAATGAATTGAAGCAGGGAATATTTTCTTTGGTGCTGGGAAACACTATTTAGCTCCACATGGAGACACAAACTCAACACATTCTTGCTGTCTAGGCAGAAAACTACAGCAATTGCTGCAAACAAACATGATATTTGTGTTTGTGTAGATGACATTTTATGCACTTGCCTAAGAAAATACTTTGTATTCTCCAAAATCAGTTAGACTGTGATTATCTGAGTCCATTGCATACCAGTTCCACCGCACATTGTCCGGATATGACTGGATTACCCCTAAAAATCTCCTCTTGTGTTATGGCTCACTCAATCCCAGATCTTGCTACAACCTCTTTGTTTGTGTTTTCTGGATATTATCAAGGGACTTTACGTTTTAGAATGAATTTCAGTAGAGGAAATTTTGTTTTGTGCTGGAAAAGCTAAGTGCTTCCATATGCAGGCCCAACGTGTTCACCTTTGTGTTTTCTACGCAGAAAGCTAGAGCAAAAGTTGCAAACAAACAGGATAATGATGTTTGCCAACATGCCTTTTTATTTATCCACTTGGCCAAGAAAGAGAGTTTGCTTTTCTCCAAAACCAGTTTGAAGGTGATTTTCTGAGTCAATTGCATACCAGTTCCACAACCTTTTGTCCGGATATGACTGGATGAAACCAGAAATATCCTCTTGTGTTATGGGTAACTCAATCGCAGATCTTGCGACAGGCTCTGCTTTGTGTTTTTTGACATTATAAATGGACTTTATGGTTTTGAATGAATTGAAGCAGGGAATCTTTTCTTTGGTGCTGGGAAACACTATTTAGGTCTACACGGAGACACAAACTCAACACATTCGTGCTGTCTAGGCAGAAAACTACAGCAATTGCTGCAAACAAACATGATATTTCTGTTTGTGTAGATGACATTTGATGCACTTGCCTAAGAAAATACTATGCTATTCCCCAAAACCAGTTTGAATGTGATTATCTGAGTCCATTGCATACCAGTTCCACAACACTTTGTGTAGATATGACTGGATGATACCAGAAATATCCTCTTGTGTTACAGCTTACCCAATCCCAGATCTTGCTACAACCTCTGTGTTTGTGTTTTCTGGATATTATCAATGGACTTTACGATTTAAAATGAATTTCAGTAGAGGAAATTTTTTTATACTGCAAAAGCTAAGTGCTTCCATATGCAGGCCCAACGTGTTCACATTCGTGTTTTGTAGGCAGAAAGCTAGAGCAATATTTGCAAACAAACATGATATTTTTATTTGCAAACATGACTTTTTATGCACTTGGCCAAGAAAAAGAGTTTGCTTTTCTCCAAAACCAGTTTGAGGGTGATTTTCTGAGTCCATTGCATACCAGTTCCACAACACTTTTCAGATATGACTGGATGAAACCAGAACTATCCTCTTGTGTTGTGGCTAACTCAATCCCAGATCTTTCTACAGGCTCTGCTTGGTGTTTTTTGATATTATCAATGGACTTTGTGGTTTTGAATGAATTGAAGCAGGGAATACTTTCTTTGGTGCTGGGAAACACTAATTAGTTCCACATGGAGACACAAACTCAACACATTCTTGCTGTCTAGGCAGAAAACTACAGCAATTGCTGCAAACTAACATGATATTTCTGTTTGTGTAGATGACATTTGATGCACTTGCCTAAGAAAATACTTTGCTATTGTCCCAAACCAGTTTGACTGTGATTATCTGAGTCCATTGCATACCAGTTACACAGCACTTTGTCCAAATATGACTGGATGAAACCTGAAACCTCCTCTTGTGTTATGGCTAACTCAATCCCAGATCTTGCAACAACCTCTGTGTATGTGTTTTCTGGATATTATCAAGGGACTTTACGTTTTAGAATGAATTTCAGTAGAGGAAATTTTGTTTTGTACTGGAAATGCTAAGTGCTTCCATATGCAGGACAAACGTCTTCACATTTGTGTTTTCTACGCAGAAAGCTAGAGCAATCGTTGCAAACAAACAGGATATTGATGTTTGCAAACATGACTTTTTATTTATCCACTTGGCCAAGAAATAGAGTTTGCTTTTCTCCAAAACCAGTTTGAAGGTGATTTTCTGAGTCCATTGCATACCAGTTCCACAACCCTTTGTCCGGATATGACTGGATGAAACCAGAAATATCCACTTGTGTTGTGGATAACTCAATCCCAGATCTTTCTACAGGCTCTGCTTGGTGTTTTTTGATATTATCAATGGACTTTATGGTTTTGAATGAATTGAAGCAGGGAATACTTTCTTTGGTGCTGGAAAACAGTAATTAGTTCCACATGGAGACACAAACTCAACACATTCGTGCTGTCTAGGCAGAAAACTACAGCAATTGCTGCAAACAAACATGATATTTGTGTTTGTGTAGATGACATTTTATGCACTTGCCTAAGAAAATATTTTGCTATTCTCCCAAACCAGTTTGACTGTGATTATCTGAGTCCATTGCATACCAGTTCCACAGCACATTGTCCGGATATGACTGGACGAACCCTGAAATCTCCTCTTGTGTTATGGCTCACTCAATCCCAGATCTTGCTACAACCTCTGTGTTTGTGATTTCTCGATATTATCAAGGACTTTACGTTTTAGAATGAATTTCAGTAGAGGAAATTTTGTTTTGTGCTGGAAAAGCTAAGTGCTTCCATATGCAGTCCCAACGTGTTCACATTTGTGTTTTCTATGCAGAAAGCTAGAGCAAACATTGCAAACAAACAGGTTAATGATGTTTGCAAACATGACTTTTTATCCACTTGGCCAAGAAAAAGAGTTTGATTTTCTCCAAAACCAGTTTGAGGGTGATTTTCTGAGTCCATTGCATACCAGTTCCACAACAGTTTGTGTAGATATGACAGGATGATACCAGAAATATCCTCTTGTGTTACAGCTTACTCAATCCCAGATCTTGCTACAACCTCTGTGTTTGTGTTTGCTGGATATTATCTATGGACTTTACGATTTAAAATGAATTTCAGTAGAGGAAATTTTTTATGCTGCAAATGCTAAGTGCTTCCATATGCAGGCCCAACGTGTTCACATTCGTGTTTTCTAGGCAGAAAGCTAGAGCAATCGTTGCAAACAAACATGATATTTTTATTTGCAAACATAACTTTTTATTTACCCACTTGGCCAAGAAAAAGAGTTTGCTTTTCTCCAAAACCAGTTTGAGGGTGATTTTCTGAGTCCATTGCATACCAGTTCCACATCACTTTTCGGATATGACTGGATGAAACCAGAAATATCCTCTTTAGTTGTGGCTAACTCAATCCCAGATCTTGCTACAGGCTCTGCTTTGTGTTTTTTGATATTATCAATGGACTTTGTGGTTTTGAATGAATTGAAGCAGGGAATATTTTCTTTGGTGCTGGGAAACAGTAATTAGTTCCACATGGAGACACAAACTCAACACATTCGTGCTGTCCAGGCAGAAAACTACAGCAATTGCTGCAAACAAACATGATATTTGTGTTTGTGTAGATGACATTTTATGCACTTGCCTAAGAAAATATTTTGCTATTCTCCCAAACCAGTTTGACTGTGATTATCTGAGTCCATTGCATACCAGTTCCACCGCACATTGTCCGGATATGACTGGATGAACCCTGAAATCTCCTCTTGTGTTATGGCTCACTCAATCCCAGATCTTGATACAACCTCTTTGTTTGTGTTTTCTGGATATTATCAAGGGACTTTACGTTTTAGAATGAATTTCAGTAGAGGAAATTTTTTTATACTGCAAAAGCTAAGTGCTTCCATATGCAGGCCCAACGTGTTCACCTTTGTGTTTTCTACGCAGAACGCTAGAGCAATCGTTGCAAACAAACAGGATATTGATGTTTGCAAACATGACTTTTTATGCACTTGGCCAAGAAAAAGAGTTTGCTATTCTCCAAAACCAGTTTGACTGTGATTATCTGAGTCCATTGCATACCAGTTACACAGCACTTTGTCCGGATATGCCTGGATGAAACCTGAAATCTCCTATTGTGTTGTGGCTAACTCAATCCCAGATCTTGCTACAGGCTCCGGTTTGTGTTTTCTTGATATTCTCAATGGACTTTATGGTTTTGAATGAATTGAAGCAGGGAATATTTTCTTTGGTGCTGGGAAACACTAATTAGGTCCACATGGAGACACAAACTCAACACATTCTTGCTCTCTAGGCAGAAAACTACAGCAATTGCTGCAAACTAACATGATATTTGTGTTTGTGTAGATGACATTTTATGCACTTGCCTAAGAAAATACTTTGCTATTCCCCAAAACAAGTTTGAATGTGATTATCTGAGTCCATTACAAACCAGTTCCACAACACTTTGTGTAGATATGACTGGATGATACCAGAAATATCCTCTTGTGTTACAGCTTACCCAATCCCAGATCTTGCTACAACCTCTGTGTTTGTGTTTTCTGGATATTATTAAGGGACTTTACGATTTAAAATGAATTTCAGTAGAGGAAATTTTTTTATGCTGCAAATGCTAAGTGCTTCCATATGCAGGCCCAACGTGCTCACATTCGCGTTTCCTACGCAAAAAGCTAGAGCAAACATTGCAAACAAACATGATATATTAATTTGCAAACATGACTTTTTATTTATCCACTTGGCCAAGAAAAAGAGTTTGCTTTTCTCCAAAACCAGTTTGAGGGTGATTTTCTGAGTCCATTGCATACCAGTTCCACAACACTTTTCGGATATGACTGGATGAAACCAGAAATATCCGGTTGTGTTTTGGTTAACTCACTCCCAGATTTTGCGACAGCCTCTCTGTTTGTGTTTTCTGGATATTATCGATGGACTTTATGGTTTTGAATATTCTTTATCAGGGAAGATTTAATTTTGTGCTGGGAAACACTAATCGTTTCCACATGGTGACATCAGCTGTACACATTCGTATTTTCTAGGGAGAAAGCTAGAGGAACTGCAGGAAACAATCATGATATGAATGTATATGTGACCTTTTATGCACTTGCCTATCAAAAAGACTTTGCTTTTCTGCAAAACCATTTTCACTGTGATTGTCTGTGTCTACTGTATCTGAATTCCACACCACTTTGTCCGGATATGAGTGGATGAAACTAGAAATATCCGGTTGTGTTTTGGCTAACTCAATCCAGCATATTTGGACAGCCTCTTTGTTTGTGTTTTCTGGATACTATCGACGGACTTTATTGTTTTAAATGTTTTTCCTCAGGGAACATTTAATTTTGTGCTGGAAAACACAAAATGTTTGACCATATAGACACCAGCTCTACACATTCATTTTTTCTAGGGAGAAAGATAGAGGAACTGCGGCAAACAAGTATGATATTTCTGTTTGTGTAGATGACATTTTATGCACTTGCCTAATGAAAAGAATTGCTCTTCTCCAAAACCATTTTTACTGTGATGATTCCAGTCCATTACATACGAATTCCACACCACTTTCTCTGGATATGACTGGATGAATCAATAAATATGCAGATGTGTTTTTGCTAACTCAATCGCAGATATTGCGACAGCCTCTGTGTTTGTTTTTTCTGGATATTATTGATGCACTTTTTGTTTTGAATGTTTTTATCAGGGAGCATTTAATTTTGTACTGGGGAACACTGATTGGTTTCACATGGAGACATAAGCTCTACACATTCGTATTTTCTAGGGAGAAAACTAGAGGAACTGCGGCAAACAAACATGATATTTGTTTGTATAGATGACATTGTATTCACTTTCCTAATGAAAATACTTTGCTTTTCTCCAAAGCCAATTTTACTGTGATATTCTCTATTCATTCCATGTGAATTCCACACCACTTTGTGAGGATATGAGTGGATGAAACTAGAAATATCTGTTTGTGTTTTGGTTAACTGAATACCAAATATTGCGAAAGCATCTCTGTTTGTGTTTTCTGGATATCATGGATAGAGTTTATTGTTTTGAATGTTTTTTATCAGGGAACATTTAAATTTGTACTGGGAAACACTAATTGGTTCCACATAGAGAAAACAGCTCTACACATTCATATTTTCTATGGAGAAACCTAGAGGAACTGTGGCAAACTAACATGATATTTCTGTTTGTATACATGACAATTTATGCACATGCCTAACGAAAAGACTTTGCTTTGTCCAAAACCATTTTTACTGTGATTGTATGTGTCCATTTTATTCGAATGCCACACGACTTTGTCCGGATATGACTGGATGAAACCCGAAATATCCAGTTGTGTTTCGGCTAACTCAATCCCAGATATTGCGACATCCTCTGTGTTTGTTTTTTCCGGATATTTTCAATGGACTTTATGGTTTTGAATGTTTTTATCAGGGAACATTTAATTTTGAGCTTGGAAACACTAATTCGTTCCACGTGGAGACACCAGCTCTACAAATTCGTATATTCTAGCGTGAAAGCTTGAGGAAATTTGGCAAACAAACATGATATTTCTCTTTTTATAGATGACCTTTTACACACTTGCCTAACGAAAAGACTGCTTTTCTCCAAAACCATTTTTACTTTGATATTCTCGGTCCACTGCATACGAATTGCACTCCATTTTTTAAAGATATGACTGGATGAAACCAGAAATATCCGGTTGTGTTTTGGATAACTAAATTCCAGATATTGTGACAGATTCTGTGTTTGAGTTTTCCAGATATTATCGATGGACTTTATTCTTTTGATTATTTTTTATCAGAGAACATTTAATTTTGTGCTGGGAAATACTAATTGGTTCAACATGGAGACACCAGCTCTACACATTCGTATTTTCTAGGCAGAATGCTAGAGGAACTGGGGCTAACAAACATGATATTTCTGTTTGTATAGATGACATTTTATGCACTTGACTAATGAAAAGCCTTTGCTTTTCTCCAAAACCATTTTTAGTGCAATTTTCTCAGAAAATTTCATAAAATTCCACACCACTTTGTCAGGATATGAGTGGATGAAACTAGAAATATCCGGTTGTGTTTTGGAAACTCAATCCCAGATATTGCGACAGACTCTGTGTTTGTGTTTTCAGGATATTATCGACGAATTTTATTATTTTGAATATTTTTAACAGGGAACATTTAATTTTTTGCTTGGAAACACTAATTCGTTCCACATGGAATCACCAGCTCTATATATTCGTATTTTCTAGGGAGAAAGCTAGAGGAACTGCTGCAAACAAACATGATATTTCTGGTTGTGTAGATGACATTTTATGCACTTTCCTAATGAAAAGATTTTGCTTTTCTCCAAAAACATTTTTACTGTGATTGTCTGTGTCCATTTTATCCGAATTCCACACCACTTTGTTCAGGATATGACTGGATGAAACCAGAAATATCCGGTTGTGTTTTGGCTAACTCAATCCCCGATATTGCTACAGCCTTTTTTTTTTTTTTTAATTTTCTGTATATCATCTATGGACTTTATGGTTTTGAATTTTTTTCATCAGGGAAAATTTAATTTTGTGCTGGGAAAAACTAGTTGACTCCACTTGGAGACACCAGCTCTAGACTTTCGTCTTTTCTAGGGAGAAAGCTAGAGGAATTTCGGGAAACAAACATGATATTTCTGTTTGTATACATGACATTTTATGCACTTACCTAACAAAAAGACTTTGCTTTTCTCCAAAACCAATTTTACTGTGATTTTCTCGGTCCATTACATGTGAATTCCACACCACTTTGTGGGGATATGAGTGGATGAAACCAGAAATATCTGTTTGTGTTTTGGTTAACTGAATACCAAATATTGTGAAAGCATCTCTGTTTGTGTTTTCTGGATATCATCCATGGACTTTACTTTTTTGAATGTTTTTTATCAGGGAACATTAATTTTTGTACTGGGAAACACTAATTGGTACCACATAGAGAAACAGCTCTACACATTCATATTTTCTAGGAAGAAAGTTAGAGGAACTGTGTTAAACAAACATGATATTTCTGTTTGTATACATGATATTTTATGCACTTTCCTAAAGAAAAGTCTTTGCTGTTCTCCCAATTTTTTGTACTGTGATTTTTCTCGGTCCATTGCATACAAATTCCACACCACATTGTCCAGATACGAGTGGATGAAAACAGAAATATACGGTTGTGTTTTGGCTAACTCAATTCCAGATATTGCGACTGTCTCTGTTTTTGTTTTCCAGATATTATCGATGGACTTCATTGTTTTGAATGTTTTTTATCAGGTAACATTTAATTTTGTGCTTGGAAGCACTAATGTGTTCCACATGGAGACACCAGCTCTACACATTAGTATTTTCTAGGGAGAAAGCTAGATGAACTGCGGCAAACAAAAATGATATTTCTTTTGGTATAGGTGACACTGTATGCACTTGCCTAAAAGATTTCTTTTCTCCAAAATTTTTTACCGTGATTTTCTGGGTCCATTGCATACGAATTCCACATCTCTTTGTCAGTATATGACTGGATGAAACCAGAACTATACGGTTGTTTTTTGGCTAACTCAATCCCAAATATTGCGACAGCTCCTGTGTTTGTGTTTTCTGGATATTATCGATGGACTTTATTGTTTTGAATGTTTTTATCAGGGAACATTTAATTTTGTGCTTGGAAACACTAATTGGTTCCACATGGAGACACCAGCTCTACACATTGGTGTTTTCTAGTGGGAAAGCTAGAGGAACTGCTGCAAACAAACATGATATTTCTGGTTTTGTAGGTGACATTTTATGCACTTGCCTAATGAAAAGATTTTGCTTTTCTCCAAAACCATTTTTACTGTGATAGTCTGTGTCCATTGTATAAGAATTCCACACCACTTTGTTCAGGATATGACTGGATGAATCCAGAAATATCCAGTTTTGTTTTGGCTAACTCAATCCCAGATATTGCTACAGCCTCTAGGTTTGCGTTTTCTGGATATTATCGATGCACTTTATGGTTTGAATTTTTTTCATCAGGGAAATTTTAATTTTGTGCTGGGAAACAATAGTTGATTCCACATGGAGATACCAGCTCTACACTTTTGTATTTTCTAGGGAGAATGCTAGAGGAGCTGTTGCAAACAAACCTGATATTTCTGTTTGTATAGATAACATTTTATGCACCTGCCTAACGAAAAGACTTTGGTTTTCTGCAAAACCAATTTTACTGAGATTTTCTCTTTCCATTCCATGTGAATTCCACACCACTTTGTGGGTTTATGAGTGGATGACACCAGAAATATCTGTTTGTGTTTTGGTTAACTGAATACCAAAAATTGCGACAGCCTCTGTGTTTGTGTTTTCCAGATATTATGGATGGACTTTATTGTTTTGATTATATTTTATCAGAGAACACTTAATTTTGTGCTGGGAAACAATAATTGGTTCAACATCGAGACACAAACTCTATACATTTGTATCTTCTAGGGAGAAAGCTAGACGAACTGCTGCAAACAAACATGATATTTCTGTTTTTATAGATGACTTTTTATACACTTGCCTAATTAAAAGACTATGCTTTTCTCCAAAACCAATTTTCCTGTGATTATCTTGGTCCATTGCATACAAATTCCACACCACTCTGTGGGGATAAGAGTGGATGAAACCAGAAATATCCGGTTGTGTTTTGGTTAACTGAATACCAAATATTTTGAAAGAATTTCTGTTTGTGTTTTCTGTATATCATCGATGGACTTTATTTTTTTGAATTTTTTTATCAGGGAACATTATTTCTATGCTGGGAAACACTAATTGATTCCACATGGAGACTCCAGCTGTAAACATTCGTATTTTCTACGGAGAAAGCTAGAGTAACTGGGTAAAACAAACATGATATTTCTGTTTGTATACATGACATTTTATGCACATGCCTAACGAAAAGACTTTGCTTTTCTTCAAAGACATTTTTACTATGATTTTCTCGGCCCATTTCATACGAACTCCACACCATTTTGTTTGGATATGACTGGATGAAACCAGAAATATCCAGTTGTGTTTTGGCTAACTCAATCCCAGATATTGTGATAGCCTCTGTATTTGTGTTTTCCAGATATTATCTATGGAATTTATTGTTTTGAATGTTTTCTATCAGAGAACTTTTAATTTTGTGCTTGGAAACACTAATTGGTTCCACATAGAGACTCTAGCTCTACACATTTGTATTTTCTAGGGAGAAAGCTAGAGGAACTGTGGCAAACAAACATATTTCTGCTTGCGAAGATGACATTTTATCCACTTTCCTAAGGAAAAGACTTACTTTCCTCCAAAAAAATTTTACTGTGATTTTCTCTGTCCTTTACATACGAATTCCACACCACGTTGTCCAATATGATTGGATGAAACCAGAAATATCCGGGTTTGTTCTGGCTAACTCAATCCCAGATATTGCTACAGCTTCTGTTTGTGTTTTCCTTATATTATCAACAGACTTTATTGTTTTGAATGTATGATATCAGAGAACATTTCATTTTGTGCTGGGAAAAACTAATTGGTTCCACATGGAGACACCAGCTCTACTCATTTGTATTTTGTTGGGAGAAAGCTAGAGGAACTGCGGCAAACAAACATGATATTTCTGTTTGTATAGATGACATTTTATGCACTTGCCTAATGAAATGACGTTGCTTTTCTCCAAAACTATTTTTAGTATCATTTTCTCAGTCCATTGCATATGAATTCCACATGATTTTGTCTGGATATGACAGGATGAAAGCAGACACATCTGGTTGTGTTTTCGCTAACTCAATCCCAGATATTGTGACAGCCTCTCTGTTTGTGTTTTCTGGATATCATCGACAGATTTAATGGATTTGAATGTTTTTTTTTATCAGGGAACACTTAATTTTGTGCTTGAAACACTAACGGGTTCCCCATGGAATCACGAGTTCTAACATTCGTGTTTCCTAGGGAAAAATCTAGAGGAAATGCAGCAAACAAACATCTTATTTCTGTTTGTATAGATGACATTTTATGCACTTGCCTAATGAAAAGAGTTTGGTTTTCTCCAAAATCATTTTTACTTGGTTTTCTTGGTCTATTGCATACAAATTCCACACCACTTTGGCCGGATATGCCTGGATGAAAACAGAAATATCTGGTTGTGTTTTGGTTAACTGAATCACAAATATTGTGAAAGCATCTTTGTTTGTGTGTTCTAGATATTATCAATGGACTTTATTGTTTTGAATGTTTTTTATCAGGTAACATTTAATTTTGTGCTTGGAAGCACTAATGTGTTCCACATGGGGTCACCAGCTCTACACATTCATATTTTCTAGGGAGAAAGCTAGAGGAACTGCGGCAAACAAACATGATATTTCTGTTTGTATAGATGCCATTTTATGTACTTGCCTAACGAAAATCTTTGCTTTTCTTCAAAACCATTTTTATTGTGATATTCTCGGTCCGTTGGATACGAATTCCAAACCACTTTGTCCGGATATGACTGGATGAAACCGGAAATATCCAGTTGTGTTTTGGCTAACTCAATCCCAGATATTTTGAAAGCCTCTGTGTTTGTGTTTACTGGATATTATCGATGGACTTTATTGTTTTGAGTGCTTTTATCACGGAACATTTAATTTTGTGCTTGGAAACACTAATGGGTTGCACATTGGGACACAAGCTCTACACATTCGTATTTTGTAGGGAGAAAGTTAGAGCAACTGCGGCAAACAAACATGATATTTCTGTTTGTATAGATGACATTTTATGCACTTGCCTAAAGAAAAGACATTGCTTTTCTCCAAAACCATTTTTACTGTGATTTTCTCATTCCATTGCATACGAATTCCACACAACTTTGTCCGGTTATGACTGAATGATAACAGAAATATCCGGTTATGTTTTGGCTAACTAAATCCCAGCTTTTGCGAAGCCACTGTGTATGTGTTTTCTGGATATTATCGACAGACTTTATTGTTTTGAATGTTTCTTATCAGGGAACATTTAATTTTGTGCTTGGAAACACTAATTGGTTCCACATGGAGACACCAGCTCTACACAATTTTATTATATAGGGAGAAAGCTAGAGGAACTGCGGAAAACAAACATGATATTTCTGTTTGTATAGATGACATTTTGTGCACTTGCCTAATGAAAAGACATTGCTTTTCTCCAAAACCATTTTTACTGTGATTTTCTCATTCCATTGCATACGAATTCCACACAACTTTGTCAGGATATGACTGGATGAAACCAGAAATATCCGGTTGTGTTTTGTTTAACTCAATCCCAGATATTGTGAAAGCCTCTTTGTTTGTGTTTTCTGGATATTATCCACTGACTTTATTGTTTTAAATGTTTTTTATCAGAAAACATTTAATTTTGTGCTTGGAAACACTAATTGGTTCCACATGGAGACACCAGCTCTACACATTCGTATTTTGTAGGTAGAAAGCTGGAGGAACTGCTGTAAACAAACATGATATTTCTGTTTGTATAGATGACATTTTATGCACTTGCCTAATGAAAACACTTTGCTTTTCTCCAAAACCATTTTACTGTGATATTCTCAGTCCATTGCATATGGATCCCACACCACTTTGTCCGGTTATGACTGAATGATAACAGAAATATCAGGTTATGTTTTGGCTAACTAAATCCCAGCATTTGCGAAGCCACTGTGTTTGTGTTTTCTGGATATTATCGACAGACTTTATTGTTTTGAATGTTTCTTATCAGGGAACATTTAATTTTGTGCTTGGAAACACTAATTGGTTCCACATGGAGACACCAGCTCTACACATTCGTATTTTGTAGGTAGAAAGCTGGAGGAACTGCTGTAAACAAACATGATATTTCTGTTTGTATAGATGACATATTATGCACTTGCCTAATGAAAAGACTTTGCTCTTCTCCAAAACCATTTTTACTATGATTTTTTCCGTCCATTGCTTACGAATTCCACACCACTTTGTCCGGATATGACTGGATGAAACCAGAAATAACTGGTTGTGTTTTGGCTAACTCAATCCCAGATATTGCTAAAGCCTCTGAGTTTGTGTTTTCCGGATATTATTAACAGACTTTATTGTTTTTAATGTTTTTTATCAGAGAACATTTAATTTTGTGCTTGGAATCACTAATTGGTTCCAAATGGAGAAATCAGCTCTATACAGTCGTATTTTCTAGGGAGAGAGCTAGAGGAACTGCGGAAAACAAAGATGATATTTCTGTTTTTATAGATGGCATTTTATGCATTTGCCTAATGAAAAGTCTTTGCTTTTCTCCAAAACCATTTTTCTGTGATTTTCTCGGTCAATTTCTTACGAATTCAACAACACTTTGTGCGGATATGACTGGATGAAACCAGAAATATCTGGTTGTGTTTTGGCTAATTCAATCCCAGATATTGGGACAGCCTCTGTGTTTGTGATTTATGAATATTATCAACTGACTTTTTGTTTTGAATGTTTTTATCAGGGAACATTTAATTTTGTGCTAGGAAACACTAATTGTTTCCACATGGAGTCACCAGCTCTACACATTCGTATTTTCTAGGTAGAGAGCTAGAGGAACTGCGGCAAACAAACATGATATTTCTGATTGTAGCGATGACATTTTATGCACTTGCCTAAAGAAATAAATTTGCTTTTCTCCAAAACCATTTTTACTGTGATTGTCTTTGCCCATTGCTTACAAATTCCACACTACTTTGTTCGGATATGACTGGATGAAACCAGAAATATCCGGTTGTGTTTTGGCTAACTCACCCCCAGATTTTGTGACAGCCTCTCTGTTTGTGTTTTCTGGATATTATCGATGGACTTTATGGTTTTGAATATTCTTTATCAGGGAACATTTAATTTTGTGCTTGGAAACACTAATTGTTTCCACATGGTGACATCAGCTGTACACATTCGTATTTTCTAGGGAGAAAGCTAGAGGAACTGCAGTAAACAATCATGATATGAATGTATATGTGACCTTTTATGCACTTGCCTACCAAAAAGACTTTGCTTTTCTCCAAAACCATTTTTACTGTGATTTTCTCGGTCCATTGCATACGAATTCCACACCAGTTTGTCCGGATATCACTGGATGAAACCAGGAATATCCGGTAGTGTTTTGGCTAACTCAATCCAAAAGATTGCTACAGCTTCTGTGTTTGTGTTTTCTGGATATTATCAATGGACTTTATTTTTTTGAATATTTTTATGGGGGAACATTTTATTTTGAGCTTGGATACAGTAATTGATTCCACATGGAGACACCAGCTCTACATATTCGTATTTTCTAGGGAGAAATGTAGAGTAACTGACAATCAAACATGATATTTCTGTTTGAATAGCTGACATTTTATCCACTTGCCTAATGGAAAGACTTTGCTTTTCTATAAAACCATTTTATCTCTGATTTTCTTGATGCATTGCATAAGAATTCAACACCACTTTGTCCGGATATGACTGGATGAAACCAGAAATAGCCGGTTGTGTTTTGGCTAACACAATGCGAAATATGTGAAAGTTTTTTGTTTTTGTGTTTTCTGGATATTATCGATGGACTTTATTGTTTTGAATTCTTTTATCAGGGAACATTTAATTTTTTACCGTAGAAACACTAGTTACTCCACATGGAGACAGAAGATGTACACTTTCGTATTTTCTAGGGAGAAAGCTAGAGGAACTGCGGCAAACAAACATGATATTTCTGTTTGTATCGATGACATTTTATGCACTTGCCTAATGAAAAGACATTGCTTTTCTCCAAACCATTATTACTGTGACTTTCGCGGTCCATTGCATACGAATTCTACACCAGTTTGTCCGGATATGACTGGATGAAACGGGAAGTGTCCGGTTTTGTTTTGTCTAACTCAGTCCCAGATATTGCTACAGCCTCTGTAATTGTGTTTTCTGGATATTATCCACGGACTTTATGGTTTTGAGTGTTTTTTATTCAGGAACATTTAATTTTGTGCTTGGAATCACTAATTGGTTCCACATGGAGAGAACAGCTCTGCACATTCGTATTTACTAGGGAGAAAGCTAGAGGAACTGCGGCAAACAAACATGATATTTCTGTTTGCATCGATGACATTTTATGCACTTGCCTAACGTAAAGACTTTGCTTTTCTCCAAAACCATTTTTACTATGATTTTCTCAGCCCATTGCATACAAATTCCAAACTACTTTGTCCAGATATTGTAAGACCCCCGAAAGGTGCCTCACACTTCTACCGACCCCAGAAACACGAATTCCATTCCAATCGCTGCAAAGAACATGAGGAAGTTTATTACATCTGCGCAGATGGGCCAAACTCTTAAGCACAACAACACCCTCTGGTGCAGTGTGAGAAGAGAGGCCCCGATCATCAACTGCTCAAAGTATTTAAGGCTTAAAACCACAACATTAGCATATCTCCACAGCATTACAGAAAGGATCACAAGATAAACCGCAGCATGACAAATTCTCATAAGATACAGGGTTTTTCCAGGGTGAGGGGACAGAAGACCTTGAGCAAGCATAAACACGGGGTCATCATGACCAAAAACTCAACATAGCTCCTAAAATAATTATCACATGCTCAATTATCTCATAAACGCATTAGCACAATCATCACATGTTACAAGGTCAGCTAAAGTCTAGTTATCTTAAAAAAATGCATTTTGCAAGCCAAAGCATTTTGTACAGAAGCAAAACAATATGCAGTCAGCTCAGCAGCTCCATTTTAACCCTTTACTTCTCAATATGACTGGATGAAACCTGAAATATCCGGTTTTGTTTTGGCTAACTCAATCTGAAATATTGTGAAAGTCTCTGTGTTTGTGTTTTCTGGATATTATCGATGGACTTTATTGTTTTGAATGTTTTTATCATGGAACAATTAATTTTGTACCGTTGAAACACTAATTGGTCCCACATGGAGACACCAGCTCTACACATTCGTATTTTCTAGGGAGAAAGCTTAGGAACTGCAGCAAACACACATGATTTCCTTTAGTATATATGACATTTTATGCACTACCCTAACAAAAAGACTCTGCTTCTCTCCGAACCATTTTTACTGTGAATTTCTCGGTCAATTGCATACGAATTACACACCAGTTTGTCCGGAAATGATGGGATGAAACCGGAAATATCGGGTTTTGTTTTGGCTAACCCAATCCCAGATATTGATACAGCCTCTGTGTTTTTGTATTCCTGATATTATCCATGTACCAAATTGCTTTGAATTTTTTTTTATCAGGGAACATTTAATTTTGTTTTTGGTAACACTAATTGGTTCCACATGGAGACACCAGCTCTACACATTCGTATTTCCTAGGGAGAAAGCCAGAGGAACTGCGGCAAATAAACATGATATTTATGTTTGTATAGATGACATTTTCTGCACTTGCCCAATGAAAAGACTTTGCTTTACTCCAAAACCATTTTTACTGTGATTTTCTCAGTCCATTGCATACGAATTCCATACCACTTTGTCCGTATATAACTGGATGAAAAAAGAAATATCCGGTTTTGTTTTGGGTAACTCAATCCCAGATATTGCTACAGCCTCTTTGTTTGTGTTTTCTGGATATTATCGATGGACTTTATTGTTTTGAATGTTTTTCTCAGGGAAAATTTCATTTTGTACCGTTGAAACACTAATTGGTTCATCATGGGAGCACCAGCTCTACACATTCGTATATTTTAGAGAGAAAGCTAGAGGAACTGCGGCAAACAAACATGATATTTCTGTTTGTATCGATGACATTTTATGCACTTGCCTAAAGAAAAGACATTGCTTTTCTCCAAAACCATTATTACTGTGATTTTCTCGGTCCATTGCATACGAATTCCACACCAGTTTGTCTGGATATGACTGGATGAAAGGGGAAGTGTCCGGTTTTGTTTTGTCTAACTCAGTCCCAGATATTGCTACAGCCTCTGTAATTGTGTTTTCTGGATATTATCCACGGACTTTATTGTTTTGAATGTTTTTTATTCGGGAACATTTAATTTTGTGCTTGGAATCACTAATTGGTTCCACATGGAGACACCAGCTCTGCACATTCGTATTTTCTAGGGAGAAAGCTAGAGGAACTGCGGCAAATAAACATGATATTTCTGTTTGTATCGATGATATTTTATGCACTTGCCCAACGAAAAGACTTTGCTTTTCTCCAAAACCATTTGTTCTGTGATTCACTCGGTCCATTCCATACAAATTCCACACCACTCTATCCGGATATGAATGGATGAAAACAGAAATATCCAGTTGTTTTTTCGCAAACTCAATTCGAAATATTGCTACAGCCACTGTGTTTGTATTTTCTGGATAATATCGATGGACTTTATTGTTTTGAATGTTTTTATCAGAGGACATTTTCATTTTGAACCATTGAAACCCTAATTGGTTCCACATGGAGACACCAGCTCTACAGATTTGTATTTTCTAGGGAGAAAGCTAGAGGAACTGCTGCAAACAAACATGATATTTCTGTTTGTATAGATGACATTTTATGCACTTGCCTAATGAAAAGACATTGCTTTTCTCGAAAACCATTTTTACTGTGATTTTCTCGGTCTGTTGCATAGGAATTCCTCAGTAGTTTCTCCGGATATGACTGGATGAAACCGGAAATATCCAGTTTGGTTTGGCTAACTCAATCCCAGATATCGCTAAAGCCTCTGTGTTTGTTTTTTCTGGATATTATCACTGGACTTTATTTTTTTTGAATGTTTTTTTATCAGGGAATATTTTATTTTGAGATTGGATACAGTAATTGGTTCCACATGGAGACACCAGCTGTACATATTCGTATTTTCTAGAAAGAAAGGTAGAGGAACTGACAAACAAGCATGATATTTCTGTTTGTATAGCTGACATTTTATCCACTTTCCTAATGAAAGGACTTTGCTTTTCTCCAAAACCATTCTTAATCTGATTATCTGGAACCATTGCATAAGAATTCAAAACCACTTTGTCCGAATATGACTGGATGAAACCAGAAATATCCGGTTGTGTTTTGGCTAACTCAATCTGAAATATTGTGAAAGCCTCTGTGTTTGTGCTTTATGGATATTATCGATAACTTTATTGTTTTGAATGTTTTTATCAGGGTGCATTTCATTTTGTACCGTAGAAATTCTAATTGGTTCATCCTGGGGACACCAGCTCTACACATTCGTATTTTCTAGGGAGAAAGCTCGAGGAATTGTGGCAAACAAACATGACACTTCTGTTTGTATAGATGACATTTTATGCACTTGCCTAACAAAAAGACTTTGCTTTTCTCAAAAACCATTTGTACTGTGATTTTCTCGGACCATTGCATACGAATTCCCAACCACTTTTTCTGGCTATGACTGGATGAAACCAGGAATATCCGGTTGGTTTTGGCTAACTCAATCCGAAATATTGCTACAGCCTCTGTGTTTGTGTGTTCTGGATATTATCGACGGGCTTTATTGTTTTGAATATTTTTATCAGGGAACATTTCATTTTGTACCGTTGAAACACTGATTGCTTCATCATGGGGATATCAGCTCTACACATTCATGTTTTCTAGGGAGAAAGCTAGAGGAACGGCGGTAAAGATGATATTTATGTTTGTGTAGATGACATTGTATGCACTTGCCTAACGAAAAGATTTTGCTTTTCTCCAAAACCATTTTTCTGTGTTTTCTCGGTACACTTCCTATGAAATCCACACCAGTTTGTCCGGATAGGACTGGATGAAACCAGAAATATCCGGTTGTGTTTGGCTAACTCAATCTGAAATATTGCTATAGCCTCTGTGTTTTTTTTTTAAGGATATTTACTTTTTTGCTTCGAAACACAAATTATTTCCAAATGGAGACACCAGCTCTACATATTCGTAATTTCTAAGGAGATAGCTTGAGGAACTGCGGTAAACAAAATTGATATTTCTGTTTGTATCGATGATATTTTATCTATTTTCCTAACGAAAAGACTTTGCTTTTCTCCAAAGCCATTTTTACTGTGATTTTCTCGGTCCATTGCATACGAATTCCACACCAGTTTGTCCGGATATGACTGGATGAAACCAGAAAAACCCGGTAGTGTTTTGGCTAACTCAATTCCAGATATTGTTACAAACTCTGTGTTTGTGTTTTCCAGATATTATCGAGGAACTTTATTGTTTTGAATGTTTCTTTTATCGGGGGACATTTTATTTTGTTCTTGGATGCAGTAGTTGGTTCCACATGGAGACACCAGCTCTACATATTCGTATTTTCTAGGGAGAAATGTAGAGTAACTGACAAACATTATATTTCTGTTTGTATAGCTGACATTTTATGCACTTGCCTAATGAAAAGACTTTGCTTTTCTCCAAAACCATTTTTACTCTGATTTTCTCGATACATTGCATAAGAATTCAACAAAACTTTGTCTGCATATGAACTGATGAAACCGGAAATATCCGGTTGTGTTTTCCTTAACTCAATCCCAGATATTGCTACAGCCTCTGTTTTTGTGCTTTCTGGATATTATTGATGGACTTTATTGTTTTGAATATTTTTATCAGGGAACATTTATTTTTGTATCGAAGAAACACTAATTGGTTCATCATGGGGACACCAGCTCTACACATTTGTATTTTCTAGTGAGAAAGCTGGAGGTACTGTGGCACACATGATGTTTATGTTTGTGTAGATGACACTTTATGCACTTGCCTAATGAAAAGACTTTGCTTTTCTCCAAAACCATTTTTACTGTGATTTTTTCAGTCTATTGCATACGAATTCCACACCACTTTGTCCGGATATGACTGGATGAAACTAGAAATATCCGGTTTTGTTTTGGCTAACTCAATCCCAGATATTGCTACAGCCTCTGTGTTCGTGTATTCCTGATATTATCCACAGACTTTATTGTTTTGAATGTTTTTTATTAGGGAATATTTAATTTTGTACCGTTGCAACACTAATTGTTTCATCATGGGAACACCAGCTGTACACATTCGTATTTTCTAGTGAGAAAGCTAGAGGAACTGCGGCAAACAAATATGATATTTCTGTTTGTCTAGGTTACATTTTATGCACTTGCCCAAGGAAAAGACTTTGCTTTCCTCCAAAACCATTATTACTGTGATTTTCTCGGTCCATTGCATACGAATTCCACACCACGCTGTCCGGCTATGACTGCATGAAACAAGAAATATCTGGTTGTGTTTTCGCTAACTCAATCCAAAATATTGTGAAAGCCTCTGTGTTTCTGTATTCCTGATATTATCCACGGAGTTTATTTTTTTGAATGTTTTTTCAGGAAACATTCAATTTTGTTTTTGGAAACACTAATTGGTTCATAATGGGAACACCAGCTCTACATATTCGTATTTTCTAGGGAGAAAGCTAGAGGAACTTCGGCAAACAGACATGGTATTTCTGTTTGTATAGATAACATTTTATGCACTTGCCTAACGAAAAGAGTTTCCTTTTCTCCAAAACCATTTTTACTGTGATTTTCTCGGTCCATTGCATACGAATTCCATACCAGTTTGTCCGGATATGACTGGATGAAATCGGAAATATCCGGTTTTGTTTTGGCTAACTCAATCCCAGATATTGCTACAGCCTCTGTGTTTTGTGTTTTCGGGATATTATCGATGGACTTTATTGTTTTGTATGTTTTTTATCAGGGAACATTTAATTTTGAGCTTGGAAACACTAATTGGTTCCCCATGGAGATACCAGCTCTACACATTCGTATTTGCTAGAGAGAAAGCTGGAGGAACTACGACAAACAAACATGATATTTCTGTTTGTATAGATGACATTTTTTCTACCTGCCTAATGAAAAGACTTTGCTTTTCTTCAAAAGCATTTTTACTGTGATTTTCTCCGTCCATTGCATACAAATTCCACACCAGTTTGTCCGGATATGACTGGATGAAACCGGGAATATCCGGTTTTCTTTTGGATATCTCAATCCCAGATATTGCTACAGCCTCTGTGTTTGTTTATTCCTGATATTATCCACAGACTTTATTGTTTTGAATGTTTTTTATCAGGGAACTTTTCATTTTGTACTCTTGAAACACTAATTGGTTCCACATGGAGACACCAGCTCTACACATTCGTATTTTCTACAGAGAAAGCTAGAGGAACTACAGCAAATAAACATGATTTTTTTTGTTTGTATCGATGACATTTTTGGCACTTGCCTAATGAAAAGACTTTGATTTTCTCCAAAACCATTTGTACTGTGATTTTCTCGGTCCATTGCATACAAATTGCACACCAGTTTCTCCGGATATGACTGGATGAAATGGGAAGTGTCCGGTTTTGTTTTGGCTAACTCAATCCCAGATATTGCCACAGCCTCTGCCTTTGTGTTATCTGGATATTATCGATGGACTTATTGTTTTGAAAGTTTTTATTAATTTTGTACCATTGAAACACTAATTGGTTCCACATGGGAACACCAGCTCTACACATTCATATTTTCTAGGGAGAAAGCTAGAGGAACTGCGGCAAACAGACATGATATTTCTGTTTGTATAGATGACATTTTATGCACTTGCCTAACGAAAATACTTTGCTTTTCTCCAAAACCATTTTTACTGTGATTTTCTCGGTCCATTGCAAACGAATTCCACACCACTTTGTGGGGATATGACTGGATGAAACCTGAAATATCCGTTTTTTTTTTTTTTTTTTTTTTGGCTAACTCAATCCGAAATATTGTGAAAGCCTCTGTGTTTGTTTTTTTCTGAATATTCAACGTACTTCATTGTTTTGCAATTTTTTACCTGGGAACATTTAATTTTGTGATTGGATACACTAATTGGTTCCACATGGAGACACAAGTGCTACATATTCGTATTTTCTAGGGAGAAAGCTAGAGGAACTGCTGCAAACATACATGATATTTCTGTTTGTATAGATGACATTTTATGCACTTGCCTAACGAAAAGACTTTGCTTTTCTCCAAAACCATTTTTGCTGTGATTTTCTCGATACAATGCATAGGAACTCCACACCAGTTTGTCCGCATATGACTGGATAAAACTGGAAATATCCGGTTGTGTTTTGGCTATCTCAATCCGAAATAATGTGAAAGCCTCTGTGTTTATGTTTTCTGGATATTATCGAAGGACTTTATTATTTTGAATGTTTTTATCAGGGAACATTTAATTTTTTTCCATTGAAACATTAATTGGTTCCACATGGAGACACCAGCTCTACACTTTCATAATTTCTAAGCAGAAAGCTAGTGGAACTGCGGCAAACAAACATGATATTTGTGTTTGTATAGCTGACATTTTATGCACTTGCCTAACGAAAAGACTTTCCTTTTCTCCAAAACCATTTTTACTGTGATTTTCTCGGTCCATTGCATGCGAATTCCACACGACTTTGTCCGGATATGACTGGAGGAAACCAGAAATATCCGGTTGTGTTTTGGCTGACTCAATCCGAAATATTGTGAAAGTTTCTGTTTTTGTGTTTTCTGGATATTATCGATGGACTTTATTGTTTTGAATTTTTTTTTCGGTTGACATTTAATTTTTTGCTTGGAAACACCAATTGGTTCCACATGGAGACACCAGCACTAAAACATTCGTATTTTCTAGGTAGAAAGCTAGAGGAACTGCTGTAAACAAACATGATATTTCTGTTTGTATCGACATTTTATGCACTTGCCTAACGAAAAGACTTTGGTTTTCTCTAAAACCATTTTTACACGGATTTTCTCGGTCCATTGCATACAAATTCCACTCCACTTTGTCTGTATATGACTGGATGAAACCGGATATATCGGGTTTTGTATTGGCTAACTCAATCCCAGATTTTGCTACAGCCTCTATGTTTGTGTTTTCTGGATATTATTGATGGACTTTATTGTTTTGAATATTTTTATCAGGGAACATTGAATTTTGTACCGTTGAAACACCAATTGGTTCCACATGGAGACACCAGCACTAAAACATTCGTATTTTCTAGGTAGAAAGCTAGAGTAACTGTGACAATCACACATGATATTTCTGTTTGTATAGATGACAATTTATGCACTTACCTAACGAAAAGTCTTTGCTTTCCTCTAAAACCATTTTTACACTGATTTTCTCGGTCCATTGCATACAAGTTGCACACCAGTTTGACCGGATATGACTAGATGAAACTGGTAATATCCAGTTGTGTTTTGACTAACTCAATCCCAGATATTGCTACAGCCTCTGAGTTTGTGTTTTCTGAATATTATCAATGAACTTTATTGTTTTTCATGTTTTTTACCGGGGAACATTTCATTTTGAGCTTGGATAGAGTAATTCGTTCCAAATGGAGACACTGGCTCTACACATTCATATTTTCTAGTGAGAAAGCTAGAGGAACTGCGGCAAACAAATATGATAATTCTGTTTGTCTAGATGACATTTTATGCACTTGCCTAACGAAAAGACTTTGCTTTTCTCCAAAATCATTTTTACTGTGATTTTCTCGGTCCATTGCATACGAATTCCACACTGCTTTGTCCGGATATGACTGGATGAAACCAGAAATATGTGGTTGTGTTTTCGCTAACTCAATCCAAAATATTGCTACAGCCTCTGTGTTTGTGCATTCCTGATATTATCCACGGACTTTATTTTTTTTAATTTTTTTTTCAGGGAACATTTAATTTTGTGCTTGGATATGACTGGATGAAACGGGAAATATCCGGTTTTGTTTTGGCTAACTCAATCCCAGATATTGCTACAGAATCTGAGTTTGTTTTTTTGGATATTATCAACGGACCTTATTGTTGCTTTCTTTTTTTTCTTTTTTTTTTACTTTTATTGAATGAATATAAATTTCCAGTGTACAGCTTATGGATTACAATGGCTCCCCCCTCCCATAACTTCCCTCCCACCCGCAACACTCCCATCTCCCGCTCCCTCTCCCCTTCCATTTTCATCAAGATTCATTTTCAATTCTCTTTATATATAGAAGATCAATTTAGTATAAAGATTTCAACAGTTTGCACCCACATAGAAACACAAAGTGAAACATACTGTTGGAGTACTAGTTATAGCATTAAATCACAATGTACTGCACATTAAGGACAGAGATCCCACATGAGGAGCAAGTGCACAGTGGCTCCTGTTGTTGACCCAACAAATTGACACTCTAGTTTATGGCGCCAGTAACCATCCTAGGCTGTCGTCATGAGTTGCCAAGGCTATGGAAGCCTTCCAAGTTTGCCGACTCTGATCATATTTAGACAAGGTCATAAAAGACAGAGTGAGGATAGTAACCAATGATCCTAAGAGTGGCATTTACCAGGTTTGAACAATTATACAGCATTACGTGTGGAAGAGGACCATCAGTACACACAGGTTGGGAGTAGAACCATTGGTGGTAGAGTAGAGGTTATGATTACAAAGGAATGAGGCCCAAGTGCACTAGACAGGGCCTAGAACAAAGGACAGAGTCATTATTAGAGGAGCTAAGAAAGGTGCTGTCTAAGCTACAAGTAATTTTTCTGATTGAGAGGCAAATAGAACCTGATAGAAGGGGCTTTAGGCCTTGTAAATTCAGAGGCCCAGACCTATCTATCTCTTCACATGGGGTATATTCTAAGGGAGGTGTGAACCTCCTGGGGGAAGGCACTCTGTTCGCTTTCATTACTTGGCTGTCCTGGGAGGAGAGCTGGCCAGGTAAAGGCAGGGGGCATCTCTAACAAGAAATTTACAGTTCTGCCTGCAATGTTGCTGACCCTACTTGACCATACCCTCAGCTGCAGTGGTCACATTGGAAGTTGGGCTGAGTGAAGGGCTTTTCAGCTTAGAGCCAATAAGATCTGTGGCTCTGACCTGGGCATCCTTCGACTCCAGGGCAGGTCCATTTCCAGTGATCCAACTCTTGGCAGAGCTGCCAGGGCTCTTCACAAGCTGACTTCTGCTGAAGCCCAGGCTTACCACATTGAAAGCCACTGCAGTGGACTGGCCTGTTGGGTCTCCTTGAGGGCAGATCACTGTACAGATCAGCCATTAATAGGCCTGCCACCCATTGCTTCTGATGCCGAGTTTTCTTTTCCTCCTGGTTTGTGTTAAAGCAGACCAGAGGATGCAAGTCAAGGGAGTGCCCGTTTCCCATCTCTAATCTTCGGTGGCCTGAACTACAAGTCTATAGTCACAGGCATGTTCTGTAGTAGTTTTTCTAAGGTAGACAATGCCCATGAGGAAAATTATATTCTCACTTTAAAACTTTCTTTCCCTTTGGTCTGAAAGGGAGGTTTTTTTCCTACTTACTGTATACTTCGCTGATGGCGAAGTGAATCTAGCTATGAGATTATTATTTAAGTTCTTATTTTGGCTATGCTATTACAGAAAAATGTTAGCCATCTCTTTTATAAGGTCTAAAGATTAAATTGTGCATCCTACAGATTCCTTCATAATAGAATTAGTTTCCTACCTTGAAGAGAATAGAGAAATGAAAGAACAAGTTGGGCTTAGAAAAGAGAAATGAGGGAGCAAGTCCTAGATCGCTTGCTGACAATAGCAATATCACATGAATACTTAGCAAACTGTTTCAACCATTAGATAACAACTTAAGAAAGCATTTACCAGAAGGTCCAATGGTTTCTATAAATTTTAAGAATCATGTATTTGAAAACAGCTCTTAAATATCTAACATGGTGTAGTTTGTTTAGCCAGTAAACTTAAACACAACCATCTAAAATGTTTTTAGTTTCTTTCTACCAACACGTTTAAAACATATGATACACAGATTCAGGTCACACAAATTAAAATGTATCTTTGATTGATTTTAGCAGCTTAAATTTATGGACAATCTTATCTATAAGCCATTTAAAATAAAACTCTTAATAAAATTTCCCCATGTGGACATACAATATGTACACACATATAAAATAGCATAGTAGACCAATATCAATTTTAATAATAGCTTTTAAAATCTTTAACTCTTTTTGTAGATTGCCAATTGATTGGAATTGCTTTTGTTTTTAGTAACCTCAGTTAACCATACTTTCTCTCAGTTGGTACTGTTAATACATTATTGGCTTCATCTGTTTACAGAGCCATCCCAAAGTACTGAATACAATAAAAGTGGCTGGAAAAAGTCCATAGGAACCTATAGGAGGACAGCTAAACACAGAACCAATAACGCTTTAGTTTTATGAGCAGCAGATCATATATAACTGTGGATGACAAAAGACTTTAAGTCGCCATGTTTAAAATTATAAACTCATCAACCAACAAGAGGCACTTGCTTACTTCACAGTATTTTTGAAAGCACCTGTAGGATTTGACAAGTATTTAACCCTTTAGGCCTCTGGGGCTTTCTCATTAAGATAACTATCATGTCTAGTAACACACGATCATTAGACTTTTTAATTCTCAAACATTTGTATTAATAGCATTTTCCATTATAGAAACTTAAAGTCTGGTACCATATCACATCTTGACAGTCCTTCTAATATAATCCAAATAGACTGATTAGTTGGTGTCTCTATAAGATGAGAGACATAGGTCCTTCGATTTTTTCAGTTGGGCCCAAACTCGAAAAACCAAAGTCCAGGATTTACTGGAAATTTTAGAGACCAGATTGTTTGAAACTTTGATTTTTTGAATGCCTGTCAAGAATGCCAAGAAGGCTCAAAATCCAAAATATCTGTTTGAAATAAGATTCCTTAAAAACATGACATAACCTAGACCAAATTTGATCATTGTTACAAGGTGATTATTTAAATCTTTGAAAATAAGCACATATTTAAATAACCCATAGCTCTTAATAAAAATTCAGCTGTTTTTGAACAATTAGAATTTAACAGACATCAAGAGAACATAATAGATTACTTTAACACATTGCTTTAACAGAGCATCAGAGTTTAATTCTATGTCAAAGAGAAATTGAGCTTCCTGTGATCTTTTGCTGTGAGGTTTCCTTCCTTTACCTTCTTTCCTATTGGTGACCATGTTTCTGTGTTTCTGTGTGTAACACATCTTTAAGCATCTTTTGCAGGGCAGGATGAGTGGCAACAAATTCTTTCAGTTTCTGTTTGCTATGAAAAGTCTTAATTTCACCTTCATTCACAAATGAGAGCTTTGCAGGATATAATATTCTGGGCTGGCAGTTTTTCTCTCTTAGTGCCTGGGCTATGTCTCGCCATTCCCCTCTAGCTTGTAGGGTTTCTGATGAGAAGTCTGCTGTGAGTTTAATTGGAGATCCTCTAAGAGTAATCTGACGTTTCTCTCTTGCACATTTTAGGATCTTTTCTTTATGTTTCACTGTGGTGGGTTTGATTACAATGTGTCGTGGTGAGGATCTCTTTTGGTCATGTTTATTAGGGGTTCTATAAGCTTCCTGTACTAAGATGCCTCTGTCCTTCTCCAAACCTGGGAAATTTTCTGCTAGTATCTCACTGAAAAGGCCTTCTAATCCTTTCTCCCTCTCCATGCCTTCAGGACCTCCTAGAACCCGAATGTTGGGTTTTTTAATAGTATCCTGTAGATTCCCGACAATATTTTTTAGATTTCTAATTTCCTCTTCTTTTCTTTGGTTTGCCTGTTTCCTTTCCTGTTCTCTGTCTTCTAAGTCTGATATTCTCTCTTCTGCTTCGCCCATTCTGTTTTTAAGACTCTCTAATGTGTTTGTCATTTGATCTATTGAATTCTTCATTTCATTATGATTTCTCATCACTATCATAGTTTCTTATTCCACTAGTTGTTTCATTTCATTTTGATTCCTCCTTAATATTGCATTTTCACGAGAGAGATTTTCTATCTTGTCCATTAAGGATTTCTGTAGTTCAAGAATTTGTTTTTGAGAACTTCTTAATGTTCTTATCAATTATTTGAGATCCGCTTCTTTCATTTCTTCGATCTCATCATCTTCATAATCTTGAATTGGAGTGTCTTTCTCATTTGGGGGCGTCATAGTGTCTTCCTTGTTCTTGTTAGCTTGGTTTTTGCGTTTGTTGTTTGGCATGTTGGAGATATTTGGTTTCTTCACTGTGGTGTTTTTTCTTGTTTCACTATGGTTCTATATTAAGTGGACTGTCTGCTTTCAGTGGAGCCTTAGAGGCTTGAGATGAGTGTGGACTGAGAGCTGTGTTTGGTTCCTCAGGGTTGAGGGTGTGTCAAAGATGACACTCCCAGGTTGGGTGTGGTAAATCTCTCTTTCTTTTTTTGATTCAAAAGGGAAGTAATTCCGCACAGCTGAATGCACAGCTGAACGTAATTGGAGGTAGTTAGCAGGCAAATGATATACCCACAGGAGCCAGAGATCGGACGCTCTTTCCCAAGGACCACACAGGGAATCTGTGCTGCCCTCAGTGTGGGCTCCAATTCTCCTGCAGTCTCCCACTGGGTTGCCAAGTTAGATGCTAATCTCCTGTTATTTCACCCCTCCCCCCAGAGTCAGGTGTTTCTGCTAGGCTCAGGGCCGGTGCAGACCTGAGGTCGCCCTGCTTATGACGTATGTCCAAAATGGCGCCTGCTCTGTCTTGCTCGTCTTTGAGAGGTGAGCGGAGAGAGAGAAACTTGTGTCCGTATCGGTCACTTTTTTTAATTTTTTTCCTCTCTCTCTTCTAGTTAGCCTGGTGAATTTTTCCCCACGGAGTTTCAAGCCTCGTTCCCTCTAGCCTCCTCTTTCCGCTTGCCCGCTGGTGTCTCGGGCTATTGATGTTCGGCTCACCTCGCGTTCCAGCGCTGGTGTGTTGAGTCTGCCGCTGGTGTCCCGAACTTGGGCTCCCACGCTCTCCACGGAGGTACACTGTGAATCACTAGTTCCGGAAGAGTTTCCTCTGCTGTTTCATCCCCTACTCTTCCTTGACCCTGCAGTATCTCCACTTATATTAAACTGTCTCTCCCTCAGACTAATAGTGTGCTACCTGCCTATTCCGCCATGTTGCCGCTCATCAACGGACTTTATTGTTTTGAATGTTTTTTATCGGGGAATATTTTATTTTGAGTTGGATACAGTAATTGGTTCCACCTGGAGACACCAGCTCTACATTTTGTATATTCTAGGGAGAAAGCTAGAACAACTGCTGCAAACAAACATGATATTTCTGTTTGTATAGATGACATTTTATGCACTTATCTACCGAAAAGACTTTGCTTTTCTAAAAAACCAATTTTACTTTGATTATCTCAGTCCATTGCATACGAATTCCTCACCAGTTTGTCCGGATATGACTGCATGAAACCGGAAATCTCCGGTTTTCTTTTGGCTAACTCAATCCCAGATATTGCTACAGCCTCTGTGTTTCTGTATTCCTGATATTATCCACAGACTTTATTGTTTTGAAAGGGTTTATCAGAGAACATTTAATTTTGGGGCATGGAACCTATAATTGGTTCCACATGGAGACACCAGCTCTACACATTCGTATTTTCTACGGAAAAGTAGAGGAACTGCGGCAAACAAACATGATATTTCTGTTTGTCTAGATGACATTTTATGCACTTGCCTAACAAAAGACTTTGCTTTTCTCCAAAACCATTTTTACTGTGATTTTCTCGGTCCATTGTGTATGAATTCCACCACAGTTTGTCCGGATATGCCTGGATGAAACCAGAAATATCCGGTTGTGTTTTGGCTAACTCAATCCGAAATATTGCTATATCCTCTGTGTTTGTGTATTCCTGATATTATCCACGGACTTTATTTTTTTGACTGTTTTTTTTTCTGGGAACATTTAATTTTTTGCTTGGAAACACTAATTGGTTCCACATGGAGACACCAGCTCTACACATTCGTAATTTCTAGGGAGAAAGCTAGAGGAACTGCGGCAAACAAACATGATATTTCTGTTTGTACAGATGACATTTTATGCACTTGCCTAACAAAAAGATTTTGCTTTTCTCCAAACCATTGTTACTGTGATTTTCTCGGTCCATTGTGTACGAATTCCACGACAGTTTGTCCGGATATGCCTGGATGAAACCACAAATATCCGGTTGTGTTTTGGCTAACTCAATCCGAAATATTGCTACAGCCTCTGTGTTTTTATTCTGGATATTATCGATGTACTTTATGGTTTTGAATGTTTTTATCAGGGAACATTTAATTTTGTACCGTAGAAACACTAATTGGTGCATCATGGGGACACCGACTCTACACATTCGTATTTTCTAGGGAGAAAGCTAGAGGAACTGTGGCAAACAAACATGATATTTCTGTTTGCATATATGACATTTTATCTAACTCAATTCCAGATATTTCTACAGCCACTGTGTTGGTGTATTCCTGATATTATCCACAGACTTTATTGTTTTGAATGTTTTTTATCAGGGAACATTTAATTTGTGCTTGGAATCACTAACAGGTTCCACATGGAGACACCAGCTCTACACATTCGTATTTTCTAGGGAGAAAGCTAGAGGAACTGTGAAAAACAAACATGATATTTCTATTTGTATAGATGACATTTTATGCACTTGCCTAATAAAAAGACTCTGCTTTTCTCCAAAACCATTTTTACTGTGATTTTCTTGGTCCATTGCATATGAATTCCACACCAGTTTACTGGATATGACTGGATGAAACTGGACATATCCGGTTTTGTTTTGGCTTACTCAATCCCAGATATTGCTACATCCTCTGTGTTTGTGTATTCCTGATATTATCCAGAGACTTTATTGTTTGGATGTTTTTCATCAGGGAACATTTAATTTGTGCTTTGAATCCCTAATTGGTTCATCCTGGGGACACGAGCTCTACACATTCATATTTTCTGGGGAGAAAGCTAGAGGAACTGCGACAAACAAACATATTTCTGTTTCTATAGATGACATTTTATGCACTTGCCTAACGAAAACACTTTGGTTTTCTCCCAAACCATTTTTCTGTGATATTCTCAGCCCATTGCATACGAATTCCAAACCACTTTCTCCGGATATGAATGGATAAACAAGAAATATCCGGTTGTGTTTTGGCTAATTCAAACCGAAATATTTTACAGCCTCTGTGTTTTTATTCTGGATATTATCGATGTATTTTATTGTTTTGAATGTTTTTATCAGGGAACATTTCATTTTGTACCATGAAACACTAATTGGTTCATCATGGGGACACCGACTCTACACATTCGTATTTTCTGGGGAGAAAGCCAGAGGAACTTCGGCAAACAAACATAATATTTCTGTTTGTATAGATGACATTTTATGCACTTGCCTAATGAAAAGACTTTGCTTTCTCCAAAACCATTTTTACTGTGATTTTCTCGGTCCATTGCATACGAATTCCACACCAGTTTGTTCGGATATCACTGGATGAAACCGGAAATATCCGGTTTTGTTTTGGCTAACTCAATCTGAAATATTGCTACAGCCTCTGTGTTTTTGTATTCCTGATATTATCCACAGACTTTATTGTTTTGAAAGGGTTTATCAGAGAACATTTAATTTTGGGGCATGGAACCTATAATTGGTTCCACATGGAGACACCAGCTCTACTATTCGTATTTTCTACGGAAATGCTAGAGGAACTTCTGAAAACAAACATGATATATCTGTTTGTCTAGTTGACATTTTATGCACTTGCCTAACGAAAAGAATTTGCTTTTCTCCAAAACCATATTTACTGTGATTTTCTCGGTCCATTTTATACGAATTCCACACCAGTTTGCCCGGATATGACTGGATGAAACCAGAAATATCTGGTTGCGTTTACGCTAACTCCGTCCGAAATATTGCGACAGCCTCTGTGTTTGTGTTTTCTGGATATTATCAACGGACTTTATTGTTTTGAATGTTTTTTATCGGGGAACATTTTATTTGAGCTTGGATACAGTAATTGGTTCCACATGAAGACACCAGCTCTAAAATTCGTAATTTCTAGGGAGAAAGCTAGAGGAACTGCGGCAAACAAACATGATATTTCTGTTTGTCTAGATGACAGTTTATGCACTTGCCTAGCGAAAAGACTTTGCTTTTCTGCAAAATCATTTTTACTGTGATTTTCTCGTTCCATTGCATACGAATTCCACGGACTTTGTCCGAATATGACTGGATGAAACCAGAAATATCCGGATTTGTTTTGGCTAACACGATCCCAGATATTGCTACAGCCTCTGTGTTTGTGTATTCCTGATATTATCCACAGACTTTAATGTTTTGAATGTTTTTTATCAGGGAACATTTAATTTTGGGGCATGGAAACACTAATTGGTTCCACATGGATACACCAGCTCTACACATTCGTATTTTCTACGTAAAAGTAGAGGAACTGCGGCAAACAAACATGATATTTCTGTTTGTCTAGATGACATTTTATGCACTTCCCTAACAAAAGACTTTGCTTTTCTCCAAAACCATTTTTACTGTGATTTTCTCGGTCCATTGTGTACAAATTCCACCACAGTTTGTCCGGATATGACTGGATGAAACCAAAAATATCCAGTTTTGTTTTGGCTAACTCAATCCAAAATATTGCTACATCTTCTGTGTTTGTGTATTCCTGATATTATCCACGGACTTTATTTTTTTGATTGTATTTTTTTTCTGGGAACATTTAATTTTTTGCTTGGAAACACTAATTCGTTCCACATGGAGACACCAGCTCTACATTTTGTATTTTCTAGGGAGAAAGCTAGAGGAACTGTTGCAAACAAACATGATATTTCTGTTTGTATCGATGACATTTTATGCATTTACCTAACGAAAAGACTTTACTTTTCTCCAAAACAATTTTTACTGTGATTTTCTCGGTCCATTGCTTAGGATTTCCAAACCACTTTGTCCTGATATGACTGGACGAAACCAGAAATATCCGGTTGTGTTTTGGCTAAATCATTCCCAGATATTGCTATAGCTCTCTGTTTGTGTTTTCTGGATATTATCAATGGAATTAATTGCTTTGAATGTTTTTTATCGGGGAACATTTTATTTTGAGCTTGGATACAGTAGTTGGTTCCAAATGTAAACACCAGCTCTACACATTTGTATTTTCTAGGGAGAAAGCTAGAGGAACTGCGGCAAAAAACATGATATTTCTGTTTGTCTAGATGACATTTTATGTACTTGCCTAACGTAAAGACTTTGCTTTTCTCCAAAATCATTTTTACTGTGATTTTCTCGGTCCATTGCCTAAGAATTCCATACCACTTTGTCAGAATATGACTGGATGAAACCGGAAATATCCGGTTTTGTTTTGGCTAACTCAATCCCAGATTGCTACAGCCTCTGTATTTGTGTATTCCTGATATTATCCACAGACTTTATTGTTTTGAATGTTTTTCATCTGGGAACATTTAATTTGTGCTTGGAATCACTAATAGGTTCCATATGGAGACACCAGCTCTACATATTCGTATTTTCTAAGGAGAAAGCTAGCGGAACTGCGGCTAACAAACATGATATTTCTGTTTGTATCGATGAAATTTTATTCACTTGCCTAACAAAAAGACTTTGCTTTTCTCCAAAACCATTTTTACTGTGGTTTTCTCGGTGCATTGCATACGAATTCCACAGCAGTTTACTGGATATGACTGGATGAAACCAGAAATATCTGGTTTTCTTTTGGCTAACTCAATCCCAGATATTGCTACAGCCTCTGTGTTTGTGTATTCCTGATATTATCCACGGACTTTATGGTTTTGAATGTTTTTTTATCAGGGAACACTTAATTATGTGGTTGGAATCACTAATTGGTTCCACATGGAGACACCAGCTCTACACATTTGTGTTTTCTAGGGAGAAAGCTAGAGAACTGCGGCAAACAATCATGATGTTTCTGTTTGTATAGGTGATATTTTATGCACTTGCCTAAAGAAAAGACTTTGCTTTCTCCAAAACCATTTTTACTGTGATTTTCTCGGTCCATTGCATATGAATTCCACATGACTTTGTCAGGATATGATTGGATAAAACCGGAAATATCCGGTTTTGTTTTGGCTAACTCAATCCCAGATATTGCTACAGCCTCTGTTTTTGTGTTTTCTGGATATTATCAACGGACTTTATTGTTTTGAATGTTTTTCATCAGGGAACATTTAATTTGTGCTTTGAATCACTAATTGGTTCATCCTGGGGACACCAGCTCTACACATTCATATTTTCCAGGGAGAAAGCTAGAGGAACTGTGACAAACAAACATAATATTTCTATTTGTATCCAGGATATTTTATCTACTTTCCTAATGAAAAGACTTTGCTTTTCTCCAAAACCATTTTTACTGTGATTTTCTTGGTCCATTGCATACGAATTCCACACCAGTTTACTGGATATGACTGGATGAAACTGGACATATCCGGTTTTGTTTTGGCTAACTCAATCCCAGGTATTTCTACAGCCTCTGTGTTTGTGTATTCCTGATATTATCCACAGACTTTATTGTTTTGAATGTTTTTCATCAGGGAACATTTAATTTGTGCCTTGAATCACTAATTGGTTCTTCCTGGGGACACCAGCTCTACACATTCGTATTTTCTGGGGAGAAAGCAAGAGGAACTGCGGCAAACAAACATGATATTTCTGTTTGTATTGAAAGAGTTAAGCAGGTTGGGTTTAAAATGGAGCAGGTTAGGTTTAAAATGGAGTTGCTTGAGCTAACTGCATATTGTTCTGCTTCTGTGCAAATTTGCTGGGCTTGCAATAATTTTTGCAAGAAATAAAATTGCTTTCATAAGATAGCTAAACTTTAGCTGAACTTGCAGTATGTAATCGTTTTAGGAACTATAAAGGCAGAAGTTAACAAAAAATTGTACCCAACCTATGTCCTGTTACAACACCACAAGTTACATTGACCCCTGCTCAAGCTAAAAACGAAAACCACAAGGCACGTACAGCATGTAACTTCTTCCCTTTTACCCTGGAAACCCCCTTTTACCCTGTAATACTTTAGGTTATCAAATGAAATTGTAACACTGTGGAAATATGCTAATGTTGTGGTTTTAAGCCTTAAATACTCTGTAAAATTGATGTTCGGGGCCGCTCTCTCTGCACGTCACCAGAGTGTGCTGTGAGACGGCCCATTTGCAAATGCAATAAAACTTCCTCTTGCTATTGCAACGATTGGAGTGGAGTCTGTGTTTCTGGGGGTCCGGATTGTGGGACACCTGCTTAAGAGGTCTTACAGTATAGATGACATTTTATGCACTTGCCTAACGATAACACTTTGGTTTTCTACCAAACCATTTTTCTGTGATTTTCTCAGCCCATTGCCTACGAATTCCAAACCACTTTCTCCGGATATGACTGGATGAAACAAGAAATATCTGGTTTTGTTTTGGCTAACTCAATCCGAAATATTGCTACAGCCTCTGTGTTTTTATTCTGGATATTATCGATGTACTTTATTGTTTTGAATGTTTTTATCAGGGAACATTTCATTTTGTATCATAGAAACACTAATTGGTTCATCATGGGGACACCGACTCTACACATTCGTATTTTCTAGGGAGAAAGCTAGAGGAACTGTGGCAAACAAACATGATATTTCTGTTTGTATAGATTACATTTTATGCACTTGCTTAACGAAAAGAATTTGCTTTTCTCCAAAACCATTTTTCTGTGATTTTCTCGATACACTGCATACGAATTCCACAACAGTTTGCCCGGATATGACTGCATGAAACTGGAAACATCGGATTTTGTTTTTGCTAACTCAATCCCAGATATTTCTACAGCCACTGTGTTTGTGTATTCCTGATATTATCCACAGACTTTATTGTTTTGATGTTTTTTTTCAGGGAACATTTAAATTGTGCTTTGAATCACTAATTGGTTCATCCTGGGGACACCAGCTCTACACATTCGTATTTTCTAGGGAGAAAGCTAGAGGAACTGTGGCAAACAAACATGATATTTCTGTTTGTATAGATTACATTTTATGCACTTGCTTAACGAAAAGAATTTGCTTTTCTCCAAAACCATTTTTCTGTGATTTTCTCGATACACTGCATACGAATTCCACAACAGTTTGCCCGGATATGACTGCATGAAACTGGAAACATCGGATTTTGTTTTTGCTAACTCAATCCCAGATATTTCTACAGCCACTGTGTTTGTGTATTCCTGATATTATCCACAGACTTTATTGTTTTGATGTTTTTTTTCAGGGAACATTTAAATTGTGCTTTGAATCACTAATTGGTTCATCCTGGGGACACCAGCTCTACACATTCGTATTTTCTGTGGAGAAAGCTAGAGGAACTTAGGCAAACAAACATAATATTTCTGTTTGTATAGATGACATTTTATGCACTTGCCTAATGAAAAGACTTTGCTTTCTCCAAAACCATTTTTACTGTGATTTTCTCGGTCCATTGCATACGAATTCCACACCAGTTTGTTCGGATATCACTGCATGAAACCAGAAATATCCGGTTGTGTTTTGGCTAACTCAATCTGAAATATTGCTACAGCCTCTGTGTTTTTGTATTCCTGATATTATCCACAGACTTTATTGTTTTGAATGTTTTTTATAAGGGAACATTTAATTTGTTCTTGGAAACACTAATTGGTTCCACATGGAGACACCAGCTCTACACATTCGTATTTTCTAGGGAGAAAGCTAGAGGAACTGCGGCAAACAAACATGATATTTCTGTTTGTCTAGATGACATTTTATGCACTTGCCTAACGAAAAGACTTTGCTTTTCTCCAAAACCATTTTTACTCTGAGTTTCTCGGTCGATTGCATATGAATTCCACACCACTTTGTCCGAATATGACTGGATGAAACCAGAAATACCCGGTTGTGTTTTGGCTAAATCAATCCGAAATATTGTGAAACCCTCTATGTTTGTGTTTTCTGGATATTATCAATGGACTTTATTGTTTTGAGTGTTTTTATCAGGGAACATTTAATTTTGTACCGTAGAAACACTAATTGGTTCATCATGGGAACACCAGCTCTACACATTCCTATTTTTTAATGAGAAAGCTAGAAGAACTGCGGCAAACAAACATGATATTTCTGTTTGTATAGATGACATTTTATGCACTTGCCTAACGAAAAGACTTTGCTTTTCTCCAAAACCATTTTTACTGTGATTTTCTCGGTCAATTGCATATGAATTCCAAACCAACTGTCGGACATGACTGTATGAAACCAGAAATATCCGGTTGTGATTTGCATAACTCAATCCGAAATATTGTGAAAGCCTCTATGTTTGTGTTTTCTGGATATTATCAATGGACTTTATTGTTTTGAATGTTTTTATCATGTAACATTTCATTTTGTACCATTGAAACACTAATTGGTTCATCATGGGGACACCACCTCTACACATTCTTATTTTCTAGGGAGAAAGCTAGAGGAACTGCTGCAAACAACATGATAATTCTGTTTGTATAGATGACATTTTATGCACTTTCCTAACGAAAAGACTTTGCTTTTCTCAAAAACCATTTTTACTTTGATTTTCTCGGTCCACTGCATCCGAATTCCACACCACTTTGTCCGGTTATCACTGGAAGAAACCAGAAATATCTGGTTGTGTTTTGGCTAACTCAATCCGAAATATTGTGAAATCTCTGTGTTTGTGTTTTCTGGATATTATCGATGGACTTTATTAATTTGAATGTTTTAATCAGGGAACATTTCATTTTGTACCATTGAAACACTAATTGTTCATCCTGGGGACACCAGCTCTACACATTCCTATTTTCTGGGGAGAAAGCTAGAGGAACTGCGGCAAACAAACATGATATTTCTGTTTCTATAAATGACATTTTATGCACTTGCCTAACGAAAAGACTTTGCTATTCCCCAAAATCATTTCCCTGTGATTTTCTCGGGCCATTGCATAGGAATTCCACACCAGTTTCTCCGGATATGACTGGATGAAACCGGAAATATCCGGGTTTGTTCTAGCTAACTCAATCCCAGATATTGCTACAGCCTCTGTGTTTGTGTTTTCTGGATATTAACGATGGACTTTATTGTTTTGAATGTTTTTATCAGTGAAAATTTCATTTTGTACCAAAGAAACACTAATTGGTTCATCCTTGGGACACCAGCTCTACACATTCGTATTTTCTAGAGAGAAAGTTAGAGGAACTGCGGCAAACAAACATGATATTTCTGTTTGTCTAGATGACATTTTATGCACTGGCCTAACGAAAAGAATTTGCTTTTCTCCAAAACCATTTTTCTGTGATTTTCTCGATACACTGCATACGAATTCCACAACAGTTTGCCCGGATATGACTGCATGAAACTGGAAACATCGGATTTTGTTTTTGCTAACTCAATCCCAGATATTTCTACAGCCACTGTGTTTGTGTATTCCTGATATTATCCACAGACTTTATTGTTTTGATGTTTTTTTTCAGGGAACATTTAAATTGTGCTTTGAATCACTAATTGGTTCATCCTGGGGACACCAGCTCTACACATTCGTATTTTCTAGGGAGAAAGCTAGAGGAACTGTGGCAAACAAACATGATATTTCTGTTTGTATAGATTACATTTTATGCACTTGCTTAACGAAAAGAATTTGCTTTTCTCCAAAACCATTTTTCTGTGATTTTCTCGATACACTGCATACGAATTCCACAACAGTTTGCCCGGATATGACTGCATGAAACTGGAAACATCGGATTTTGTTTTTGCTAACTCAATCCCAGATATTTCTACAGCCACTGTGTTTGTGTATTCCTGATATTATCCACAGACTTTATTGTTTTGATGTTTTTTTTCAGGGAACATTTAAATTGTGCTTTGAATCACTAATTGGTTCATCCTGGGGACACCAGCTCTACACATTCGTATTTTCTGTGGAGAAAGCTAGAGGAACTTAGGCAAACAAACATAATATTTCTGTTTGTATAGATGACATTTTATGCACTTGCCTAATGAAAAGACTTTGCTTTCTCCAAAACCATTTTTACTGTGATTTTCTCGGTCCATTGCATACGAATTCCACACCAGTTTGTTCGGATATCACTGCATGAAACCAGAAATATCCGGTTGTGTTTTGGCTAACTCAATCTGAAATATTGCTACAGCCTCTGTGTTTTTGTATTCCTGATATTATCCACAGACTTTATTGTTTTGAATGTTTTTTATAAGGGAACATTTAATTTGTTCTTGGAAACACTAATTGGTTCCACATGGAGACACCAGCTCTACACATTCGTATTTTCTAGGGAGAAAGCTAGAGGAACTGCGGCAAACAAACATGATATTTCTGTTTGTCTAGATGACATTTTATGCACTTGCCTAACGAAAAGACTTTGCTTTTCTCCAAAACCATTTTTACTCTGAGTTTCTCGGTCGATTGCATATGAATTCCACACCACTTTGTCCGAATATGACTGGATGAAACCAGAAATACCCGGTTGTGTTTTGGCTAAATCAATCCGAAATATTGTGAAACCCTCTATGTTTGTGTTTTCTGGATATTATCAATGGACTTTATTGTTTTGAGTGTTTTTATCAGGGAACATTTAATTTTGTACCGTAGAAACACTAATTGGTTCATCATGGGAACACCAGCTCTACACATTCCTATTTTTTAATGAGAAAGCTAGAAGAACTGCGGCAAACAAACATGATATTTCTGTTTGTATAGATGACATTTTATGCACTTGCCTAACGAAAAGACTTTGCTTTTCTCCAAAACCATTTTTACTGTGATTTTCTCGGTCAATTGCATATGAATTCCAAACCAACTGTCGGACATGACTGTATGAAACCAGAAATATCCGGTTGTGATTTGCATAACTCAATCCGAAATATTGTGAAAGCCTCTATGTTTGTGTTTTCTGGATATTATCAATGGACTTTATTGTTTTGAATGTTTTTATCATGTAACATTTCATTTTGTACCATTGAAACACTAATTGGTTCATCATGGGGACACCACCTCTACACATTCTTATTTTCTAGGGAGAAAGCTAGAGGAACTGCTGCAAACAACATGATAATTCTGTTTGTATAGATGACATTTTATGCACTTTCCTAACGAAAAGACTTTGCTTTTCTCAAAAACCATTTTTACTTTGATTTTCTCGGTCCACTGCATCCGAATTCCACACCACTTTGTCCGGTTATCACTGGAAGAAACCAGAAATATCTGGTTGTGTTTTGGCTAACTCAATCCGAAATATTGTGAAATCTCTGTGTTTGTGTTTTCTGGATATTATCGATGGACTTTATTAATTTGAATGTTTTAATCAGGGAACATTTCATTTTGTACCATTGAAACACTAATTGTTCATCCTGGGGACACCAGCTCTACACATTCCTATTTTCTGGGGAGAAAGCTAGAGGAACTGCGGCAAACAAACATGATATTTCTGTTTCTATAAATGACATTTTATGCACTTGCCTAACGAAAAGACTTTGCTATTCCCCAAAATCATTTCCCTGTGATTTTCTCGGGCCATTGCATAGGAATTCCACACCAGTTTCTCCGGATATGACTGGATGAAACCGGAAATATCCGGGTTTGTTCTAGCTAACTCAATCCCAGATATTGCTACAGCCTCTGTGTTTGTGTTTTCTGGATATTAACGATGGACTTTATTGTTTTGAATGTTTTTATCAGTGAAAATTTCATTTTGTACCAAAGAAACACTAATTGGTTCATCCTTGGGACACCAGCTCTACACATTCGTATTTTCTAGAGAGAAAGTTAGAGGAACTGCGGCAAACAAACATGATATTTCTGTTTGTCTAGATGACATTTTATGCACTGGCCTAACGAAAAGACTTTGCTTTTCTCCAAAACCATTTTTCCTGTGATTTTCTCGGTCCATTGCATACGAATTCCACACCACGCTGTCCGGATATGACTGGATGAAACCGGAAATATCTGGTTGTGTTTTGTCTAACTTAATGCAAAATATTGTGAAAGCCTCTGTGTTTGTGTATTCCTGATATTATCCACAGACTTTATTGTTTTGAATGTTTTTTTCAGCGAACATTGAATTTTGTGCTTGGAAAAACTAATTGGTTTCTCATGGGGACACCAGCTCCAGATATTCGTATTTTCTATGGAGAATGCTAGGAACTGCGGCAAACAAACACGATATTTCTGTTTGTATAGATGACATTTTATGCACTTCCCTAACGAAAAGATTTTGCTTTTCTCCAAAACAATTTTTACTGTGATTTTCTCGGTCCATTGCATACGAATTCCACACCAGTTTGTCCGGATATGACTGAATGAAACAAGAAATATTTGTTTTTTTTTGGCGAACTCAATCCCAGATATAGCTACAGCCTCTGTGTTTGTGTTTTCTGGATATTATCAATGGACTTCATTGTTTTGAATATTTTTTATCAAGGAACATTTTATTTTGAGCTTGGATACAGTAATTGCTTCCACATGGAGACACCAGCTCTACATTTTGTATTTTCTAGGGAGAAAGGTAGAGGGACTGCTGCAAACAAACATGATATTTCTGTTTGTATAGATGACATTTTATGCACTTGCCTAACGAAAAGACTTTGCTTTTCTCCAAAACCATTTTTACTGTGATTTTCTCGGTCCATTGCATCTGAATTCCAAACCACGTTGTCGGACATGACTGGATGAAACCAGAAATATCCGGTTGTGCTTTGGATAACTCAATCCGAAATATTGTGAAATCTCTGTGTTTGTGTTTCCCAGATATTATCGACAAACTTTATTGCTTTGAATGTTTTTATCAGGGAACATTTCATTTTGTACCAAAGAAACACTAATTGGTTCATCCTGGGGACACCAGCTCTACACATTCCTATTTTCTGGGGAGAAAGCTAGAGGAACTGCCGCAAACAAACATGATAATTCTGTTTGTCTAGATGACATTTTATGCACTTTCCCAACGAAAAGACTTTGCTTTTCTCAAAAATCATTTTTACTGTGATTTTCTCGGTCCACTGCATCCGAATTCCACAGCACTTTGTCCGGATATCACTGGAAGAAACCAGAAATATCCGATTGTGTTTTGGCTAACTCAATCCGAAATATTGTGAAAGCCTCTGTGTTTGTGTTTTCTGGATATTATCGATGGACTTTATTGTTTTGAATGTTTTTATCAGGGAAAATTTCATTTTGTACCAAAGAAACACTAATTGGTTCCAGCTCTACACATTCCTATTTTCTGGGGAGAAAGCTAGAGGAAATGCTGCAAACAAACATGATATTTCTGTTTGTCTAGATGACATTTTATGCACTTGCCTAACGAAAAGACTTTGCTATTCCCCAAAATGACTTCCCTGTGATTTTCTCGGGCCATTGCATAGGAATTCCAAACCAGTTTCTCCGGATATGACTGGATGAAACCGGAACTATCCGGGTTTGTTCTAGCTAACTCAATCCCAGATATTGCTACAGCTTCTGTGTTTGTGTTTTCTGGATATTAACGATGGACTTTATTGTTTTGAATGTTTTTATCAGTGAAAATTTCATTTTGTACCAAAGAAACACTAATTGGTTCATCATGGGGACACCACCTCTACACATCCGTATTTTCTAGAGAGAAAGCTAGAGGAACTGCCCCAAACAAACATGATAATTCTGTTTGTATAGAATACAATTTATGCACTTTCCTAACGAAAAGATTTTGCGTTTCTCAAAAATCATTTTTACTGTGATTTTCTAAGTCCACTGCACATGAATTCCACACCACTTTGTCCATATCTGACTGGATGAAACCGGAAATATCAGTTGTATTTTCGCTTACTCAATCCGAATATTGCTACAGCCTCTGTGTTTGTGTATTCCTGATATTATCCACGGACTTTTTTTTTTAATGTTTTTATCAGGGAATATTTCATTTTGTACCGTTGAAACACTAACTGGTTCATCATGGGTATATAATCTCTACACATTCGTATTTTCTAGGGAGAAAGCTAGAAGAATTGCGACAAACAAACATGATATTTCTGTTTGTATAGATGACATTTTATGCGCTTGCCTAACGAAAATACTTTCTTTTCTCCAAAACCATTTTTACTGTGAATTTTCTGATCCATTGCATACGAATTCCACACCAGTTTTTCCTCATATGACTGGATATAACCAGAAATATCCGGTTGTGTTTTGGCTAACTCATTCCGAAATATTGTGAAAGCCTCTGTGTTTGTGTTTTCTGGATATCATCAGTGGAATTTATTGTTTTGAAATTTTTTTTTTCAGGGAACATTTTATTTTGAGCTTGGATACAGTAATTGGTTCCACATGGAGACACCAGCGCTACACATTCATATTTTCTAGGTAGAAAGCAAGAGGAACTGCGGCAAACAATCATGACAATTCTGTTTGTATAGATGACATTTTATGCACTTGCTAAACGAAAAGACCTTGCTTTTCTCCAGAACCGCTTTTACTGTGATTTTCTCGGTCCATTGCATACGAATTCCACACCAGTTTGTCCAGATATGACTGGATGAAACCAGAATTATCCGGTTTTTTTTGGCTAACTCAATCCCAGATATTGCTACAGCTTCTGTGTTTGTGTTTTCTGGATATTATCAATGGACTTTATTGTTTTGAATGTTTTTTTATCGGGGAACATTTTATTTTGAGCTCTGACACAGTAATTGGTTCCACATGGAGACACCAGCTCTATATATTCGTATTTTTTAGGTAGAAAGCTAGAGGAACTGCGGCAAACAATCCTTATATTTCTGTTTGTATAGATGACATTTTATGCACTTGCCTAATGAAAAGACTTTGCTTTCTCCAAAAGCATTTTTACTGTGATTTTCTCGGTCCATTGCATATGAATTCCACAAGACTTTGTCCGGATATGACTGGATGAAACCAGAAATATCCGGTTGTGTTTTGACTGTCTCAATCCGAAATATTTTCATAGCCTATGTGTTTGTGTTTTCTGGATATTATCGATGGACTTTATTGTTTGAATGTTTTTATCAGGGAACATTTCATTTTGTACCGTTGAAACACTAATTGTTTCCACATAGAGACACCAGCCCTGCATATTCGTATTGTCTAGGGAGAAAGCTAGAGGAACTGCGGCAAAGAAACATGATATTTCTGTTTGTCTAGATGACATTTTATGCACTTGCCTAATGAAAAGACTTTGCTTTTCTCCAAAACCATTTTTAGTGTGATTTTCTCGGTCCATTGCATATGAATTCCACATGACTTTGTCAGGATATGACTGGATGAAACCGGAAATATCCGGTTTTTTTTGGCTAACTCAATCCCAGATATTGCTACAGCCTCTCTGTTTGTGTTTTCTGGATATCATCAATGGACTTTATTGTTTTGAAATCTTTTTATCAGGGAACATTTTATTTTGTGCTTCGATACAGTAATTGGTTCCACGTCGAGACACCAGCTCTACGTATTATTATCTTCTAGGTAGAAAGTTAGAGAAACTGCGGCAAAGAAACATGATATTTCTGTTTGTATAGATGACCATTTTATGCACTTGCCTAACAAAAAGACTTTGCTTTTCTCCAAAACAATTTGTACTCTGATTTTCTCAGCCCATTTCATATGAATTCCACACCAGTTTGTCTGCATATGACTGGATGAAACCAGAAATATCCAGTTGTGTTTTGACTGTCTCAATCCGAAATATTTTCATAGCCTGTATGTTTGTGTTTTCTGCATATTATCGATGGAATTTATGGTTTTGAATTTTTTATCAGGCAACATTTCATTTTGTACCGTTGAAACACTAATTGGTTCATCCTGGGGACACCAGCTCTACACATTCGTATTTTCTAGGGAGAAAGCTGGAGGAACTGCGGCAAGCAAACTTGAAATTTCTGTTTTTCATAGATGACATTTTATGCACTTGCCTAACGAAAAGACTTTGCTTTTCTCCAAAACCATTTGTACTTTGATTTTCTCGGTCCATTGCATACGAATTCCACACCAGTTTGTCCGGATGTGACTGGATGAAACCAGAAATATCCGGTTGTGTTTTGTCTAACTCAATACGAAATATTGTGAAAGCCTCTGTGTTTGTGTTTTCTGGATATTATCAACGGACTTTATTGTTTTGAAATTTTTTTTCAGGGAACATTTAATTTTGTGCTTGGAAACACTAACTGGTTCATCATGGGGACACCAGCTCTACACATTCTTATTTTCTAGGGCGAAAGCTAGAGGAACTTTGGCAAACAAACATATTTCTGTTTGTATCAATGACATTTTATGCACTTTCCTAATGAAATGACTTTGCTTTTCACCAAAACCATTTTTACTGTGAATTTTGTGATCCATTGCATACGAATACCACACCGGTTTTCTTGGATATGACTGGATGAAACCGGAAATATCCAGATTTGTTTTGGCTAACTCAAAGCCAGATTTCTACATCCTCTGTTTTTGTGTTTTCTGGATATTATCAACGGACTTTATTGTTTTGAATGTTTTTTATCGGGGAACATTTTATTTTGAGCTTGGATACAGTAATTGGTTCCACCTGGAGACACCAGCTCTACACATTTGTATTTTCTAGGGAGAAAGCTAGAGGAACTGCGGCAAACAAACATGATATTTCTGTTTGTAAAGATGACATTCTATGCACTTACCTAACGAAAAAACTTTGCTTTTCTCCAAAACCATTTGTACTGTGATTTTCTCGGTCCATTGCATACGAATTCCACACCAGTTTGTCCGGATATGACTGGATGAAACCGGAAATATCTGCTTGTGTTTTGACTAACTCAATCCGAAATATTGTGAAAGCCTCTGTGTTTGTGTATTCCTGATATTATCCACAGACTTAATTTATTTCAATTTTTTTTTCAGGGAACATTTAATTTTGTTCTTGGAAACACTGGTTCCACATGGAGACACCAGCTCTGCACATTCGTATTTCCTAGGGAGAAAGCTGGAGGAACTGCGGGAAACAAACATGATATTTCTGTTTGTCTAGATGACATTTTATGCACTTGCTTTATGAAAAGACTTTGCTTTTCTCCAAAACCATTTTTACTCTGACTTTCTGGGTCCATTGCAAGTGAATTCCAAACAACTTTGTCTGACATGACTGGATTAAACCAGAAATATCCGGTTGAGCTTTGGCTAACTCATTCTGACATATTGTGAATGCCTCTGTGTTCGTGTTTTCCGGATATTATCGATGGACATCATTGTTTTGAATACTTTTATAAGGGAACATTCATTTTTGTACCATTGAAACACTAATTGGTTACACCTGGAGACACCAGCTCTACACATTCATATTTGCTAGGGAGAAATCAAGAGGAACTGTGGCAAACAAACATGATATTTCTGTTTGTCTAGATGACATTGTATACACTTGCCTAAAGAAAAGACTTTGCTTTTCTCCAAAACCATTTTTACTCTAATTTTCTCCATCCATTGCATAGGAATTCCACACCACTTTGTCCGGATATGAATGGATGAAAACAGAAATATTCGGTTGTGTTTTGGCTAACTCAATCAGAAATATTGTGAAAACCTCTGTGTTTGTGTTTCTGGAATTATCGATGGACTTTATTGTTTTGAATGTTTTTATCAGGGAACATTTAATTTTGTACCGTTGAAACACTAATTGTTTCATCATGGGAACACCAGCTCTACAAATTCCGATTATCTAGGGAGAAAGCTAGAGGAACTGCGGCAAACAAGCATGATAATTCTGTTTGTATAGATGACATTTTATGCACTTTCCTAATGAAAAGACTTTGCTTTTCTGCAAAATCATTTTTACTGTGATTTTCTCGGTCCATTGCATACGAATTCCACAACAGTTTGTCCAGATATGGCAGGATGAAACAAGAAATATCTGGTTGTGTTTTGGCTAACTCAATCCGAAATATTGCTACAGCCTTTGAGTTTGTGTTTTCTGGATATTATCTACGGACTTAATTGTTTTGAATTTTTTTTTCTGGAAACATTTAATTTTTTGTTGGAAATACTAATTGGTTCCACATGGAGACACCAGCACTGCACATTCGTATTTTCTAGGGAGAAAGCTAGAGGAACTGCGGGAAACAAACATGACATTTCTGTTTGTATAGATGACATTTTATGCCCTTCCCTAACGAAAAGACTTTGCTTTTCTAAAAAACCATTTTACTGTGATTTTCTCGGTCCATTGCATATGAATTCCACACCAGTTTGTCCGGATATGACTGCATGAAACCGGAAATCTCCGGTTTTCTTTTGGCTAACTCAATCCCAGATATTGCTACAGCCTCTGTGTTTGTGTATTCCTGATATTATCCACAGACATTATTGCTTTGAATTTTTTTTATCAGAGAGCATTTAATTTTGGGGCATGGGAACAATAATTGGTTCCACATTGTGACACCAGCTATACACATTCGTATTTTTTAGGGAGAAATCTAGAGGAACTGCAGCAAACAAACATGATATTGCTGTTTGTATCGATGAGAGTTTATGCACTTGCCTAATGAAAAGACTTTGCTTTTCTCCAAAATCATTTTTACTGTGATTTTCTCGGTCCATTGCATATGAATTCCACACACTTTCTCCGGATATGACTGGATGAAACCGTAAATATCTGGTTGTGTTTTCGGTACTCAATCCGAATTATTGCTACAGACTCTGTGTTTGTGTATTCCTGATATTACCGACGGACTTTATTTTTTTGGATGTTTTTGTTTCTGGAAACATTTAATTTTTCGTGGGAAACACTAATTGGTTCCACATGGAGACACCAGCTCTGCACATTCGTATTTCCTAGGGAGAAAGCTGGAGGAACTGCGGGAAACAAACATGATATTTCTGTTTGTCTAGATGACATTTTATGCACTTGCCTAATGAAAGGCTTTCCTTTTCTCCAAAACCATTTTTACTGTGATTTTCTCGGTCCATTGCACATGAATTCAACACCACTTTGTCCGGATATGACTGGATGAAACCAGAAATATTCGGTTGTGTTTTGGCTAACTCAATCTGAAATATTGTGAAAGCCTCTGTGTCTCTGTTTATGGATATTAACGATGGACTTTATTGTTTTGAATGTTTTTATCAGGGAACATATAATTTTGTACCGTTGAAACACTAATTGGTTCATCATGGGGACACCAGCTCTACACATTCCTATTTTCTAGCGAGAAAGCTAGAGCAACTGTGGGAAACAGTTTTGAATGTTTTTTATGGGGGAACATTTTATTTTGAGCTTCGATAGAGCAATGGGTCCACGTGAAGACACCAGCTCTACATATTTGTATTTTCTAGGGAGAATGCTAGAGGAACTGCGACAAACAAACATGATATTTCTGTTTGTATAGATGACATTTTATGCACTTGCCTAACGAAAAGACTTTGCTTTTCTCTAAAACCATTTTAATGTGAATTTCTCGGTCCATTGCATACGAATTCAACACGACTTTGTCAGGATATGACTGGATGAAACCGGAAATATCTGGTTTTGTTTTGGCTAACTCAATCTCAGATATTGCTACAGCCTCTGTGTTTGTGTTTTCTGGATATTAACAATGGACTTTATTGTTTTGAATGTTTTTTATCAGAGAACATTTTATTTTGAGTTTGGATAGAGTAAATGCTTCCACATGGAGACACCAGCTCTACATTTTGTATTTTCTAGGGAGAAAGTTAGAGGAACTGCTGCAAACAAACATGATATTTCTGTTTGTATTGATGACATTTTATGCACTTGTCTTATGAAAAGACTTTGCTTTTCTCCAAAACCATTTTTACTCTGATTTTCTCGGTCCATTGCATTTGAATTGCAAACGACTTTGTCGGACATGACTGGATGAAACCAGAAATATCCGGTTGTGCTTTGGCTAACTCATTCTGAAATATTGTGAACGCCTCTGTGTTTGTGTTTTCCGGATATTATCGACAGACTTCATTTTTTGAATATTTTTATAAGGGAACATTCATTTTTGTACCCTTGAAACACTAATTGGTTACATCTGGAGACACCAGCTCTACACATTCTTATTTGCTAGGGAGAAAGCTAGAGGAACTGCGGCAAACAAACATGATATTTCTGTGTGTATAGATGGCACTTTATGCACTTGCCTAACGAAAAGACTTTGCTTTTCTCCAAAATCATTTGTAATGTGATTTTCTCGGTCCATTGCATACGAATTCCACACCAGTTTTCCGGATATGACTGGATGAAACCCGAAATATCCGGTTTTGTTTTGGCTAACTCAATCAGAAATATTGTGAAAACCTCTGTGTTTGTGTTTTCTGGATATTAACGATGGACTTTATTGTTTCAAATTATTTTATCGGGGAAGATTTTCTTTTGAGCTTGCATAAAGTAATTGGTTTCACATGGAGACACCAGCTCTACGTATTATCATATTCTAGGTAGAAAGCTAGAGGAAATGCGGCAAACAATCATGATATTTCTGATTGTATAGATGACATTTTATGCACTTGCCTAACAAAAGACTTTGCTTTTCTCCAAAACCATTTTTACTCTGATTTTCATGGTCCATTGCATATGAATTCCACAAGACTTTGTCTGGATATGACTGGATGAAACCAGAAATATCCTGTTGTGTTTTGGCTAACTCAATCCGAAATATTGTGAAAACCTCTGTGTTTGTGTTTTCTGGATATTAACGATGGACTTTATTGTTTTGAATGTTTTTATCAGAGAACATTTCATTTTGTACCGTTGAAACACTAATTGGTTCCACATAGACACCAGCTCTAAACATTCGTATTTCTAGGGAGAAAGCTAGAGGAACTGCGGCAAACAAACATGATATTTCTGTTTTTATAGATGACATTTTATGCACTTGCCTAACGAAAAGACTTTGCTTTTCTCCAAAACCATTTTTACTCTGATTTTCTCGATACATTGCATAAGAATTCAACAAAACTTTGTCTGCATATGAACTGATGAAACCGGAAATATCCGGTTGTGTTTTCCTTAACTCAATCCCAGATATTGCTACAGCCTCTGTTTTTGTGCTTTCTGGATATTATTGATGGACTTTATTGTTTTGAATATTTTTATCAAGGAACATTTATTTTTGTATCGAAGAAACACTAATTGGTTCATCATGGGGACACCAGCTCTACACATTTGTATTTTCTAGTGAGAAAGCTGGAGGTACTGTGGCACACATGATGTTTATGTTTGTGTAGATGACATTTTATGCACTTGCCTAATGAAAAGACTTTGCTTTTCTCCAAAACCATTTTTACTGTGATTTTTTCAGTCTATTGCATACGAATTCCACACCACTTTGTCCGGATATGACTGGATGAAACTAGAAATATCCGGTTTTGTTTTGGCTAACTCAATCCCAGATATTGCTACAGCCTCTGTGTTCGTGTATTCCTGATATTATCCACAGACTTTATTGTTTTGAATGTTTTTTATTAGGGAATATTTAATTTTGTACCGTTGCAACACTAATTGTTTCATCATGGGAACACCAGCTGTACACATTCGTATTTTCTAGGGAGAAAGCTAGAGGAACTGCGGCAAACTAATATGATATTTCTGTTTGTCTAGGTTACATTTTATGCACTTGCCCAAGGAAAAGACTTTGCTTTCCTCCAAAACCATTATTACTGTGATTTTCTCGGTCCATTGCATACGAATTCCACACCACGCTGTCCGGCTATGACTGCATGAAAAAAGAAATATCTGGTTGTGTTTTCGCTAACTCAATCCAAAATATTGTGAAAGCCTCTGTGTTTGTGTATTCCTGATATTATCCACGGAGTTTATTTTTTTGAATGTTTTTTCAGGAAACATTCAATTTTGTTTTTGGAAACACTAATTGGTTCATAATGGGAACACCAGCTCTACATATTCATATTTTCTAGGGAGAAAGCTAGAGGAACTTCGGCAAACAGACATGGTATTTCTGTTTGTATAGATAACATTTTATGCACTTGCCTAACGAAAAGAGTTTCCTTTTCTCCAAAACCATTTTTACTGTGATTTTCTCGGTCCATTGCATACGAATTCCATACCAGTTTGTCCGGATATGACTGGATGAAATCGGAAATATCCGGTTTTGTTTTGGCTAACTCAATCCCAGATATTGCTACAGCCTCTGTGTTTTGTGTTTTCGGGATATTATCGATGGACTTTATTGTTTTGTATGTTTTTTATCAGGGAACATTTAATTTTGAGCTTGGAAACACTAATTGGTTCCCCATGGAGATACCAGCTCTACACATTCGTATTTGCTAGAGAGAAAGCTGGAGGAACTACGACAAACAAACATGATATTTCTGTTTGTATAGATGACATTTTTTCTACCTGCCTAATGAAAAGACTTTGCTTTTCTTCAAAAGCATTTTTACTGTGATTTTCTCCGTCCATTGCATACAAATTCCACACCAGTTTGTCCGGATATGACTGGATGAAACCGGGAATATCCGGTTTTCTTTTGGATATCTCAATCCCAGATATTGCTACAGCCTCTGTGTTTGTTTATTCCTGATATTATCCACAGACTTTATTGTTTTGAATGTTTTTTATCAGGGAACTTTTCATGTTGTACTCTTGAAACACTAATTGGTTCCACATGGAGACACCAGCTCTACACATTCGTATTTTCTACAGAGAAAGCTAGAGGAACTACGGCAAATAAACATGATTTTTTTTGTTTGTATCGATGACATTTTTGGCACTTGCCTAATGAAAAGACTTTGATTTTCTCCAAAACCATTTGTACTGTGATTTTCTCGGTCCATTGCATACAAATTGCACACCAGTTTCTCCGGATATGACTGGATGAAATGGGAAGTGTCCGGTTTTGTTTTGGCTAACTCAATCCCAGATATTGCCACAGCCTCTGCCTTTGTGTTATCTGGATATTATCGATGGACATATTGTTTTGAATGTTTTTATTAATTTTGTACCGTTGAAACACTAATTGGTTCCACATGGGAACACCAGCTCTACACATTCATATTTTCTAGGGAGAAAGCTAGAGGAACTGCGGCAAACAGACATGATATTTCTGTTTGTATAGATGACATTTTATGCACTTGCCTAACGAAAATACTTTGCTTTTCTCCAAAACCATTTTTACTGTGATTTTCTCGGTCCATTGCAAACGAATTCCACACCACTTTGTGGGGATATGACTGGATGAAACCTGAAATATCCGTTTTTTTTTTTTTTTTTTTTTTGGCTAACTCAATCCGAAATATTGTGAAAGCCTCTGTGTTTGTTTTTTTCTGAATATTCAACGTACTTCATTGTTTTGCAATTTTTTACCTGGGAACATTTAATTTTGTGATTGGATACACTAATTGGTTCCACATGGAGACACAAGTGCTACATATTCGTATTTTCTAGGGAGAAAGCTAGAGGAACTGCTGCAAACATACATGATATTTCTGTTTGTATAGATGACATTTTATGCACTTGCCTAACGAAAAGACTTTGCTTTTCTCCAAAACCATTTTTGCTGTGATTTTCTCGATACAATGCATAGGAACTCCACACCAGTTTGTCCGCATATGACTGGATAAAACTGGAAATATCCGGTTGTGTTTTGGCTATCTCAATCCGAAATAATGTGAAAGCCTCTGTGTTTATGTTTTCTGGATATTATCGAAGGACTTTATTATTTTGAATGTTTTTATCAGGGAACATTTAATTTTTTTTCCATTGAAACATTAATTGGTTCCACATGGAGACACCAGCTCTACACTTTCATAATTTCTAAGCAGAAAGCTAGTGGAACTGCGGCAAACAAACATGATATTTGTGTTTGTATAGCTGACATTTTATGCACTTGCCTAACGAAAAGACTTTCCTTTTCTCCAAAACCATTTTTACTGTGATTTTCTCGGTCCATTGCATGCGAATTCCACACGACTTTGTCCGGATATGACTGGAGGAAACCAGAAATATCCGGTTGTGTTTTGGCTGACTCAATCCGAAATATTGTGAAAGTTTCTGTTTTTGTGTTTTCTGGATATTATCGATGGACTTTATTGTTTTGAATTTTTTTTTCGGTTGACATTTAATTTTTTGCTTGGAAACACCAATTGGTTCCACATGGAGACACCAGCACTAAAACATTCGTATTTTCTAGGTAGAAAGCTAGAGGAACTGCTGTAAACAAACATGATATTTCTGTTTGTATCGACATTTTATGCACTTGCCTAACGAAAAGACTTTGGTTTTCTCTAAAACCATTTTTACACGGATTTTCTCGGTCCATTGCATACAAATTCCACTCCACTTTGTCTGTATATGACTGGATGAAACCGGATATATCGGGTTTTGTATTGGCTAACTCAATCCCAGATTTTGCTACAGCCTCTATGTTTGTGTTTTCTGGATATTATTGATGGACTTTATTGTTTTGAATATTTTTATCAGGGAACATTGAATTTTGTACCGTTGAAACACCAATTGGTTCCACATGGAGACACCAGCACTAAAACATTCGTATTTTCTAGGTAGAAAGCTAGAGTAACTGTGACAATCACACATGATATTTCTGTTTGTATAGATGACAATTTATGCACTTACCTAACGAAAAGTCTTTGCTTTCCTCTAAAACCATTTTTACACTGATTTTCTCGGTCCATTGCATACAAGTTGCACACCAGTTTGACCGGATATGACTAGATGAAACTGGTAATATCCAGTTGTGTTTTGACTAACTCAATCCCAGATATTGCTACAGCCTCTGAGTTTGTGTTTTCTGAATATTATCAATGAACTTTATTGTTTTTCATGTTTTTTACCGGGGAACATTTCATTTTGAGCTTGGATAGAGTAATTCGTTCCAAATGGAGACACTGGCTCTACACATTCATATTTTCTAGTGAGAAAGCTAGAGGAACTGCGGCAAACAAATATGATAATTCTGTTTGTCTAGATGACATTTTATGCACTTGCCTAACGAAAAGACTTTGCTTTTCTCCAAAATCATTTTTACTGTGATTTTCTCGGTCCATTGCATACGAATTCCACACTGCTTTGTCCGGATATGACTGGATGAAACCAGAAATATGTGGTTGTGTTTTCGCTAACTCAATCCAAAATATTGCTACAGCCTCTGTGTTTGTGCATTCCTGATATTATCCACGGACTTTATTTTTTTTAATTTTTTTTTCAGGGAACATTTAATTTTGTGCTTGGATATGACTGGATGAAACGGGAAATATCCGGTTTTGTTTTGGCTAACTCAATCCCAGATATTGCTACAGAATCTGAGTTTGTTTTTTTGGATATTATCAACGGACCTTATTGTTGCTTTCTTTTTTTTCTTTTTTTTTTACTTTTATTGAATGAATATAAATTTCCAGTGTACAGCTTATGGATTACAATGGCTCCCCCCTCCCATAACTTCCCTCCCACCCGCAACACTCCCATCTCCCGCTCCCTCTCCCCTTCCATTTTCATCAAGATTCATTTTCAATTCTCTTTATATATAGAAGATCAATTTAGTATAAAGATTTCAACAGTTTGCACCCACATAGAAACACAAAGTGAAACATACTGTTGGAGTACTAGTTATAGCATTAAATCACAATGTACTGCACATTAAGGACAGAGATCCCACATGAGGAGCAAGTGCACAGTGGCTCCTGTTGTTGACCCAACAAATTGACACTCTAGTTTATGGCGCCAGTAACCATCCTAGGCTGTCGTCATGAGTTGCCAAGGCTATGGAAGCCTTCCAAGTTTGCCGACTCTGATCATATTTAGACAAGGTCATAAAAGACAGAGTGAGGATAGTAACCAATGATCCTAAGAGTGGCATTTACCAGGTTTGAACAATTATACAGCATTACGTGTGGAAGAGGACCATCAGTACACACAGGTTGGGAGTAGAACCATTGGTGGTAGAGTAGAGGTTATGATTACAAAGGAATGAGGCCCAAGTGCACTAGACAGGGCCTAGAACAAAGGACAGAGTCATTATTAGAGGAGCTAAGAAAGGTGCTGTCTAAGCTACAAGTAATTTTTCTGATTGAGAGGCAAATAGAACCTGATAGAAGGGGCTTTAGGCCTTGTAAATTCAGAGGCCCAGACCTATCTATCTCTTCACATGGGGTATATTCTAAGGGAGGTGTGAACCTCCTGGGGGAAGGCACTCTGTTCGCTTTCATTACTTGGCTGTCCTGGGAGGAGAGCTGGCCAGGTAAAGGCAGGGGGCATCTCTAACAAGAAATTTACAGTTCTGCCTGCAATGTTGCTGACCCTACTTGACCATACCCTCAGCTGCAGTGGTCACATTGGAAGTTGGGCTGAGTGAAGGGCTTTTCAGCTTAGAGCCAATAAGATCTGTGGCTCTGACCTGGGCATCCTTCGACTCCAGGGCAGGTCCATTTCCAGTGATCCAACTCTTGGCAGAGCTGCCAGGGCTCTTCACAAGCTGACTTCTGCTGAAGCCCAGGCTTACCACATTGAAAGCCACTGCAGTGGACTGGCCTGTTGGGTCTCCTTGAGGGCAGATCACTGTACAGATCAGCCATTAATAGGCCTGCCACCCATTGCTTCTGATGCCGAGTTTTCTTTTCCTCCTGGTTTGTGTTAAAGCAGACCAGAGGATGCAAGTCAAGGGAGTGCCCGTTTCCCATCTCTAATCTTCGGTGGCCTGAACTACAAGTCTATAGTCACAGGCATGTTCTGTAGTAGTTTTTCTAAGGTAGACAATGCCCATGAGGAAAATTATATTCTCACTTTAAAACTTTCTTTCCCTTTGGTCTGAAAGGGAGGTTTTTTTCCTACTTACTGTATACTTCGCTGATGGCGAAGTGAATCTAGCTATGAGATTATTATTTAAGTTCTTATTTTGGCTATGCTATTACAGAAAAATGTTAGCCATCTCTTTTATAAGGTCTAAAGATTAAATTGTGCATCCTACAGATTCCTTCATAATAGAATTAGTTTCCTACCTTGAAGAGAATAGAGAAATGAAAGAACAAGTTGGGCTTAGAAAAGAGAAATGAGGGAGCAAGTCCTAGATCGCTTGCTGACAATAGCAATATCACATGAATACTTAGCAAACTGTTTCAACCATTAGATAACAACTTAAGAAAGCATTTACCAGAAGGTCCAATGGTTTCTATAAATTTTAAGAATCATGTATTTGAAAACAGCTCTTAAATATCTAACATGGTGTAGTTTGTTTAGCCAGTAAACTTAAGCACAACCATCTAAAATGTTTTTAGTTTCTTTCTACCAACACGTTTAAAACATATGATACACAGATTCAGGTCACACAAATTAAAATGTATCTTTGATTGATTTTAGCAGCTTAAATTTATGGACAATCTTATCTATAAGCCATTTAAAATAAAACTCTTAATAAAATTTCCCCATGTGGACATACAATATGTACACACATATAAAATAGCATAGTAGACCAATATCAATTTTAATAATAGCTTTTAAAATCTTTAACTCTTTTTGTAGATTGCCAATTGATTGGAATTGCTTTTGTTTTTAGTAACCTCAGTTAACCATACTTTCTCTCAGTTGGTACTGTTAATACATTATTGGCTTCATCTGTTTACAGAGCCATCCCAAAGTACTGAATACAATAAAAGTGGCTGGAAAAAGTCCATAGGAACCTATAGGAGGACAGCTAAACACAGAACCAATAACGCTTTAGTTTTATGAGCAGCAGATCATATATAACTGTGGATGACAAAAGACTTTAAGTCGCCATGTTTAAAATTATAAACTCATCAACCAACAAGAGGCACTTGCTTACTTCACAGTATTTTTGAAAGCACCTGTAGGATTTGACAAGTATTTAACCCTTTAGGCCTCTGGGGCTTTCTCATTAAGATAACTATCATGTCTAGTAACACACGATCATTAGACTTTTTAATTCTCAAACATTTGTATTAATAGCATTTTCCATTATAGAAACTTAAAGTCTGGTACCATATCACATCTTGACAGTCCTTCTAATATAATCCAAATAGACTGATTAGTTGGTGTCTCTATAAGATGAGAGACATAGGTCCTTCGATTTTTTCAGTTGGGCCCAAACTCGAAAAACCAAAGTCCAGGATTTACTGGAAATTTTAGAGACCAGATTGTTTGAAACTTTGATTTTTTGAATGCCTGTCAAGAATGCCAAGAAGGCTCAAAATCCAAAATATCTGTTTGAAATAAGATTCCTTAAAAACATGACATAACCTAGACCAAATTTGATCATTGTTACAAGGTGATTATTTAAATCTTTGAAAATAAGCACATATTTAAATAACCCATAGCTCTTAATAAAAATTCAGCTGTTTTTGAACAATTAGAATTTAACAGACATCAAGAGCACATAATAGATTACTTTAACACATTGCTTTAACAGAGCATCAGAGTTTAATTCTATGTCAAAGAGAAATTGAGCTTCCTGTGATCTTTTGCTGTGAGGTTTCCTTCCTTTACCTTCTTTCATATTGGTGACCATGTTTCTGTGTTTCTGTGTGTAACACATCTTTAAGCATCTTTTGCAGGGCAGGATGAGTGGCAACAAATTCTTTCAGTTTCTGTTTGCTATGAAAAGTCTTAATTTCACCTTCATTCACAAATGAGAGCTTTGCAGGATATAATATTCTGGGCTGGCAGTTTTTCTCTCTTAGTGCCTGGGCTATGTCTCGCCATTCCCCTCTAGCTTGTAGGGTTTCTGATGAGAAGTCTGCTGTGAGTTTAATTGGAGATCCTCTAAGAGTAATCTGACGTTTCTCTCTTGCACATTTTAGGATCTTTTCTTTATGTTTCACTGTGGTGGGTTTGATTACAATGTGTCGTGGTGAGGATCTCTTTTGGTCATGTTTATTAGGGGTTCTATAAGCTTCCTGTACTAAGATGCCTCTGTCCTTCTCCAAACCTGGGAAATTTTCTGCTAGTATCTCACTGAAAAGGCCTTCTAATCCTTTCTCCCTCTCCATGCCTTCAGGACCTCCTAGAACCCGAATGTTGGGTTTTTTAATAGTATCCTGTAGATTCCCGACAATATTTTTTAGATTTCTAATTTCCTCTTCTTTTCTTTGGTTTGCCTGTTTCCTTTCCTGTTCTCTGTCTTCTAAGTCTGATATTCTCTCTTCTGCTTCGCCCATTCTGTTTTTAAGACTCTCTAATGTGTTTGTCATTTGATCTATTGAATTCTTCATTTCATTATGATTTCTCATCACTATCATAGTTTCTTATTCCACTAGTTGTTTCATTTCATTTTGATTCCTCCTTAATATTGCATTTTCACGAGAGAGATTTTCTATCTTGTCCATTAAGGATTTCTGTAGTTCAAGAATTTGTTTTTGAGAACTTCTTAATGTTCTTATCAATTATTTGAGATCCGCTTCTTTCATTTCTTCGATCTCATCATCTTCATAATCTTGAATTGTAGTGTCTTTCTCATTTGGGGGCGTCATAGTGTCTTCCTTGTTCTTGTTAGCTTGGTTTTTGCGTTTGTTGTTTGGCATGTTGGAGATATTTGGTTTCTTCACTGTGGTGTTTTTTCTTGTTTCACTATGGTTCTATATTAAGTGGACTGTCTGCTTTCAGTGGAGCCTTAGAGGCTTGAGATGAGTGTGGACTGAGAGCTGTGTTTGGTTCCTCAGGGTTGAGGGTGTGTCAAAAATGACACTCCCAGGTTGGGTGTGGTAAATCTCTCTTTCTTTTTTTGATTCAAAAGGGAAGTAATTCCGCACAGCTGAATGCACAGCTGAACGTAATTGGAGGTAGTTAGCAGGCAAATGATATACCCACAGGAGCCAGAGATCGGACGCTCTTTCCCAAGGACCACACAGGGAATCTGTGCTGCCCTCAGTGTGGGCTCCAATTCTCCTGCAGTCTCCCACTGGGTTGCCAAGTTAGATGCTAATCTCCTGTTATTTCACCCCTCCCCCCAGAGTCAGGTGTTTCTGCTAGGCTCAGGGCCGGTGCAGACCTGAGGTCGCCCTGCTTATGACGTATGTCCAAAATGGCGCCTGCTCTGTCTTGCTCGTCTTTGAGAGGTGAGCGGAGAGAGAGAAACTTGTGTCCGTATCGGTCACTTTTTTTAATTTTTTTCCTCTCTCTCTTCTAGTTAGCCTGGTGAATTTTTCCCCACGGAGTTTCAAGCCTCGTTCCCTCTAGCCTCCTCTTTCCGCTTGCCCGCTGGTGTCTCGGGCTATTGATGTTCGGCTCACCTCGCGTTCCAGCGCTGGTGTGTTGAGTCTGCCGCTGGTGTCCCGAACTTGGGCTCCCACGCTCTCCACGGAGGTACACTGTGAATCACTAGTTCCGGAAGAGTTTCCTCTGCTGTTTCATCCCCTACTCTTCCTTGACCCTGCAGTATCTCCACTTATATTAAACTGTCTCTCCCTCAGACTAATAGTGTGCTACCTGCCTATTCCGCCATGTTGCCGCTCATCAACGGACTTTATTGTTTTGAATGTTTTTTATCGGGGAATATTTTATTTTGAGTTGGATACAGTAATTGGTTCCACCTGGAGACACCAGCTCTACATTTTGTATATTCTAGGGAGAAAGCTAGAACAACTGCTGCAAACAAACATGATATTTCTGTTTGTATAGATGACATTTTATGCACTTATCTACCGAAAAGACTTTGCTTTTCTAAAAAACCAATTTTACTTTGATTATCTCAGTCCATTGCATACGAATTCCTCACCAGTTTGTCCGGATATGACTGCATGAAACCGGAAATCTCCGGTTTTCTTTTGGCTAACTCAATCCCAGATATTGCTACAGCCTCTGTGTTTCTGTATTCCTGATATTACCCACAGACTTTATTGTTTTGAAAGGGTTTATCAGAGAACATTTAATTTTGGGGCATGGAACCTATAATTGGTTCCACATGGAGACACCAGCTCTACACATTCGTATTTTCTACGGAAAAGTAGAGGAACTGCGGCAAACAAACATGATATTTCTGTTTGTCTAGATGACATTTTATGCACTTCCCTAACAAAAGACTTTGCTTTTCTCCAAAACCATTTTTACTGTGATTTTCTCGGTCCATTGTGTATGAATTCCACCACAGTTTGTCCGGATATGCCTGGATGAAACCAGAAATATCCGGTTGTGTTTTGGCTAACTCAATCCGAAATATTGCTATATCCTCTGTGTTTGTGTATTCCTGATATTATCCACGGACTTTATTTTTTTGACTGTTTTTTTTTCTGGGAACATTTAATTTTTTGCTTGGAAACACTAATTGGTTCCACATGGAGACACCAGCTCTACACATTCGTAATTTCTAGGGAGAAAGCTAGAGGAACTGCGGCAAACAAACATGATATTTCTGTTTGTACAGATGACATTTTATGCACTTGCCTAACAAAAAGATTTTGCTTTTCTCCAAACCATTGTTACTGTGATTTTCTCGGTCCATTGTGTACGAATTCCACGACAGTTTGTCCGGATATGCCTGGATGAAACCACAAATATCCGGTTGTGTTTTGGCTAACTCAATCCGAAATATTGCTACAGCCTCTGTGTTTTTATTCTGGATATTATCGATGTACTTTATGGTTTTGAATGTTTTTATCAGGGAACATTTAATTTTGTACCGTAGAAACACTAATTGGTGCATCATGGGGACACCGACTCTACACATTCGTATTTTCTAGGGAGAAAGCTAGAGGAACTGTGGCAAACAAACATGATATTTCTGTTTGTATATATGACATTTTATCTAACTCAATTCCAGATATTTCTACAGCCACTGTGTTGGTGTATTCCTGATATTATCCACAGACTTTATTGTTTTGAATGTTTTTTATCAGGGAACATTTAATTTGTGCTTGGAATCACTAACAGGTTCCACATGGAGACACCAGCTCTACACATTCGTATTTTCTAGGGAGAAAGCTAGAGGAACTGTGAAAAACAAACATGATATTTCTATTTGTATAGATGACATTTTATGCACTTGCCTAATAAAAAGACTCTGCTTTTCTCCAAAACCATTTTTACTGTGATTTTCTTGGTCCATTGCATATGAATTCCACACCAGTTTACTGGATATGACTGGATGAAACTGGACATATCCGGTTTTGTTTTGGCTTACTCAATCCCAGATATTGCTACATCCTCTGTGTTTGTGTATTCCTGATATTATCCAGAGACTTTATTGTTTGGATGTTTTTCATCAGGGAACATTTAATTTGTGCTTTGAATCCCTAATTGGTTCATCCTGGGGACACGAGCTCTACACATTCATATTTTCTGGGGAGAAAGCTAGAGGAACTGCGACAAACAAACATATTTCTGTTTCTATAGATGACATTTTATGCACTTGCCTAACGAAAACACTTTGGTTTTCTCCCAAACCATTTTTCTGTGATATTCTCAGCCCATTGCATACGAATTCCAAACCACTTTCTCCGGATATGAATGGATAAACAAGAAATATCCGGTTGTGTTTTGGCTAATTCAAACCGAAATATTTTACAGCCTCTGTGTTTTTATTCTGGATATTATCGATGTATTTTATTGTTTTGAATGTTTTTATCAGGGAACATTTCATTTTGTACCATGAAACACTAATTGGTTCATCATGGGGACACCGACTCTACACATTCGTATTTTCTGGGGAGAAAGCCAGAGGAACTTCGGCAAACAAACATAATATTTCTGTTTGTATAGATGACATTTTATGCACTTGCCTAATGAAAAGACTTTGCTTTCTCCAAAACCATTTTTACTGTGATTTTCTCGGTCCATTGCATACGAATTCCACACCAGTTTGTTCGGATATCACTGGATGAAACCGGAAATATCCGGTTTTGTTTTGGCTAACTCAATCTGAAATATTGCTACAGCCTCTGTGTTTTTGTATTCCTGATATTATCCACAGACTTTATTGTTTTGAAAGGGTTTATCAGAGAACATTTAATTTTGGGGCATGGAACCTATAATTGGTTCCACATGGAGACACCAGCTCTACTATTCGTATTTTCTACGGAAATGCTAGAGGAACTTCTGAAAACAAACATGATATATCTGTTTGTCTAGTTGACATTTTATGCACTTGCCTAACGAAAAGAATTTGCTTTTCTCCAAAACCATATTTACTGTGATTTTCTCGGTCCATTTTATACGAATTCCACACCAGTTTGCCCGGATATGACTGGATGAAACCAGAAATATCTGGTTGCGTTTACGCTAACTCCGTCCGAAATATTGCGACAGCCTCTGTGTTTGTGTTTTCTGGATATTATCAACGGACTTTATTGTTTTGAATGTTTTTTATCGGGGAACATTTTATTTGAGCTTGGATACAGTAATTGGTTCCACATGAAGACACCAGCTCTAAAATTCGTAATTTCTAGGGAGAAAGCTAGAGGAACTGCGGCAAACAAACATGATATTTCTGTTTGTCTAGATGACAGTTTATGCACTTGCCTAGCGAAAAGACTTTGCTTTTCTGCAAAATCATTTTTACTGTGATTTTCTCGTTCCATTGCATACGAATTCCACGGACTTTGTCCGAATATGACTGGATGAAACCAGAAATATCCGGATTTGTTTTGGCTAACACGATCCCAGATATTGCTACAGCCTCTGTGTTTGTGTATTCCTGATATTATCCACAGACTTTAATGTTTTGAATGTTTTTTATCAGGGAACATTTAATTTTGGGGCATGGAAACACTAATTGGTTCCACATGGATACACCAGCTCTACACATTCGTATTTTCTACGTAAAAGTAGAGGAACTGCGGCAAACAAACATGATATTTCTGTTTGTCTAGATGACATTTTATGCACTTCCCTAACAAAAGACTTTGCTTTTCTCCAAAACCATTTTTACTGTGATTTTCTCGGTCCATTGTGTACGAATTCCACCACAGTTTGTCCGGATATGACTGGATGAAACCAAAAATATCCAGTTTTGTTTTGGCTAACTCAATCCAAAATATTGCTACATCTTCTGTGTTTGTGTATTCCTGATATTATCCACGGACTTTATTTTTTTGATTGTATTTTTTTTCTGGGAACATTTAATTTTTTGCTTGGAAACACTAATTCGTTCCACATGGAGACACCAGCTCTACATTTTGTATTTTCTAGGGAGAAAGCTAGAGGTACTGTTGCAAACAAACATGATATTTCTGTTTGTATCGATGACATTTTATGCATTTACCTAACGAAAAGACTTTACTTTTCTCCAAAACAATTTTTACTGTGATTTTCTCGGTCCATTGCTTAGGATTTCCAAACCACTTTGTCCTGATATGACTGGACGAAACCAGAAATATCCGGTTGTGTTTTGGCTAAATCATTCCCAGATATTGCTATAGCTCTCTGTTTGTGTTTTCTGGATATTATCAATGGAATTAATTGCTTTGAATGTTTTTTATCGGGGAACATTTTATTTTGAGCTTGGATACAGTAGTTGGTTCCAAATGTAAACACCAGCTCTACACATTTGTATTTTCTAGGGAGAAAGCTAGAGGAACTGCGGCAAAAAACATGATATTTCTGTTTGTCTAGATGACATTTTATGTACTTGCCTAACGTAAAGACTTTGCTTTTCTCCAAAATCATTTTTACTGTGATTTTCTCGGTCCATTGCCTAAGAATTCCACACCACTTTGTCAGAATATGACTGGATGAAACCGGAAATATCCGGTTTTGTTTTGGCTAACTCAATCCCAGATTGCTACAGCCTCTGTATTTGTGTATTCCTGATATTATCCACAGACTTTATTGTTTTGAATGTTTTTCATCTGGGAACATTTAATTTGTGCTTGGAATCACTAATAGGTTCCATATGGAGACACCAGCTCTACATATTCGTATTTTCTAAGGAGAAAGCTAGCGGAACTGCGGCTAACAAACATGATATTTCTGTTTGTATCGATGAAATTTTATTCACTTGCCTAACAAAAAGACTTTGCTTTTCTCCAAAACCATTTTTACTGTGGTTTTCTCGGTCCATTGCATACGAATTCCACAGCAGTTTACTGGATATGACTGGATGAAACCAGAAATATCTGGTTTTCTTTTGGCTAACTCAATCCCAGATATTGCTACAGCCTCTGTGTTTGTGTATTCCTGATATTATCCACGGACTTTATGGTTTTGAATGTTTTTTTATCAGGGAACACTTAATTATGTGGTTGGAATCACTAATTGGTTCCACATGGAGACACCAGCTCTACACATTTGTGTTTTCTAGGGAGAAAGCTAGAGAACTGCGGCAAACAATCATGATGTTTCTGTTTGTATAGGTGATATTTTATGCACTTGCCTAAAGAAAAGACTTTGCTTTCTCCAAAACCATTTTTACTGTGATTTTCTCGGTCCATTGCATATGAATTCCACATGACTTTGTCAGGATATGATTGGATAAAACCGGAAATATCCGGTTTTGTTTTGGCTAACTCAATCCCAGATATTGCTACAGCCTCTGTTTTTGTGTTTTCTGGATATTATCAACGGACTTTATTGTTTTGAATGTTTTTCATCAGGGAACATTTAATTTGTGCTTTGAATCACTAATTGGTTCATCCTGGGGACACCAGCTCTACACATTCATATTTTCCAGGGAGAAAGCTAGAGGAACTGTGACAAACAAACATAATATTTCTATTTGTATCCAGGATATTTTATCTACTTTCCTAATGAAAAGACTTTGCTTTTCTCCAAAACCATTTTTACTGTGATTTTCTTGGTCCATTGCATACGAATTCCACACCAGTTTACTGGATATGACTGGATGAAACTGGACATATCCGGTTTTGTTTTGGCTAACTCAATCCCAGATATTTCTACAGCCTCTGTGTTTGTGTATTCCTGATATTATCCACAGACTTTATTGTTTTGAATGTTTTTCATCAGGGAACATTTAATTTGTGCCTTGAATCACTAATTGGTTCTTCCTGGGGACACCAGCTCTACACATTCGTATTTTCTGGGGAGAAAGCAAGAGGAACTGCGGCAAACAAACATGATATTTCTGTTTGTATTGAAAGAGTTAAGCAGGTTGGGTTTAAAATGGAGCAGGTTAGGTTTAAAATGGAGTTGCTTGAGCTAACTGCATATTGTTCTGCTTCTGTGCAAATTTGCTGGGCTTGCAATAATTTTTGCAAGAAATAAAATTGCTTTCATAAGATAGCTAAACTTTAGCTGAACTTGCAGTATGTAATCGTTTTAGGAACTATAAAGGCAGAAGTTAACAAAAAATTGTACCCAACCTATGTCCTGTTACAACACCACAAGTTACATTGACCCCTGCTCAAGCTAAAAACGAAAACCACAAGGCACGTACAGCATGTAACTTCTTCCCTTTTACCCTGGAAACCCCCTTTTACCCTGTAATACTTTAGGTTATCAAATGAAATTGTAACACTGTGGAAATATGCTAATGTTGTGGTTTTAAGCCTTAAATACTCTGTAAAATTGATGTTCAGGGCCGCTCTCTCTGCACGTCACCAGAGTGTGCTGTGAGACGGCCCATTTGCAAATGCAATAAAACTTCCTCTTGCTATTGCAACGATTGGAGTGGAGTCTGTGTTTCTGGGGGTCCGGATTGTGGGACACCTGCTTAAGAGGTCTTACAGTATAGATGACATTTTATGCACTTGCCTAACGATAACACTTTGGTTTTCTACCAAACCATTTTTCTGTGATTTTCTCAGCCCATTGCCTACGAATTCCAAACCACTTTCTCCGGATATGACTGGATGAAACAAGAAATATCTGGTTTTGTTTTGGCTAACTCAATCCGAAATATTGCTACAGCCTCTGTGTTTTTATTCTGGATATTATCGATGTACTTTATTGTTTTGAATGTTTTTATCAGGGAACATTTCATTTTGTATCATAGAAACACTAATTGGTTCATCATGGGGACACCGACTCTACACATTCGTATTTTCTAGGGAGAAAGCTAGAGGAACTGTGGCAAACAAACATGATATTTCTGTTTGTATAGATTACATTTTATGCACTTGCTTAACGAAAAGAATTTGCTTTTCTCCAAAACCATTTTTCTGTGATTTTCTCGATACACTGCATACGAATTCCACAACAGTTTGCCCGGATATGACTGCATGAAACTGGAAACATCGGATTTTGTTTTTGCTAACTCAATCCCAGATATTTCTACAGCCACTGTGTTTGTGTATTCCTGATATTATCCACAGACTTTATTGTTTTGATGTTTTTTTTCAGGGAACATTTAAATTGTGCTTTGAATCACTAATTGGTTCATCCTGGGGACACCAGCTCTACACATTCGTATTTTCTAGGGAGAAAGCTAGAGGAACTGTGGCAAACAAACATGATATTTCTGTTTGTATAGATTACATTTTATGCACTTGCTTAACGAAAAGAATTTGCTTTTCTCCAAAACCATTTTTCTGTGATTTTCTCGATACACTGCATACGAATTCCACAACAGTTTGCCCGGATATGACTGCATGAAACTGGAAACATCGGATTTTGTTTTTGCTAACTCAATCCCAGATATTTCTACAGCCACTGTGTTTGTGTATTCCTGATATTATCCACAGACTTTATTGTTTTGATGTTTTTTTTCAGGGAACATTTAAATTGTGCTTTGAATCACTAATTGGTTCATCCTGGGGACACCAGCTCTACACATTCGTATTTTCTGTGGAGAAAGCTAGAGGAACTTAGGCAAACAAACATAATATTTCTGTTTGTATAGATGACATTTTATGCACTTGCCTAATGAAAAGACTTTGCTTTCTCCAAAACCATTTTTACTGTGATTTTCTCGGTCCATTGCATACGAATTCCACACCAGTTTGTTCGGATATCACTGCATGAAACCAGAAATATCCGGTTGTGTTTTGGCTAACTCAATCTGAAATATTGCTACAGCCTCTGTGTTTTTGTATTCCTGATATTATCCACAGACTTTATTGTTTTGAATGTTTTTTATAAGGGAACATTTAATTTGTTCTTGGAAACACTAATTGGTTCCACATGGAGACACCAGCTCTACACATTCGTATTTTCTAGGGAGAAAGCTAGAGGAACTGCGGCAAACAAACATGATATTTCTGTTTGTCTAGATGACATTTTATGCACTTGCCTAACGAAAAGACTTTGCTTTTCTCCAAAACCATTTTTACTCTGAGTTTCTCGGTCGATTGCATATGAATTCCACACCACTTTGTCCGAATATGACTGGATGAAACCAGAAATACCCGGTTGTGTTTTGGCTAAATCAATCCGAAATATTGTGAAACCCTCTATGTTTGTGTTTTCTGGATATTATCAATGGACTTTACTGTTTTGAGTGTTTTTATCAGGGAACATTTAATTTTGTACCGTAGAAACACTAATTGGTTCATCATGGGAACACCAGCTCTACACATTCCTATTTTTTAATGAGAAAGCTAGAAGAACTGCGGCAAACAAACATAATATTTCTGTTTGTATAGATGACATTTTATGCACTTGCCTAACGAAAAGACTTTGCTTTTCTCCAAAACCATTTTTACTGTGATTTTCTCAGTCAATTGCATATGAATTCCAAACCAACTGTCGGACATGACTGTATGAAACCAGAAATATCCGGTTGTGATTTGTATAACTCAATCCGAAATATTGTGAAAGCCTCTATGTTTGTGTTTTCTGGATATTATCAATGGACTTTATTGTTTTGAATGTTTTTATCATGTAACATTTCATTTTGTACCATTGAAACACTAATTGGTTCATCATGGGGACACCACCTCTACACATTCGCATTTTCTAGGGAGAAAGCTAGAGGAACTGCTGCAAACAACATGATAATTCTGTTTGTATAGATGACATTTTATGCACTTTCCTAACAAAAAGACTTTGCTTTTCTCAAAAACCATTTTTACTTTGATTTTCTCGGTCCACTGCATCCGAATTCCACACCACTTTGTCCGGTTATCACTGGAAGAAACCAGAAATATCTGGTTGTGTTTTGGCTAACTCAATCCGAAATATTGTGAAATCTCTGTGTTTGTGTTTTCTGGATATTATCGATGGACTTTATTAATTTGAATGTTTTAATCAGGGAACATTTCATTTTGTACCATTGAAACACTAATTGTTCATCCTGGGGACACCAGCTCTACACATTCCTATTTTCTGGGGAGAAAGCTAGAGGAACTGCGGCAAACAAACATGATATTTCTGTTTCTATAAATGACATTTTATGCACTTGCCTAACGAAAAGACTTTGCTATTCCCCAAAATCATTTCCCTGTGATTTTCTCGGGCCATTGCATAGGAATTCCACACCAGTTTCTCCGGATATGACTGGATGAAACCGGAAATATCCGGGTTTGTTCTAGCTAACTCAATCCCAGATATTGCTACAGCCTCTGTGTTTGTGTTTTCTGGATATTAACGATGGACTTTATTGTTTTGAATGTTTTTATCAGTGAAAATTTCATTTTGTACCAAAGAAACACTAATTGGTTCATCATGGGGACACCACCTCTACACATCCGTATTTTCTAGAGAGAAAGCTAGAGGAACTGCCCCAAACAAACATGATAATTCTGTTTGTATAGAATACAATTTATGCACTTTCCTAACGAAAAGATTTTGCGTTTCTCAAAAATCATTTTTACTGTGATTTTCTAAGTCCACTGCACATGAATTCCACACCACTTTGTCCATATCTGACTGGATGAAACCGGAAATATCAGTTGTATTTTCGCTTACTCAATCCGAATATTGCTACAGCCTCTGTGTTTGTGTATTCCTGATATTATCCACGGACTTTTTTTTTTTGAATGTTTTTATCAGGGAATATTTCATTTTGTACCGTTGAAACACTAACTGGTTCATCATGGGTATATAATCTCTACACATTCGTATTTTCTAGGGAGAAAGCTAGAAGAATTGCGACAAACAAACATGATATTTCTGATTGTATAGATGACATTTTATGCGCTTGCCTAACGAAAATACTTTCTTTTCTCCAAAACCATTTTTACTGTGAATTTTCTGATCCATTGCATACGAATTCCACACCAGTTTTTCCTCATATGACTGGATATAACCAGAAATATCCGGTTGTGTTTTGGCTAACTCATTCCGAAATATTGTGAAAGCCTCTGTGTTTGTGTTTTCTGGATATCATCAGTGGAATTTATTGTTTTGAAATTTTTTTTTTCAGGGAACATTTTATTTTGAGCTTGGATACAGTAATTGGTTCCACATGGAGACACCAGTGCTACACATTCATATTTTCTAGGTAGAAAGCAAGAGGAACTGCGGCAAACAATCATGACAATTCTGTTTGTATAGATGACATTTTATGCACTTGCTAAACGAAAAGACCTTGCTTTTCTCCAGAACCGCTTCTACTGTGATTTTCTCGGTCCACTGCATCCGAATTCCACACCACTTTGTCCGGTTATCACTGGAAGAAACCAGAAATATCTGGTTGTGTTTTGGCTAACTCAATCCGAAATATTGTGAAATCTCTGTGTTTGTGTTTTCTGGATATTATCGATGGACTTTATTAATTTGAATGTTTTAATCAGGGAACATTTCATTTTGTACCATTGAAACACTAATTGTTCATCCTGGGGACACCAGCTCTACACATTCGTATTTTCTGGGGAGAAAGCTAGAGGAACTGCCGCAAACAAACATGATATTTCTGTTTCTATAAATGACATTTTATGCACTTGCCTAACGAAAAGACTTTGCTATTCCCCAAAATCATTTCCCTGTGATTTTCTCGGGCCATTGCATAGGAATTCCACACCAGTTTCTCCGGATATGACTGGATGAAACCGGAAATATCCGGGTTTGTTCTAGCTAACTCAATCCCAGATATTATACAGCCTCTGTGTTTGTGTTTTCTGGATATTAACGATGGACTTTATTGTTTTGAATGTTTTTATCAGGGAAAATTTCATTTTGTACCAAAGAAACACTAATTGGTTCATCCTTGGGACACCAGCTCTACACATTCGTATTTTCTAGAGAGAAAGTTAGAGGAACTGCGGCAAACAAACATGATATTTCTGTTTGTATCGATGACATTTTATGCACTTGCCTAACGAAAAGACTTTGCTTTTCTCCAAAACCATTTTTCCTGTGATTTTCTCGGTCCATTGCATACGAATTCCACACCACGCTGTCCGGATATGACTGGATGAAACCGGAAATATCTGGTTGTGTTTTGGCTAACTTAATGCAAAATATTGTGAAAGCCTCTGTGTTTGTGTATTCCTGATATTATCCACAGACTTTATTGTTTTGAATGTTTTTTTCAGCGAACATTGAATTTTGTGCTTGGAAAAACTAATTGGTTTCTCATGGGGACACCAGCTCCAGATATTCGTATTTTCTATGGAGAATGCTAGGAACTGCGGCAAACAAACACGATATTTCTGTTTGTATAGATGACATTTTATGCACTTCCCTAACGAAAAGATTTTGCTTTTCTCCAAAACAATTTTTACTGTGATTTTCTCGGTCCATTGCATACGAATTCCACACCAGTTTGTCCGGATATGACTGAATGAAACAAGAAATATTTGTTTTTTTTTGGCGAACTCAATCCCAGATATAGCTACAGCCTCTGTGTTTGTGTTTTCTGGATATTATCAATGGACTTCATTGTTTTGAATATTTTTTATCAAGGAACATTTTATTTTGAGCTTGGATACAGTAATTGCTTCCACATGGAGACACCAGCTCTACATTTTGTATTTTCTAGGGAGAAAGGTAGAGGAACTGCTGCAAACAAACATGATATTTCTGTTTGTATAGATGACATTTTATGCACTTGCCTAACGAAAAGACTTTGCTTTTCTCCAAAACCATTTTTACTGTGATTTTCTCGGTCCATTGCATCTGAATTCCAAACCACGTTGTCGGACATGACTGGATGAAACCAGAAATATCCGGTTGTGCTTTGGATAACTCAATCCGAAATATTGTGAAATCTCTGTGTTTGTGTTTCCCAGATATTATCGACAAACTTTATTGCTTTGAATGTTTTTATCAGGGAACATTTCATTTTGTACCAAAGAAACACTAATTGGTTCATCCTGGGGACACCAGCTCTACACAATCCTATTTTCTGGGGAGAAAGCTAGAGGAACTGCCGCAAACAAACATGATAATTCTGTTTGTCTAGATGACATTTTATGCACTTTCCCAACGAAAAGACTTTGCTTTTCTCAAAAATCATTTTTACTGTGATTTTCTCGGTCCACTGCATCCGAATTCCACAGCACTTTGTCCGGATATCACTGGAAGAAACCAGAAATATCCGATTGTGTTTTGGCTAACTCAATCCGAAATATTGTGAAAGCCTCTGTGTTTGTGTTTTCTGGATATTATCGATGGACTTTATTGTTTTGAATGTTTTTATCAGGGAAAATTTCATTTTGTACCAAAGAAACACTAATTGGTTCCAGCTCTACACATTCCTATTTTCTGGGGAGAAAGCTAGAGGAAATGCTGCAAACAAACATGATATTTCTGTTTGTCTAGATGACATTTTATGCACTTGCCTAACGAAAAGACTTTGCTATTCCCCAAAATGACTTCCCTGTGATTTTCTCGGGCCATTGCATAGGAATTCCAAACCAGTTTCTCCGGATATGACTGGATGAAACCGGAACTATCCGGGTTTGTTCTAGCTAACTCAATCCCAGATATTGCTACAGCTTCTGTGTTTGTGTTTTCTGGATATTAACGATGGACTTTATTGTTTTGAATGTTTTTATCAGTGAAAATTTCATTTTGTACCAAAGAAACACTAATTGGTTCATCATGGGGACACCACCTCTACACATCCGTATTTTCTAGAGAGAAAGCTAGAGGAACTGCCCCAAACAAACATGATAATTCTGTTTGTATAGAATACAATTTATGCACTTTCCTAACGAAAAGATTTTGCGTTTCTCAAAAATCATTTTTACTGTGATTTTCTAAGTCCACTGCACATGAATTCCACACCACTTTGTCCATATCTGACTGGATGAAACCGGAAATATCAGTTGTATTTTCGCTTACTCAATCCGAATATTGCTACAGCCTCTGTGTTTGTGTATTCCTGATATTATCCACGGACTTTTTTTTTTAATGTTTTTATCAGGGAATATTTCATTTTGTACCGTTGAAACACTAACTGGTTCATCATGGGTATATAATCTCTACACATTCGTATTTTCTAGGGAGAAAGCTAGAAGAATTGCGACAAACAAACATGATATTTCTGTTTGTATAGATGACATTTTATGCGCTTGCCTAACGAAAATACTTTCTTTTCTCCAAAACCATTTTTACTGTGAATTTTCTGATCCATTGCATACGAATTCCACACCAGTTTTTCCTCATATGACTGGATATAACCAGAAATATCCGGTTGTGTTTTGGCTAACTCATTCCGAAATATTGTGAAAGCCTCTGTGTTTGTGTTTTCTGGATATCATCAGTGGAATTTATTGTTTTGAAATTTTTTTTTTCAGGGAACATTTTATTTTGAGCTTGGATACAGTAATTGGTTCCACATGGAGACACCAGCGCTACACATTCATATTTTCTAGGTAGAAAGCAAGAGGAACTGCGGCAAACAATCATGACAATTCTGTTTGTATAGATGACATTTTATGCACTTGCTAAACGAAAAGACCTTGCTTTTCTCCAGAACCGCTTTTACTGTGATTTTCTCGGTCCATTGCATACGAATTCCACACCAGTTTGTCCAGATATGACTGGATGAAACCAGAATTATCCGGTTTTTTTTGGCTAACTCAATCCCAGATATTGCTACAGCTTCTGTGTTTGTGTTTTCTGGATATTATCAATGGACTTTATTGTTTTGAATGTTTTTTTATCGGGGAACATTTTATTTTGAGCTCTGACACAGTAATTGGTTCCACATGGAGACACCAGCTCTATATATTCGTATTTTTTAGGTAGAAAGCTAGAGGAACTGCGGCAAACAATCCTTATATTTCTGTTTGTATAGATGACATTTTATGCACTTGCCTAATGAAAAGACTTTGCTTTCTCCAAAAGCATTTTTACTGTGATTTTCTCGGTCCATTGCATATGAATTCCACAAGACTTTGTCCGGATATGACTGGATGAAACCAGAAATATCCGGTTGTGTTTTGACTGTCTCAATCCGAAATATTTTCATAGCCTATGTGTTTGTGTTTTCTGGATATTATCGATGGACTTTATTGTTTGAATGTTTTTATCAGGGAACATTTCATTTTGTACCGTTGAAACACTAATTGTTTCCACATAGAGACACCAGCCCTGCATATTCGTATTGTCTAGGGAGAAAGCTAGAGGAACTGCGGCAAAGAAACATGATATTTCTGTTTGTCTAGATGACATTTTATGCACTTGCCTAATGAAAAGACTTTGCTTTTCTCCAAAACCATTTTTAGTGTGATTTTCTCGGTCCATTGCATATGAATTCCACATGACTTTGTCAGGATATGACTGGATGAAACCGGAAATATCCGGTTTTGTTTTGGCTAACTCAATCCCAGATATTGCTACAGCCTCTCTGTTTGTGTTTTCTGGATATCATCAATGGACTTTATTGTTTTGAAATCTTTTTATCAGGGAACATTTTATTTTGTGCTTCGATACAGTAATTGGTTCCACGTCGAGACACCAGCTCTACGTATTATTATCTTCTAGGTAGAAAGTTAGAGAAACTGCGGCAAAGAAACATGATATTTCTGTTTGTATAGATGACCATTTTATGCACTTGCCTAACAAAAAGACTTTGCTTTTCTCCAAAACAATTTGTACTCTGATTTTCTCAGCCCATTTCATATGAATTCCACACCAGTTTGTCTGCATATGACTGGATGAAACCAGAAATATCCAGTTGTGTTTTGACTGTCTCAATCCGAAATATTTTCATAGCCTGTATGTTTGTGTTTTCTGCATATTATCGATGGAATTTATGGTTTTGAATTTTTTATCAGGCAACATTTCATTTTGTACCGTTGAAACACTAATTGGTTCATCCTGGGGACACCAGCTCTACACATTCGTATTTTCTAGGGAGAAAGCTGGAGGAACTGCGGCAAGCAAACTTGAAATTTCTGTTTTTCATAGATGACATTTTATGCACTTGCCTAACGAAAAGACTTTGCTTTTCTCCAAAACCATTTGTACTTTGATTTTCTCGGTCCATTGCATACGAATTCCACACCAGTTTGTCCGGATGTGACTGGATGAAACCAGAAATATCCGGTTGTGTTTTGTCTAACTCAATACGAAATATTGTGAAAGCCTCTGTGTTTGTGTTTTCTGGATATTATCAACGGACTTTATTGTTTTGAAATTTTTTTTCAGGGAACATTTAATTTTGTGCTTGGAAACACTAACTGGTTCATCATGGGGACACCAGCTCTACACATTCTTATTTTCTAGGGCGAAAGCTAGAGGAACTTTGGCAAACAAACATATTTCTGTTTGTATCAATGACATTTTATGCACTTTCCTAATGAAATGACTTTGCTTTTCACCAAAACCATTTTTACTGTGAATTTTGTGATCCATTGCATACGAATACCACACCGGTTTTCTTGGATATGACTGGATGAAACCGGAAATATCCAGATTTGTTTTGGCTAACTCAAAGCCAGATTTCTACATCCTCTGTTTTTGTGTTTTCTGGATATTATCAACGGACTTTATTGTTTTGAATGTTTTTTATCGGGGAACATTTTATTTTGAGCTTGGATACAGTAATTGGTTCCACCTGGAGACACCAGCTCTACACATTTGTATTTTCTAGGGAGAAAGCTAGAGGAACTGCGGCAAACAAACATGATATTTCTGTTTGTAAAGATGACATTCTATGCACTTACCTAACGAAAAAACTTTGCTTTTCTCCAAAACCATTTGTACTGTGATTTTCTCGGTCCATTGCATACGAATTCCACACCAGTTTGTCCGGATATGACTGGATGAAACCGGAAATATCTGCTTGTGTTTTGACTAACTCAATCCGAAATATTGTGAAAGCCTCTGTGTTTGTGTATTCCTGATATTATCCACAGACTTAATTTATTTCAATTTTTTTTTCAGGGAACATTTAATTTTGTTCTTGGAAACACTGGTTCCACATGGAGACACCAGCTCTGCACATTCGTATTTCCTAGGGAGAAAGCTGGAGGAACTGCGGGAAACAAACATGATATTTCTGTTTGTCTAGATGACATTTTATGCACTTGCTTTATGAAAAGACTTTGCTTTTCTCCAAAACCATTTTTACTCTGACTTTCTGGGTCCATTGCAAGTGAATTCCAAACAACTTTGTCTGACATGACTGGATTAAACCAGAAATATCCGGTTGAGCTTTGGCTAACTCATTCTGACATATTGTGAATGCCTCTGTGTTCGTGTTTTCCGGATATTATCGATGGACATCATTGTTTTGAATACTTTTATAAGGGAACATTCATTTTTGTACCATTGAAACACTAATTGGTTACACCTGGAGACACCAGCTCTACACATTCATATTTGCTAGGGAGAAATCAAGAGGAACTGTGGCAAACAAACATGATATTTCTGTTTGTCTAGATGACATTGTATACACTTGCCTAAAGAAAAGACTTTGCTTTTCTCCAAAACCATTTTTACTCTAATTTTCTCCATCCATTGCATAGGAATTCCACACCACTTTGTCCGGATATGAATGGATGAAAACAGAAATATTCGGTTGTGTTTTGGCTAACTCAATCAGAAATATTGTGAAAACCTCTGTGTTTGTGTTTCTGGAATTATCGATGGACTTTATTGTTTTGAATGTTTTTATCAGGGAACATTTAATTTTGTACCGTTGAAACACTAATTGTTTCATCATGGGAACACCAGCTCTACAAATTCCGATTATCTAGGGAGAAAGCTAGAGGAACTGCGGCAAACAAGCATGATAATTCTGTTTGTATAGATGACATTTTATGCACTTTCCTAATGAAAAGACTTTGCTTTTCTGCAAAATCATTTTTACTGTGATTTTCTCGGTCCATTGCATACGAATTCCACAACAGTTTGTCCAGATATGGCAGGATGAAACAAGAAATATCTGGTTGTGTTTTGGCTAACTCAATCCGAAATATTGCTACAGCCTTTGAGTTTGTGTTTTCTGGATATTATCTACGGACTTAATTGTTTTGAATTTTTTTTTTCTGGAAACATTTAATTTTTTGTTGGAAATACTAATTGGTTCCACATGGAGACACCAGCACTGCACATTCGTATTTTCTAGGGAGAAAGCTAGAGGAACTGCGGGAAACAAACATGACATTTCTGTTTGTATAGATGACATTTTATGCCCTTCCCTAACGAAAAGACTTTGCTTTTCTAAAAAACCATTTTACTGTGATTTTCTCGGTCCATTGCATATGAATTCCACACCAGTTTGTCCGGATATGACTGCATGAAACCGGAAATCTCCGGTTTTCTTTTGGCTAACTCAATCCCAGATATTGCTACAGCCTCTGTGTTTGTGTATTCCTAATATTATCCACAGACATTATTGCTTTGAATTTTTTTTATCAGAGAGCATTTAATTTTGGGGCATGGGAACAATAATTGGTTCCACATTGTGACACCAGCTATACACATTCGTATTTTTTAGGGAGAAATCTAGAGGAACTGCGGCAAACAAACATGATATTGCTGTTTGTATCGATGAGAGTTTATGCACTTGCCTAATGAAAAGACTTTGCTTTTCTCCAAAATCATTTTTACTGTGATTTTCTCGGTCCATTGCATATGAATTCCACACACTTTCTCTGGATATGACTGGATGAAACCGTAAATATCTGGTTGTGTTTTCGGTACTCAATCCGAATTATTGCTACAGACTCTGTGTTTGTGTATTCCTGATATTACCGACGGACTTTATTTTTTTGGATGTTTTTGTTTCTGGAAACATTTAATTTTTCGTGGGAAACACTAATTGGTTCCACATGGAGACACCAGCTCTGCACATTCGTATTTCCTAGGGAGAAAGCTGGAGGAACTGCGGGAAACAAACATGATATTTCTGTTTGTCTAGATGACATTTTATGCACTTGCCTAATGAAAGGCTTTCCTTTTCTCCAAAACCATTTTTACTGTGATTTTCTCGGTCCATTGCACATGAATTCAACACCACTTTGTCCGGATATGACTGGATGAAACCAGAAATATTCGGTTGTGTTTTGGCTAACTCAATCTGAAATATTGTGAAAGCCTCTGTGTCTCTGTTTATGGATATTAACGATGGACTTTATTGTTTTGAATGTTTTTATCAGGGAACATATAATTTTGTACCGTTGAAACACTAATTGGTTCATCATGGGGACACCAGCTCTACACATTCCTATTTTCTAGCGAGAAAGCTAGAGCAACTGTGGGAAACAGTTTTGAATGTTTTTTATGGGGGAACATTTTATTTTGAGCTTCGATAGAGCAATGGGTCCACGTGAAGACACCAGCTCTACATATTTGTATTTTCTAGGGAGAATGCTAGAGGAACTGCGACAAACAAACATGATATTTCTGTTTGTATAGATGACATTTTATGCACTTGCCTAACGAAAAGACTTTGCTTTTCTCTAAAACCATTTTAATGTGAATTTCTCGGTCCATTGCATACGAATTCAACACGACTTTGTCAGGATATGACTGGATGAAACCGGAAATATCTGGTTTTGTTTTGGCTAACTCAATCTCAGATATTGCTACAGCCTCTGTGTTTGTGTTTTCTGGATATTAACAATGGACTTTATTGTTTTGAATGTTTTTTATCAGAGAACATTTTATTTTGAGTTTGGATAGAGTAAATGCTTCCACATGGAGACACCAGCTCTACATTTTGTATTTTCTAGGGAGAAAGTTAGAGGAACTGCTGCAAACAAACATGATATTTCTGTTTGTATTGATGACATTTTATGCACTTGTCTTATGAAAAGACTTTGCTTTTCTCCAAAACCATTTTTACTCTGATTTTCTCGGTCCATTGCATTTGAATTGCAAACGACTTTGTCGGACATGACTGGATGAAACCAGAAATATCCGGTTGTGCTTTGGCTAACTCATTCTGAAATATTGTGAACGCCTCTGTGTTTGTGTTTTCCGGATATTATCGACAGACTTCATTTTTTGAATATTTTTATAAGGGAACATTCATTTTTGTACCCTTGAAACACTAATTGGTTACATCTGGAGACACCAGCTCTACACATTCTTATTTGCTAGGGAGAAAGCTAGAGGAACTGCGGCAAACAAACATGATATTTCTGTGTGTATAGATGGCACTTTATGCACTTGCCTAACGAAAAGACTTTGCTTTTCTCCAAAATCATTTGTAATGTGATTTTCTCGGTCCATTGCATACGAATTCCACACCAGTTTTCCGGATATGACTGGATGAAACCAGAAATATTCGGTTGTGTTTTGGCTAACTCAATCTGAAATATTGTGAAAGCCTCTGTGTCTCTGTTTATGGATATTAACGATGGACTTTATTGTTTTGAATGTTTTTATCAGGGAACATATAATTTTGTACCGTTGAAACACTAATTGGTTCATCATGGGGACACCAGCTCTACACATTCCTATTTTCTAGCGAGAAAGCTAGAACAACTGTGGGAAACAGTTTTGAATGTTTTTTATGGGGGAACATTTTATTTTGAGCTTCGATAGAGCAATGGGTCCACGTGAAGACACCAGCTCTACATATTTGTATTTTCTAGGGAGAATGCTAGAGGAACTGCGACAAACAAACATGATATTTCTGTTTGTATAGATGACATTTTATGCACTTGCCTAACGAAAAGACTTTGCTTTTCTCTAAAACCATTTTAATGTGAATTTCTCGGTCCATTGCATAGGAATTCAACACGACTTTGTCAGGATATGACTGGATGAAACCGGAAATATCTGGTTTTGTTTTGGCTAACTCAATCTCAGATATTGCTACAGCCTCTGTGTTTGTGTTTTCTGGATATTAACAATGGACTTTATTGTTTTGAATGTTTTTTATCAGAGAACATTTTATTTTGAGTTTGGATAGAGTAAATGCTTCCACATGGAGACACCAGCTCTACATTTTGTATTTTCTAGGGAGAAAGTTAGAGGAACTGCTGCAAACAAACATGATATTTCTGTTTGTATTGATGACATTTTATGCACTTGTCTTATGAAAAGACTTTGCTTTTCTCCAAAACCATTTTTACTCTGATTTTCTTGGTCCATTGCATTTGAATTGCAAACGACTTTGTCGGACATGACTGGATGAAACCAGAAATATCCGGTTGTGCTTTGGCTAACTCATTCTGAAATATTGTGAACGCCTCTGTGTTTGTGTTTTCCGGATATTATCGACAGACTTCATTTTTTGAATATTTTTATAAGGGAACATTCATTTTTGTACCCTTGAAACACTAATTGGTTACATCTGGAGACACCAGCTCTACACATTCTTATTTGCTAGGGAGAAAGCTAGAGGAACTGCGGCAAACAAACATGATATTTCTGTGTGTATAAATGGCACTTTATGCACTTGCCTAACGAAAAGACTTTGCTTTTCTCCAAAATCATTTGTAATGTGATTTTCTCGGTCCATTGCATACGAATTCCACACCAGTTTTCCGGATATGACTGGATGAAACCCGAAATATCCGGTTTTGTTTTGGCTAACTCAATCAGAAATATTGTGAAAACCTCTGTGTTTGTGTTTTCTGGATATTAACGATGGACTTTATTGTTTCAAATTATTTTATCGGGGAAGATTTTCTTTTGAGCTTGCATAAAGTAATTGGTTTCACATGGAGACACCAGCTCTACGTATTATCATATTCTAGGTAGAAAGCTAGAGGAAATGCGGCAAACAATCATGATATTTCTGATTGTATAGATGACATTTTATGCACTTGCCTAACAAAAGACTTTGCTTTTCTCCAAAACCATTTTTACTCTGATTTTCATGGTCCATTGCATATGAATTCCACAAGACTTTGTCCGGATATGACTGGATGAAACCAGAAATATCCTGTTGTGTTTTGGCTAACTCAATCCGAAATATTGTGAAAACCTCTGTGTTTGTGTTTTCTGGATATTAACGATGGACTTTATTGTTTTGAATGTTTTTATCAGAGAACATTTCATTTTGTACCGTTGAAACACTAATTGGTTCCACATAGACACCAGCTCTAAACATTCGTATTTCTAGGGAGAAAGCTAGAGGAACTGCGGCAAACAAACATGATATTTCTGTTTTTATAGATGACATTTTATGCACTTGCCTAACGAAAAGACTTTGCTTTTCTCCAATACCATTTGTACTGTGATTTTCTCGGTCCATTGCACACAAATTCCACACCAGTTTGTCCAGATATGACTGGATGAAACCTGAAATATCTGGGTTTCTTTTGTCTAACTCAATAACAGATATTGCTACAGCCTCTGTGTTTGTGTTTTCTGGATATTATCAATGGACTTTATTGTTTTGAATGTTTTTTATCAGGAATCATTTTATTTTGAGCTTGGATACAGTAATTGGTTCCACATGGATACACCAGCTCTACATATTCTTATTTTCTAGGTAGAAAGTTAGAGGAACTGCAGCAAACATGATATTCCTTTTTATATAGATGACATTTTATGCGCTTGCCTAACGAAAAGACCTTGCTTTTCCCAATAGCATTTGTACTCTGATTTTCTCAGCCCATTGCATACGAATTCCACACCACTTTGTCTGGATATGACTGGATGAAACCAGAAATATCCGGTTGTGTTTTGGCTAACTCAATGCGAAATATTACTACAGCCTCTGTTTTGTGTTTTCTGGATATTATCAACGGACTTTATTGTATTCAATGTTTTTTATCGGGGAACGTTTTATTTTAAGCTTGGATACAGTAATTGGTTCCACATGGAGACACCAGCTCTACATATTCGTATTTTCTAGGGAGAAAGCTAGAGGCATTGCGGCAAACAATCCTTATATTTCTGTTTGTATAGATGACATTTTATGCACTTGCCTAACGAAAAGACTTTGCTTTTCTCCAAATCCATTTGTACTCTGATTTTCTCAGCCCATTACATATGAATTCCACACCTGTTTGTCTGGATATGACTGGATGAAACCAGAAATATCCGGTTGTGTTTTGGCTAACTCAATACGAAATATTGCTACAGCCTCTGTGTTTGTGTATTCCTGATATTATCCACGGACTTAATTTTTTTCAATGTTTTTTTTTTGTCAGGGAACATTTAATTTTGTGCTTGGAAACACTGATTGGTTCCTCATGGAGACACCAGCTCCACATATTCGATTTTCTAGGGAGAAACTATGAACTGCGGGAAACAGACATGACATTTCTGTTTGTCTAGATGACATTTTATGCACTTGCCTAACGAAAAGACTTTGCTTTTCTCCAAAACAATTTTTACTGTGATTTTCTCGGTCCATTGCATACAAATTCCACACCACTTTGTCCGGATAAGACTGGATGAAACCAGAAATATTCAGTTGTGTCTTGGCTAACTCAATCCGAAATATTGCTACAGCCTCTGTGTTTGTGTTTTCTTGATATTATCCATGGACTTTATTTTTTTGAATATTTTTATCAAGGAATATTTAATTTTGTGCTTGGAAAAAGTAATTTGTTCATCATGGGGACACCAGCTCCCCACATTCATATTTTCTTTGGAGAATGCTAGAGGAACTGCGGCAAACAAACATTTTGTTTCTGTTTCTATTAATGACATTTTATGCACTTGCCTAATGAAAAGACTTTGCTTTTCTCCAAAACCATTTTTACTGTGATTTTCTTGGTCCATTGCATAGGAATTCCACACCATTTTGTCTGGATATGACTGGATGAAACCGGAAATATCTGGTTGTGTTTTGGCTAACTCAATACGAAATATTGCTACAGCCTCTGTGTTTGTGTTTTCTGGATATTATTCACAAACTTCATTTTTTGGAATATTTTTATCAGGGTACATTTTATTTTGAGCTTGGATACAGTAATTGGTTCCACATGGAGACATCAGCTCTACATATTCGTATTTTCTAGGGAGAAAGCTTGAGGAACTGCGGCAAACAAACATGATATTTCTGTTTTTTATAGATGACATTTTATAAACTTGCCTAATGAAAAGACTTTGCTTTTCTCCAAAATCATTTTTACTGTGATTTTCTAGGTCCACTGCATACGAATTCCACACCACTTTGTTCGGACATGACTGGATGAAACCTGAAATATCCGTTTGTGTTATGGCTAACTCAGTCCGAAATATTGTGAAAGCCTCTGTGTTTTTGTTTTCTGGATATTATCGAAGGACTTATTGTTTTGAATGTTTTTATCAGGGAACATTTAATTTTGTACCGTAGAATCACTAATTGATTCATCATGGGGACGCCAGCTCTACACATTCTTATTTTCTAGGCAGAAAGCTAGAGGAACTGCGACAAACAAACATGATATTTGTGTTTGTGTAGATGACATTTTATGCACTTGCCTAAGAAATTACTTTGCTATTCTCCAAAACCTTTTTGAGGGTGATGTTCTGAGTACATTGCATACCAGTTCCAAAGAACTTTGTCCAGATATGCCTGGATGAAACCAGAAATATCCTCTTGTGTTATGGCTAACTCAATCCCAGATCTTGCTGCAACCTTTCTGTGTGTATTTTCTGGATATTATCAATGGAATTTACTTTTTAGAATGAATTTCAGTAGAGGAAATTTTGTTTTGTGCTGGAAATGCTTATTGGTTTCATATGCAGGCCAAACATATTCACATTTTTGTTTTCTACGCAGAAAGCTAGAGCAATTGTTGCAAACAAGCAGGATATTTTTATTCGTAAACATGATACTTTAGGCACTTAGCCGAGAAAAAGAGTTTGCTTTTCTGCAAAACCAGTTTGAAGGTGATTTTCTGAGTCCATTGCCTACAAGTTCCACAAAAGGTTGACTGGAAATGACTGGATGAAACCACAAATATCCTCTGTGTTATGGTAAACTCAATCCTAGATCTTGCTACAGGCTCTGCTTTGTGTTTTTTGATATTAGCAATGGACTTTATGGTTTTGAATGAATTGAAGCAGGGAATACTTTCTTTGGTGCTGGGAAACACTAATTAGTTCCACATGGAGACACAAACTCAACACATCCTTGCTGTCTAGGCAGAAAACTACAGCAATTGCTGCAAACAAACATGATATTTGTGTTTGTGTAGATGACATTTGATGCACTTGCCTAAGAAAATACTTTGTATTCTCCAAAACCAGTTTGACTGTGATTTTCTGAGTCCATTGCATACCAGCTCCACAACACTTTGTCCAGATATGCTGGATGAAACCAGAAATATCCTCTTGTGTTATGGCTAACTCAATCCCAGATCTTGCTACAACCTCTGTGTTTGTGTTTTCTGGATATTATCAAGGGACTTTACGTTTTAGAATGAATTTCAGTAGAGGAAATTTTGTTTTGTGCTGGAAAAGCTAAGTGCTTCCATATGCAGGCCAAACGTCTTCACATTCCTGTTTTCTACACAGGAAGCTAGAGCTATCATTGCAAACAAAAAGGATATTTATATTCGTAAACATGATTTTTAGGCACTTGGCCAAGAAAAAGAGTTTGCTTTTCTCCAAAATAGTTTGAGGGTAATTTTCTCAGTCCATTGCCTACCAGTTCCACAACAGGTTGAACGGAAATGACTGGAAGAAACCACAAATATCCTCTGTGTTATGGCTAACTCAATCCTAGATCTTGCTACAGGCTCTGCTTTGTGTGTTTTGATATTATCAATGGACTTTATGGTTTTGAATGAATTGAAGCAGGGAATATTTTCTTTGGTGCTGGGAAACACTAATTAGTTCCACATGGAGACACAAACTCAACACATTCGTGCTGTCTAGTCAGAAAACTACAGCAATTGCTGCAAACAAACATGATATTTGTGTTTGTGTAGATGACATTTGATGCACTTGCCTAAGAAAATACTTTGCTATTCTCCAAAACCAGTTTGACTGTGATTGTCTGAGTCCATTCCATACCAGTTCCACAGCACTTTGTAAGGATATGACGGGATGAAACCAGAAATATCTGGTTGTGTTATGGCTAACTCAATCCCAGATCTTGCTACAACCTGTGCTTTTGTGTTTTCTTGATATTATCAAGGGACTTTACATTTTAGAATTAATTTCAGTAGAGGAAATTTTGTTTTGTGCTGGAAATGCTTATTGGGTTCATATGCAGGCCAAACATGTTCACATTTTTGTTTTCTACGCAGAAAGCTAGAGCAATCGTTGGAAAAAAAACATGATATTTTTATTTGCAAACATGACTTTTTATCCACTTGGGAAGAAAAAGAGTTTGCTTTTCTCCAAAACCAGTTTGAGGGTGATTTTCTGAGTCCATTGCCTACCAGTTCCACAACAGGTTGAATTTAAATGACTGGATGAAACCACAAATATCCTCTGTGTTATGGCTAACTCAATCCCAGGTCTTGCTACAGGCTCTGCTTTGTGTTTTTTGATATTATCAATGGACTTTATGGTTTTGAATGAATTGAAGCAGGGACTATTTTCTTTGGTGCTGGGAAACACTAATTAGGTCCACATGGAGACACAAACTCAACACATTCTTGATCTAGGCAGAAAACTATAGCAATTGCTGCACACAAACATGATATTTGTGTTTATGTAAATGACATTTGATGCACTTGCCTAAGAAAATACTTTGCTATTCCCAAAACCAGTTTGAATGTGATTATCTGAGTCCATTGCATACCAGTTCCACAACACTTTGTGTAGATATGACTGGATGATACCAGAAATATCCTCTTGTGTTACGGCTTACTCAATCCCAGATCTTGCTACAACCTCTGTGTTTGTGTTTTCTGGATATTATCAATGGACTTTACGATTTAAAATGAATTTCAGTAGAGAAAATTTTGTTTCTGCAGCAAAAGATAAGTGCTTCCATATGCAGGCCCAACGTATTCACATTTGTGTTTTCTAGGCAGAAAGCTAGAGCAATCATTGCAAACAAACATGATATTTTTATTTGCAAACATGATTTTTTATTTATCCACCTGGCCAAGAAAAAGAGTTTGCTTTTCTCCAAAACCAGTTTGAGGGTGATTTTCTGAGTCCATTGCATACCAGTTCCAAAACACTTTGTCTGGAAATGACTGGATGAAACCAGAAATATCCTCTGTGTTATGGCTAACTCAATCCCAGATCTTGCTACAGGCTCTGCTTTGTGTTTTTGGATATTATCAATGGACTTTATGGTTTTGAATGAATTGAAGCAGGGAATACTTTCTTTGGTGCTGGGAAACACTAATTAGTTCCACATGGAGACACAAACTCAAAATATTCGTGCTGTCTAGGCAGAAAACTACAGCAATTGCTGCGCACAAACATGATATTTGTGTTTGTGTAGATGACATTTTATGCACTTGCCTAAGAAAATACTTTGCTATTCCCCAAAACCAGTTTGAATGATATGTGAGTACATTGCATACAAGTTCCACAACAAATTACCCTGGAATGAGTGGATGAAACCAGAATTATCCTCTTGTGTTATGGGTAACTCAATCCCAGATCTTGCTACAGGCTCTGCTTTGTGTGTTTTGATATTATCAATGGACTTTATGGTTTTGAATGAATTGAAGCAGGGAATATTTTCTTTGGTGCTGGGAATCAGTAATTAGTTCCACATGGAGACACAAACTCAACACATTCGTGCTGTCTAGGCAGAAAACTACAGCAATTGCTGCAAACAAACATGATACTTCTGTTTGTGTAGATGACATTTGATGCACTTGCCTAAGAAAATACTTTGCTATTCTCCAAAACCAGTTTGACTGTGATTATCTGAGTCTATTGCATACCAGTTCCACAGCACATTGTCCGGATATGACTGGATGAAACCTGAAATCTCCTCTTGTGTTATGGCTAACTCAATCCCAGACCTTGCTACAACCTCTGTGTTTGTGTTTTCTGGATATTATCAAGGGACTTTATGTTATAGAATGAATTACAGTAGAGGAAATTTTGTTTTGTGCTGGAAAAGCTAAGTGCTTCCATATGCAGGCCCAACGTGTTCACATTTGTGTTTTCTACACAGAAAGCTAGAGCAGTCATTGCAAACAAACAGGATATTGATGTTTGCAAACATGACTTTTTATTTATCCACTTGGCCAAGAAAGAGAGTTTGCTTTTCTCCAAAACCAGTTTGAGGGTGATTTTCTGAGTCCATTGCATACCAGTTCCACAACCCTTTGTCCGGATATGACTGGATGAAACCAGAAATATCCTCTTGTGTTGTGGCTAACTCAATCCCAGATCTTGCTACAGGCTCTGCTTTGTGTTTTTTGATATTATCAATGGACTTTATGGTTTTGAATGAATTGAAGCAGGGAATATTTTCTTTGGTGCTGGGAAACACTAATTAGGTCCACGTGGAGACACAAACTCAACACATTCTTGCTCTCTAGGCAGAAAACTACAGCAATTGCTGCAAACAAACATGATATTTCTGTTTGTGTAGATGACATTTGATGCACTTGCCTAAGAAAATACTTTGTATTCTCCAAAACCAGTTTGACTGTGATTATATGAGTCCATTGCATACCAGTTGCACAGCTCATTGTCCGGATATGACTGGATGAAACCTGAAATATCCTCTTGTGTTATGGCTTACTCAATCCCAGATCTTGCTACAACCTCTGTGTTTGTGTTTTCTGGATATTATCAAGGGACTTTATGTTTTAGAGTGAATTTCAGTAGAGGAAATTTTGTTTTGTGCTGGAAAAGCTAAGTGCTTCCCTATGCAGGCCCACCGTGTTCACATTTGTGTTTTCTAGGCAGAAAGCTAGAACAATCGTTGCAAACAAACAGGATATTGATGTTTGCAAACATGACTTTTTATTTACCCACTTGGCCAAGAAAAAGAGTTTGCTTTTCTCCAAAACCAGTTTGAGGGTGATTTTCTGAGTCCATTGCATACCAGTTCCACAACCCTTTGTCTGGATATGACTGGATGAAACCAGAAATATCCTCTTGTGCTGTGGCTAACTCAATCCCAGATCTTGCTACAGGCTCTGCTTTGTGTTTTTTGATATTATCAATGGACTTTATGGTTTTGAATGAAATGAAGCAGGGAATATTTTCTTTGGTGCTGGGAAACACTAATTAGGTCCACGTGGAGACACAAACTCAACACATTCTTGCTCTCTAGGCAGAAAACTACAGCAATTGCTGCAAACAAACATGATATTTGTGTTTGTGTAGATGACATTTGATGCACTTGCCTAAGAAAATACTTTGCTATTCCCAAAACCAGTTTGAATGTGATTATCTGAGTCCATTGCAAACCAGTTCCACAACACTTTGTGTAGATATGACTGGATGATACCAGAAATATCCTCCTGTGTTACGGCTTACTCAATCCCAGATCTTGCTACAAACTTTTTGTTTGTGTTTTCTGGATATTATCAAGGGACTTTACGATTTAAAATGAATTTCAGTAGAGGAAATTTTTTTATGCTGCAAATGCTAAGTGCTTCCATATGCAGGCCCAACGTGTTCACATTCGTGTTTTGTAGGCAGAAAGCTAGAGCAATCGTTGCAAACAAACATGATATTTTTATTGCAAACATGACTTTTTATTTATCCACTTGGCCAAGAAAAAGAGTTTGCTTTTCTCCAAAACCAGTTTGAGGGTGATTTTCTGAGTCCATTGCATACCAGTTCCACAACACTTTGTCTGCGTATGACTGGATGAGACCAGAAATATCCTCTTGTGTTATGGCTAACTCAATCCCAGATCTTGCTACGACCTCTGTGTTTGTGTATTCTGGATATTATCAAGGGACTTTATGATTTAAAATGAATTTCAGTAGAGGAAATTTTGTTTTGTGCTGGAATTGCTAAGTGCTTCCATATGCAGGACAAACGTCTTCACATTTGTGTTTTCCACGCAGCAAGCTTTAGAGATCGTTGCAAACAAACATGATATTTATATTTGTAAACATAACTGTTTATCCACTTGGCCAATAAAAAGACTTTGCTTTTCTCCAAAACCAGTTTGAGGGTGATTTTCTGAGTCCATTGCATACCAGTTCCACAACACTTTGCCCGGAAATGACTGGATGAAACCAGAAATATCATCTTTTGTTATGGCTAACTCAATCCCAGAACTTGCTACAACCTCTGTGTTTGTGTTTTCTGGATATTATCAATGGACTTTACGTTTTAGAATGAATTTAAGCAGGGAATCTTTTCTTTGGTGCTGGGAAACACTAATTAGGTCCACATGGAGACACAAACTCAACACATTCTTGATCTAGGCAGAAAACTATAGCAATTGCTGCACACAAACATGATATTTGTGTTTATGTAAATGACATTTGATGCACTTGCCTAAGAAAATACTTTGCTATTCCCAAAACCAGTTTGAATGTGATTATCTGAGTCCATTGCATACCAGTTCCACAACACTTTGTGTAGATATGACTGGATGATACCAGAAATATCCTCTTGTGTTACGGCTTACTCAATCCCAGATCTTGCTACAACCTCTGTGTTTGTGTTTTCTGGATATTATCAATGGACTTTACGATTTAAAATGAATTTCAGTAGAGAAAATTTTGTTTCTGCAGCAAAAGATAAGTGCTTCCATATGCAGGCCCAACGTATTCACATTTGTGTTTTCTAGGCAGAAAGCTAGAGCAATCATTGCAAACAAACATGATATTTTTATTTGCAAACATGATTTTTTATTTATCCACCTGGCCAAGAAAAAGAGTTTGCTTTTCTCCAAAACCAGTTTGAGGGTGATTTTCTGAGTCCATTGCATACCAGTTCCAAAACACTTTGTCTGGAAATGACTGGATGAAACCAGAAATATCCTCTGTGTTATGGCTAACTCAATCCCAGATCTTGCTACAGGCTCTGCTTTGTGTTTTTGGATATTATCAATGGACTTTATGGTTTTGAATGAATTGAAGCAGGGAATACTTTCTTTGGTGCTGGGAAACACTAATTAGTTCCACATGGAGACACAAACTCAAAATATTCGTGCTGTCTAGGCAGAAAACTACAGCAATTGCTGCGCACAAACATGATATTTGTGTTTGTGTAGATGACATTTTATGCACTTGCCTAAGAAAATACTTTGCTATTCCCCAAAACCAGTTTGAATGATATGTGAGTACATTGCATACAAGTTCCACAACAAATTACCCTGGAATGAGTGGATGAAACCAGAATTATCCTCTTGTGTTATGGGTAACTCAATCCCAGATCTTGCTACAGGCTCTGCTTTGTGTGTTTTGATATTATCAATGGACTTTATGGTTTTGAATGAATTGAAGCAGGGAATATTTTCTTTGGTGCTGGGAATCAGTAATTAGTTCCACATGGAGACACAAACTCAACACATTCGTGCTGTCTAGGCAGAAAACTACAGCAATTGCTGCAAACAAACATGATACTTCTGTTTGTGTAGATGACATTTGATGCACTTGCCTAAGAAAATACTTTGCTATTCTCCAAAACCAGTTTGACTGTGATTATCTGAGTCTATTGCATACCAGTTCCACAGCACATTGTCCGGATATGACTGGATGAAACCTGAAATCTCCTCTTGTGTTATGGCTAACTCAATCCCAGACCTTGCTACAACCTCTGTGTTTGTGTTTTCTGGATATTATCAAGGGACTTTATGTTATAGAATGAATTACAGTAGAGGAAATTTTGTTTTGTGCTGGAAAAGCTAAGTGCTTCCATATGCAGGCCCAACGTGTTCACATTTGTGTTTTCTACACAGAAAGCTAGAGCAGTCATTGCAAACAAACAGGATATTGATGTTTGCAAACATGACTTTTTATTTATCCACTTGGCCAAGAAAGAGAGTTTGCTTTTCTCCAAAACCAGTTTGAGGGTGATTTTCTGAGTCCATTGCATACCAGTTCCACAACCCTTTGTCCGGATATGACTGGATGAAACCAGAAATATCCTCTTGTGTTGTGGCTAACTCAATCCCAGATCTTGCTACAGGCTCTGCTTTGTGTTTTTTGATATTATCAATGGACTTTATGGTTTTGAATGAATTGAAGCAGGGAATATTTTCTTTGGTGCTGGGAAACACTAATTAGGTCCACGTGGAGACACAAACTCAACACATTCTTGCTCTCTAGGCAGAAAACTACAGCAATTGCTGCAAACAAACATGATATTTCTGTTTGTGTAGATGACATTTGATGCACTTGCCTAAGAAAATACTTTGTATTCTCCAAAACCAGTTTGACTGTGATTATATGAGTCCATTGCATACCAGTTGCACAGCTCATTGTCCGGATATGACTGGATGAAACCTGAAATATCCTCTTGTGTTACGGCTTACTCAATCCCAGATCTTGCTACAACCTCTGTGTTTGTGTTTTCTGGATATTATCAAGGGACTTTATGTTTTAGAGTGAATTTCAGTAGAGGAAATTTTGTTTTGTGCTGGAAAAGCTAAGTGCTTCCCTATGCAGGCCCACCGTGTTCACATTTGTGTTTTCTAGGCAGAAAGCTAGAACAATCGTTGCAAACAAACAGGATATTGATGTTTGCAAACATGACTTTTTATTTACCCACTTGGCCAAGAAAAAGAGTTTGCTTTTCTCCAAAACCAGTTTGAGGGTGATTTTCTGAGTCCATTGCATACCAGTTCCACAACCCTTTGTCTGGATATGACTGGATGAAACCAGAAATATCCTCTTGTGCTGTGGCTAACTCAATCCCAGATCTTGCTACAGGCTCTGCTTTGTGTTTTTTGATATTATCAATGGACTTTATGGTTTTGAATGAAATGAAGCAGGGAATATTTTCTTTGGTGCTGGGAAACACTAATTAGGTCCACGTGGAGACACAAACTCAACACATTCTTGCTCTCTAGGCAGAAAACTACAGCAATTGCTGCAAACAAACATGATATTTGTGTTTGTGTAGATGACATTTGATGCACTTGCCTAAGAAAATACTTTGCTATTCCCAAAACCAGTTTGAATGTGATTATCTGAGTCCATTGCAAACCAGTTCCACAACACTTTGTGTAGATATGACTGGATGATACCAGAAATATCCTCCTGTGTTACGGCTTACTCAATCCCAGATCTTGCTACAAACTTTTTGTTTGTGTTTTCTGGATATTATCAAGGGACTTTACGATTTAAAATGAATTTCAGTAGAGGAAATTTTTTATGCTGCAAATGCTAAGTGCTTCCATATGCAGGCCCAACGTGTTCACATTCGTGTTTTGTAGGCAGAAAGCTAGAGCAATCGTTGCAAACAAACATGATATTTTTATTGCAAACATGACTTTTTATTTATCCACTTGGCCAAGAAAAAGAGTTTGCTTTTCTCCAAAACCAGTTTGAGGGTGATTTTCTGAGTCCATTGCATACCAGTTCCACAACACTTTGTCTGCGTATGACTGGATGAGACCAGAAATATCCTCTTGTGTTATGGCTAACTCAATCCCAGATCTTGCTACGACCTCTGTGTTTGTGTATTCTGGATATTATCAAGGGACTTTATGATTTAAAATGAATTTCAGTAGAGGAAATTTTGTTTTGTGCTGGAATTGCTAAGTGCTTCCATATGCAGGACAAACGTCTTCACATTTGTGTTTTCCACGCAGCAAGCTTTAGAGATCGTTGCAAACAAACATGATATTTATATTTGTAAACATAACTGTTTATCCACTTGGCCAATAAAAAGACTTTGCTTTTCTCCAAAACCAGTTTGAGGGTGATTTTCTGAGTCCATTGCATACCAGTTCCACAACACTTTGCCCGGAAATGACTGGATGAAACCAGAAATATCATCTTTTGTTATGGCTAACTCAATCCCAGAACTTGCTACAACCTCTGTGTTTGTGTTTTCTGGATATTATCAATGGACTTTACGTTTTAGAATGAATTTAAGCAGGGAATCTTTTCTTTGGTGCTGGGAAACACTAATTAGTTCCACATGGAGACACAAACTCAACACATTCGTGCTGTCTAGGCAGAAAACTACAGCAATTGCTGCAAACAAACATGATATTTGTGGAGACACCAGCTATACACATTCATATTTTCTAGGGAGAATGCGAGAGGAACTGCGGCAAACAAGCATGATATTTCTGTTTGTTTACAGGACATTTTATGCACTTGACTAACATAAAAACTTTTCTTTTCTCCAAAGACATTTTTCTGTGATTTTCTCGGTCCATTGCATACGAATTCCACACCACATTTTCCGGATATGACTGGATGAAACTGGAAATACCCGGTTGTGTTTTGGCTAACTTATTCCCAGATATTGCGACAGTCTCTGTGTTGGTGTTTTCTGGATATTATCGATACACTTTATTGTTTTGAATGTTTTTTATCAGGGAATATTTTATTTTATACTGGGAATCTCTAATTCGTTCCACATGGAGACACCAGCTCTACACATTCTTATTTTCTAGGAGAATGCTGGAGGATCTGTTGCAAACAATCATGATATTTCTGATTGTATACATGATATTTTAGGAACTTGCCTAACAAAAAGACTTTGGTTTTTTCCAAAACCTTTTTCACTGTGATTTTCTCGGCCCATTGCATATGAATTCCACACCACTTTGTCCGGATATGACTGGATGAAACCGGAAATATCCGCTTTTGCTTTACCTAACCCAATCGCAGATTTTGCGACAGCTCCTGTGTTTGTGTTTTGTGAATATTAGCGATAGACTTTATGGTTTTGAATGTTTTTATCAGGGAACATTTAATTTTGTACTTCGAAACACTAATTGGTTACACATGGAGACACTCGCTCTAAACATTCGTATTTTCTAAAGAGAAAGCTAGAGGAACAGCGGGAAACAAACATGATATTTCGGTTTATATAGGTGACATTTTCTGCACTTGCCTAATGAAAAGACTCGCTTTTCTCCAAAACCATTTTTATTGTGATGTTCCCGGTCTGTTGTATATGAATTACACACCACCTGGTCCGGATATGACTGGATGAAACCAGAAATATCCGGTTGTGTTTTGGCTAACTCAATCCCAGATATTGCTACAGCCTCTGTGTTTGTGTATTCTGGATATTATCGATGAACCTTATTGTTTTGAATATTTTTTATCAGGGAACATTTAATTTTGTACCGTAGAAACACTAATTCGTTCCACATGGAGACACCAGCTCTACATATTCGTATTTTCCAGGGAGAAAGCTAGAGGTACTGCAGCAAACAAACATAATATTTCTGTTTGTATAGATGACACTTTATGCACTTGCATAACAAAAAGATGAGCTTTTCTCCAAAATCATTTTAATGTGATTTTCTTTGTTCATTGCATCCAAATTCCACACCAATTTGTCCGGATATGACTGGAGGAAACCAGAAATATCCGGTTGTGTTTTGGCTAACTCAATCCCAGATATTGCGAAAGCCTCTCTGTTTGTGTTTTCTGGATATTATCGATGGACTTCATTGTTTTCAATGTTTCTTATCAGAGAACATTTAATATTGTACTTGGAAACAATGATTGGTACCACGTGGAGACTCCAGCTCTACACATTCGTATTTTCTAGGGAGAAAGCTAGAGGAACTGCGGCAAGCAAACATGATATTTCGGTTTCTATATATGTCATTTTATACACTTGCGTAATGAAAAGACTTTGCTTTTCTCCAAATCCATTTTTAATGTGATTTTATCAGTCCATTGCATACTAATTCCACACCACTTTGTCCGGATATGACGGGATAGAAACAGAAATTTCTGGTTGTGTTTTGGCTAACTCAATCCCAGATATTGGGATAGCTTCTGTGTTTGTGTTTTCTGGATATTATCCATGGACTTTATGTTTTGAATGTTACTTATCAGGGAACATTTTATTTTGTGCTTGGATACACTGATTGGTTCCACATGGAGACACCAGCTCTACACATTCGTATTTTCTAGGGAGAAAGCTAGAGGTACTTCGGCAAACAAACATGATATTTCTGTTTGCATACATGACATTTTATGCACTTGCCAAACAAAAAGACTTTGCTTAACTCCAAAAGGAGATTTAAAGTGATTTTCTCAGTCCATTGCATATGAATTCCACTCCACTTTGTCTGGATATGACTGGATGAAACCAGAAATATCCGGTTGTGTTTTGGCTAACTCAATCCCAGATACTGCAACATCCTCTCTGTGTTTTACGGATATTATCGATGGACTTTATTGTTTTGAATTTTTTTTTTTTATCAGGGAACATTTAATTTTGTGCTGCGAAACACTAATTGGTTCCACATGGAGACACCAGCTCTACACATTCGTATTTTCTACGGAGAAAGCTAGAGGAACTGCGCCTACAAACATGATATTTCTGTTTGTATAGATGACATTTTATGCACTTGCCTAACAAAAAGACTTTACTTTTCTCCAAAACCATTTTTACTGTGAATTTCTCGGGCCATTGCATACGAATTTCACACCACTTTGCCCCGACATGACTGGATGAAACCAGAAATATTCGGTTGTGTTTTGGAAACACAATCCCAGATATTGCGATAGCTTCTGTGTTGTGGTTTCTGGATGTTATCGACGGACTTTACTAATTTAATTGTTTTTTATCGGGGAATATTTAATTTTGTGCTTGGAAAAACTGATTGGTTCCACATGGAGACACCAGCTCTGCACATTCGTATATTCTAGGGAGAAAGCTAGAGGAACTGCGGCAAACAAACATGATGTTTCTGTTGGTATAGATGACATTTTATGCACTTGCCTAATGAAAAGACTTTGCTTTCCTCCAAAACCATCTTTACTGTGATTTTCTCAGTCCATTCCACACGAATTCCACACAACTTTGTCCGGATTTGACTGGAGGAAAGCAGCAATATCCAGTTGTGTTTTGGCTAACTCAATCCCAGACATTGCGACAGCATCTGTGTTTCTGTTTTCTGGATATTATCCACGGACTTTATTGTTTAAATGTTTTTTATCAGGGAACATTTAATTTTCGGCTTGGAAGCACTAATTGGTTCCACATGGAGACACCAGCTCTACACATTCGTATTTTCTAGGGAGAAAGCTAGAGGAACTGTGGCAAGCAAACATGATATTTCTGTTTGTATACATTACATTTTATGCACTTCCCTAACGAAAAGAGTTTGCTTTCCTTCAAAACCATCTTTACTGTGATTTTCTCTGTCCATTGCATACGAATTCCGCACCACTTTGTCTGGAAATGACTGGATGAAAGCAGAAATATCTGATTGTGTTTTGGCTAACTGAATCCCAGATATTGGGACAACCACTGTGTTTAGGTTTTCTGGATATTATCAATGGACTTTATTGTTTTGAATGTTTTTTATCAGGGAACATTTAATTTGTTCTTGGAAACACTAATTGGTTCCACATGGAGACACCAGCTCTACACATTCATATTTTCTAGGGAGAAAGCTAGAGGAACTGCGGCAAACAAACATGATATTTCTGTTTGTCTAGATGACATTTTATGCACTTGCCTAACGAAAAGTCTTTGCTTTTCTCCCAAACCATTTTTACTGTGATTTTCTCGGCCCATTGCATACGAATTCCACACTACTTTGTCCGGATATGACTGGATGAAACCAGAAATATCCAGTTTTGTTTTGGCTAACTCAATCCCAGATATTGCTACAGCCTCTGTGTTTCGGTTTTCTGTATATTATCGACGGACTTTATTGTTTTGAATGTTTTTTATCAGGTAACATTTAATTTTTTGCTTGGAAACACTGATTGGCTCCTCATGGATACCCCAGATCTACACATTCCTATTTTCTAGGGAGAATGCTAGAGGAACTGTGGCAAACAAACATGACATTTCTGTTTTTATAGATGACATTTTATGCACTTGCCTCAGGATAAACTTTGCTGTCCTCCAAAACCATTTTTACTGTGATTTTCTCGGTGCATTGCATATGAATTGCACACACGTTCTCCGGATATGACTGGATGAAACTAGAAATATCCGGTTTTGTATGGCTATATCAATCCCAGAGATTACGACAGCATCTATGTTTGTGGTTTCCGGATATTATTAACAGACTTTATTGTTTTTAATGTTTTTTATCAGAGAACATTTAATTTTGTGCATGGAAACACTAATTGGTTCCACATGGAGACACCAGCTCTACACATTCATATTTTCTAGGGGGAAAGATAGAGGAACTGCGGCAAACAAACATATTTTTGTTTGTGAAGATGAGATTTATGAACTTGCCTAACGAAAAGACTTGTATTCCTCTCAAAAAATTTTTACTGTGATTTTCTTTGTCCATTACATATGAATTCCACACCACTTTGTTCGGATATGCCTGGATGAAACCAGAAATATCCGGTTGTGTTTTGGCTAACTCAATCCCAGATATTGTCAAAGCCTCTTTGTTTATGTTTTCTGGATATTATCCACTGATTTTATTGTTTTACATGTTTTTTTATCAGGTAACATGTAATTTTGTGCTTGGAAACACTAATTGGTTCCACATGGAGATACCAGCTCTACACATTCGTATTTTGTAGGTAGAAAGCTAGAGGAACTGCTGCAAACACATGATATTTCTGTTTGTATAGATGACATTTTATGCACTTGCCTAATGAAAACACTTTGCTTTTCTCCAAAACCATTTTACTGTGATATTCTCAGTCCATTGCATATGGATCCCACACCACTTTGTCCGGTTATGACTGAATGAAAACAGAAATATCCGGTTATGTTTTGGCTAACTAAATCCCAGCTATTGCGAAGCCACTGTGTTTGTGTTTTCTGGATATTATCGACAGACTTTATTGTTTTGAATGTTTCTTATCAGGGAACATTTAATTTTGTGCTTGGAAACACTGATTGGTTCCACAGGGAGACACCAACTCTACACAATTTTATTATCTAGGGTGAAAGCTAGAGGAACTGTGGAAAACAAACATGATATTTCTGTTTGTATAGATGACATTTTATGCACTTGCCTAATGAAAAGAGTTTGCTTTTCTCCAAAACCATTTTTACTATGATTTTTTCGGACCATTGCTTACGAATTCCACACCACTTTGTCCGGATATGACTGGATGAAATCAGAAATAACTGGTTGTGTTTTGGCTAACTCAATCCCAGATATTGCTAAAGCCTCTGAGTTTGTGTTTTCTGCATATTTTCGATGGACTTTATTGTTTTGGATGTTTTTTATCAGAGAACATTTAATTTTGTGCTTGGAATCACTAATTGGTTCCAAATGGAGAAATCAGCTCTATACAGTCGTATTTTCTAGGGAGAGAGCTAGAGGAACTGCGGCAAACAAACATTATATTTCTGTTTTTATAGATGGCATTTTATGCATTTGCCTAATGAAAAGTCTTTGCTTTTCTCCAAAACCATATTTCTGTGATTTTCTCGGTCAATTTCATAAGAATTCAACAACACTTTGTGCGGATATGACTGGATGAAACCAGAAATATCTGGTTGTGTTTTGGCTAACTCAATTCCAGATATTGCGACAGCCTCTGTGTTTGTGATTTATGGATATTATCAACTGACTTTTTGTTTTGAATGTTTTTTATCAGGGAACATTTAATTTTGTGCTGGGAAACACTAATTGTTTCCACATGGAGTCACCAGCTCTACACATTCGTATTTTCTAGGTAGAGAGCTAGAGGAACTGTGGCAAACAAACATGATATTTCTGATTGTATCAATGACATTTTATGCACTTGCCTAAAGAAATAACTTTGATTTTCTCCAAAACCATTTTTACTGTGATTGTCTTTGCCCGTTGCTTACAAATTCCACACAACTTTGTTCGGATATGATTGGATGAAAACAGAAATATCCGGTTGTGTTTTGGCTAACTCACTCCCAGATTTTGCAACAGCCTCTCTGTTTGTGTTTTCTGGATATTATCGATGGACTTTATGGTTTTGAATATTCTTTATCAGGGAACATTTAATTTTGTGCTGGGAAACACTAATTGTTTCCACATGGTGACATCAGCTGTACAAATTCGTATTTTCTAGGGAGAAAGCTAGAGGAACTGCAGGAAACAATCATGATATGAATGTATATGTGACCTTTTATGCACTTGCCTATCAAAAAGACTTTGCTTTTCTCCAAAACCATTTTTACTGTGATTGTCTGTGTCCACTGTATCTGAATTCCACACCACTTTGTCCAGATATGTCTGGATGAAACTAGAAATATCCAGTTGTGTTTTGGTTAACTGAATAGCAAATTTTGAAAAAGCATCTCTGTTTGTGTTTTCTGGATATCTTCGATGGACTTTCTTGTTTTGAATGTTTTTTATCAGGGAATATATAATTTTGTGCTTGGAAACACTAATGTATTCCACATGGAGACAACAGCTCTGCACATTCGTATTTTCCAGGCAGAAAGCTAGAGGAACTGGTGCAATCAAACCTGATATTTCTGTTTGTATAGATGACATTTTATGCCCTTGCCTAATGGAAAGACTTTGCTTCTCTCCAAAACCATATTTACTGTGATGTTTCTGGTCCATTGCTTATGAATTCCACAACACTTTGTCCCGATATGAGTGGATGAAACTAGAAATATCCGGTTGTGTTTTGGCGAACTCAATCCAGCATATTTGGACAGACTCTTTGTTTGTGTTTTCTGGATATTATCGACGGACTTTATTGTTTTAAATGTTTTTTCTCAGGGAACATTTAATTTTGTGCTGAAAACACTAAATGTTTGACCATATAGACACCAGCTCTACACATTCGTTTTTTCTAGGGAGAAAGGTAGAGGAACTGCGGCAAACAAGTATGATATTTCTGTTTGTGTAGATGACATTTTATGCACTTGCCTAATGAAAAGAATTGCTCTTCTCCAAAACCATTTTTGCTGTGATGATTCCAGTCCATTGCATACGAATTCCACACCACTTTCTCTGGATATGACTGGATGAAACAATAAATATGCGGATGTGTTTTGGCTAACTCAATCGCAGATATTGCGACAGCCTCTGTGTTTGTTTTTTCTGGATATTATTGATGCACTTTTTTTTGAATGTTTTCATCAGGGAGCATTTAATTTTGTACTGGGGAACACTAATTGGTTTCACATGGAGATATAAGCTCTACACATTCCTATTTTCTAGGGAGCAAACTAGAGGAACTGCGGCAAACAAACATGATATTTGTTTGTATAGATGACATTTTATTCACTTGTTTAATGAAAAGACTTTGCTTTTCTCCAAAGCCAATTTTACTGTGATTTTCTCTATTCATTCCATGTGAATTCCACACCACTTTGTGAGGATATGAGTGGATGGAACCAGAAATATCTTGTTGTGTTTTGGTTAACTGAATACCAAATATTGTGAAAGCATCTCTGTTTGTGTTTTCTGGATATCATGGATGGAGTTTATTGTTTTGAATGTTTTTTATCAGGGAACATTTAAATTTGTACTGGGAAACACTAATTGGTTCCACATAGAGAAAACAGCTCTACACATTCATATTTTCTATGGAGAAACCTAGAGGAACTGTGGCAAACAAATATGATATTTCTGTTTGTATACATGACAATTTATGCACTTGCCTAACGAAAAGACTTTGCTTTTTCCAAAACCATTTTTACTGTCATTGTATGTGTCCATTTTATACGAATGCCACACGATTTTGTCCGGATATGACTGGATGAAACCCGAAATATCCAGTTGTTTTTCGGCTAACTCAATCCCAGATATTGCGACATCCTCTGTGTTTGTTTTTTCCGGATATTTTCAATGGACTTTATGGTTTTGAATGTTTTTATCAGGGAACATTTAATTTTGAGCTTGGAAACACTAATTCGTTCCACGTGGAGACACCAGCTCTACAAATTCGTATATTCTAGCGTGAAAGCTTGAGGAAATTTGGCAAACAAACATCATATTTCTCTTTTTATAGATGACCTTTTATGCACTTGCCTAAGGAAAAGACTGCTTTTCTCCAAAACCAATTTACTGTGATATTCTCGGTCCACTGCATATGAATTGCACTCCATTTTTCCCAGATATGACTGGATGAAACCAGAAATATCCGGTTATGTTTTGGATAACTAAATTCCAGATATTGCGACAGATTCTGTGTTTGAGTATTCCAGATATTATCGATAGACTTTATTGCTTTGATTGTTTTTTTATCAGATAACATTTAATTTTGCACTGGGAAATACTAATTGGTTCAACATGGAGACACCAGCTCTTCACATTCGTATTTTCTAGCCAGAATGCTAGAGGAACTGCGGCAAACAAACATGATATTTCTGTTTGTATAGATGGCAATTTATGCATTTGCCTAATGAAAAACCTTTGCTTTTCTCCAAAACCATTTTTAGTGCAATTTTCTCAGAAAATTTCATACGAATTCCACACCACTTTGTCAGGATATGAGTGGATGAAACTAGAAATATCCGGTTGTGTTTTGGAAACTCAATCCCAGATATTGCGACAGACTCTGCGTTTGTGTTTTCAGGATATTATCGACGAATTTTATTATTTTGAATATTTTTAACAGGGAACATTTAATTTTGTGCTTGGAAACACTAATTCGTTCCGCATGGAATCACCAGCTCTATATATTTGTATTTTCTAGGGAGAAAGCTAGAGGAACTGCTGCAAACAAACATGATATTTCTGGTTTTGTAGGTGACATTTTATGCACTTGCCTAATGAAAAGATTTTGCTTTTCTCCAAAAACATTTTTACTGTGATTGTCTGTGTCCATTGTATCTGAATTCCACACCACTTTGTTCAGGATATGACTGGATGAAACCAGAAATATCCGGTTGTGTTTTGGCTAACTCAATCCCAGATATTGCTACATCCTTTTTTTTTAAGTTTTCTGGATATTATCTATGGACTTTATGGTTTTGAATTTTTTTCATTAGGGTAAATTTAATTTTGTGCTGGGAAAAACTAGTTGACTCCACTTGGAGACACCAGCTCTAGACTTTCGTCTTTTCTAGGGAGAAAGCTAGAGGAACTTCGGGAAATAAACATGATATTTCTGTTTGTATACATGATATTTTATGCACTTACCTAACAAAAAGACTTTGCTTTTCTCCAAAACCAATATTACTGTGATTTTCTCGGTCCATTACATGTGAATTCCACACCACTTTGTGGGGATATGAGTGGATGAAACCAGAAATATCTGTTGTGTTTTGGTTAACTGAATACCAAATATTGTGAAAGCATCTCTGTTTGTGTTTTCTGGATATCATCGATGGACTTTATTTTTTTGAATGTTTTTTATCAGGGAACATTAATTTTTGTACTGGGAAACACTAATTGGTACCACATAGAGAAAACAGCTCTACACATTCGTATTTTCTAGGAAGAAAGTTAGAGGAACTGTGGCAAACAAACATGATATTTCTGTTTGTATACATGTCATTTTATGCACTTTCCTAAAGAAAAGTCTTTGCTTTTCTCCCAATTTTTTGTACTGTGATTTTCTCGGTCCATTGCATACAAATTCCACACCACCTTGTCCAGATATGAGTGGATGAAAACAGAAATATACGGTTGTGTTTTGGCTAACTCAATTCCAGATATTGCGACCGTCTCTGTTTTTGTTTTCCAGATATTATCGATGGACTTCATTGTTTTGAATGTTTTTTATCAGGTAACATTTAATTTTGTGCATGGAAACACTAATGTGTTCCACATGGAGACACCAGCTCTACACATTAGTATTTTCTAGGGAGAAAGCTAGATGAACTGCGGCAAACAAACATGATATTTCTGTTGGTATAGGTGACATTTTATGCACTTGCCTAAAAGATTTCTTTTCTCCAAAATTTTTTACCGTGATTTTCTGGGTCCATTGCTTACGAATTCCACATCTCTTTGTCAGTATATGACTGGATGAAACCAGAACTAACCGGTTGTTTTTTGGCTAACTCAATCCCAGATATTGCGACAGCCTCTCTGTTTGTGTTTTCTGCACATTAGCGAAGGACTTTATTGTTTTGAATGCTTTTTTAATCATGGATCATTTAATTTTGTGCTTGGAAACACTAATTGGTTCCACATGGAGACACCAGCTCTACACATTCGTATTTTCTAGGGAGAAAGCAGGAGGAACTGCGGAAAACAAACATGATATTTCTGTTTGTGTAGATGACATTTTATGCACTTGCCTAAGGAAATCTTTGCTTTTCTCCAAAACTATTTTTACTGTGATGTTCCCAGTCCATTGCATACGAATTCCACACCAGCTTGTCCGGTTATGACTGCATGAAACAAGAAATATCCGGTTGTGTTTTGGATAACTCAATCCCAGATATTGTGAAAGCCTCTGTGTTTGTGTTTTCTGGATATCATCGACAGACTTAATGGTTTTGAATGTTTTTTTATCAGGGAACACTTAATTTTGTGCTTGAAACACTAACGGGTTCCCCATGGAATCACGAGTTCTAACATTCGTGTTTCCTAGGGAGAAAGCTAGAAGAAATGCAGCAAACAAACATCTTATTTCTGTTTGTATAGATGACATTTATGCACTTGCCTAACGAAAAGACTTTGGTTTTCTCCAAAATCATTTTTACTTGGTTTTCTTGGTCTATTGCATACAAATTCCACACCACTTTGGCCGGATATGACTGGATAAAAACAGAAATATCTGGTTGTGTTTTGGTTAACTGAATCGCAAATATTGTGAAAGCATCTTTGTTTGTGTGTTCTAGATATTATCAATGGACTTTATTGTTTTGAATGTTTTTTATCAGGTAACATTTAAGTTTGTGCTTGGAAGCACTAATGTGTTCCACATGGAGTCACCAGCTCTACACATTAGTATTTTCTAGGGAGAAAGCTAGAGGAACTCCGGCAAACAAACATGATATTTCTGTTTGTATAGATGCCATTTTATGTACTTGCCTAACGAAAATCTTTGCTTTTCTTCAAAACCATTTTTATTGTGATATTCTCGGTCCATTGCATACGAATTCCAAACCACTTTGTCCAGATATGACTGGATGAAACCAGAAATATCCAGTTGTGTATTGGCTAACTCAATCCCAGTTATTTTGAAAGCCACTGTGTTTGTGTTTTCCAGATATTATCAAAGGACATTATTGTTTTGAATGCTTTTATCATGGAACATTTAATTTTGTGCTTGGAAACACTAATGGGTTGCACATTGAGACACAAGCTCTACACATTCATATTTTCTAGGGAGAAAGTTAGAGCAACTGTGGCAAACAAACATGATATTTCTGTTTGTATACATGACATTTTATGCACTTGCCTAAAGAAAAGACATTGCTTTTCTCCAAAACCATTTTTACTGTGATTTTCTCATTCCATTGCATACGAATTCCACACCACTTTGTCAGGATATGACTGGATGAAACCAGAAATATCCGGTTGTGTTTTGTCTAACTCAATCCCAGTTATTGCGACAGATTCTGTGTTTGTGTTTTCTGGATATTATCGACGGACTTTATTGTTTTAAATGTTTTTTTTTTATCAGGGAACATTTAATTTTGTGCTTGGAAACACTAACTGGTTCCACATGGAGACACCAGCTCTACACATTCGTATTTTTTATGGAGAAAGCTAGAGGAGCTGTGGCAAACAAACATGATATTTCTCTTTGTATAGATAACATTTTATGCACTTGCCTAGCGGATAGACTTTGCTTTTCTCCAAAACCATGTTTACTGTGATTTTCTCAGTCCATTGCATACGAATTCCACACTACTTTGTCCGGATATGACTGGATGAATCCAGAAATATCCGGTTGTGTTTTGGGTAACTCAATCCCACATGTTGCGACAGCCTCTGTGTTTGTGTTTTCTGGATATTATCAATGGACTTTATTGTTCTGAAAGTTTTTTATCAGGGAACATTTAATTTTGTGCTTGGAAATACTAATGGTTTCCACATGGAGACATAAGCTCTACACATTCATATTTTGAAGGGAGAATGCTAGAGGAACTGTGGCAAACAAACATAATATTTCTATTTATATAGGTGACATTTTATACACTTGCGCAATGAAAAGAATTTGATTTTCTCCAAAGCATTTTTACTGTGATTGTCTGTGTCCATTGTATACGAATTGCACACCACTTTGTCCTGATATGACTGGATGAAACCAGAATATCCGGTTGTGTTTTGACTAACACAACCCCACATATTGCGACAGCATCTGTGTTTGTGTTTTCTGGATATTATCTATGGACTTTATTGTTTTGAATGTTTTTTATAATGCAGCATGTGATTTTCTGCTGGGAAACACTAATTGGTTTCACATGGAGACACCAGCTCTACACATTCATATATTGTATGGAGAAAGCTAGAGGAACTGTGGCAAACAAACATGATATTTCTGTTTGTATTGGTGACATTATATGCACTTGTCTAACGAAAATGAAGGACCCCAAATCTGGGAATCCAGCGCACTCTGTTGGTTGCCCAATGACTCAAAACTCCAACCCAGTAGATGCAAAAGCAAGAGTGTATTTATTAATACGTTTGCGTAAATGTGCTCCGCAGCACCTCAGCAGTCTAGAGAGCAAGAGAGCCCTGAGCAGGGGCAACAGCAGTTTTTAAAGACAATAGCCACCTGATTAACATATGTATGTGGGGCATTTGGTGATTGGCTATTTTGAAGGGCAAACTCTTGTTGCGATTTTAGTGAGGGAAGGGGTAAATTTATACAATGGTCACAGAACCTTATTGCAACTCTTTTCCAGACTCCTGCAAGTGTTATCGCGTGAGACAGTTACACAGAGCAGTTTCACAAGGCAGTTTCCCAAAGTTATTCTGCAGGCAGGTGGAGACACAGTTATCTTAAGGAATGGCTACTGTCATCAGCCAAACTTTTTAACCCTTGCTAAAATTATTTTAATATTTACTTTTAGCAAGCGTCTTACATTCCCACATCTTCTTTTTGTACTGATTTTAATCTTAAAATTTTAAGGGGTTTTTCTTAGTTTAGCCATAGAGTCCCTGATGATCCCTGAATGATCAGTGTAGAAGTAGCACTTTTTTTAGAGCAGCACATAAACCTTTTATAAAAAAAAAAAAACAATAAAAACAATAAGACCATCCTCCTTCTGTTCTGCAACACTACTTTTGAACGTGATGTTAAAGACTGTTCTAGCTTACCGATGGTCTGCTCTAGGTCTTCTACTGCCCTATGGAGGGCCTGATATTTCTGGCATTGAATATTATTTTTTTTTGCACGGGCGGCGGTGCTCTTTCCACACCTGCCGCAACCCCCTTTTTATTTAATTGAGAATGGCCTCTGTCTTAGGTTGCCCTCAGTCATTCCTGTCCTTACCCGTCATCGGTAACTCTGGCAGCTTGGCCTAGAGCCCTGTCTTAGGTTGCTACAGGATGCTGAGTGTCTTACCCATCTTTGAGTACCATTCCAGCCTGACATTAGGTGAGAGATGAAACATACAGCCAAATATCAATTATTTTTGATTACAAAGGAGGTTTGGTAGCGAACTTGAACCACTTCTTCAGCTATATTGGACAGTCCAGTAGCAGTAAGATTGTTTTGGTCACTAAACATGCAAGCCTTCGCAGTCCACGATTATTTCCAAAGGCCAGTCCAGGAACACTTACTACTGATACAGCCATGGCAAGGGCAATGTCCTCTCCTATTAGGATGACGTTGCCATTACAGTCTTCAGGTGAAGCATGCCGCCGACGCGCTCTATCCGCCGCTGTAAATACAGATGTCAGCATCGGGGCCACATGGCCCAGGGAGCAATTGCAGAAGTTATCAGAGGCTAATGATGTAAAGGCATATTGGCTGCATAGAAAAACCCATCCCTTAGGAGCCCGCGTCCCATTCCAGTACCAGATCAGGTCCATTCCATTGATTGGTGATAGGATCCCTCCATTTCACCATTGCTCTTTTCGCAGCTATTTGTAAACAGTTAGAATTTAACAGAGACATCAAGACTTGAACATAATAGATTACTTTAACTCATTGCTTTAACAGAGGATCAGATTTTGATTTTATGTCAAAGAAAATAGACTAATAGTTTTATAACTGAAAATGTCTTCTTTCCATAACATTTTGTAACTTTCTCACACCTTCTGTAACTTACTTGAACCTTTTGTAACTTACTCAAACCTGTAATCCACAGTCATTTTCCAGGTTTTACCTGATTTCTTAACATGCCAAATTAGATAATTTTTTTATTACCACCTAGCGGTTTGACTCCAAAGGGCAGCATTTTTTAATTTATATTTATTTTGTACCCCCTTTTTTTAAATTGCTTACACATGCATCAGTATGCAGATAACAAAATCCATCCTCACCTCCCCAAAGCCTATAGTTTATTTCCCTTTTTTACTGGCACTGATTGCAAACCTCAATAACTTGTGGAAGCTGTGCACTCCGTAACTTGTCATTTTAACTTTTACTCAATCCTGAGCAGAGAGCCCATTTTTTTTGCCAAAGAGGCCAACTGAGGGTCTTTCCAGCCAGGAGCATCACAGGTTACACATACAACTTCAGTTTTCTTTTTAAAGAAAGGCATTGCTTTGTATACTTGCAGATCCTGTCGACTATGCCAATTTGTGACAGCAAATCATTTTTCTGCTGTCTTCTGTGCACAGACTTAGTTACTTTTAGTTCAATCTGCAAGAAATACGCTGCAAGCCTTGTAGTGCACACTAAAATTATTTAGAGGAAAGACAGTAAAGGAGCATAGATTAACAGAATGTTGCAATAAACATGGCTCCATTGCTATAATGATATTATAGCAAGAGGGTCCACTGATCCCTGTAGGGAGGGCCTGAGGCTTGCCCTGCTTCCAGTTTTCCCGAACTCTGTTTTTTAGTGAATTACCTATTTTATCAGTTGTGGGGTGACATTAATTGGCCCAATGCCTTTCCTTTAGCAGCGGGGGAAAATCCCAGGAGGAGCCTTATTTTGATTTTTGACTTGGACAATTTTTGTACATGTCCCTGCAGAGCGGCAGGTCCTGAATGGCCTGTTTTTAAGTGAATCCATTTTGTTAATCCCTTGTCAAAGGGACTGTTACAGAACACCTCAGCCACAGTAGCCAATCGATCCATGTTTACATTGTACTTATGGTTAGCAGAATTTATAGTACTGTGGGCATCAATAGGCAATCTTCACAAAGCACCAGAAAAGGATCCATACTGAGAATCAGACATTATCAGTAATCATTACAGGCATGTTTAATATTTAGCTTGACTGTGTGTTCCCCTGGGATGAAACAGCAGCAGCAGAGGCTTGCTCTGGCTCCCTCTTAAAGCCCCCAAGGACACGGGTGGCTCATTGCTAAGATTTTAGGCAAGTAGTGCGTCCCGTCTTGGATCTTGGCCAGAGAGCCGAGACACAAAGCATGCCCACCTGTTTATCAGAAACATTCCTTTATCCTCCTCCCCGGGAACTGGCCAGGCTCCCAAGGAGCAGGAGAAGGTCATCCAGCAGCAAAGTTACTTGTCTACCAGAGCTGAACCTAGATACAAGCCTCTCCATCCCAAAAATCTGTCCTTACATTTGGCCCTAGGGTTGCATTGAGAGGTAGACATAATTAACACATTATAAGAATGCAATACAAATTTTTTATACAAGTATACATTTAGCAAACTCAATAATATTTAAGGCATTTTAAGGATAAATTGAAACATATCTGAGGGGGAATTAGCTTCTTGGGCACCCATGTCAAGGACATAAAAAAACAGTACCATTTCAATACAACAACCCAAGCTGCTGCAGACAGCCTAAGAACTGGCTAGCCAATCCCATGGCATGGAGATCTGACGCATTGTTACTTCGTAAACAGACATGTTGAGGCGCACACAGACCAATTAACAAATGCGCTAACATTTTGCATTACTCTGAAATTAGTGATTCTGGTTTCATTAAATATTTGTAACATCTCTTTTTGATAAGACAACAAATTTTTTAGCGGATGGAACACGGTGGGTAACCATTTAGCCATAATGATAGTAGCCTCTTACTATCTGTAATTGTTACATTCTTGTAGGTTTGTGCAATCTTAACTATTTGCAGCATATTTTGATTTACAATTTTTTGTAAAGCAAACCAAGCATAATCTGTTCAAGCATTCCTATTAATAATAGGGTAGAGTTAACACATAATACAAAAATAGAATGGGTAGTCCGGACATTTTACATAGTAATATTAATTTTACAACAGGTAACATTTACTTTAATTAAAATATTTAAATACAGGGTGAGAGCTGTCCAGTGTACAAGGATTTATATTTTTTTACTCCCAGTGTTTCTTATTTACAACACCCTCTTCAGCAAACCAAGGACAAAACTTTTTTTAACAGTGCTGATAAATTGCTCTACGGTTTGTTTCTTTAACCCTATCCTCTACATCTGCAATAAAGTTTTTCCAGCCTTTGTTATGGCTTGTTTTGTTTCTTTAAATGCACATTTAAATCTTTTTTGAGTACATTTTAATGTTGTTCATCCACGACTCCTTCTGCAAACCAAGGACTGACTATTCCTATGGCATCAATGAACTGTTCTATGGCTCACCTTTTTTAACCCTATTTCCTGCATCTGTAATGGAGTCTTTATAGCCTTTATTAGGGGAGGGTCTTGGGTCAGGTCTTCCCACACGGTGATATAGGGAACCTGGTCAGGGTGTCCATGGGGTCCTGGTTGAAAGACTCGTATCTTGACCTGTGAGATAATATCAGCATTAAAGGTCCTGTCCCTAGGCCAGGCCAGCCAACCTCAAAGGTCAACCATTCCGAGGAACAGAAAGTCACCCACTTTTTACTTTTGACGTCGATCGACTGATTGTGCGCGCAGTTTTGAACTTCTTTTCAGTGGCCTAAAGTAAGGCTTAAAGGGGTGGTTAGTTGTTGCCCCATGGGTACAGAGAGAGTAAAACAACTGAGGAGGGGAACAAGAAAACAGACGCACACAACACACAAGACGAGCCGCGGCACCAAATCGGTAGCAAACTGAAAGTTCAAATGGGAGTGGCCAGATGGCCAGACTCTCCCTGGAAAGGAGAGAGGCACTTTCTCTCTTGTTTCCCCCAAACCACCGCTGGAGCATCCACCAGGGTGGGACCAGTCTCAGGGCACATCTGCCTCCCCCACTGGTCCGATACAAATTCAAGTCCCGTACGGGCACCAAGTGCAGACTTAAACACTGACCAGACGACAAGAAGGATGAAACCAATAAAACAAGTAGCTTACCTCCAACTGGTCATAGAATTGGGTCTGGGGGCATCCAAATCCTGGACGAGCCCCCAGTGAAGGACCCCAAATCTGGGAATCCAATGCGCTCGGGTGGTCGCCCAAAGACCCAAAACTCCAGCCCAGTAGATGCAAAAGCAAGAGGATATTTATTAATACGTTTGCACAAACGGGCTCCCCAGCACCTCAGGCAGTCGAGAGAGCAAGAGAGCCCTGAGCAGGGGTTACAGCACTTTTTAAAGACAATAGCCACCTGATTGACATATGTATGCGGGGCGTTTGGTGATTGGCTATTTTGAAGGGCAAACTCTTGTTGCGATTTTAGTGAAGGAAGGGGTAAGTTTATACAATGGTCACAGAACCTGATTGCAACTCTTTTCTGAACTCCTGTAAGTGTTATCTCATGAGACAGTTACACAGAGCAGTTTCAAAAGGCACTTTCCCAAGGTTATTCTGTAGGCAGGTGGAGACACAGTTATCTTAAGGAATAGCTGTTGTCAGCAGCCAAACATTTTAACACTTGTTAAAATTAATTTAATATTTACTTTTAGCAAGGGTCTTAAAAAAGACTTTGCTTTTCTCCAAAACCATTTTTACTGTGATTTTCTCAGTCCATTGCATACGAATTCCACACCAGTTAGTCCGGATATGACTGGATGAAACTGGAAATATCTGGGTGAATTTTGGATAACTCAATCCAAATTAATGCTACAGCCTCTGTGTTAGTGTATCCCTGATATCATCCACGGACTTTATTTTTTTCAATGTTTTTTTTTCAGGGAACATTTAATTTAGTACCATTGAAACACTAATTGGTTCTGCATGGAGACACAAGATCTACACATTCGTATTTTCTACGGAGAAAGCTAGAGGAACTGCGGCAAACAAACATGATATTTCAGTTTGTCTAGATGACATTTATGCACTTGCCTAACGAAAAGACTTTGCTTTTCTCCAAAACCATTTTTACTGTGATATTCTCGGTCCATTGCATACAAATTCCACACCACATTGTCCGGATATGACTGGATGAATCCAGAAATATTCGGTGGGTTTTGCTAACTCAATCCGAAATATTGTTAAAGCCTCTGTGTTTGTGTTTTCTGGATACTTTCGATGGACTTATTGTTTTGAATGTTTTTATCAGGGAATATTTAACTTTGTATCGTTGAAACACTAATTGGTTCATCATGGGAACACCAGCTCTAAACATTCGTATTTTCTTGGTAGAAAGCTATAGGAACTGCAGCAAACAAGCATGACATTTCTGTTTGTATAGATGATATTTATGCACTTGCCTAAAGAAAAGACTTGTCATTTCTCCAAAACCATTTTTACTGTGATTTTCTCGGTCCATTGCATACGAATTCCACATCACTTTTTCCAGATATGACTGGCTGAAACTGGAAATATCCGGTTTTGTTTTGGCTAACTCAATCCCAGATATTGCTACAGCCTCTGTGTTTGTGTATTCCTAATATTATCCAGGGACTTTATTGTTTTGCATGCTTTTTTTTAAGGAACATTTAATTTTGTGCTTGGAAACACTAATTGTTTCCACATGGAGACACCAGCTCTACACATTCGTATTTGCTATAGAGAAAGCTGGAGGAACTACAACAAACAAACATGATATTTCTCTTTGTATTGATGACATTTTATCTACTTGCCTAATGAAAAGACTTTGCTTTTCTCCAAAACCATTTGTACTGATATTCTCGGTCCATTGCATACGCATTCCACACCACTTTGTACGGATATGACTGGATGCAACCAGAAATATTCGGTAGTGTTATGGCTAACTCAATCCGAAATATTGTGAAAGCCTCTGTGTTTCTGTATTCCTGATATTATCGAGGGACTTATTGTATTGAATGTTTTTATCAGGGAACATTTAATTTTGTACCGTTGAAACACTAATTGGTTCATCATGGGAACACCAGCTCTACACATTCGTATTTTCTAGGGAGAAAGCTAGAGGAACTGCGGCAAAAAACATGATATTTCTGTTAGTATAGATGACATTTTATGCACTTGCCTAATGAAAAGACTTTGCTTTTCTCCAAAACCATTGTACTGTGATTTTCTCAATCCATTGCATAAGAATTCCACATCACTTTGTCCAGATATGTCTGGATGAAACCAGAAATATCTTGTTGTGTTTTTACTAACTCAATCCCAGATATTGCTACAGACTCTGTGTTTGTGTATTCCTGATATTATCCAGGGACTTTATTGTTTTGAATGTTTTTTATCAGGGAACATTTAATTTTGTACCATTGAAACATTAATTGGTTCATCGGGGAACACCAGCTCTACACATTCGTATTTTCTACGGAGAAAGCTAGAGGAACTGCGACAAACAAACATGATATTTCTGATTGTATCGATGATAGTTTATGCACTTGCCTAATGAAAAGACTTCGCTTTTCTCCAAAACCATTTGTACTGTGATTTTCTCGGTCCATTGCATACGAATTCCACACCACTTTGTCTGGATATGACTGGATGAAACCGTAAATATCTGGTTTTGTTTTGGCTAACTCAATCCCAGATATTGCTACAGTCTCTGTGTTTGTGTATTCCTGATATTATCCACAGACTTTATTTTCTTGAATGTTTTTTTATCAGGGAACATTTAATTTTGTGCTGCGAAACACTAATTGGTTCCACATGGAGACACCAGCCTTACATATTCATATTTTCTAGGCAGAAAGCTAGAGGAACTGCGGCAAACAAACAAGATATTTCTGTTTGTCTCGATGACATTTATGCACTTGCCTAACGAAAAGACTTTGCTTTTCTCCAAAACCATTTTTACTGTGATTTTCTCGGTCCATTGCATACAAATCCACACCACATTGTCCGGATATGACTGGATGAATCCAGAAATATCCGGTGGGTTTGGCGAACTCAATCCAAAATATTGTTAAAGCCTCTGTGTTTGTGTTTTCTGGATACTTTCGATGGACTTATTGTTTTGAATGTTTTTATCAGGGAACATTTAACTTTGTATCGTTGAAACGCTAATTGGTTCATCATGGGAACACCAGCTCTAAACATTCGTATTTTCTTGGTAGAAAGCTATAGGAACTGCGGCAAACAAGCATGACATTTCTGTTTGTATAGATGATATTTATGCACTTGCCTAAAGAAAAGACTTGTCATTTCTCCAAAACCATTTTTACTGTGATTTTCTCGGTCCATTGCATACGAAATCCACATCACTTTATCCAGATATGACTGGCTGAAACTGGAAATATCCGGTTTTGTTTTGGCTAACTCAATCCCAGATATTGCTATAGCCTCTGTGTTTGTGTACTCCTAATATTATCCAAGGACTTTATTGTTTTGGATGTTTTTCATCAGGGAACATTTAATTTTGTGCTTGGAAACACTAATTGTTTCCACATGGAGACACCAGCTCTACACATTCGTATTTGCTATAGAGAAAGCTGGAGGAACTACAACAAACAAACATGATATTTCTCTTTGTATTGATGACATTTTATCTACTTGCCTAATGGAAAGACTTTGCTTTTCTCCAAAACCATTTGTACTGTGATATTCTCGGCCCATTGCATACGCATTCCACACCACTTTGTCCGGATATGACTGGATGTAACCAGAAATATTTGGTTGTGTTATGGCTAACTCAATCCGAAATATTGTGAAATCTTCTGTGTTTGTTTATTCCTGATATTATCGAGGGACTTATTGTTGTTGGACCTCTCAGTTGTAGAGATGCCCACTTGCTCGAGAGGACGCCCAAAAATCCAGACTCCAGACCAGTTGATGCAAAAAGCATGAGGTATTTATTGTACGTTTGCGCAAACGGGCCCCCACCTAAGGCGGTGAGGAGCCCTGAGCGGCAGTTTCACACAGGTTATATAGTCAACAAATTAGCATATGGGATTGGCCGGTTCGGAGGGACAATTAGCATACCGGAGAATGCTGAGGAGAGTGCTGAGGGAACCAGCTGAGGAGAATGCTGAGGAGAGTGCTGAGGGAACCAGCTGAGGAGAATGCTGAGGAGAGTGCTGAGGGAACCAGCTGAGGAGAATGCTGAGGAGAGTACTGAGACTCTCCGAAGGGGGAGTGGCAGCTCTGCTCTGGGCATGCCTAGAGGTTCTCTAAAGGGGATAGACTTTTCCTTCCCAGAGAACGTGCCCGCTGGACCCTGGGGAACATCTAACCTCTTAAGAAGCCCCTGATATCTGCCCAGGCCTAGTTTCTTGTCCCTCTCCCCCATAAGGGTCCTTCATTGTATTGAATATTTTCATCAGGGAACATTTAATTTTGCGCTTGGAAACACTAATTGGTTCCACATGGAGACACCAGCTCTACACATTCGTATTTTCTAGGGAGAAAGCTAGAGGAACTGCGGCAAACAAACATGATATTTCTGTTAGTATAGATGACATTTTATGCACTTGCCTAATGAAAAGACTTTGCTTTTCTCCAAAACCATTTTGACTGTGATTATCTCGGTCCATTGCATACGAATTCCACACCACTTTCTCCGGATATGACTGGATGAAACCAGAAATATCTGGGTGTGTTTTGGATAATTCAATCCGAAATATTGCTACAGCCTCTGTGTTTGTGTACTCCTGATATTATCCACAGACTTTATTGTTTTGAATGTTTTTTATCAGCGAACATTTAATTTTGTGCTTGGAAACACTAATTGGTTCCACATGTACACACCAGCTCTATACATTCATATTTTCTACGGAGAAAGCTAGAGGAACTGCGGCAAACAAACATGATATTTCTCTTTGTATAGATGACATTTTATGCACTTTCCTAACGAAAAGACTTTGCTTTTCTCCAAAACCATTTTCACAGTGATTTTCTTGGTCCATTGCATACGAATTCCACACCACTTTGTCCAGATATGACTGGATGAAACCAGAAATATCCGATTGTGTTTGGCTAACTCTATCCGAAATATTGTTAAAGCCTTGAGTTTGTATTTTCTGGATATTTTCGATGGACTTATTGTTTTGAATGTTTTTATCAGTGAACATTTAATTTTGTACCGTTGAAACACTAATAGGTTCATCATGGGAACACCAGCTCTAAACATTCGTATTTTCTAGGTAGAAAGCTATAGGAACTGCGGCAAACAAACCTGATATTTCTGTTTGTATAGATGACCTTTTATGCACTTGCCTAACGAACAGTCTTTGCTTTTCTCCAAAACCATTTTTACTGTGATTTTCTTGGTCCATTGCATAAGAATTCCACATCACTTTGTCCAGATATGTCTGGATGAAACCGGAAATATCTTGTTGTGTTTTTGCTAACTCAATCCCAGATATCGCTACAGACTCTGTGTTTGTGTATTCCTGATATTATCCAGGGACTTTATTGTTTTGAATGTTTTTTATCAGGGAACATTTTATTTTGAGCTTTGAAACACTAATTTGGTCATCGGGGAACAGCAGCTCTACACATTCGTATTTTCTACGGAGATAGCTAAAGGAACTGCGACAAACAAACATGATATTTCTGATTGTATCGATGATAGTTTATGCACTTGCCTAACGAAAAGACTTTACTTTTCTCCAAAACCATGTGTACTGTGATTTTCTCTATCCATTGCATAAGAATTCCACACCACTTTGTCCAGATATGACTGGATGAAACCCGAAATATCCGGTTTTGTTTTGGCTAACTCAATCCCAGATATTGCTACAGCCTCTGTGTTTGTGTTTTCTGGATATTATCCACGGACTTTATTATTTTGAATGTTTTTTAACGGGGAACATTTTATTTTGAGCTTGGATAGAGTAATTGGTTCCACATGGAGACACCAGCCTTACATATTCATATTTTCTAGGTAGAAAGCTAGAGGAACTGCGGCAAACAAGCATGATATTTCTGTTTGTATAGATGACATTTTATGCAGTTGCCTAATGAAAAGACTTTGCTTTTCTCCAAAACCATTTGTATGTGATTTTCTCGATCCATTGCATACGAATTCCACGGACTTTGTCCGAATATGACTGGATGAAACCAGAAATATCCGGTTGTGTTTTGGCTAACTCAATCCCAGATTTTGCTACAGCCTCTGTGTTTGTGTATTCTGGATGTTATCGATGGACTTTATGGTTTTGAATTTTTTATCAGGGAACATTTTATTTTGAGCGTGGAAACACTAAATGGTTCATCATGGGGACACCAGCTCTACATATTCGTATTTCTTTTTTTTTTAACTTTTATTTAATGAATATAAATTTCCAAAATACAGTGAACGAGTTAAGCAGGTTGGGTTTAAAATGGAGCAGGTTAGGTTTAAAATGGAGTTGCTTGAGCTAACTGCATATTGTTCTGCTTCTGTGCAAATTGGCTGGGCTTGCAACAATGCTTTCATAAGTTAGCTGAACTTTAGCTGAACTTGCAGTACGTAATCGTTTTTGTAACCATTTTAGGAACTATAAAGGCAGAAGTTAACAAAAAAATTGTACCCCACCTATGTCCTGTTACAACACCACAAGTCACATTGACCCCTGTCCCTGCTTGCACAAGCTAAAAATGAAAACCACAAGGCACGTATAGCATGTAACTTCTTCCCTTTTTACCCTGGAAACCCCCTTTTACCCTGTAATCCCTTAGGTTACCAAATGAAATTATAATACTGTGGAAATATGCTAATGTTGTGGTTTTAATCCTTAAATACTCTGTAAAATTGATGTTCGGGGCCGCTCTCTCTGCACGCCACCAGAGTGTGCTGTGAGACGGCCCATTTGCAAATGCAATAAAACTTCCCTCTTGCTCTTGCAACGATTGGAGTGGAGTCTGTGTTTCTGGGGGACCGGATTGTAGGACACCTGCTTAAGGGGTCTTACAACAGCTCATGGGTTACAATGGCTTCCCCCTCCCAAAACTTCCCTCCCACCCACAACCCTCCCCTTTCCTGCTCCCTCTCCCCTTCCAATCACATCATGATTCATTTTCAATTCTCTTTATATACAAAAGATCAGTTTAGTATAAATTAGGCATTGATTTCAACAGTTTGCCCCCATATAGCAACACAAAGTGAAAAAAAAATACTGTTGGAGTACTAGTTATAGCATTAAATAAGAGTGTACAGCACATTAAAGGCAGAGATCCTACATATTATTTTTTTAAAAAATTAATTAATTTTCTATGCCATTTCCAATTTAACACTTGCCTAACGAAAAGACTTTGCTTTTCTCCAAAACCATTTTTTATTGTGATTTTCTCAGTCCATTGCATATGAATTCCACACCAGTTAGTCCGGATATGACTGGATGAAACCAGAAAAATCCAGTTGTGTTTTGGCTAACTCAATCCGAAATATTGTGAAAACCTCTGTGTTTGTGTTTTCTCGATATTATCGAAGGACTTTATTGTTTGGAATATTTTTATCAGGGAACATTTTATTTTGAGCGTGGAAACACTAAATGGTTCATCATGGGGACACCAGCTCTACACATTCGTATTTTCTGGGGAGAAAGCTAGAGGAACTGTGGCAAACAAACGTGATATTTCTGTTTGTATAGATGACATTTTATGCACTTGCCTAACAAAAAGACTTTGCATTTCTCCAAAACCATTTGTACTGCGATTTTCTCGGTCCATTGCATACGAATTCCACACCAGTTTGTCCGGATATGACTGGATGAAACCAGAAATATCCGGTTTTTTTTGGTGAACCTAATCCCAGATATTGCTACAGCCTCTGTGTTTGTGTTTTCTGGGTATTATCAATGGACTTTATTGTATTGAATGTTTTTTGTCAGGGAACATTTTATTTTGAGCTTGGATAGAGTAATTGGTTCCACATGGAGACACCAGCTCTACATATTCGTATTTTCTAGGGAGAAAGCTAGAGGAACTGCGGCAAACAAACATGATATTTCTGTTTGTATCGATGACATTTTATGCACTTTTCTAATGAAAAGACTTTGCTTTTCTCCAAAACCATTTGTACTGTGATTTTCTCCGTCCATTGCATACGAATTCCGCACCAGTTTCTCTGGATATGACTGGAGGAAACTGGAAATATCAGGTTTTGTTTTGGCTAACTCAATCCCAGATATTACTCAAGGCTCTGTGTTTGTGTATTCCTGATATTATCCACGGACTTTATTGTTTTGAATGTTTTTATCAGGGAACAGTTCATTTTGTGCTTGGAATCACTAATTGTTTCCACAAGGAGACACCAGCTCTACACATACGTATTTTCTAGGGAGAAAGCTAGAGGAACTGCAGCAAACAAACATGATATTTCTGTTTGTATAGATGACATTTTATGCACTTGCCTAACAAAAGACCTTGCTTTTCTCCAAAACCATTTGTACTGTGATTTTCTCAGTCCATTGAATATGAATTCCATACCAGTTTGTCAGGATATGACTGGATGAAACAGGAAATATCCAATTTTGTATTGGCTAACTCAATCCCATATATTCCTCAGCCTCTGATTTTGTGTTTTCCGGATATTATCGACGGAGTTTAAGTTTTTGAATATTTTTTATCAGGGAACATTTAATTTTGTGCTGGGAAGAACTAATTGGTTCCACATGGAGACACCAGCTCTACACATTCATATTTTCCAAGGACAAAGCTGGAGGAACTGTGGTAAACAAACTTGATATATCTGTTTGTACAGCTGACATTTTATGCACTTGACTAACGAAAGACTTTGCTTTTCTCCAAAAGCATTTACTGTGATTTTCTCAGTATAATGCATATGAATTCCACAACATTTTGTCCGGTGATGACTGGATTATACCGGAAATATCCAGTTGTGTTTTGGATAACTCAATGCGAAATATTGTGAAAGCCTCTGTGTTTGTGTTTTCTGGATATTATCGATGGATTTATTGTTTTGAATGTTTTTATCAGGGAACATTTAATTTTGCACTTTTGAAACACTAATTGCTTCATCCTGGGGACACCAGCTCTACACATTCCTATTTTTTGGGGAGAAAGCTAGAGGAACTCCGACAAACAAACATGATATTTCTGTTTGTATAGATGACATTTTATGCACTTGCCTTACGAAAAGACTTTGCTTTTCTCCAAAACCATTATTACTGTGATTTTCTCGGTCCATTGAATAAGAATTCAACACCAGTTTGTCCGGATATGACTGGATGAAACCGGAAATATTTGGTTTTCTTTTGGCTAACTCAATCCCAGATATTGCTAAAGCCTCCGTATTTGTGTTTTCTGTATATTATCAATGGATTTTATTGTTTTGAATGTTTTTTTTTTATCAGGGAACATTTAATTTTGTGCTTGTAATCACTAATTGTTTCCACAAGGAGACACCAGCTCTACACTTTCATATTTTCTAGGGAGAAAACTAGAGGAAATGCGGCAAACAAACAGGATATTTCTGTTTGTATAGATGACATTTTATGAACTTGCCTAATGAAAAGACTTTGCTTTTCTCCAAAACCATTTGTACTGTGATTTTCTGGGTCCATTGCATACGAATTCCACAAGAGTTTCTCTGCATATGACTGGATGAAACCGGAAATATCCGGTTGTGTTTTGGCTAACTCAATCCCAGATATTGCTCCAGCCTCTGTGTTTGTATATTTCTTCTATTATCCACGGACTTTATTGTTTTGAATGTTTTTTATCAGGGAACATTTCATTTTGTACCGTAGAAACACTAATTGGTTCATCATGGGAACACCAGCTCTACACATTCGTATTTTCTAGGGAGAAAGCTAGAGGAACTGCGGCAAACAAACATGATATTTCTGTTAGTATAGATGACATTTTATGCACTTGCCTAATGAAAAGAATTTGCTTTTCTCCAAAACCATTTTGACTGTGATTATCTCGGTCCATTGCATATGAATTCCACACCACTTTCTCTGGATATGACTGGATGAAACCAGAAATATCTGGGTGTGTTTTGGATAATTCAATCTGAAATATTGCTACAGCCTCTGTGTTTGTGTACTCCTGATATTATCCACAGACTTTATTGTTTTGAATGTTTTTTATCAGCGAACATTTAATTTTGTGCTTGGAAACACTAATTGGTTCCACATGTACACACCAGCTCTATACATTCATATTTTCTATGGAGAAAGCTAGAGGAACTGCGGCAAAAAAACATGATATTTCTCTTTGTATAGATGACATTTTATGCACTTTCCTAACGAAAAGACTTTGCTTTTCTCCAAAACCATTTTCACAGTGATTTTCTTGGTCCATTGCATACGAATTCCACACCACTTTGTCCGGATATGACTGGATGAAACCAGAAATATCCGGTTGTGTTTGGCTAACTCTATCCGAAATATTGTTAAAGCCTTGAGTTTGTATTTTCTGGATATTTTCGATGGACTTATTGTTTTGAATGTTTTTATCAGTGAACATTTAATTTTGTACCGTTGAAACACTAATAGGTTCATCATGGGAACACCAGCTCTAAACATTCGTATTTTCTAGGTAGAAAGCTATAGGAACTGCGGCAAACAAACCTGATATTTCTGTTTGTATAGATGACCTTTTATGCACTTGCCTAACGAACAGTCTTTGCTTTTCTCCAAAACCATTTTTACTGTGATTTTCTTGGTCCATTGCATAAGAATTCCACATCACTTTGTCCAGATATGTCTGGATGAAACCGGAAATATCTTGTTGTGTTTTTGCTAACTCAATCCCAGATATCGCTACAGACTCTGTGTTTGTGTATTCCTGATATTATCCAGGGACTTTATTGTTTTGAATGTTTTTTATCAGGGAACATTTTATTTTGAGCTTTGAAACACTAATTTGGTCATCGGGGAACAGCAGCTCTACACATTCGTATTTTCTACGGAGATAGCTAAAGGAACTGCGACAAACAAACATGATATTTCTGATTGTATCGATGATAGTTTATGCACTTGCCTAACGAAAAGACTTTACTTTTCTCCAAAACCATGTGTACTGTGATTTTCTCTATCCATTGCATAAGAATTCCACACCACTTTGTCCAGATATGACTGGATGAAACCCGAAATATCCGGTTTTGTTTTGGCTAACTCAATCCCAGATATTGCTACAGCCTCTGTGTTTGTGTTTTCTGGATATTATCCACGGACTTTATTATTTTGAATGTTTTTTAACGGGGAACATTTTATTTTGAGCTTGGATAGAGTAATTGGTTCCACATGGAGACACCAGCCTTACATATTCATATTTTCTAGGTAGAAAGCTAGAGGAACTGCTCAAACAAACGTGATATTTCTGTTTGTATAGATGACATTTTATGCACTTGCCTAACGTAAAGACTTTGCCTTTCTCCAAAACCATTTGTACTCTGATTTTCTCATTGCATTGCATACGAATTCCAAACCAGTTAGTCTGGATATGACTGGATGAAACCAGAAAAATCCAGTTGTGTTTTGGCTAACTCAATCCGAAATATTGTGAAAACCTCTGTGTTTGTGTTTTCTCGATATTATCGAAGGACTTTATTGTTTGGAATATTTTTATCAGGGAACATTTTATTTTGAGCGTGGAAACACTAAATGGTTCATCATGGGGACACCAGCTCTACACATTCGTATTTTCTGGGGAGAAAGCTAGAGGAACTGTGGCAAACAAACGTGATATTTCTGTTTGTATAGATGACATTTTATGCACTTGCCTAACAAAAAGACTTTGCATTTCTCCAAAACCATTTGTACTGTGATTTTCTCGGTCCATTGCATAAGAATTCCACACCAGTTTGTCCGGATATGACTGGATGAAACCAGAAATATCCGGTTTTTTTTGCTGAACCTAATCCCAGATATTGCTACAGCCTCTGTGTTTGTGTTTTCTGGGTATTATCAATGGACTTTATTGTATTGAATGTTTTTTATCGGGGAACATTTTATTTTGAGCTTGGATAAGGTAATTGATTCCACATGGATACACCATCTCTACATATTCATATTTTCTAGGTAGAAAGCTAGAGGAACTGCGGCAATCAAACATGATATTTCTGTTTGTATCGATGACATTTTATGCACTTTTCTAATGAAAAGACTTTGCTTGTCTCCAAAACCATTTGTACTGTGATTTTCTCCGTCCATTGCATACGAATTCCGCACCAGTTTGTCTGGATATGACTGGATGAAACTGGAAATATCAGGTTTTGTTTTGGCTAACTCAATCCCAGATATTACTCAAGGCTCTGTGTTTGTGTATTCCTGATATTATCCACGGACTTTATTGTTTTGAATGTTTTTATCAGGGAACAGTTCATTTTGTGCTTGGAATCACTAATTGTTTCCACTAGGAGACACCAGCTCTACACATACGTATTTTCTAGGGAGAAAGGTAGAGGAACTGCGGCAAACAAACAGGATATTTCTGTTTGTATAGATGACATTTTATGAACTTGCCTAATGAAAAGACTTTGCTTTTCTCCAAAACCATTTGTACTGTGATTTTCTGGGTCCATTGCATACGAATTCCACAAGAGTTTCTCTGCATATGACTGGATGAAACCGGAAATATCCGGTTGTGTTTTGGCTAACTCAATCCCAGATATTGCTCCAGCCTCTGTGTTTGTATATTTCTTATATTATCCACGGACTTTATTGTTTTGAATGTTTTTTATCAGGGAACATTTCATTTTGTACCGTAGAAACACTAATTGGTTCATCATGGGAACACCAGCTCTACACATTCGTATTTTCTAGGGAGAAAGCTAGAGGAACTGCGGCAAACCAACATGATATTTCTGTTTGTATAGATGACATTTTAAGCACTTGCCTAACGAAAAGACCTTGATTTTATCCAAAACCATTTTTACTGTGATTTTCTCCGGCCATTGCATATGAATTCCATATGACATACTCTGGATATGACTGGATGAAACCGGAAATATCTAAGTGTGTTTTGGATAATTCAATCCGAAATATTGTGAAAGCCTCTGTGTTTGTGTTTTCTGGATATTATCAATGGACTTTATTGTTTTGAATGATTTTTTATAGGGAAACATTTTATTTTGAGCTTGGATAGAGTAATAGTTTCCACAGGAGACACCAGCTCTACACAGTCATATTTTATAGGGAGAAAGCTAGAGGAACTGCGGCAAACCAACCTGATATTTCTGTTTGTATAGATGACAATTTATGCACTTGCCTAACAAAAAGACATTGCTTTTCTCCAAAACCATTTGTACTCTAATTTTCTCAGCCCATTGAATATGAATTCCACACCACTTTCTCCGGAGATGACTGGATGAAACCAGAAATATCCGGTTGTGTTTTGGCTAACTCAATCCAAAATATTGTGAAAGCCTCTGTGTTTGTTTATTCTGGATGTTATCGATGGACTTTATAATTTTGAGTTTTGTATCTGGGAACATTTCATTTTGTACTGTTGAAATACGAATTGGTTCATCATGGGGACACCAGCTCTACACATTCCAATTTCTAGGGAGAAAGCTAGATGAACTGCGGTAAACAAACATGATATTTCTGTTTGTATAGATGACATTTTATGCACTTGCCTAAGGAAAAGACTTTGATTTTCTCCAAAACCATGTGTACTGTGATTTTCTCCGTCCATTGCATACGAATTCCACACCAGTTTGGCCGGATATGACTAAATGAAACCGGAAATATTTGGTTTTGTTTTGGCTAACTCAATCCCAGATATTGCTAAAGCCTCCGTATTTGTGTTTTCTGTATATTATCGATGGATTTTATTGTTTTGAATGTTTTTTTATCAGGGAACATTTAATTTTGTGCTTGGAATCACTAACTGTTTCCACAAGGAGACACCAGCTCTACACATTCGTATTTTCTAGGGAGAAAACTAGAGGAACTGCGGCAAACAAACATGATATTTCTGTTTGTATAGATGACATTTTAAGCACTTGGCTAATGAAAAGAGTTTGTTTTTCTCCAAAACCATTTGTACTGTGATTTTCTGGGTCCAATGCATACGAATTCCACAAGAGTTTCTCCGCATATGACTGGAAGAAACCAGAAATATCCGGATTTGTTTTGGCTAACTCAATCCCAGATATTGCTCCAGCCTCTGTGTTTGTATATTTCTTATATTATCCACGGACTTTATTGTTTTGAATGTTTTTTATCAGGGCACATTTCATTTTGTACCGTAGAAACACTAACTGGTTCATCATGGGAACACCAGCTCTACACATTCGTATTTTCTAGGGAGAAAGCTAGAGGAACTGCGGCAAACAAACCTGATATTTTTGTTTGTATAGATGACATTTCATGCACTTGACTAACAAAAAGACTTCGCTTTTTTCCAAAACCATTTTTATTCTGATTTTCTCACCCCGTTGCATAAGAATTCCACACCACTTTGTCCGGATATGACTGCATGAAACCAGAAATATCCGGTTTTATTTTGGCTAACTCAATCCCAGATATTGTGAAAGCTTCTGTGTTTGTGTTTTCTGGATATTATCAATGGAGTTTATTGTTTTGAATGTTTTTTATCGAGAAACATTTTATTTTGAGCATGGATACAGTAATTGGTTCCACATGGAGACACCAGCTTTACGTATTATTTTTTTCTAGGTAGAAAGCTATAGGAACTGCAGCAAACAAACATGATATTTCTGTTTGTATAGGTGACATTTTATGCAGTTCCCTAACGAAAAGACATTGCTTTTCTCCAAAACTATTTTTACTCTGATTTTCTCAGTGCATTACATACGAATTCCACACCAGTTTGTCCGATATGACTGGATGAAACCAGAAATATCCGTTTGTGTTTTGGCTAAAGCAACCCGAAATATTGTGAAAGCCTCTGTTTGTGTTTTCTGGATATTATCCATGGACTTTATGGTTTAGAATTTTTTATCAGGGAACATTTTATTTTGTACTGTTGAAACACTAATTGGTTCATCATGGGGACACCAGCTCTACACATTCGTATTTTCTACGGAGAAAGCTAGAGGAACTGCGACAAACAAACCTGATATTTCTGTTTTTTATAGATGACATTTTATGCACTTGCCTAATGAAAAGACTTTGTTTTTCTGCAAAAACTTTTTTTATTCTGATTTTCTCAACCCATTGCATATGAATCCCACACAAGTTTGACCGGATATGACTGGATGAAACCAGAAATATCCGGTGTGTTTTGACTAATTCAATTCCACATATTGCTACAGCCACTGTGTTTGTGTTTTATGAGTATTATCAACGAACTTTATTGTTTGGAATGTTTTTATCGGGGAACATTGTATTTTGAGCTTGGATACAGTAATTGGTTCTACAGGGAGACACCAGCTCTACGTATTATTATTTTCTAGGTAGAAAGCTAGAGGAAATGCGGCAAACAAACATGATATTTCTGTTTGTATAGATGACATTTTATTCAAATGCCTAACGAAAATTCTTTGCTTTTCTCCAAAACCATTTTTACTCTGATTTTCTCGGTCTATTGCATACGAATTCCACACAACTTTGTCCGAATATGACTGGATGAAACCAGAAATATCCAGTTGTGTTTTGGCTAACTCAATCCGAAATATTGTGAAAGCCTCTGCGTTTGTGTATTCTGGATATTATCAATGGATTTTATTGTTTTGAATGTTTTTTTATCAGGGAACTTTTAATTTTGTACCGTAGAAACACTAACTGGTTCATCATGGGGACACCATCCCTACACATTCGTATTTTCTAGGGAGAAAGCTAGAGGAACTGCGGGAAACAAACTTGATATTTCTGTTTGTATCGATGACATTTTATGCACTTGCCTAACGAAAAGATTTGCTTTTCTCCAAAACCATTTGTACTGTGATTATCTCAGTCCATTGCGTACGAATTCCAAACCACTTTTTCCGGATATGACTGGATGAAAGCAGAAATATCCGGTTCTGCTTTGGCTAACTGAATCCCAAATATGGTGAAAGCCTCTGTGTTTGTGTATTCCTGATATTATCCACGGACTTTTTTTTAAAATATTTTTTATTAGGAAGCATTTAATTTTGTGCTTGGAAACAGTAATTGGTTCCATATGGAGACACCTTCCCTACACATTCGTATTTTGTAGGGAGAAAGCTAGAGGAACTGCAGCAAACAAACATGATATTTCTGTTTTTATAGATGACATTTTATGCACTTGCCTAACAAAAAGACTTTGCTTTTCTCCAAAACCATTTTTACTGTGATTTTCTCGCTCCAGTGCATACAATTTCCGCACCAGTTTGTCCGAATATGACTGGATGAAACCAGAAATATCCGGTTGTGTTTGGCTAACTCAGTCCGAAATATTGTGAAAGCCTCTGTGTTTGTGTTTTCTGGATATTATCCACGGACTTTATTGTTTTGAATGTTTTTATCAGAGAACATTTATTTTGAGCTTGGAAACACTAATTGGTTCATCATGGGGACACCAGCTCTACACATTCCTATTTTCTAGGGAGAAAGCTAGAGGAACTGTGGCAAACAAACATGACATTTCTGTTTGTATAGATGACATTTTATGCACTTGCCTAACGAGAAGACTTTGCTTTTTTCGAAAAGCATTGTGACTGTGATTATCTCGGTCCATTGCATATGAATTCCACACCAGTTTGTCCAGATATGACTGGATGAAACCGGAAATATCTGTTTTTGTTTTGCCTAACTCAATCCCAGATATTGCTACAGCCTCTGTTTTTGTGTTTTCTCGATATTATCGATGGACTTTATTGTTTTGAATATTTTTTATCGGGGAATATTTTATTTTGAGATTGGATACAGTAATTGGTTCCACATGGAGACACCGGCTCTACATATTTGTATTTTCTAGGGAGAAAACTCGAGGATCTGTGGCAAGCAAACATGATATTTCTGTTTGTATAGATGACGTTTTATGCACTACCCTAACAAAAAGACTCTGCTTCTCTGCGAACCATTTTACTGTGAATTTCTCGGTCAATTGCATACGAATTACACACCAGTTTGTCTGGAAATGATGGGATGAAACCGGAAATATAGGGTTTTCTTTTGGCTAACCCAATCCCAGATATTGATACAGCCTCTTTGTTTGTGTATTCCTGATATTATCCTCGGACTTTATTGCTTTGAATTTTTTTTATCAGGGAACATTTAATTTCGTTTTTGGAAACACTAATTGGTTCCACATGGTGACACCAGCTCTACACATTCGTATTTTCTAGGGAGAAATCCAGAGGAACTGCGGCAAATAAACATGATATTGCTGTTTGTATAGATGACATTTTCTGCACTTGCCCAATGAAAAGACCTTGCTTTTCTCCAAAACCATTTTTACTGTGATTTTCTCAGTCCATTGCATACGAATTTCATACCACTTTGTCCGGATATAACTGGATGGAAAAAGAAATATCCGGTTTTGTTTAGGCTAACTCAATCCCATATATGGCTACAGCCTGTGTGTTTGTGTATTCCTTATATTATCCACGGTCTTTATTGTTTTGAATGTTTTTTATCAGGGAACAATTAATTTTGGGTTTGGAAACAATAATTGGTTCCACATGGAGACAGAAGCTCTACACATTAAATTTTCGAGGGAGAAAGCTTGAGGAACTGCGACAAACAAACATGATATTTCTGTTTGTATAGATGACATTTTATGCACTTGCCTAATGAAAAGACTTTGCTTTTCTCCAAAACAATTTGTACTGTGATTTTCTCGGTCCATTGCATAGGAATTCCAAACGACTTTGTCCGGATATTTCTGTATGAAACCAGAAATATTTGGTTGTGTTTTGGCTAACTAAATCCAAAATATTGTGAAAGCCTCTGTGTTTGTGTTTTCCGGATATTATCAATGGACTATATTGTTTTGATTTTTTTTTTTCGGTTGACATTTAATTTTGTGCTTGGAAACACCAATTGGTTCCACATGGAGACACCAGCTCTAAAACATTCGTATTTTCTAGGGAGAAAGCTAGAGGAACTGTTGCAAAGAAACATGATAATTCTGTTTGTATAGATGACATTTTATGCACTTGCCTAACAAAAAGACTTTGCTTTTCTCCAAAACCATTTTTACTGTGATTTTCTCGGTCCATTGCATACTAATTCCACACCAGTTTGTCAGGATATGACTGGGTGAAACCGGATATATCGGGTTTTGTTTTGGCTAACTCAATCCCAGATTTTGCTACAGCCTCTATGTTTGTGTTTTCTGGATATTATTGATGGACTTTATTGTTTTAAATATTTTTATCCGGGAACATTGTATTTTGTACTGTTGAAACACTAATTGGTTCATCATGGAGACACCAGCTCTACCGTATTTTCTAGGGAGTAAGCTAGAGGAACTGTGAAAAACAAACATGATATTTCTGTTTGTATAGATGACAATTTATGCACTTACCTAACGAAAAGACTTTGCTTTCCTCTAAAACCATTTTTACACTGATTTTCTCGGTCCATTGCATACAAGTTGCACAGCAGTTTGACCGGATATGACTGGATGAAACCGGTAATATCCAGTTGTGTTTTGACTAACTCAAACCCAGATATTGCTACAGCCTCTGTGTTTGTGTTTTCTGGATATTATCAATGAACTTTATTGTTTTTTCAAGTTTTTTACCAGGGAACATTTCATTTTGAGCTTGGATAGAGTAATTCGTTCCAAATGGAGACACCCCACTTGCCTAATGAAAAGACTTTGCTTTTCTCCAAAACCATTTTTAATCTGATTATCTCGATCCATTGTATAAGAATTCAAAACCACTTTGTACGGATATGACTGGATGAAACCAGAAATATCCGGTTGTGTTTTGGCTAACTCAATCCGAAATATTGTGAAAGCCTGCTGCAAACAAACATGATATTATGATTGTCTAGATGACTTTTTATGCACTTGCCTAACGAAACCATTTTTACTGTGATTTTCTCGATCCATTTCATACGAATTCCACACCAGTTTGTCCGGATATGACTGCATGAAACCGGAGATATCCATCCGGTTTTGTTTTGTCTAACTCAATCTGAAATATTGTGAAAACCTCTATGTTTGTGTTTCTGGATATTATCGATTGACTTTATGGTTTGAAAGTTTTTATCAGGGAGCATTTCATTTTGTACCGTTGAAACACTAATTGTTTCATCATGGGAACACAAGCTCTACATATTCGTATTTTCTAGGAAGAAAGCTAGAGGAACTGCGGCAAACAAACATGATATTTCTGTTTGTATAGATGACATTTTATGCACTTGCCTAACGAAAAGACTTTGCTTTTCTCCAAAACGATTTGTACTGTGATTTTCTCGGTCCATTGCATACGAATTCCACACCAGTTTGTCCGGATATGACTGGATGAAACCGGAAATATCCGGTTCTGTTTTGGCTAAATCAATCCGAAGTATTGTGAAAGCCTCTGTGTTTGTGTATTCCTGATATTATCCATGGACTTTATTGTTTTGAATGTTTTTTTAGGGAACATTTAATTTTTTGCTTAGAAACACTAATTGGTTCCACATGGAGACACCAGCTCTGCACATTCATATTTGCTAGGGAGAAATCAAGAGGAACTGCAGCAAAGAAACATGATATTTCTGTTTGTCTAGATGACATTTTATGCACTTCCCTAATGAAAAGACTTTGCTTTTCTAAAAAATCATTTTTACTATGAATTTCTCGGTCCATTGCATACAAATTCCACACCAGTTTGTCCGGATATGACTGCATGAAACCGGAAATCTCCGGTTTTCTTTTGGCTAACTCAATCCTAGATATTGCTACAGCCTCTGTGTTTGTGTATTCCTGATATTATCCACAGACTTTATTGTTTTCATTGTTTTTTATCAGGGAACATTTATTTTTGGGTCATGGGAACAATAATTGGTTCCACATGGAGACACCAGCTCTACACATTCGTATTTTTTAATGAGAAAGCTAGAGGACCTGCGGAAAACAAACATGATATTTCTGTTTGTATCGATGAGAGTTTATGCACTTGCTTAATGAAAAGACTTTGCTTTTCTCCAAAATCATTTTTACTGTGATTTTCTCGTTCCATTGCATATGAATTCCACACCACTTTTTCCTGATATGACTGGATGAAACCAGAAATATCTGGTTGTGTTTTCGGTAACTCAATAATAATTATTGCTACAGACTCTGTGTTTGTGTATTCCTGATATTATCCATGGACTTTATTTTTTTGAAAGTTTTTTTTTTTCTGGAAACATTTAATTTTTTGTTGGAAACACTAATCGGTTCCACATGGAGACACCAGCTCTACAGATTCCTATTTTCTAGGGAGAAAGCTAGAGCAACTGCGGGAAACACACATGATAATTCTGTTTGTATACATGACATTTTATGCACTTGCCTAACGAAAAGACTTTACTTTTCTCCAAAACCATTTTTACTGTGATTTTCTCAGTACATTGCATACGAGTTCCACACAACTTTGTCCGGATATGACTGGATGAAACCGGAAATATCTGGTTTTGTTTTGGCTAACCCAATCCCAGATATTGCTACAGCCTCTGTGTTTGTGTTTTCTGGTTGTTATCAATAGACTTTATTGTTTTGAAAGTTTTTTATCGGGGAACATTTTATTTTGAGCTTCGATAAGGTAACTGGTTCCACATGAAGACACCAGCTCTACATATTCATATTTTCTAGGGAGAATGCTAGAGGAACTGCGAAAAACAAACATGAGCTTTCTGTTTGTATAGATGACATTTTATGCACTTGCCTAACGAAAAGACTTTGCTTTTCTCCAAAACCATTTTTACTGTGAATTTCTCGGTCCATTGCATACGAATTCCACACGACTTTGTCCGGATATGACTGGATGAAACCGGAAATATCTGGTTTTGTTTTGGCTAACTCAATCCCAGATATTTGCTACAGCCTCTGTGTTTGTGTTTTCTGGATATTATCAATGGACTTTATTGTTTTGAATGATTTTTATTGGGGAACATTTTATTTTGAGCTTCGATACAGTAATTGGTTCCACATGGAGACACCAGCTCTACATTTTGTATTTTGTAGGAAGAAAGGTAGAGGAACTTTTGAAAGCAAACCTGATATTTCTGTTTGTATTGATGACATTTTATGCACTTGTTTTATGAAAAGACTTTGCTTTTCTCCAAAACCATTTTTACTCTGACGTTTTCGGTCCATTGCATGTGAATTCCAAACGACTTTGCCGGACATGACTGGATGAAACCAGAAATATCCGGTTGTGCTTTGGCTAACTCATTCTGAAATATTGTGAATGCCTCTGTGTTTGTGTTTTCCAGATATTATCGACGGACTTCCTTGTTTGAATATTTTTATAAGGGAACATTCATTTTTGTACCCTTGAAACACTAATTGGTTACATCTGGAGACACCAGCTCTACACATTCGTATTTGCTAGGGGGAAAGCAAGAGGAACTGCGGCAAACAAACATGATATCTCTCTTTGTCTAGATGACATTTTATGCACTTGCCTAAAGAAAAGACTTTGCTGTTCTCCAAAACAATTTTTACTGTGATTTTCTCAGTCCATTGCATATGAATTCCACACCACTTTGTCCAGATATGACTGGATGAAACCCGATATATCCAGTTGTGTTTTGGCTAATTCAATCCCAGATATTTCTACAGCCTCTGTGTTTGTGTTTCTGGATATTATCAATGGACTTTATTGTTTTGAATTTTTTTAATCGGGGAAGATTTTATTTTGAGCTTGGATAAAGTAATTGGTTTCATATGGAGACACCAGCTCTACGTATTATCATATTCTAGGTAGAAAGCTAGAGGAAATGCGGCAAGCAATCATGATATTTCTAATTGTATAGATGACACTTTATGCACTTGCTTAACGAAAAGACTGTCCTTTTCTCTAAAACCATTTGTACTCTGATTTTCACGGTCCATTGCATACGAATTCCACACCAATTTGTCTGGATATGACTGGATGAAACCAGAAATATTCAGTTGTGTTTTGGCTAACTCAATCCGAAATATTGTGAAAACCTCTGTGTTTGTGTTTTCTGGATATAACGATGGACTTTATTGTTTTGAATGTTTTTATCAGGGAACATTTCATTTTGTACCGTTGAAACACTAATTGGTTCAGCATGGGAACACCAGCTCTAAACATTCCTATTTCTAAGGAGACAGCTAGAGGAACTGCGGCAAACAAACATTATATTTCTGTTTGTATAGATGACATTTTATGCACTTGCCTAATGAAAAGACTTTGCTTTTCTCAAAACCATTTGTACTGTGATTTTCTCGGTCCATTGCATACGAATTCCACACCAGTTTGTCCGGATATGACTGGATGAACCCCGAAATATCCGGTTTTGTTTTGGCTAACTCAATCCCAGATATTGCTACAGCCTCTGTGTTTGTGTTTTCTGGATATTATCAATGGACTTTATTGTTTTGAATGTTTTTTTATCGGCGAACATTTTATTTTGAGCTTGGATACAGTAATTGGTTCCACATGGAGAAACCAGCTCTACATATTCATATTTTCTAGCTAGAAAGCTAGAGTAATTGCAGCAAAGAAACATATTTCTGTTTGTATCGAAGACATTTTATGCAGTTACCTAACGAAAAGACCTTGCTTTTCTCCAAAAGCAATTTTTACTCTGATTATCATGGTCCATTGCATACAAATTCCACACGACTTTGTCTGGATATGACTGGATGAAACCTGAAATATCTGGTTTTGTTTTGGCTAACTTAATCCGAAATATTGTGAAAGCTTCTGTTTTTCTGTTTTCTGGATATAACGATGGACTTTATTGTTTTCAATGTTTTTATCAGGTAACATTTCATTTTGTACCGTTGAAACACTAATTGGTTCTTCATGGGGACAGCAGCTCTACACATTCGTATTTTCTAGGGAGAATGCTAGAAGCACTGCGGCAAACAAACGTGATATTTCTGTTTGTATAGATGACATTTTATGCACTTGCCTAACGAAAGGACTTTGCTTTTCTCCAAAACTATATTTACTGTGAATTTCTCGCTCCATTGCATACGAATTCCACACCAGTTTGTACGAATATGACTGGATGAAACCAAAAATATCTGGTTGTGTTTTTGCTAACTCAATCCCAGCTATTGCTACAGCCTCTGTGTTTGTGTATTGATGATATTATCCACGGATTTTATTGTTTTCAATGTTTATTTTTTTCAGGGAACATTTAATTTTTTGCTTGGAAACACTAATTGATTCCACATGGAGACACCAGCTCTACACATTCGTATTTTCTAGGTAGAAAGCTAGAGGAACTGCGGCAAACAAACATCATATTTCTGTTTGTCTAGATGAACTTTTTATGCACTTGCCTAACGAAAAGACTTTGCTTTTCTCCAAAACCATTTGTACTGTGATTCTCTGGGTCCATTGCATATGCATTCCACACCAGTTTGTCTGGATATGACTGGATGAAACCGGAAATATCCGGTTGTGTTTTGGCTAACTCAATCCCAGATATTGCTACAGCCTCTGTGTTTGTGGTTTCTGGATATTACCAACGGACTTTACTTTTTCATATGTTTTTTATCGGGGAATATTTTATTTTGAGATTGGTTACAGTAATTGGTTCCACATGGAGACACCAGATCTACACATTTGTATTTTCTCCAGAGAAAGCTAGAGGAACTGTCGCAAACCAACCTGATATTTCTGTTTGTATATATGACATTTTATGCACTTGCCGAACGAAAAGACTTTGCTTTTCTCCAAAACCATCTTTACTGTGATTTTCTAAGTCCATTGCATACGAATTCCACACCAGTTTGTCTGGATATGACAGGATGAAACCAGAAATATCTGGTTGTGTTTTGGCTAACTCAATCCGAAATATTGTGAAAGCCTCTGTGTTTGTGTATTCCTGATATTATCCACGGACTTAATTTTTTTCAATGTTTTTTTTCAGGGAGCATTTAGTTTTGTGCTTGGAAACACTGATTGGTTCCACATGGAGACACCAGCTCCACATATTCGTATTTTCTAGGGAAAAAACTAGGAACTGCGGGAAACAAACATGATATTTCTGTTTGTATTGATGACATTTTATGCACTTGCCTAACGAAAAGACTTTGCTTTTCTCCAAAACCATTTGTACTCTGATTTTATCAGCCTAAAGCATATGAATTACACACCAGTTTGTCTGGATATGACTGGATGAAACCAGAAATATCCAGTTGTGTTATGGCTAACTCAATCCGAAATATTGCTACAGCCTCTGTGTTTTTGTTTTCTGGATATTATCGAAGGACTTATTGTTTTGAATGTTTTTGTCAGGGAACATTTAACTTTGTACCGTAGAAACACTAATTGATTCAAAAGGGGACGCAAGCTCTACACATTTGTATTTTCTAGGGAGAAAGCTAGAGGAACTGTGGCAAACAAACATGGTATTTCTGTTTGTCTAAATGACATTTTATGCACTTGCCAAACGAAAAGACTTTGCTTTTCTCCAAAACCATTTGTACTGTGATTTTCTCCATCGATTGCATACGAATTCCACACCAGTTTCTCTGGATATGACTGGTTGAAACCAGAAATATCGGATTGTGTTTTTGCTAACTCAATCCCAGATATTGCTACAGCCTCTGTGTTTGTGTATTCCTGATATTTTGCACGGATTTATTTTTTTCAATTTTTTTTTTCAGGGAACATTTAATTTTGTGCTTGGAAACACTAATTGGTTCCACATGGAGGCAACAGCTCTACACATTCGTATTTTCTAGGGAGAAAGCTAGAGGAACTGTGGCAAACAAACATGATATTTCTGTTTGTATAGATGACATTTTATGCATTGCCTAACGAAAAGACTTTGCATTTCTCCAAAACCATTTTTACTGTGATTCTCTTGGTCCGTTGCATATGAATTCCACACCAGTTTGTCCGGATATGACTGGATGAAACCGGAAATATCCGGTTTTGTTTTGGCTAACTCAATCCCAGATATTGCTACAGCCTCTGTGTTTGTGGTTTCTGGATATTATCAACGGACTTTATTTTTTTTATATGTTTTTTATCGGGGAACATTTTATTTTGAGCTTGGATACAGTAATTGGTTCCACATTGAGATACCAGATCTACACATTCGTATTTTCAAGGGAGAAAGCTAGAGGATTTGCGGCCAACAAACATGATATTTCTGTTTGTCTACATGACATTTTATGCACTTGCCTAATGAAAAGACTTTCCTTTTCTCCAAAACCATTTTTACTGTGATTTTCTCGGTCCATTTAATACGAAATCCATACCACTTTGTCCGGATATGACTGGATGAAACTGGCAAAATCTTGTTGTGTTTTGGCTAACTCAATCCGAAATATTGTGAAAGCCTCTCTGTGTTTTCTGGGTGTTATCGATGGACTTTATTGTTTTGAATGTTTTTATCAGGGAACATTTAATTTTGTACCATTGAAACACTAATTGGTTCCACATGGAGACACCAACTCGACACATTCTTATTTTCTAGGGAGAAAGCTAGAGGAACTGCAGCAAACAAACATGACATTTGTGTTTGTATAGATGACATTTTATCTACTTGCATAACGAAAAGACTTTGTTTTTCTCCAAAACCATTGTTACGGTGATTTCCTCGGACCATTGCATATGATTTCCACACCAGTTTTTCTGGATATGAATGGATGAAACCGGAAATATCCGGTTTTTTTTTGTCTACCTCAATCCCAGTTATTGCTACAGCATCTGTGTTTTTGTATTCCTGATATTATCCATGGACTTTATTGTTTTGAATGTTTTTTTTCAGAGAACATTTAATTCTGTGCTTGGAATCACTAATTGGTTCCACAAGGAGACACCAGCTCTACACATTCGTATTTCTAGGGAGAAAGCTAAAGGAACTGCGACAAACAAACATCATATTTCTGTTTGTATCGAAGATATTTTATGCACATGCCTAACGAAAAGAGTTTGCTTTTCTCCAAAACCATTTTTAATGTGATTCTCTCGGTCCATTGCATATGAATTCCACACCAGTTTGTCCGGATATGACTGGATGAAACCGGAAATATCCGTTTTTGTTTTGGCTAACTCAATCCCAGATATTGCTACAGCCTCTGTGTTTGTGTTTTCTGGATATTATCAACGGACTTTATTTTTTTATATGTTTTTTATCGGGGAACATTTTATTTTGAGCTTGGATACAGTAATTGGTTCCACATTGAGATACCAGATCTACACATTCGTATTTTCTCCGGAGAAAGCTAGAGGAACTGTGGCAAACCAACCTGATATTTCTGTTTGTATATATGACATGTTATGCACTTGCCTAACGAAAAGACTTTGCTTTTCTCCAAAACCATCTTTACTGTGATTTTCTCGGTCCATTGCATACGAATTCCACACCAGTTTGTCTGGAAATGACGGGATGAAACCAGAAATATCTGGTTGTGTTTTGGCTAACTCAATTCGAAATATTGTGAAAGCCTCTCTGTTTGTGTATTCCTGATATTATCGAAACTTTATTGTTTTGAATGTTTTTTATCAGCGAACATTTTATTTTGGGCTTGGGTTCAGTAATTGGTTCCACATGGAGACACCAGCTCTACACATTCGTATTTTCTATGGAGAATACTAGAGGAACTGCTGCAAAAAAACATGATATTTGTGTTTGTCTAGATGACATTTTATCTACTTGCCTAACGAAAAGAATTTGCTTTTCACCAAAACCATTGTTACTGTGATTTTCTCGGTCCATTGCATACGAATTCCACACCACTTTGTCCGCATATGACTGGATGAAACAGGAAATATCCGGTTTCTTTTTGGCTAACTCAATTCCAGATATTGCTACAGCCTCTGTGTTTGTGTATTCCTGATATTGTCCATGGATTTTATTGTTTTGAATGTTTTTTTATCCAGGAACATTTAATTTTATGCTTGGAATCACTAATTGGTTCCACAAGGAGACACCAGCTCTGCACATTCGTATTTTCCAGGGAGAAAGCTAGAGGAACTGCGGCCAACAAACATGATATTTCTGTTTGCCTACATGACATTTTATGCAGTTGCCTAATGAAAAGACTTTCCTTTTCTCCAAAACCATTTTTACTGTGATTTTCTTGGTCCATTTAATACGAAATCCATACCACTTTGTCCGGATATGACTGGATGAAACCGGAAAAATCTTGTTGTGTTTTGGTTAACTCAATCCGAAATATTGTGAAAGCCTCTCTGTGTTTTCTGGGTATTATCGATGGACTTTATTGTTTTGAATGTTTTTATCAGGGAACATTTAATTTTGTACCATTGAAACACTAATTGGTTCCACATGGAGACACCAGCTGGACACATTCTTATTTTCTAGGGAGAAAGCTAGAGGAACTGCAGCAAACAAACATGATATTTGTGTTTGTATAGATGACATTTTATCTACTTGCATAACGAAAAGAATTTGCTTTTCACCAAAACCATTGTTACTGTGATTTTCTGGGTCCATTGCATACGAATTCCACACCACTTTGTCCGCATATGACTGGATGAAACAGGAAATATCCGGTTTCTTTTTGGCTAACTCAATTCCAGATATTGCTACAGCCTCTGTGTTTGTGTATTCCTGATATTGTCCATGGATTTTATTGTTTTGAATGTTTTTTTATCCGGGAACATTTAATTTTATGCTTGGAATCACTAATTGGTTCCACAAGGAGACACCAGCTCTACACATTCGTATTTTCTAAGGAGAAAGCTAAAGGAACTGTGAAAAACAAACATGGTATTTCTGTTTGTATCGAAGATATTTTATGCACTTGCCTAACGAAAAGAATTTGCTTTTCTCTAAAACCATTTTTACTGCGATTTTCTCGGTACACTGCATACGAATTCCACACCATTTTGTCCAGAAATGACTGGATGAAACCGGAAATATCCGTTTTTTTTTTTGGTAACTCAATCATAAATATTACTACAGCCACTTTGTTTGTGTTTTCTGGATATTATCCACAGACATTATTGTTTTCAATATTTTTTATTTGGGAACATTTAATTTTGTGCTTGGAATAACTAATTGGTTCCACATGGAGACACCAGCTCGGCACATTCGTATTTTCTAGGGAGAAAGCCATAGGAACTGTGGCAAACAAACACCATATCTCTCTTTGTATAGATGACAGTTTATGCACTTGCCTAATGAAAAGACTTTGCTTTTCTCCAAAACCATTTGTACTGTGATTTTCTCGGTCCATTGCATACGAATTCCACACCATTTTGTCCGGATATGACTGGATGAAACCGGAAATATTCGGTTTTGTTTTGGGTAACTCAATACCAGATATTGCTACAGCCTCGGTGTTTCTGTATTCCTGATTTATCAATGGACTTTATACTTTTTAATGTTTTTATCAGGGAGCATTTAATTTGTCCTAGGAAACACTAATTTGTATCACATGGAGACACAAGCTCTACACATTCGTATTTTGTAGGGAGAAAGTCAGAAGAAATGTGGAAATAAACATGATATTTCTGTTTGTATAGATGACATTTTATGCACTTGCCTAATGAAAAGACTTTGCTTTTCCCCAAAAACTTTTTTTACTGTGATTTTCTCGGCCCATTGCATACGAATTCCACACCACTTTGTCCGGATATGACTGGATGAAACCGGAAATATCCGGTTTTGTTTTGGATAACTCAATACCAGACATTGCTACAGCCTCTGTGTTTCTGTATTCCTGATTTTTCCATGGACTTTATTGTTTTTTATGTTTTTATCAGGGATCATTTAATTTGTCCTAGGAAACACTAATTGGTTCCACATGGAGACACCATCTCTACACATTCGTATTTTTAGGGAGAAAGCTAGAGGAACTGCGGAAAACAAACATGATATTTCTGTTTGTATAGATGACATTTTATGCACTTGCCTAATGAAAAGACTTTGCTTTTCTCTGAAACCATTTTTACTGTGATTTTCTCGGTCCATTGCATACGAATTCTACACCACTTTGTCCAGGTATGAAGGGATGAAAGCAGAAATATCCGGTTGTGTTTCGGCTAACTCAAACCCAAATATTGTGAAAGCCTCTGTGTTTGTGTTTTCTGAATATTATCGATGGACTTTATGGTTTTGAATGTTTTTATCAGGGAACATTTACTTTTGTGCTTGGAAACACTAATTGGTTCCACATGGAGACACCTGCTCTATACATTCGTATATTCTAGGAAGATATCTAGAGGAACCGCGGCAAACAAACATGATATTTCTGTTTGTAAAGATGACATTTTATGCACTGGCCTAATGAAAAGACTTTGCTTTTCTCCAAAACCATTTTTACTGTGATTTTTCGGTCCATTGCATATGAATTCCACACCACTTTGTCCGGATATGCCTGGATGAAACCGGAAATATCCGGTTGTGTTTTGACTAACTCAATCCGAAATTATTGAAAGCATCTGTGTTTGTGTTTTCTGGATATTATCGATAGACTTTATGGTTTTGAATGTTTTATCAGGGAACATTTAATTTTGTACCATAGAAACACTAATTGGTTCTACAGGGAGACACCAGCTCTACACATTCGTATTTTCTAGGGAGAAAGCTGGAGGAACTTCGGAAAACAAACATGACATTTCTGTTTGTATAGATGGTCATTTTTGCAATTGCATAATGAAAAGACTTTGCTTTTCTCCAAATCCGTTTTTACTGTGATTTTCTCGGTCCATTGCATACGAATTCCACACAACTTTGTCCAGATATGACTGGCTGAAACCAGAAATATCCAGTTGTGTTTTGGCTAATTCAATCCCAGATATTGCTACAGCCTCGGTGTTTGTGTTTTCTGGATACTACTGACGGACTTTATTGTTTGGAATGTTTTTTTTATCAGGGAACATTTAATTTTGTGCTAGGAAACACTAATTGGTTCCACATGGAGACACTAGCTCTATACATTCGTATTTTCTAGAGATGACATTTTATGCACTTGCCTAATGAAAAGACTTTGCTTTTCTCCAAAACAATTTTTACCTTGATTTTCTCGGTCCATTGCATATGAATTCCATACCATTTTGTCCAAAAATGACTGGATGATACCAGAAATATTCGGTTGTGTTTTGGCTAACTCAATCCCACATATTGCTACAGCCTCTGTGTTTTTGTTTTCTGGATATTATCAACGGACTTTATTGTTTTGAATGTTTTTATCAGGGTACATTTAATTTTGTACCGTAGAAACACTAATTGACACCACATGGAGACACCAGCTCTATACATTCGTAATTTCTAGGGAGAAAGCTAGAGGAACTGCAGCAAACAAACATGATATTTCTGTTTGTATAGATGACGTTTTATGCACTTTCCTAGAGAAAAGACTTTGCTTTTCTCCAAAACCATTTTTACTGTGATTTTCTCGGTTCATTGCATCCGAATTCCACGCCACTCTCTCTGCATATGATTGAATGAAACCAGAAATATCCGGTTGTGTATCGGCTAAATCAATCCGAAATATTGTGAAAGCCTCTCTGTTTGTTTTCTCCGGATATTATCGATGTACTTTATGGTTTTGAATGTTTTTATCAGGGTACATTTAATTTTGTACCGTAGAAACACTAATTGACACCACATGGAGACACCAGCACTATACATTCGTATTTTCTAGGGAGAAAGCTAGAGGAACTGCGGCAAACAAACATGATATTTCTGTTTGTATAGATGATGCTTTATGCACTTTCCTAAAGAAAAGACTTTGCTTTTCTCCAAAACTATTTTTACTGTGATTTTCTCGGTTCATTGCATCCGAATTCCACGCCACTTTCTCTGGATATGATTGAATGAAACCAGAAATATCTGGTTGTGTATCGGCTAACTCAATCCGAAATATTGTGAAAGCCTCTCTGTTTGTTTTCTCCAGATATTATCGATGTACTTTATTGTTTTGAATATTTTTTTATCAGGGAACATTTAATTTTGTACCATAGAAACACTAATTGTTTCCACATGGAGAAACCAGCTCTGAAATCCGTATTTTCTAGGGGAAACTAAAGGAACTGCGGCAAACAAACATGATATTTCTGTTTGAATAGATGACATTTTATACACTTGCCTAACGAAAAGACTTTCCTTTTCTTCAAAACCATTTATACTGTGATTGTCTTGGTCCATTGTATACAAATTCCACACCACTTTGTCCGGCTCTGCCTGGATGAAATCAGAATTATCCGGTTGTGTTTTGGCTACCTCAATCCCAGATATTGCTACAGGCTCTGTGATAATACTTTCTGGATATTATCGACAGGCTTTATTGTTTGAATTTTTTTTATCAGGGAACATTTAATTTTGTGCTGGGAAACAGTATTTGACTCCACATGGAGACACCAGCTCTACACATTCCTATTTTCTAGGGAGAAATCTGCAGGAACTGCAGCAAACAAACGTGATATTTCTGTTTGTATAGATGACATTTTATACACTTGCCTAACGAAAAGACTTTGCTTTTCTCCAAAACCATTTTTATCTTGATTTTCTCGGTCCATTGCATACGAATTCCACACCACTTTGTCCGGATATGACTGGATGAAAAAATAAATATCCGGTTGTGTTTTGCCTATCTCAATCCAAAATATTGTGAAAGACTCTGTGTTTGTGTTTTCAGGATATTATCGAAAGACTTTATATTTTGAATGCACTTGCCTAAGAAAATACTTTGCTATTCTCCAAAACCCATTTGACTGTGATTATCTGAGTACACTGCATACCAGTTCCACAACACTTTGTTTGCGTATGCCTGGATGAAACCACAAATATCCTCTGTGTTATTGCTAACTTAATCCAAGATCTTGCTACAGGCTCTGCTTTGTGTTTTTTGATATTATCAATGGACTTTATGGTTTTGAATGAATTGAAGCAGGGAATATTTTCTTTGGTGCTGGGAAGCACTAATTAGTTCCACATGGAGACACAAACTCAAAACATTCTTGCTGTCTAGGCAGAAAACTACAGCAATTGCTGCAAACAAACATGATATTTGTGTTTGTGTTGAGGACATTTTATGCACTTGCATAAGAAAATACTTTTCGATTCTCCAAAACTTGTTTGACTGTGATAATCTGAGTCCATTGCATACCAGTTCCATAGCACTTTGCCCAGATATGCCTGGATGAAACCAGAAATGTATCCTCTTGTGTTATGGCTAACTCAATCCCAGATCTTGCTACAACTTCTGTGTTCGTGTTTTCTGTATATTATCAATGGACTTTACATTTTAGAATGAATTTCAGTAAAGGAAATTTTGTTTTGAGCTGGAAATGCTAAGTGCTTCCATATGCAGGCGAAATGTATTCACATTCGTGTTTTCTATGCAGAAAGCTTGAGCAATCATTGCAAACAAACATGAGAATTATATTTGTAAACATGATTTTTTTTCCACGTGGCCAAGAAAAAGAGTTTGCTTTTCTCCAAAACCAGTTTGAGGGTGATTTTTTGAGACCATTGCATATTAGTTCCACAACACTTGTCCGGGTATGACTGGATGAAACCAGAGATATCCTCTAGTGTTATAGCTAACTTAATCCCAGATCTTGCTACAGGCTCTGCTTTGTGTTTTTTGATATTAGCAATGGACTTTATGGTTTTGAATGAATTGAAGCAGGGAATATTTTCTTTGGTGCTGGGAAACACTGATTAGTTCCACATTGAGACACAAACTCAACACATTCATGCTGTCTAGGCAGAAAACTACAGCAATTGTTGCAAACAAACATGATATTTGTGTTTGTGTAGATGACATTTGATGCACTTGCCTAAGAAAATACTTTGTATTCTCCAAAACCAGTTTGACTGTGATTATCTGAGTCCGTTGTATACCAGTTCCACAGCACTTTGCCCAGATATGCCTGGATGAAACCAGAAATATCCTCTTGTGTTATGGCTAACTCAATCCCAGATCTTGTTACAACCTCTTTGTTTGTGTTTTCTGGATATTATCAATGGACTTTACGTTTTAGAATGAATTTCAGTAGAGGAAATTTTGTTTCCTGCTGGAAAAGCTAAGTGCTTCCATATGCAGGACAAAAGTCTTCACATTCCTGTTTTCTACAAAGGAAGCTAGAGCTATCAGTGCAAACAAAAAGGATATTTATATTCGTAAACATTTTTTTAGGCACTTGGCCAAGAAAAAGAGTTGCTTTTCTCCAAAACCAGTTTGAGGGTGATTTTCTGAGTCGATTGTATAGCAGTTCCACAACCCTTTGTCTGGATATGACTGGATGAAACCAGAAATATCCTCTTGTGTTGTGGCTAACTCAATCCCAGATCTTGCTACAACCTCTCTGTGTGTGTTTTCTGGACATTATCAATGGACTTTACGTTTTAGAATGAATTTCAGTAGAGGAAATTTTTTTTTGTGCTGGAAAAGCTAAGTGCTTCCATATGCAGGCCCAACGTGTTCACATTCTTGTTTTCTAGGCAGAAAGCTAGAGCAATCATTGCAAACAAACATGATATTTTTATTTGCAAAAGTGACTTTTTATTTACCCACTAGGCCAAGAAAAAGAGTTTGCTTTTCTCCAAAACCAGTTTGAGGGTGATTTTCTGAGTCCATTGCATACCAGTTCCACAACCCTTTGTCCGGATATGAGTGGATGAAACCAGAAATATAGGTTGTGTTATGGGTAACTCAATCCCAGATCTTGCTACAGGCTCCGCTTTGTGTTTTTTGATATTATCAATGGACTTTATGGTTTTGAATGAATTGAAGCAGGAATATTTTCTTTGGTGCTTGGAAACACTAATTAGCTCCCCATGGAGACACAAACTCAACACATTCTTGCTCTCTAGGCTGAAAACTACAGCAATTGCTGCAAACAAACATGATATTTTTGTTTGTGTAGATGACATTTGATGCACTTGCCTAATAAAATAATTTGCTATTCCCCAAACCCAGTTTGACTGTGATTATCTGAGTCCATTGCATACCAGTTCCACAACACTTTGTGTAGATATGACTGGATGATACCAGAAATATCCTCTTGTGTTAAGGCTTACTCAACCCCAGATCTTGCTACAAGCTCTGTGTTTGTGTTTTCTGGATATTATCAATGGACTTTACGATTTAAAATTAATTTCAGTAGAGGAAATTTTTTATGCTGCAAATCTAAGTGCTTCCATATGCAGGCCCAACGTGTTCACATTCGTATTTTCTAGGCAGAAAGCTAGAGCAATCGTTGCAAACAAACATGATATTTTTATTTGCAAACATGACTTTTTATTTACCCACTTGGCCAAGAAAAAGAGTTTGCTTTTCCCCAAAACCAGTTTGAGGGTGATTTTCTGAGTCCATTGCATACCAGTTGCACAACACTTTTCGGATATGAGTGGATGAAACCAGAAATATCCTCAATAGTTGTGGCTAACTCAATCCCAGATCTTGCTACAGGCTCCGCTTTGTGTTTTTTGATATTATCAATGGACTTTATGGTTTTGAATGAATTTAAGCAGGGAATATTTTCTTTGGTGCTGGGAAACTCTAATTAGTTCCACATGGAGACACAAACAACACATTCGTGCATTCTAGGCAGAAAACTACAGCAATTGCTGCAAACAAACATGATATTTGTGTTTGTGTAGATGACATTTGATGCACTTGCCTAAGAAAATACTTTGTATTCTCCAAAACCAGTTTGACTGTGATTATCTGAGTGCATTGCATACCAGTTCCACAGTACATTGTCCAGATATGCCTGGATGAAACCTGAAATCTCCTCTTGTGTTATGGCTCACTCAACCCCAGATCTTGCTACAACCTCTGTGTTTGTGTTTTCTGGATATTATCAATGGACTTTATGTTTTAGAATGAATTTCAGTAGAGGAAATTTTGTTTTGTGCTGTAAAAGCTAAGTGATTCCATATGCAAGCCCAACGTGTTCACATTTGTGTTTTCTACGCGGAAAGCTAGAGCAATCGTTGCAAACAAACAGGATATTGATGTTTGCAAACATGACTTTTTATTTACCCACTTGGCCAAGAAAAAGAGTTTGCTTTTCTCCAAAACCAGTTTGAGGGTGATTTTCTGAGTCCATTGCATACCAGTTCCAAAACACTTTGCCCATAAATGATGGATGAAACCAGAATTATCCTCTTATGTTATGGGTAACTCAATCCCAGATCTTGCTATAGGTTCTGCTTTGTGTTTTTTGATATTATCAATGGACTTTATGGTTTTGAATGAATTGAAGCAGGAATATTTTCCTTGGTGCTGGAAAACACTAATTAGTTCCACATGGAGACACAAACTCAACACATTCATGCTGTCTAGGCAGAAAACTACAGCAATTGCTGCAAACAAACATGATATTTGTGTTTGTGTAGATGATATTTGATGCACTTGCCTAAGAAAATACTTTGCTATTCTCCAAAACCAGTTTGACTGTGATTATCTGAGTCCATTGCATACCAGTTCCACAACACTTTGTGTAGATATGACTGGATGATACCAGAAATATCCTCTTGTGTTACGGCTTAGTCAATCCCAGATCTTGCTACAAACTCTGTGTTTGTGTTTTCTGGATATTATCAAGGGACTTTACGTTTTAGAGTGATTTTCAGTAGAGGAAATTTTTTTATGCTGCAAATGCTAAGTGCTTCCATATGCAGGCCCAACGTGTTCACATTTGTGTATTCTATGCAAAAAGCTGGAGCAATCGTTGCAAACAAACATGATATTTTTATATGCAAACTTGACTTTTTATTTACCCACTTGGCAAAGAAAAAGAGTTTGCTTTTCTCCAAAACCAGTTTGAGGGTGATTTTCTGAGTCCATTGCATACCAGTTCCACAACACTTTTCCCGGAAATGACTGGATGAAACAAGAAATATCCTCTTGTGTTGTGGCTAACTCAATCCCAGATCTTGCTACAGGCTCTGCTTTGTGTTTTTTGATATTAGCAATGGACTTTATGGTTTTGAATGAATTGAAGCAGGGAATATTTTCTTTGGTGCTTGGAAACACTAATTAGTTCCACATGGCGACACAAACTCAACACATTCGTGCTGTCTAGGCAGAAAACTAAAGCAATTGCTGCAAACAAACATGATATTTGTGTTTGTATAGATGACATTTTATGCACTTGCCTAAGAAAATACTTTATATTCTCCAAAACCAGTTTGACTGTGATTATCTGAGTCCATTGCATACCAGTTCCACAGCACTTTGTCCAAATATGACTGGATGAAACCAAAAACCTCCTCTGGTATTATGGCTAACTCAATCCCAGATCTTGCTACAGGCTCTGCTTTGTGTTTTTTGATATTAGCAATGGATTTTATGGTTTTGAATGAATTGAAGCAGGGAATATTTTCTTTGGTGCTGGGAAACAGTAATTAGCCCCCCATGGAGACACAAACTCAAAACATTCGTGCTGTCTAGGCAGAAAACTAAAGCAATTGCTGCAAACTAACATGATATTTGTGTTTGTGTAGATGACATTTTATGCACTTGCCTAAGAAAATACTTTGTATTCTCCAAAACCAGTTTGACTGTAATTATCTGAGTCCATTGCATACCAGTTCCAAAGCACTTTGTGTAGATATGACTGGATGAAACCTGAAATCTCCTCTTGTGTTATGGCTCACTCAATCCCAGATCTTGCTACAACCTCTGTGTTTGTGTTTTCTGGATATTATCAAGGGACTTTACGTTTTAGAATGAATTTCAATAGCGGAAATTTTGTTTTGTGCTGGAAAAGCTAAGTGCTTCCATATGCAGGCCCAACGTGTTCACATTTGTGTTTTCTACACAGAAAGCTAGAGCAATCGTTGCAAACAAACAGGATATTGATGTTTGCAAACATGACTTTTTATCCATTTGGCCAAGTAAAAGAGTTTGCTTTTCTCCAAAACCAGTTTGAGGGTGATTTTCTGAGTCCATTGCATACCAGTTCCACAACCCTTTGTCCGGATATGACTGGATGAAACCAGAAATATCCTCTTGTGTTATGGGTAACTCAATCCCAGATCTTGCTACAGGCTCTGCTTTGTGTTTTTTGATATTATCAATGGACTTTATGGTTTTGAATGAATTGAAGCAGGGAATATTTTCTTTGGTGCTTAGAAACAATAATTAGCTCCCCATGGAGACACAAACTCAACACATTCTTGCTCTCTAGGCAGAAAACTACAGCAATTGCTGCAAACAAACATGATATTTTTGTTTGTGTAGATGACATTTGATGCACTTGCCTAATAAAATAAATTGCTATTCCCCAAACCCAGTTTGACTGTGATTATCTGAGTCCATTGCATACCAGTTCCACAACACTTTGTGTAGATATGACTGGATGATACCAGAAATATCCTCTTGTGTTATGGCTTACTCAATCCCAGATCTTGCTACAACCTCTGTGTTTGTGTTTTCTGGATATTATCAATGGACTTTATGATTTAAAATGAATTTCAGTAGAGGAAATTTTTTTATGCTGCAAATGCTAAGTGCTTCCATATGCAGGCCAAACGTGTTCACATTCGTATTTTCTAGGCAGAAAGCTAGAGCAATCGTTGCAAACAAACATGATATTTTTATTTGCAAACATGACTTTTTATTTATCCACTTGGCCAAGAAAAAGAGTTTGCTTTTCTCCAAAACCAGTTTGAGGGTGATTTTCTGAGTCCATTGCATACCAGTTCCACAACCCTTTGCCCGGAAATGACTGGATGAAACCAGAAATATCCTCAGTAGTTGTGGCTAACTCAATCCCAGATCTTGCTACAGGCTCTGCTTTGTGTTTTTTGATATTAGCAATGGACTTTATGGTTTTGAATGAATTGAAGCAGGGAATATTTTCTTTGGTGCTTGGAAACACTAATTAGTTCCACATGGCGACACAAACTCAACACATTCGTGCTGTCTAGGCAGAAAACTAAAGCAATTGCTGCAAACAAACATGATATTTGTGTTTGTATAGATGACATTTTATGCACTTGCCTAAGAAAATACTTTATATTCTCCAAAACCAGTTTGACTGTGATTATCTGAGTCCATTGCATACCAGTTCCACAGCACTTTGTCCAAATATGACTGGATGAAACCAAAAACCTCCTCTGGTATTATGGCTAACTCAATCCCAGATCTTGCTACAGGCTCTGCTTTGTGTTTTTTGATATTAGCAATGGATTTTATGGTTTTGAATGAATTGAAGCAGGGAATATTTTCTTTGGTGCTGGGAAACAGTAATTAGCCCCCCATGGAGACACAAACTCAAAACATTCGTGCTGTCTAGGCAGAAAACTAAAGCAATTGCTGCAAACTAACATGATATTTGTGTTTGTGTAGATGACATTTTATGCACTTGCCTAAGAAAATACTTTGTATTCTCCAAAACCAGTTTGACTGTAATTATCTGAGTCCATTGCATACCAGTTCCAAAGCACTTTGTGTAGATATGACTGGATGAAACCTGAAATCTCCTCTTGTGTTATGGCTCACTCAATCCCAGATCTTGCTACAACCTCTGTGTTTGTGTTTTCTGGATATTATCAAGGGACTTTACGTTTTAGAATGAATTTCAATAGCGGAAATTTTGTTTTGTGCTGGAAAAGCTAAGTGCTTCCATATGCAGGCCCAACGTGTTCACATTTGTGTTTTCTACACAGAAAGCTAGAGCAATCGTTGCAAACAAACAGGATATTGATGTTTGCAAACATGACTTTTTATCCATTTGGCCAAGTAAAAGAGTTTGCTTTTCTCCAAAACCAGTTTGAGGGTGATTTTCTGAGTCCATTGCATACCAGTTCCACAACCCTTTGTCCGGATATGACTGGATGAAACCAGAAATATCCTCTTGTGTTATGGGTAACTCAATCCCAGATCTTGCTACAGGCTCTGCTTTGTGTTTTTTGATATTATCAATGGACTTTATGGTTTTGAATGAATTGAAGCAGGGAATATTTTCTTTGGTGCTTAGAAACAATAATTAGCTCCCCATGGAGACACAAACTCAACACATTCTTGCTCTCTAGGCAGAAAACTACAGCAATTGCTGCAAACAAACATGATATTTTTGTTTGTGTAGATGACATTTGATGCACTTGCCTAATAAAATAAATTGCTATTCCCCAAACCCAGTTTGACTGTGATTATCTGAGTCCATTGCATACCAGTTCCACAACACTTTGTGTAGATATGACTGGATGATACCAGAAATATCCTCTTGTGTTATGGCTTACTCAATCCCAGATCTTGCTACAACCTCTGTGTTTGTGTTTTCTGGATATTATCAATGGACTTTATGATTTAAAATGAATTTCAGTAGAGGAAATTTTTTTATGCTGCAAATGCTAAGTGCTTCCATATGCAGGCCAAACGTGTTCACATTCGTATTTTCTAGGCAGAAAGCTAGAGCAATCGTTGCAAACAAACATGATATTTTTATTTGCAAACATGACTTTTTATTTATCCACTTGGCCAAGAAAAAGAGTTTGCTTTTCTCCAAAACCAGTTTGAGGGTGATTTTCTGAGTCCATTGCATACCAGTTCCACAACCCTTTGCCCGGAAATGACTGGATGAAACCAGAAATATCCTCAGTAGTTGTGGCTAACTCAATCCCAGATCTTGCTACAGGCTCTGCTTTGTGTTTTTTGATATTAGCAATGGACTTTATGGTTTTGAATGAATTGAAGCAGGGAATATTTTCTTTGGTGCTTGGAAACACTAATTAGTTCCACATGGCGACACAAACTCAACACATTCGTGCTGTCTAGGCAGAAAACTAAAGCAATTGCTGCAAACAAACATGATATTTGTGTTTGTATAGATGACATTTTATGCACTTGCCTAAGAAAATACTTTATATTCTCCAAAACCAGTTTGACTGTGATTATCTGAGTCCATTGCATACCAGTTCCACAGCACTTTGTCCAAATATGACTGGATGAAACCAAAAACCTCCTCTGGTATTATGGCTAACTCAATCCCAGATCTTGCTACAGGCTCTGCTTTGTGTTTTTTGATATTAGCAATGGATTTTATGGTTTTGAATGAATTGAAGCAGGGAATATTTTCTTTGGTGCTGGGAAACAGTAATTAGCCCCCCATGGAGACACAAACTCAAAACATTCGTGCTGTCTAGGCAGAAAACTAAAGCAATTGCTGCAAACTAACATGATATTTGTGTTTGTGTAGATGACATTTTATGCACTTGCCTAAGAAAATACTTTGTATTCTCCAAAACCAGTTTGACTGTAATTATCTGAGTCCATTGCATACCAGTTCCAAAGCACTTTGTGTAGATATGACTGGATGAAACCTGAAATCTCCTCTTGTGTTATGGCTCACTCAATCCCAGATCTTGCTACAACCTCTGTGTTTGTGTTTTCTGGATATTATCAAGGGACTTTACGTTTTAGAATGAATTTCAATAGCGGAAATTTTGTTTTGTGCTGGAAAAGCTAAGTGCTTCCATATGCAGGCCCAACGTGTTCACATTTGTGTTTTCTACACAGAAAGCTAGAGCAATCGTTGCAAACAAACAGGATATTGATGTTTGCAAACATGACTTTTTATCCATTTGGCCAAGTAAAAGAGTTTGCTTTTCTCCAAAACCAGTTTGAGGGTGATTTTCTGAGTCCATTGCATACCAGTTCCACAACCCTTTGTCCGGATATGACTGGATGAAACCAGAAATATCCTCTTGTGTTATGGGTAACTCAATCCCAGATCTTGCTACAGGCTCTGCTTTGTGTTTTTTGATATTATCAATGGACTTTATGGTTTTGAATGAATTGAAGCAGGGAATATTTTCTTTGGTGCTTAGAAACAATAATTAGCTCCCCATGGAGACACAAACTCAACACATTCTTGCTCTCTAGGCAGAAAACTACAGCAATTGCTGCAAACAAACATGATATTTTTGTTTGTGTAGATGACATTTGATGCACTTGCCTAATAAAATAAATTGCTATTCCCCAAACCCAGTTTGACTGTGATTATCTGAGTCCATTGCATACCAGTTCCACAACACTTTGTGTAGATATGACTGGATGATACCAGAAATATCCTCTTGTGTTATGGCTTACTCAATCCCAGATCTTGCTACAACCTCTGTGTTTGTGTTTTCTGGATATTATCAATGGACTTTATGATTTAAAATGAATTTCAGTAGAGGAAATTTTTTTATGCTGCAAATGCTAAGTGCTTCCATATGCAGGCCAAACGTGTTCACATTCGTATTTTCTAGGCAGAAAGCTAGAGCAATCGTTGCAAACAAACATGATATTTTTATTTGCAAACATGACTTTTTATTTATCCACTTGGCCAAGAAAAAGAGTTTGCTTTTCTCCAAAACCAGTTTGAGGGTGATTTTCTGAGTCCATTGCATACCAGTTCCACAACCCTTTGCCCGGAAATGACTGGATGAAACCAGAAATATCCTCAGTAGTTGTGGCTAACTCAATCCCAGATCTTGCTACAGGCTCTGCTTTGTGTTTTTTGATATTATCAATGGACTTTATGGTTTTGAATGAATTGAAGCAGGGAATATTTTCTTTGGTGCTGGGAAACACTAATTAGTTCCACATGGAGACGCAAACTCAACACATTCGTGCTGTCTAGGCAGAAAACTACAGCAATTGCTGCAAACAAACATGATATTTGTGTTTGTGTAGATGACATTTGATGCACTTGCCTAAGAAAATACTTTGTATTCTCCAAAACCAGTTTGACTGTGATTATCTGAGTGCATTGCATACCAGTTCCACAGTACATTGTCCAGATATGCCTGGATGAAACCTGAAATATCCTCTTGTGTACGGCTTACTCAATCCCAGATCTTTCTACAACCTCTGTGTTTGTGTTTTCTGGATATTATCAAGGGACTTTATGATTTAAAATGAATTTCAGTAGAGGAAATTTTTTTATGCTGCAAATGCTAAGTGCTTCCATATGCAGGCCAAACGTGTTCACATTCGTATTTTCTAGGCAGAAAGCTAGAGCAATCGTTGCAAACAAACATGATATTTTTATTTGCAAACATGACTTTTTATTTATCCACTTGGCCAAGAAAAAGAGTTTGCTTTTCTCCAAAACCAGTTTGAGGGTGATTTTCTGAGTCCATTGCATACCAGTTCCACAACCCTTTGCCCGGAAATGACTGGATGAAACCAGAAATATCCTCAGTAGTTGTGGCTAACTCAATCCCAGATCTTGCTACAGGCTCTGCTTTGTGTTTTTTGATATTATCAATGGACTTTATGGTTTTGAATGAATTGAAGCAGGGAATATTTTCTTTGGTGCTGGGAAACACTAATTAGTTCCACATGGAGACGCAAACTCAACACATTCGTGCTGTCTAGGCAGAAAACTACAGCAATTGCTGCAAACAAACATGATATTTGTGTTTGTGTAGATGACATTTGATGCACTTGCCTAAGAAAATACTTTGTATTCTCCAAAACCAGTTTGACTGTGATTATCTGAGTGCATTGCATACCAGTTCCACAGTACATTGTCCAGATATGCCTGGATGAAACCTGAAATATCCTCTTGTGTACGGCTTACTCAATCCCAGATCTTTCTACAACCTCTGTGTTTGTGTTTTCTGGATATTATCGATGGACTTTATTGTTTTGAATGTTTTTATCAGGGAACATTTAATTTTGTGCTTGGAAACACTAATTGGTTCCACATGGAGACACCAGCTCTACACATTCGTATTTTCTAGGGGGAAAGCTAGAGGAACTGTGGCAAACAAACATGATATTTCTGGTTTTGTAGGTGATATTTTATGCACTTGCCTAATGAAAAGATTTTGCTTTTCTCCAAAACCATTTTTACTGTGATAGTCTGTGTCCATTGTATAAGAATTCCACACCACTTTGTTCAGGATATGACTGGATGAATCCAGAAATATCCGGTTTTGTTTTGGCTAACTCAATCCCAGATATTGCTACAGCCTCTAGGTTTGCGTTTTCTGGATATTATCGATGCACTTTATGGTTTTGAATTTTTTTCATCAGGGAAATTTTAATTTTGTGCTGGGAAACAATAGTTGATTCCACATGGAGACACCAGCTGCACACTTTTTATTTTCTAGGGAGAAAGCTAGAGGAGCTGCTGCAAACAAACCTGATATTTTTGTTTGTATAGATAACATTTTATGCACCTGCCTAACGAAAGGACTTTGGTTTTTTTCAAAACCAATTTTACTGTGATTTTCTCGGTCCATTCCATGTGAATTCCACACCACTTTGTGGGTTTATGAGTGGATGACACCAGAAATATCTGTTTGTGTTTTGGTTAACTGAATACCAAATTTTGGGACAACCTCTGTGTTTGTGTTTTCCAGATATTATGGATGGACTTTATTGTTTTGATTATATTTTATCAGAGAACATTTAATTTTGTGCTGGGAAACACTAATTGGTTCAACATGGAGACACAAACTCTACACATTTGTATCTTCTAGGGAGAAAGCTAGATGAACTACTGCAAACAAACATGATATTTCTGTTTCTATAGATGACTTTTTATACACTTGCCTAATTAAAAAACTTTGCTTTTTCCAAAACCAATTTTCCTGTGATTATCTCGGTCCATTGCATACAAATTCCACACAACTTTGTGGGGATAAGAGTGGATGAAACCAGAAATATCCGGTTGTGTTTTGGTTAACTCAATACCAATAGTGTGAAAGAATTTATGTTTGTGTTTTCTGTATATCATCGATGGATTTTATTTTTTTGAATTTTTTATATCAGGGAACATTATTTCTATGCTGGGAAACACTAATTGATTCCACATGGAGACTCCAGCTGTAAACATTCGTATTTTCTATGAAGAAAGCTAGAGGAACTGGGTCAAACAAACATGATATTTCTGTTTGTATACATGGCATTTTATGCACATGCCTAACGAAAAGACTTTGCTTTTCTCCAAAACCATTTTTTACTATGATTTTCTCGGTCCATTTCATATGAACTCCACACCATTTTGTTTGGATATGACTGGATGAAACCAGAAATATCCAGTTGTGTTTTGGCTAACTGAATCCCAGATATTGTGATAGCCTCTGTATTTGTGTTTTCCAGATATTATCTATGGACTTTATTGTTATCAATGTTTCTTATAAGGGAACATTTAATTTTGTACTTGGAAACAATGATTGGTACCACGTGTAGACTCCAGCTGTACACATTCGTATTTTCTAGGGAGAAAGCTAGAGGAACTGTGGCAAACAAACATATTTCTGTTTGTGAAGATGACATTTTATCCACTTTCCTAACGAAAAGACTTGCTTTCCTCCAAAAAAATTTTTACAGCGATTTTCTCTGTCCTTTACATACGAATTCCACACCACGTTGTCCGATATGATTGGATGAAACCAGAAATATCCGGGTTTGTTCTGGCTAACTCAATCCCAGATATTGCTACAGCTTCTGTTTGTGTTTTCCTTATATTATCAACAGACTTTATTGTTTTGAATGTATGATATCAGAGAACATTTCATTTTGTGCTGGGAAAAACTAATTGGTTCCACATGGAGACACCAGCTCTACTCATTTGTATTTTGTTGGGAGAAAGCTAGAGGAACTGCGGCAAACAAACATGATATTTCTGTTTGTATAGATGACATTTTATGCACTTGCCTAATGAAATCACTTTTCTTTTCTCCAAAACTATTTTTACTATCATTTTCTCGGTCCATTGCATATGAATTCCACATGATTTTGTCTGGATATGACGGGATGAAAGCAGACACATCTGGTTGTGTTTTCGCTAACTCAATCCCAGATATTGCTACAGCCACTCTGTTTGTGTTTTCTGGACATTAGCGATGGACTTTATTGTTTTGAATGTTTTTTTTAATCAGGGATCATTTAATTTTGTGCTTGGAAACACTAATTGGGGTCTCAGGGCACATCTGCCTCCCCCACTGGTCCGATACAAATTCAAGTCCCATACGGGCACCAAGTGCAGACTTAAACACTGACCAGACGACAAGAAGGATGGAACCAATAAAACAAGTAGCTTACCTCCAACTGGTCACAGAATTGGGTCTGGGGGCGTCCAAATCCCGGACGAGCCCCCAATGAAGGACCCCAAATCTGGGAATCCAATGCGCTCGGGTGGTCGCCCAAAGACCCAAAACTCCAGCCCAGTAGATGCAAAAGCAAGAGGATATTTATTAATAGGTTTGCGCAAACGGGCTCCCCAGCACCTCAGGCAGTCGAGAGAGCAAGAAATCCCTGAGCAGGGGTTACAGCAGTTTTTAAAGACAAGAGCCACCTGATTGACATATGTATGGGGGGCGTTTGGTGATTGGCTATATTGAAGGGCAAACTCTTGTTGCGATTTTAGTGAGGGAAGGGGTAAGTTTATACAATGGTCACAGAACCTGATTGCAACTCTTTTCCGAACTCCTGCAAGTGTTATCTCATGAGACAGTTACACAGAGCAGTTTCACAAAGCAGTTTCCCAAGGTTATTCTGCAGGCAGACACAGTTATCTTAAGGAATAGCTACTGTCAGCAGCCAAACTTTTTAACCCTTGTTAAAATTATTTTAATATTTACTTTTAGCAAGGGTCTTAAAAAAGACTTTGCTTTTCTCCAAAACCATTTTTACTGTGATTCACTGTGTGCATTGTATACGAATTCCACACCATTTTGTCCGGATATGACTGGATGAAACCAGAAATACCAGGTTCTGTTTTGGCTAACTCAATCCCACATGTTGCGACAGCCACTGTGTTTGTGTTTTCTGCATATTATCTATGAAATTTATTGTTTTAAATGTTTTTTATCAGGCAACATTTAATTTTGGGCTTGGAAACACTAATTGGTTCCACATGGAGACACCAGCTCTACACATTCGTATTTTGTTGGGAGAAAGCTAGATGAACTGCGGCAAACAAACATGATATTTCTGTTTGTATATGTGACATTTTATGCACTTGCCAAACGAAAAGACTTTACTTTTCTCCAAAACCATTTTTATTGTGATGTTTGCGGTCCATTTCATACGAATTCCACACCACTTTGTCCGGATATGACTGGATGAAACCACAAATATCCGGGTGTATTTTGGCTAACTCAATCCCACATATTGGGAGAGCCACTGTGTTTGTGTTTTCTGGATATTATCGACGGACTTATTTTATTGAATGTTTATTATCAGGGACATTTAATTTTGTGCTGGGAAACAATAGTTGGTTCCGCATGCATACACCAGCTCTACACATTCGTATTTTGTAGGGACAAAGCAAGAGGAACTGCGGCAAACAACTTGATATTTCTGTTTGTATAGGTGACGTTTTATGCATTTCCATAACGAAAAGAGTTTGCTTTTCTTAAAAAAAAATTTTACTGTGATGTACCCTGTCCATTGCATACAAATTCCACATCACTTTGTCAGGATATGATTGGATGAAACCAGAAATATCCGGTTGTTTCTTGGCTAACAAAATCCCACATATAGCGAAGCCTCTGTGTTTGTATTTTCTGGAAATTAACGACGGACTTTATTGTATTAAATGTTTTTAATCAGGCAACATTTCATTTTGGGCTTGGAAAAACTAATTGGTTCCACATGGAGACACCAGCTCTACACATTCGTATTGTCCAGGGAGAAACCTAAAGGAACTACAGCAAGCAAACCTGATATTTCTCTTTGTATAGGTGACATTTTATGCACTTGCGTAATGAAAAGACTTTGCTTTTATTCAAAACCATTTTTACTGTGATTTTCCTGGTCCATTGCATATGAATTCCACACAAATTTGTCAGGATGTGACAGGATTACACCAGAAATATCCGGTTGTGTTTTGGCTATCTGAATCCCACATATTGGGAGAGCCTCTGTGTTTCTGTTTTCTGCATATTATCGACGGACTTTATTATTTTAAGTGTTTTTTTATAAGGGAACATTTAATTTTGTGCTTGGAAACACTAATTGGTTCCACATGGAGACACCAGCCCTACACATTGGTATTTTCTAGGGAGAAAGCAAGAGGAACTGCGGCAAACAAACATGATATTTCTGTTGGTATAGGTGACATTTTACGCATTTGCCTAACAGAAACACTTTGCTTTTCTCCAATACCATTTTTACTGTGATTGTCTGTGTCCATTGCATACGAATTCCACACCACTTTGTCCGTATATCACTAGATGTAACCAAAAATATCCGGTTGTGTTTTGCCTACCTCAATCCCACATGTTGCGACAGCCTCTGTGTTTGTGTTATCTGGATATTATCGACTGACTTTATTGTTTTAAATGTTTTTTATCAGGGAACATTTAATTTTGTTCTTGGAAACACTAATTGGTTCCACATGGAGACACCAGCTCTACACATTCGTATTTTCTAGGGAGAAAGCTAGAGGAACTGTGACAAACAAACATGATATTTCTGTTTGTATAGATGACATTTTATGCACTTTCCTAACGAAAAGACTTTGCTTTTCTCCAAACCATATTTATTGTGATTTTCTCGGGCCATTGCATACGAATTCCACACCAGTTTGTCCGGATATGTCTGGATGAAACCGGAAATATCCGGTTCTGTTTTGGCTAACTCAATCCCAGATATTGCTAAAGCCTCTGTGTATTTGTATTCCTGATATTATCCACGGACTTTATTGTTTTGAAGGTTTTTTATTAGGGAACATTAAATTGTGTGCTTTGAAAGACTAATGGGTTCCACATGGAGACACCAGCTCTACACATTCGTATTTTCTAGGGAGAAAGCTAGAGGAACTGCAGCAAACAAACATGATATTTCTGTTTATATCGATGGCATTTTATGCACTTGCCTAATGAAAAGACTTTGCTTTTCTACAAACCATTTTGACTGTGATTTTCTCGGTCCATTGCATACGAATACCACACCAGTTTCAGCGGATATGTCTGTATGAAAAGGGAAATATCTGCTTTTGTTTTGGCTAACTCAATCCCAGATATTACTACAGCATCTCAGTTTGTGTTTTCAGGATATTATCAACGGAATTTATTGTTTTGAATTTTTTTATTGGGGAACATTTTGTTTTGAGCTTGGATGCAGCAATTGGTTCCACATGGAGACATCAGCTGAAAATATTCGTATTTTCTAGAGAGAAAGCTAGAGGAATTGCCGCAAACAAACTTGATATTTCTGTTTGTACAGATGACATTTGATGCACTTGCCTAACGAAAAGACTTTGCTTTTCTCCAAAACCATTTCTACTGTGATTTTCTCGGTCCATTGCATACGAATTCCACACCAGTTTGTGCGGATATGACTGGATGAAACCGGAAATATCCGGTTTTGTTTTGGCTAACTCAATCCCAGATATTGCTACAGCCTCTGTGTTTGTGTTTTCCAGATATTATCCACGGACTTTTTGTTTTGAATATTTTTATCAGGGTACATTTAATTTTTTGCTTGGAAACACAAATTGCTTTCTAATGGAGACACCAGCTCTACAAATTCGTAATTTCTAGAGAAATAGCTACAGGAACTGTGGAAAACAAACATGATATTTCTGTTTGTATCGATGATATTTTATCTATTTTCCTAAAGAACAGACTTTGCTGTTCTCCAAAACAATTTTTACTGTGATTTTCTCGATCCATTGCATACGAATTCCACACCAGTTTGTCCGGATATGACCTGATGAAACCGGAAATATCCGGTAGTGTTTTGGCTAACTCAATCTGAAATATTGCTACAGCTTCAGTGTTTGTGTTTTCTGGATATTATCAATGGACTTTATTTTTTTGAATATTTTTTATGTGGGAACATTTTATTTTGAGCTTGGATACAGTAATTGGTTCCACATGGAGACACCAGCTCTACATATTCGCATTTTCTAGGGAGAAATGTAGAGTATCTGAAAACAAATATGATATTTCTGTTTGAATAGCTGACATTTTATCCACTTGCCTAATGAAAAGACTTTGCTTTTCTATAAAACCATTTTTACTCTGATTTTCTCAATGCATTGCATAATAATTCAACACCACTTTGTCCGGATATTACTGGATGAAACCAGAAATATCCGGTTTTGTTTTGGCTAACTCAATCCGAAATATTGTGAAAGCCTCTGTGTTTGTGTTTTCTGGATATTATCGATGGACTTTATAGTTTTGAATGTTTTTATCAGGGAACATTTAATTGTGTACCGTAGAAACACAAATTGGTTCATCATGGGGACACCAGCTCTACACATTCGTATTATCTAGGGAGAAAGCTTGAGGATCTGCGGCAAACAAAGATGATAATTCTGTTTGTATAGATGACATTTTATGCACTTGCCTAACAAAAAGACTTTGCTTTTCTCCAAAACCATTTTTACTGTGATTTTCTCGGTCCATTGCATACGAATTCCACACCAATTTGTCCGGATATGACTGGATGAAAGCAGAAATATCCGGTTGTGTTTTGGCTAACTCAATCCGAAATATTGTGAAAGGCAATGTATTTGTGTTTTCCGGATATTATCAATGGACTTTATTGTTTGAGTTTTTTTTTATCGGGGAACATTTTATTTTGAGCTTGGATACAGTAATTGGTTCCACATGGGGACACCAGCTCTGCATATTCGTATTTTCTAGTTAGAAAGCTAGAGGAACTGCGGCAAACAAACATGATATTTCTGTTTGTATAGATGACATTTTATGCACTTGCCTATCAAAATGACTTTGCTTTTCTCCAAACCATATTTATTGTGATTTTCTCGGTCCATTGCATACGAATTCCACACCAGTTTGTCCGGATATGACTGGATGAAACCGGAAATATCCGATTCTGTTTTGGCTAACTCAGTCCCAGATATTGCTACAGCCTCTGTGTATTTCTATTCCTGATATTATCCACAACTTTATTGTTTTGAAGGTTTTTTATTAGGGAACATTAAATTGTGTGCTTTGAAAGACTAATGGGTTCCACATGGAGACACCAGCTGTACACATTCGTATTTTCTAGGGAGAAAGCTAGAGGAACTGCAGCAAACAAACATGATATTTCTGTTTATATCGATGGCATTTTATGCACTTGCCTAACGAAAAGACTTTGCTTTTCGCCAAACCATTTTGACTGTGATTTTCTTGGTCCATTGCATACGAATTCCACACCATTTTTGGCGGATATGTCTGTATGAAAAGGGAAATATCTGCTTTTGTTTTGGCTCACTCAATCCCAGATATTACTACAGCATCTCAGCTTGTGTTTTCTGGATATTATCAACGGAATTTATTGTTTTGAATGTTTTTATTAGGGAACATTTTATTTTGAGCTTGGATGCAGCAATTGGTTCCACATGGAGACATCAGCTGAAAATATTCGTATTTTCTAGAGAGAAAGCTAGAGGAATTGCCGCAAGCAAACTTGATATTTCTGTTTGTACAGATGACATTTGATGCACTTGCCTAACGAAAAGACTTTGCTTTTCTCCAAAACCATTTCTACTGTGATTTTCTCGGTCCATTGCATACGAATTCCACACCAGTTTGTGCGGATATGACTGGATGAAACTGGAAATATCCGGTTTTGTTTTGGCTAACTCAATCCCAGATATTGCTACAGCCTCTGTGTTTGTGTATTCCTTATATAATCACGGACTTCTTTGTTTTGAATATTTTTATCAGTGTACATTTAATTTTGTACCTTTGAAACACTAATTGGTTCATCATGCGGACACCAGCTCTACACATTGATATTTTCTAGGGAGAAAGCTAGAGGGAAACAAACATGATATTTCTGTTTGTATAGATGACATTTTATGCACTTGCCTAACGAAAAGTCTTTGCTTTTCTCCAAAACCATATTTACTGCGATTTTCTCGGTGCATTGCATACGAATTCCACATCAATTTGTCCCGATATGACTGGATGAAACCGGAAATATCTTGTTGTGTTTTTGCTAACTCAATCCGAAATATTGCTACAGCCTCTGCGTTTGTGTATTCCTGATATTATCCATGGAATTCATTTTTTGAATGTTGTTTTTTCAGGGAACATTTAATTTTGTGCTTGGAAACATTAATTGGTTCCACATGGAAATACCAGCTCTATATATTCATATTTTCTAGGGAGAAAGCTAGAGGAACTGCGGCAAGCAAACATGATAATTTTGTTTGTATAGATGAGATTTTATGCACTTGCCTAACGAAAGACTTTGCTTTTCTCCACAACCATTTGTACTGTGATTTTCTCGGTCCATTACATATGAATTCCACACCAGTTTGTCCAGATATGACTGAATGAAACCAGAAATATTCAGTTGTGTTTTGGCTAACTCAGTCGGAAATATTTCTAGAGCCTCTGTGTTTGTGTTTTCAGGATATTATTGATGGACTTATTGTTTTGAATGCTTTTATCAGGGAACATTTAATTTTGTACCGTTGAAACACGAATTGGTTCATCATGTAACACCAGCTCTACACATTCGTATTTTCTAAGGAGAAAGCTAGAAGAACTGCGGCAAACAAACATATTTCTGTTTGTTTAGATGACATTTCATGCACTTGCCTAACAAAAAGACTTTGTTTTTCTCCAAAACCATTTCTACTGTGATTTTCTCGGTCCATTGCATACGAATTCCACACCAGTTTGTGCGGATATGACTGGATGAAACCGGAAATATCCGGTTTTGTTTTGGCTAACTCAATCCCAGATATTGCTACAGCCTCTGTGTTTGTGTATTCCTTACATAATCATGGACTTTTTGTTTTGAATATTTTTATCAGGGTACATTTAATTTTGTACCTTTGAAACACTAATTGGTTCATCATGCGGACACCAGCTCTACACATTGGTATTTTCTAGGGAGAAAGCTGGAGGAAAACAAACATGATATTTCTGTTTGTATAGATGACATTTTATGCACTTGCCTAACAAAAAGACTTTGCTTTCCTCCAAAACCATTTTGACTGTGATTTTCTCGGTCTGTTGCATACAAATTCCACACCAGATTGTCCGGATATGACTGGATGAAACCAGAAATATCCGGTTGTGTTTTGGCTAACTCAATCAGAAATATTTTGAAAGCCTCTGTGTTTGTGTTTTCTGGATATTGTCAACAGACTTCATTGTTTTGAGTGTTTTTTTTTTCAGGGAACATTTAATTTTGTACCGTTGAAACACTAATTGGTTCCACATGGAGATACCAGCACTACACATTCGTAATTTCTAGGTAGAAAGCTAGAGGAACTGCGGCAAACAAACTTGATATTTTTGTTTGTCTAGATGACATTTTATGCACTTGCCTAACGAAAAGACGTTGCTGTTATCCCAAACAATTTTTACTGTGATTTTCTCAGACCATTGCATACGAATTCCACACCAGTTTGTCTGGATATGACTGGATGAAACCGGAATTATCTGGTTCTGCTTTGGCTAATTGAATCCGAAATATGGTGAAAACCTCCTTGTTTGTGTTTTCCGGGTATTATCTATGGACTTTATTGTTTTGAATGTTTTTTATCAGGGAACATTTAATTTTGTACCGTAGAAACACTAATTGGTTCCACATGGGGACACCAGTTCTACACATTGGTATTTTCTAGGGAGAAAGCTAGAGGAACTGCGGCAAACAAAGATGATAATTCTGTTTGTCTAGATGACATTTTATGCACTTGCTTAATGAAAGACTTTGCTTTTCTCCAAAACCATTTTTACTGTGATTTTCTCGGTCCATTGCACACGAATTCCACACCACATTGTCCGGATATGACTGGATGAAATCGGAAATATCCAGTTTTGTTTTGGCTAACTCAATCCCAGATATTGCTACAGCCTCTGTGTTTGTGTATTCCTGATATTATCCACAGACTGTATTGTTTTGAATGTTTTTTATCATGGAACATTTAATTTTGTGCTTGAAAACACTAATTGTTTCCACATAGAGACACCAGTTCTATGCATTCGTATTTTCTACAGAGAAAGCTAGAGGAACTGCGAAACAGAAACATGATAATTCTCTTTGTGTAGATGACATTTTATGCACTTGCCTAACGAAAAGACTTTGCTGTTCTCCAAAACCACTTTTACTGTGATTTTTTCGGTCCATTGCATACGAATCCCACAGCAGTTTCTCCGGATATGACTGGATGAAACCAGAAATATCTGGTTGTGTTTTGGCTAACTCAATCCGAAATAGTGTGAAAGCCTCAGTGTTGTTTTTTTCTGGATATTATCGATGGTCTTTATTATTTTGAATGTTTTTATTAGGGAACATTTCATTTTGCACCGTTGAAACTCGAATTGGTTCATCATGGGAACACCAGCTCTACGCATTTGTATTTACTATGGAGATAGCTAGAGGAACTGCCGCAAACAAACTAGATATTTCTGTTTGTATAGATGACATTTTATGCACTTGCCTAAGGAAAGACTTTGCTTTTCTCCACAACCATTTTTACTGTGATTTTCTCGATCCGTTGCATACGAACTCCACACCAGTTTGTCCAGATATGACTGAATGAAACCAGAAATATTCGGTTGTGTTTTGGCTAACTCAGTCGGAAATATTGCTACAGCCTCTGTGTTTGTGTTTTCTGGATATTATCGACGGACTTATTGTTTTGAATGCTTTTATCAGGGAACATTTAATTTTGTACTGTTGAAACACTAATTGGTTCATCATGGGAACACTAGCTCTACATATTCGTATTTTCTCGGGAGAAATCTAGAGGAACTGCGGCAAACAAACATGATATTTCTGTTTGTCTAGATGACATTTCATACACTTGCCTAACGAAAAGACTTTGCTGTTTTCCAAAACCACTTTTACTGTGATTTTCTCGGTCCATTGCATACGAATTTCAAACCACTATGTCCGGATCTGACTGGATGAAACCAGAAATATCTGGTTGTGTTTGGCTAACTCAATCCGAAATATTGTGAAAGCCTCTGTGTTTGTGTTTTCTGGATATTTTCGAAGGACTTATTGTTTTGAATGTTTTTATCAGGGAACATTTAATTTTGTACCATTGAAACACTAAGGGTTCATCACGGGAACACCAGCTCTACATATTCGTATTTTCTAGGTAGAAAGCTAGAGGAACCGCGGCAAACAAGCATGATATTTCTGTTTGTATCGATGACATTTTATGCACTTGCCTAACGAAAAGACTTTACTTTTCTCCAAAACCATTTTTACTGTGATTTTCTCGGTCCATTGCATATGTCCACATCACTTTGTCCAGATATGACTGGATGAAACCGGAAATATCTTGTTGTGTTTTTGCTAACTCAATCAGAAATATTGCTACAGCCTCTGCGTTTGTGTAGTCCTGATATTATCCACGGACTTTATTTTTTGAATGCTGTTTTTTCAGGGAACATTTAATTTTGTGCTTGGAAACACTAATTGGTTCCACATGGAGACACCAGCTCTGCACATTCGTATTATATACGGAGAAAGCTAGAGGAACTGCGGCAAACAAACCTGATATTTCTGTTTTTATAGATGATATTTTATGCACTTGCCTAACGAAAAACTTTGCTTTTCTCCACAACCATTTTTACTGTGATTTTCTCGGTCCATTACATACGAAATCCACACCACTTTGTCCAGATATGACTGAATGAAACCAGAAATATTCGGTTGTGTTTTGGCTAACTCAGTCGGAAATATTGCTACAGCCTCTGTGTTTGTGTTTTCTGGATATTATCGATGGACTTATTGTTTTGAATGCTTTTATCAGGTAACATTTAATTTTGTACCATTGAAACACTAATTGGTTCATCATGGGGACACCTGCTCTACATATTCGTATTTTCTAGGGGGAAAGCTAGAGGAACTGCGGCAAACAAACATGATATTTCTGTTTGTCTAGATGACATTTTATGCACTTGCCTAAAGAAAAGACTTTGCTTTTCTCCAAAACTATTTTTACTGTGATTTTCTCCATCCATTGCATACGAATTCCACACCACATTGTCCGGTTATGACTGGATGAAACCAGAACTGTCCGGTTTCTTTTTGGCGAACTCAATTCCAGATATTGCTACAGGTTCTGTGTTTGTGTTTTCTGGATATTATCGATGGACTTTTTTATTTTGAATGTTTTTAATCACGTAACATTTAATTTTGTGCTTGGAAACACTAATTGGTTCAACATGGAGACACCAGCTGTACACATTCGTATTTTCTAGGGAGAAAGCTAGAGGAACTGTGGCAAACAAACATTATAGTTCTGTTTGTATAGATGACATTTTATGCACTTGCCTAACGAAAAGACTTTGCTTTTCTCCAAAACCATTTTTACTCTGATTTTCTCAGTCTATTGCATACGAATTTTACACCAGTTTGTCCGGATATGACTGGATTAAAACAGAAATATCCGGTTTTGTTTTGGCTAACTCAATCCGAAATATGGTGAAAACCCCTGTGTTTGTGTTTTCTGGATATTATCAATGGACTTTATTGTTTTGAATGTTTTTATCAGGGAACATTTAATTTTGAGCTTGGAAACACTAATTGTTTCATAATGGGAACACCAGCTCTACATATTCGTATTTTCTGGGGAGAAAGCTAGAGGAACTGCAGTAAATATGATATTTATGTATGTGTAGATGACATTTAATGCACTTGCCTTACGAAAAGACTTTGCTTTTCTCCAAAACCATTTGTACTGTGATTTTCTCGGTCCATTGCATACGAATTACACAGGAGTTTGTCCAGATATGACTGGATGAAACCAGAAATATTCCATTGTACTTTGGCGAACTCAATCCCACATATTGCTACTGCCTCTGTGTTTGCATTTTCTGGATATTATCAATGAATTTTATTGTTTTGAATGTTTTTTTACTGGGGAACATTTTACTGGGGAACAATTTTACTGGGGAACACTTTATTTTGAGCTTGGAAAGACTTTGCGTTTCTCCAAAACCATTTTTACGGTGATTTTCTTGGTTCATTGCATAGGAATTCTACATGAGTTTGTCCGGATATGACTGCGTGAAACCAGAATTATCCAGTAGTGTTTTGGCTAACTCAATCCGAAATATTGTGAAAGACTCTGTGTTTGTGTATTCCTGATATTATCCATGGACTTTATTGTTTTGAATGTTTTTATCAGGGAACATTTAATTTTGTACCGTTGAAACTCTAATTTTATGCACTTGCCGAAGGAAAAGGCTTTGCTTTTCTCCAATTCCATTTTTACTATGGTTTTTCGGTACATTGCATATGAATTCCAGACCAGTTTGTCCGGATATGACTGGATGAAACCGGAAATATCCGGTTTTGTTTTGAATAACGCAATCCCACATATTGCTACAGCCTCTGTGTTTCTGTATTCCTGATATTATACACAGACTTTATTGTTTTGAATGTTATTTATCAGGGAACATTTAAATTTGTACTATAAAAACACTAATTGGTTCCCCATGCAGACACCAGCTCTACACATTGGTATTTTCTAGGGAGAAAGCTAGAGGAACTGCAGCAAACAAACATGATATTTCTGTTTATATCGATGGCATTTTATGCACTTGCCTAATGAAAAGACTTTGCTTTTCTACAAACCATTTTGACTGTGATTTTCTCGGTCCATTGCATACGAATACCACACCAGTTTCAGCGGATATGTCTGTATGAAAAGGGAAATATCTGCTTTTGTTTTGGCTAACTCAATCCCAGATATTACTACAGCATCTCAGTTTGTGTTTTCAGGATATTATCAACGGAATTTATTGTTTTGAATTTTTTTATTGGGGAACATTTTGTTTTGAGCTTGGATGCAGCAATTGGTTCCACATGGAGACATCAGCTGAAAATATTCGTATTTTCTAGAGAGAAAGCTAGAGGAATTGCCGCAAACAAACTTGATATTTCTGTTTGTACAGATGACATTTGATGCACTTGCCTAACGAAAAGACTTTGCTTTTCTCCAAAACCATTTCTACTGTGATTTTCTCGGTCCATTGCATACGAATTCCACACCAGTTTGTGCGGATATGACTGGATGAAACCGGAAATATCCGGTTTTGTTTTGGCTAACTCAATCCCAGATATTGCTACAGCCTCTGTGTTTGTGTTTTCCAGATATTATCCACGGACTTTTTGTTTTGAATATTTTTATCAGGGTACATTTAATTTTTTGCTTGGAAACACAAATTGCTTTCTAATGGAGACACCAGCTCTACAAATTCGTAATTTCTAGAGAAATAGCTACAGGAACTGTGGAAAACAAACATGATATTTCTGTTTGTATCGATGATATTTTATCTATTTTCCTAAAGAACAGACTTTGCTGTTCTCCAAAACAATTTTTACTGTGATTTTCTCGATCCATTGCATACGAATTCCACACCAGTTTGTCCGGATATGACCTGATGAAACCGGAAATATCCGGTAGTGTTTTGGCTAACTCAATCTGAAATATTGCTACAGCTTCAGTGTTTGTGTTTTCTGGATATTATCAATGGACTTTATTGTTTTGAATATTTTTTATGTGGGAACATTTTATTTTGAGCTTGGATACAGTAATTGGTTCCACATGGAGACACCAGCTCTACATATTCGCATTTTCTAGGGAGAAATGTAGAGTATCTGAAAACAAATATGATATTTCTGTTTGAATAGCTGACATTTTATCCACTTGCCTAATGAAAAGACTTTGCTTTTCTATAAAACCATTTTTACTCTGATTTTCTCAATGCATTGCATAATAATTCAACACCACTTTGTCCGGATATTACTGGATGAAACCAGAAATATCCGGTTTTGTTTTGGCTAACTCAATCCGAAATATTGTGAAAGCCTCTGTGTTTGTGTTTTCTGGATATTATCGATGGACTTTATAGTTTTGAATGTTTTTATCAGGGAACATTTAATTGTGTACCGTAGAAACACAAATTGGTTCATCATGGGGACACCAGCTCTACACATTCGTATTATCTAGGGAGAAAGCTTGAGGATCTGCGGCAAACAAAGATGATAATTCTGTTTGTATAGATGACATTTTATGCACTTGCCTAACAAAAAGACTTTGCTTTTCTCCAAAACCATTTTTACTGTGATTTTCTCGGTCCATTGTATATGAATTCCACACCAGTTTGTCCGGATATGACTGGATGAAAGCAGAAATATCCGGTTGTGTTTTGGCTAACTCAATCCGAAATATTGTGAAAGGCAATGTATTTGTGTTTTCCGGATATTATCAATGGACTTTATTGTTTGAGTTTTTTTTATCGGGGAACATTTTATTTTGAGCTTGGATACAGTAATTGGTTCCACATGGGGACACCAGCTCTGCATATTCGTATTTTCTAGTTAGAAAGCTAGAGGAACTGCGGCAAACAAACATGATATTTCTGTTTGTATAGATGACATTTTATGCACTTGCCTATCAAAATGACTTTGCTTTTCTCCAAACCATATTTATTGTGATTTTCTCGGTCCATTGCATACGAATTCCACACCAGTTTGTCCGGATATGACTGGATGAAACCGGAAATATCCGATTCTGTTTTGGCTAACTCAGTCCCAGATATTGCTACAGCCTCTGTGTATTTCTATTCCTGATATTATCCACAACTTTATTGTTTTGAAGGTTTTTTATTAGGGAACATTAAATTGTGTGCTTTGAAAGACTAATGGGTTCCACATGGAGACACCAGCTGTACACATTCGTATTTTCTAGGGAGAAAGCTAGAGGAACTGCAGCAAACAAACATGATATTTCTGTTTATATCGATGGCATTTTATGCACTTGCCTAACGAAAAGACTTTGCTTTTCGCCAAACCATTTTGACTGTGATTTTCTTGGTCCATTGCATACGAATTCCACACCATTTTTGGCGGATATGTCTGTATGAAAAGGGAAATATCTGCTTTTGTTTTGGCTCACTCAATCCCAGATATTACTACAGCATCTCAGCTTGTGTTTTCTGGATATTATCAACGGAATTTATTGTTTTGAATGTTTTTATTAGGGAACATTTTATTTTGAGCTTGGATGCAGCAATTGGTTCCACATGGAGACATCAGCTGAAAATATTCGTATTTTCTAGAGAGAAAGCTAGAGGAATTGCCGCAAGCAAACTTGATATTTCTGTTTGTACAGATGACATTTGATGCACTTGCCTAACGAAAAGACTTTGCTTTTCTCCAAAACCATTTCTATTGTGATTTTCTCGGTCCATTGCATACGAATTCCACACCAGTTTGTGCGGATATGACTGGATGAAACCGGAAATATCCGGTTTTGTTTTGGCTAACTCAATCCCAGATATTGCTACAGCCTCTGTGTTTGTGTATTCCTTATATAATCACGGACTTCTTTGTTTTGAATATTTTTATCAGTGTACATTTAATTTTGTACCTTTGAAACACTAATTGGTTCATCATGCGGACACCAGCTCTACACATTGATATTTTCTAGGGAGAAAGCTAGAGGGAAACAAACATGATATTTCTGTTTGTATAGATGACATTTTATGCACTTGCCTAACGAAAAGTCTTTGCTTTTCTCCAAAACCATATTTACTGCGATTTTCTCGGTGCATTGCATACGAATTCCACATCAATTTGTCCCGATATGACTGGATGAAACCGGAAATATCTTGTTGTGTTTTTGCTAACTCAATCCGAAATATTGCTACAGCCTCTGCGTTTGTGTATTCCTGATATTATCCATGGAATTCATTTTTTGAATGTTGTTTTTTCAGGGAACATTTAATTTTGTGCTTGGAAACATTAATTGGTTCCACATGGAAATACCAGCTCTATATATTCATATTTTCTAGGGAGAAAGCTAGAGGAACTGCGGCAAGCAAACATGATAATTTTGTTTGTATAGATGAGATTTTATGCACTTGCCTAACGAAAGACTTTGCTTTTCTCCACAACCATTTGTACTGTGATTTTCTCGGTCCATTACATATGAATTCCACACCAGTTTGTCCAGATATGACTGAATGAAACCAGAAATATTCAGTTGTGTTTTGGCTAACTCAGTCGGAAATATTTCTAGAGCCTCTGTGTTTGTGTTTTCAGGATATTATTGATGGACTTATTGTTTTGAATGCTTTTATCAGGGAACATTTAATTTTGTACCGTTGAAACACGAATTGGTTCATCATGTAACACCAGCTCTACACATTCGTATTTTCTAAGGAGAAAGCTAGAAGAACTGCGGCAAACAAACATATTTCTGTTTGTTTAGATGACATTTCATGCACTTGCCTAACAAAAAGACTTTGTTTTTCTCCAAAACCATTTCTACTGTGATTTTCTCGGTCCATTGCATACGAATTCCACACCAGTTTGTGCGGATATGACTGGATGAAACCGGAAATATCCGGTTTTGTTTTGGCTAACTCAATCCCAGATATTGCTACAGCCTCTGTGTTTGTGTATTCCTTACATAATCATGGACTTTTTGTTTTGAATATTTTTATCAGGGTACATTTAATTTTGTACCTTTGAAACACTAATTGGTTCATCATGCGGACACCAGCTCTACACATTGGTATTTTCTAGGGAGAAAGCTGGAGGAAAACAAACATATTTCTGTTTGTATAGATGACATTTTATGCACTTGCCTAACAAAAAGACTTTGCTTTCCTCCAAAACCATTTTGACTGTGATTTTCTCGGTCCGTTGCATACAAATTCCACACCAGATTGTCCGGATATGACTGGATGAAACCAGAAATATCCGGTTGTGTTTTGGCTAACTCAATCAGAAATATTTTGAAAGCCTCTGTGTTTGTGTTTTCTGGATATTGTCAACAGACTTCATTGTTTTGAGTGTTTTTTTTTTTCAGGGAACATTTAATTTTGTACCGTTGAAACACTAATTGGTTCCACATGGAGATACCAGCACTACACATTCGTAATTTCTAGGTAGAAAGCTAGAGGAACTGCGGCAAACAAACTTGATATTTTTGTTTGTCTAGATGACATTTTATGCACTTGCCTAACGAAAAGACGTTGCTGTTATCCCAAACAAATTTTACTGTGATTTTCTCAGACCATTGCATACGAATTCCACACCAGTTTGTCTGGATATGACTGGATGAAACCGGAATTATCTGGTTCTGCTTTGGCTAATTGAATCCGAAATATGGTGAAAACCTCCTTGTTTGTGTTTTCCGGGTATTATCTATGGACTTTATTGTTTTGAATGTTTTTTATCAGGGAACATTTAATTTTGTACCGTAGAAACACTAATTGGTTCCACATGGGGACACCAGTTCTACACATTGGTATTTTCTAGGGAGAAAGCTAGAGGAACTGCGGCAAACAAACATGATATTTCTGTTTGTCTAGATGACATTTTATGCACTTGCTTAATGAAAGACTTTGCTTTTCTCCAAAACCATTTTTACTGTGATTTTCTCGGTCCATTGCACACGAATTCCACACCACATTGTCCGGATATGACTGGATGAAATCGGAAATATCCAGTTTTGTTTTGGCTAACTCAATCCCAGATATTGCTACAGCCTCTGTGTTTGTGTATTCCTGATATTATCCACAGACTGTATTGTTTTGAATGTTTTTTATCATGGAACATTTAATTTTGTGCTTGAAAACACTAATTGTTTCCACATAGAGACACCAGTTCTATGCATTCGTATTTTCTACAGAGAAAGCTAGAGGAACTGCGAAACAGAAACATGATAATTCTCTTTGTGTAGATGACATTTTATGCACTTGCCTAACGAAAAGACTTTGCTGTTCTCCAAAACCACTTTTACTGTGATTTTTTCGGTCCATTGCATACGAATCCCACAGCAGTTTCTCCGGATATGACTGGATGAAACCAGAAATATCTGGTTGTGTTTTGGCTAACTCAATCCGAAATAGTGTGAAAGCCTCAGTGTTGTTTTTTTCTGGATATTATCGATGGTCTTTATTATTTTGAATGTTTTTATTAGGGAACATTTCATTTTGCACCGTTGAAACTCGAATTGGTTCATCATGGGAACACCAGCTCTACGCATTTGTATTTACTATGGAGATAGCTAGAGGAACTGCCGCAAACAAACTAGATATTTCTGTTTGTATAGATGACATTTTATGCACTTGCCTAAGGAAAGACTTTGCTTTTCTCCACAACCATTTTTACTGTGATTTTCTCGATCCGTTGCATACGAACTCCACACCAGTTTGTCCAGATATGACTGAATGAAACCAGAAATATTCGGTTGTGTTTTGGCTAACTCAGTCGGAAATATTGCTACAGCCTCTGTGTTTGTGTTTTCTGGATATTATCGACGGACATATTTTTTTGAATGCTTTTATCAGGGAACATTTAATTTTGTACTGTTGAAACACTAATTGGTTCATCATGGGAACACTAGCTCTACATATTCGTATTTTCTCGGGAGAAATCTAGAGGAACTGCGGCAAACAAACATGATATTTCTGTTTGTCTAGATGACATTTCATACACTTGCCTAACGAAAAGACTTTGCTGTTTTCCAAAACCACTTTTACTGTGATTTTCTCGGTCCATTGCATACGAATTTCAAACCACTATGTCCGGATCTGACTGGATGAAACCAGAAATATCTGGTTGTGTTTGGCTAACTCAATCCGAAATATTGTGAAAGCCTCTGTGTTTGTGTTTTCTGGATATTTTCGAAGGACTTATTGTTTTGAATGTTTTTATCAGGGAACATTTAATTTTGTACCATTGAAACACTAAGGGTTCATCACGGGAACACCAGCTCTACATATTCGTATTTTCTAGGTAGAAAGCTAGAGGAACCGCGGCAAACAAGCATGATATTTCTGTTTGTATCGATGACATTTTATGCACTTGCCTAACGAAAAGACTTTACTTTTCTCCAAAACCATTTTTACTGTGATTTTCTCGGTCCATTGCATATGTCCACATCACTTTGTCCAGATATGACTGGATGAAACCGGAAATATCTTGTTGTGTTTTTGCTAACTCAATCAGAAATATTGCTACAGCCTCTGCGTTTGTGTATTCCTGATATTATCCACGGACTTTATTTTTTGAATGCTGTTTTTTCAGGGAACATTTAATTTTGTGCTTGGAAACACTAATTGGTTCCACATGGAGACACCAGCTCTGCACATTCGTATTATATACGGAGAAAGCTAGAGGAACTGCGGCAAACAAACCTGATATTTCTGTTTTTATAGATGATATTTTATGCACTTGCCTAACGAAAAACTTTGCTTTTCTCCACAACCATTTTTACTGTGATTTTCTCGGTCCATTACATACGAAATCCACACCACTTTGTCCAGATATGACTGAATGAAACCAGAAATATTCGGTTGTGTTTTGGCTAACTCAGTCGGAAATATTGCTACAGCCTCTGTGTTTGTGTTTTCTGGATATTATCGATGGACTTATTGTTTTGAATGCTTTTATCAGGTAACATTTAATTTTGTACCATTGAAACACTAATTGGTTCATCATGGGGACACCTGCTCTACATATTCGTATTTTCTAGGGGGAAAGCTAGAGGAACTGCGGCAAACAAACATGATATTTCTGTTTGTCTAGATGACATTTTATGCACTTGCCTAAAGAAAAGACTTTGCTTTTCTCCAAAACTATTTTTACTGTGATTTTCTCCATCCATTGCATACGAATTCCACACCACATTGTCCGGTTATGACTGGATGAAACCAGAACTGTCCGGTTTCTTTTTGGCGAACTCAATTCCAGATATTGCTACAGGTTCTGTGTTTGTGTTTTCTGGATATTATCGATGGACTTTTTTATTTTGAATGTTTTTAATCACGTAACATTTAATTTTGTGCTTGGAAACACTAATTGGTTCAACATGGAGACACCAGCTGTACACATTCGTATTTTCTAGGGAGAAAGCTAGAGGAACTGTGGCAAACAAACATTATAGTTCTGTTTGTATAGATGACATTTTATGCACTTGCCTAACGAAAAGACTTTGCTTTTCTCCAAAACCATTTTTACTGTGATTTTCTCAGTCTATTGCATACGAATTTTACACCAGTTTGTCCGGATATGACTGGATTAAAACAGAAATATCCGGTTTTGTTTTGGCTAACTCAATCCGAAATATGGTGAAAACCCCTGTGTTTGTGTTTTCTGGATATTATCAATGGACTTTATTGTTTTGAATGTTTTTATCAGGGAACATTTAATTTTGAGCTTGGAAACACTAATTGTTTCATAATGGGAACACCAGCTCTACATATTCGTATTTTCTGGGGAGAAAGCTAGAGGAACTGCAGTAAATATGATATTTATGTATGTGTAGATGACATTTAATGCACTTGCCTTACGAAAAGACTTTGCTTTTCTCCAAAACCATTTGTACTGTGATTTTCTCGGTCCATTGCATACGAATTACACAGGAGTTTGTCCAGATATGACTGGATGAAACCAGAAATATTCCATTGTACTTTGGCGAACTCAATCCCACATATTGCTACTGCCTCTGTGTTTGCATTTTCTGGATATTATCAATGAATTTTATTGTTTTGAATGTTTTTTTACTGGGGAACATTTTACTGGGGAACAATTTTACTGGGGAACACTTTATTTTGAGCTTGGAAAGACTTTGCGTTTCTCCAAAACCATTTTTACGGTGATTTTCTTGGTTCATTGCATAGGAATTCTACATGAGTTTGTCCGGATATGACTGCGTGAAACCGGAATTATCCAGTAGTGTTTTGGCTAACTCAATCCGAAATATTGTGAAAGACTCTGTGTTTGTGTATTCCTGATATTATCCATGGACTTTATTGTTTTGAATGTTTTTATCAGGGAACATTTAATTTTGTACCGTTGAAACTCTAATTTTATGCACTTGCCGAAGGAAAAGGCTTTGCTTTTCTCCAATTCCATTTTTACTATGGTTTTTCGGTACATTGCATATGAATTCCAGACCAGTTTGTCCGGATATGACTGGATGAAACCGGAAATATCCGGTTTTGTTTTGAATAACGCAATCCCACATATTGCTACAGCCTCTGTGTTTCTGTATTCCTGATATTATACACAGACTTTATTGTTTTGAATGTTATTTATCAGGGAACATTTAAATTTGTACTATAAAAACACTAATTGGTTCCCCATGCAGACACCAGCTCTACACATTGGTATTTTCTAGGGAGAAAGCTAGAGGAACTGCAGCAAACAAACATGATATTTCTGTTTATATCGATGGCATTTTATGCACTTGCCTAATGAAAAGACTTTGCTTTTCTACAAACCATTTTGACTGTGATTTTCTCGGTCCATTGCATACGAATACCACACCAGTTTCAGCGGATATGTCTGTATGAAAAGGGAAATATCTGCTTTTGTTTTGGCTAACTCAATCCCAGATATTACTACAGCATCTCAGTTTGTGTTTTCAGGATATTATCAACGGAATTTATTGTTTTGAATTTTTTTATTGGGGAACATTTTGTTTTGAGCTTGGATGCAGCAATTGGTTCCACATGGAGACATCAGCTGAAAATATTCGTATTTTCTAGAGAGAAAGCTAGAGGAATTGCCGCAAACAAACTTGATATTTCTGTTTGTACAGATGACATTTGATGCACTTGCCTAACGAAAAGACTTTGCTTTTCTCCAAAACCATTTCTACTGTGATTTTCTCGGTCCATTGCATACGAATTCCACACCAGTTTGTGCGGATATGACTGGATGAAACCGGAAATATCCGGTTTTGTTTTGGCTAACTCAATCCCAGATATTGCTACAGCCTCTGTGTTTGTGTTTTCCAGATATTATCCACGGACTTTTTGTTTTGAATATTTTTATCAGGGTACATTTAATTTTTTGCTTGGAAACACAAATTGCTTTCTAATGGAGACACCAGCTCTACAAATTCGTAATTTCTAGAGAAATAGCTACAGGAACTGTGGAAAACAAACATGATATTTCTGTTTGTATCGATGATATTTTATCTATTTTCCTAAAGAACAGACTTTGCTGTTCTCCAAAACAATTTTTACTGTGATTTTCTCGATCCATTGCATACGAATTCCACACCAGTTTGTCCGGATATGACCTGATGAAACCGGAAATATCCGGTAGTGTTTTGGCTAACTCAATCTGAAATATTGCTACAGCTTCAGCGTTTGTGTTTTCTGGATATTATCAATGGACTTTATTGTTTTGAATATTTTTTATGTGGGAACATTTTATTTTGAGCTTGGATACAGTAATTGGTTCCACATGGAGACACCAGCTCTACATATTCGCATTTTCTAGGGAGAAATGTAGAGTATCTGAAAACAAATATGATATTTCTGTTTGAATAGCTGACATTTTATCCACTTGCCTAATGAAAAGACTTTGCTTTTCTATAAAACCATTTTTACTCTGATTTTCTCAATGCATTGCATAATAATTCAACACCACTTTGTCCGGATATTACTGGATGAAACCAGAAATATCCGGTTTTGTTTTGGCTAACTCAATCCGAAATATTGTGAAAGCCTCTGTGTTTGTGTTTTCTGGATATTATCGATGGACTTTATAGTTTTGAATGTTTTTATCAGGGAACATTTAATTGTGTACCGTAGAAACACAAATTGGTTCATCATGGGGACACCAGCTCTACACATTCGTATTATCTAGGGAGAAAGCTTGAGGATCTGCGGCAAACAAAGATGATAATTCTGTTTGTATAGATGACATTTTATGCACTTGCCTAACAAAAAGACTTTGCTTTTCTCCAAAACCATTTTTACTGTGATTTTCTCGGTCCATTGCATATGAATTCCACACCAGTTTGTCCGGATATGACTGGATGAAAGCAGAAATATCCGGTTGTGTTTTGGCTAACTCAATCCGAAATATTGTGAAAGGCAATGTATTTGTGTTTTCCGGATATTATCAATGGACTTTATTGTTTGAGTTTTTTTTATCGGGGAACATTTTATTTTGAGCTTGGATACAGTAATTGGTTCCACATGGGGACACCAGCTCTGCATATTCGTATTTTCTAGTTAGAAAGCTAGAGGAACTGCGGCAAACAAACATGATATTTCTGTTTGTATAGATGACATTTTATGCACTTGCCTATCAAAATGACTTTGCTTTTCTCCAAACCATATTTATTGTGATTTTCTCGGTCCATTGCATACGAATTCCACACCAGTTTGTCCGGATATGACTGGATGAAACCGGAAATATCCGATTCTGTTTTGGCTAACTCAGTCCCAGATATTGCTACAGCCTCTGTGTATTTCTATTCCTGATATTATCCACAACTTTATTGTTTTGAAGGTTTTTTATTAGGGAACATTAAATTGTGTGCTTTGAAAGACTAATGGGTTCCACATGGAGACACCAGCTGTACACATTCGTATTTTCTAGGGAGAAAGCTAGAGGAACTGCAGCAAACAAACATGATATTTCTGTTTATATCGATGGCATTTTATGCACTTGCCTAACGAAAAGACTTTGCTTTTCGCCAAACCATTTTGACTGTGATTTTCTTGGTCCATTGCATACGAATTCCACACCATTTTTGGCGGATATGTCTGTATGAAAAGGGAAATATCTGCTTTTGTTTTGGCTCACTCAATCCCAGATATTACTACAGCATCTCAGCTTGTGTTTTCTGGATATTATCAACGGAATTTATTGTTTTGAATGTTTTTATTAGGGAACATTTTATTTTGAGCTTGGATGCAGCAATTGGTTCCACATGGAGACATCAGCTGAAAATATTCGTATTTTCTAGAGAGAAAGCTAGAGGAATTGCCGCAAGCAAACTTGATATTTCTGTTTGTACAGATGACATTTGATGCACTTGCCTAACGAAAAGACTTTGCTTTTCTCCAAAACCATTTCTACTGTGATTTTCTCGGTCCATTGCATACGAATTCCACACCAGTTTGTGCGGATATGACTGGATGAAACTGGAAATATCCGGTTTTGTTTTGGCTAACTCAATCCCAGATATTGCTACAGCCTCTGTGTTTGTGTATTCCTTATATAATCACGGACTTCTTTGTTTTGAATATTTTTATCAGTGTACATTTAATTTTGTACCTTTGAAACACTAATTGGTTCATCATGCGGACACCAGCTCTACACATTGATATTTTCTAGGGAGAAAGCTAGAGGGAAACAAACATGATATTTCTGTTTGTATAGATGACATTTTATGCACTTGCCTAACGAAAAGTCTTTGCTTTTCTCCAAAACCATATTTACTGCGATTTTCTCGGTGCATTGCATACGAATTCCACATCAATTTGTCCCGATATGACTGGATGAAACCGGAAATATCTTGTTGTGTTTTTGCTAACTCAATCCGAAATATTGCTACAGCCTCTGCGTTTGTGTATTCCTGATATTATCCATGGAATTCATTTTTTGAATGTTGTTTTTTCAGGGAACATTTAATTTTGTGCTTGGAAACATTAATTGGTTCCACATGGAAATACCAGCTCTATATATTCATATTTTCTAGGGAGAAAGCTAGAGGAACTGCGGCAAGCAAACATGATAATTTTGTTTGTATAGATGAGATTTTATGCACTTGCCTAACGAAAGACTTTGCTTTTCTCCACAACCATTTGTACTGTGATTTTCTCGGTCCATTACATATGAATTCCACACCAGTTTGTCCAGATATGACTGAATGAAACCAGAAATATTCAGTTGTGTTTTGGCTAACTCAGTCGGAAATATTTCTAGAGCCTCTGTGTTTGTGTTTTCAGGATATTATTGATGGACTTATTGTTTTGAATGCTTTTATCAGGGAACATTTAATTTTGTACCGTTGAAACACGAATTGGTTCATCATGTAACACCAGCTCTACACATTCGTATTTTCTAAGGAGAAAGCTAGAAGAACTGCGGCAAACAAACATATTTCTGTTTGTTTAGATGACATTTCATGCACTTGCCTAACAAAAAGACTTTGTTTTTCTCCAAAACCATTTCTACTGTGATTTTCTCGGTCCATTGCATACGAATTCCACACCAGTTTGTGCGGATATGACTGGATGAAACCGGAAATATCCGGTTTTGTTTTGGCTAACTCAATCCCAGATATTGCTACAGCCTCTGTGTTTGTGTATTCCTTACATAATCATGGACTTTTTGTTTTGAATATTTTTATCAGGGTACATTTAATTTTGTACCTTTGAAACACTAATTGGTTCATCATGCGGACACCAGCTCTACACATTGGTATTTTCTAGGGAGAAAGCTGGAGGAAAACAAACATATTTCTGTTTGTATAGATGACATTTTATGCACTTGCCTAACAAAAAGACTTTGCTTTCCTCCAAAACCATTTTGACTGTGATTTTCTCGGTCCGTTGCATACAAATTCCACACCAGATTGTCCGGATATGACTGGATGAAACCAGAAATATCCGGTTGTGTTTTGGCTAACTCAATCAGAAATATTTTGAAAGCCTCTGTGTTTGTGTTTTCTGGATATTGTCAACAGACTTCATTGTTTTGAGTGTTTTTTTTTTCAGGGAACATTTAATTTTGTACCGTTGAAACACTAATTGGTTCCACATGGAGATACCAGCACTACACATTCGTAATTTCTAGGTAGAAAGCTAGAGGAACTGCGGCAAACAAACTTGATATTTTTGTTTGTCTAGATGACATTTTATGCACTTGCCTAACGAAAAGACGTTGCTGTTATCCCAAACAAATTTTACTGTGATTTTCTCAGACCATTGCATACGAATTCCACACCAGTTTGTCTGGATATGACTGGATGAAACCGGAATTATCTGGTTCTGCTTTGGCTAATTGAATCCGAAATATGGTGAAAACCTCCTTGTTTGTGTTTTCCGGGTATTATCTATGGACTTTATTGTTTTGAATGTTTTTTATCAGGGAACATTTAATTTTGTACCGTAGAAACACTAATTGGTTCCACATGGGGACACCAGTTCTACACATTGGTATTTTCTAGGGAGAAAGCTAGAGGAACTGCGGCAAACAAACATGATATTTCTGTTTGTCTAGATGACATTTTATGCACTTGCTTAATGAAAGACTTTGCTTTTCTCCAAAACCATTTTTACTGTGATTTTCTCGGTCCATTGCACACGAATTCCACACCACATTGTCCGGATATGACTGGATGAAATCGGAAATATCCAGTTTTGTTTTGGCTAACTCAATCCCAGATATTGCTACAGCCTCTGTGTTTGTGTATTCCTGATATTATCCACAGACTGTATTGTTTTGAATGTTTTTTATCATGGAACATTTAATTTTGTGCTTGAAAACACTAATTGTTTCCACATAGAGACACCAGTTCTATGCATTCGTATTTTCTACAGAGAAAGCTAGAGGAACTGCGAAACAGAAACATGATAATTCTCTTTGTGTAGATGACATTTTATGCACTTGCCTAACGAAAAGACTTTGCTGTTCTCCAAAACCACTTTTACTGTGATTTTTTCGGTCCATTGCATACGAATCCCACAGCAGTTTCTCCGGATATGACTGGATGAAACCAGAAATATCTGGTTGTGTTTTGGCTAACTCAATCCGAAATAGTGTGAAAGCCTCAGTGTTGTTTTTTTCTGGATATTATCGATGGTCTTTATTATTTTGAATGTTTTTATTAGGGAACATTTCATTTTGCACCGTTGAAACTCGAATTGGTTCATCATGGGAACACCAGCTCTACGCATTTGTATTTACTATGGAGATAGCTAGAGGAACTGCCGCAAACAAACTAGATATTTCTGTTTGTATAGATGACATTTTATGCACTTGCCTAAGGAAAGACTTTGCTTTTCTCCACAACCATTTTTACTGTGATTTTCTCGATCCGTTGCATACGAACTCCACACCAGTTTGTCCAGATATGACTGAATGAAACCAGAAATATTCGGTTGTGTTTTGGCTAACTCAGTCGGAAATATTGCTACAGCCTCTGTGTTTGTGTTTTCTGGATATTATCGACGGACATATTTTTTTGAATGCTTTTATCAGGGAACATTTAATTTTGTACTGTTGAAACACTAATTGGTTCATCATGGGAACACTAGCTCTACATATTCGTATTTTCTCGGGAGAAATCTAGAGGAACTGCGGCAAACAAACATGATATTTCTGTTTGTCTAGATGACATTTCATACACTTGCCTAACGAAAAGACTTTGCTGTTTTCCAAAACCACTTTTACTGTGATTTTCTCGGTCCATTGCATACGAATTTCAAACCACTATGTCCGGATCTGACTGGATGAAACCAGAAATATCTGGTTGTGTTTGGCTAACTCAATCCGAAATATTGTGAAAGCCTCTGTGTTTGTGTTTTCTGGATATTTTCGAAGGACTTATTGTTTTGAATGTTTTTATCAGGGAACATTTAATTTTGTACCGTTGAAACACTAAGGGTTCATCACGGGAACACCAGCTCTACATATTCGTATTTTCTAGGTAGAAAGCTAGAGGAACCGCGGCAAACAAGCATGATATTTCTGTTTGTATCGATGACATTTTATGCACTTGCCTAACGAAAAGACTTTACTTTTCTCCAAAACCATTTTTACTGTGATTTTCTCGGTCCATTGCATACGTCCACATCACTTTGTCCAGATATGACTGGATGAAACCGGAAATATCTTGTTGTGTTTTTGCTAACTCAATCAGAAATATTGCTACAGCCTCTGCGTTTGTGTAGTCCTGATATTATCCACGGACTTTATTTTTTGAATGCTGTTTTTTCAGGGAACATTTAATTTTGTGCTTGGAAACACTAATTGGTTCCACATGGAGACACCAGCTCTGCACATTCGTATTATATACGGAGAAAGCTAGAGGAACTGCGGCAAACAAACCTGATATTTCTGTTTTTATAGATGATATTTTATGCACTTGCCTAACGAAAAACTTTGCTTTTCTCCACAACCATTTTTACTGTGATTTTCTCGGTCCATTACATACGAAATCCACACCACTTTGTCCAGATATGACTGAATGAAACCAGAAATATTCGGTTGTGTTTTGGCTAACTCAGTCGGAAATATTGCTACAGCCTCTGTGTTTGTGTTTTCTGGATATTATCGATGGACTTATTGTTTTGAATGCTTTTATCAGGTAACATTTAATTTTGTACCATTGAAACACTAATTGGTTCATCATGGGGACACCTGCTCTACATATTCGTATTTTCTAGGGGGAAAGCTAGAGGAACTGCGGCAAACAAACATGATATTTCTGTTTGTCTAGATGACATTTTATGCACTTGCCTAACGAAAAGACTTTGCTTTTCTCCAAAACTATTTTTACTGTGATTTTCTCCATCCATTGCATACGAATTCCACACCACATTGTCCGGTTATGACTGGATGAAACCAGAACTGTCCGGTTTCTTTTTGGCGAACTCAATTCCAGATATTGCTACAGGTTCTGTGTTTGTGTTTTCTGGATATTATCGATGGACTTTTTTATTTTGAATGTTTTTAATCACGTAACATTTAATTTTGTGCTTGGAAACACTAATTGGTTCAACATGGAGACACCAGCTGTACACATTCGTATTTTCTAGGGAGAAAGCTAGAGGAACTGTGGCAAACAAACGTTATAGTTCTGTTTGTATAGATGACATTTTATGCACTTGCCTAACGAAAAGACTTTGCTTTTCTCCAAAACCATTTTTACTCTGATTTTCTCAGTCTATTGCATACGAATTTTACACCAGTTTGTCCGGATATGACTGGATTAAAACAGAAATATCCGGTTTTGTTTTGGCTAACTCAATCCGAAATATGGTGAAAACCCCTGTGTTTGTGTTTTCTGGATATTATCAATGGACTTTATTGTTTTGAATGTTTTTATCAGGGAACATTTAATTTTGAGCTTGGAAACACTAATTGTTTCATAATGGGAACACCAGCTCTACATATTCGTATTTTCTGGGGAGAAAGCTAGAGGAACTGCAGTAAATATGATATTTATGTATGTGTAGATGACATTTAATGCACTTGCCTTACGAAAAGACTTTGCTTTTCTCCAAAACCATTTGTACTGTGATTTTCTCGGTCCATTGCATACGAATTACACAGGAGTTTGTCCAGATATGACTGGATGAAACCAGAAATATTCCATTGTACTTTGGCGAACTCAATCCCACATATTGCTACTGCCTCTGTGTTTGCATTTTCTGGATATTATCAATGAATTTTATTGTTTTGAATGTTTTTTTACTGGGGAACATTTTACTGGGGAACAATTTTACTGGGGAACACTTTATTTTGAGCTTGGAAAGACTTTGCGTTTCTCCAAAACCATTTTTACGGTGATTTTCTTGGTTCATTGCATAGGAATTCTACATGAGTTTGTCCGGATATGACTGCGTGAAACCGGAATTATCCAGTAGTGTTTTGGCTAACTCAATCCGAAATATTGTGAAAGACTCTGTGTTTGTGTATTCCTGATATTATCCATGGACTTTATTGTTTTGAATGTTTTTATCAGGGAACATTTAATTTTGTACCGTTGAAACTCTAATTTTATGCACTTGCCGAAGGAAAAGGCTTTGCTTTTCTCCAATTCCATTTTTACTATGGTTTTTCGGTACATTGCATATGAATTCCAGACCAGTTTGTCCGGATATGACTGGATGAAACCGGAAATATCCGGTTTTGTTTTGAATAACGCAATCCCACATATTGCTACAGCCTCTGTGTTTCTGTATTCCTGATATTATACACAGACTTTATTGTTTTGAATGTTATTTATCAGGGAACATTTAAATTTGTACTATAAAAACACTAATTGGTTCCCCATGCAGACACCAGCTCTACACATTGGTATTTTCTAGGGAGAAAGCTAGAGGAACTGCGGCAAACAAACATGATATTTCTGTTTGTATACATGATATTTTATACACTTTCCTAACGAAAAGACTTTGCTTTTCTCCAAAACCATTTTTACTCTGATTTTCTCGGTCCATTGCATATGAATTCCACACCAGTTTGTCCATATATGACTGGAAGAAACAGGAAATATCTGGTTTTGATTTGCCTAATTCAATTCCAGATATTTCTACAGCCTCTGTGTTTGTGTATTCCTGATATTATCCACGGATTTATTGTTTTCAATGTTTTTTATCGGGGAACATATTTGTTTGTGCTTTGAAACACTAATTGGTTACACATGGAGACAACAGCTCTACACATTCGTATTTTCTAGGGAGAAAGCTAGAGGAACTGCGGCAAACAAACTTGATATTCCTGTTTGTATCGATATTTTATGCACTTGCCTAACGAAAAGACTTTGCTTTTCTCCAAAACCATTTTTACTCTGATTTTCTCACCCCATTGCATACGAATTCCACACCACTTTGTGGGGATATGACTGGATGAAACCGGAAATATCTGTTTTTGTTTTGGCTAACTCAATCCCAGATAATGCTACACCCCCTGTGTTTGTTTTTCTTGGATATTATACATATTTTATTGTTTTGATTGATTTCTATCGGAAACATTTTTTTTGAGTTGGATACAGTAATTGGTTCCACATGGAGACACCAGCACTACATACACGTTAATATTTTCTAGAGAGAAAGCTAGAGGAATTGCGACAAACAAACAAGATATTTCTGTTTGTATAGATGACATTTTATGCACTTGCCTAACGAAAAGACTTTGCTTTTCTCCAAAACCATTTTTACTGTGATTTTCTCGGTCCATTACATATGAATTCCACACAACTTTGTCAGGATATGCCTGCATGAAACCTGAAATATGTGGTTTTGTTTTGGCTAACTCAATCCCAGATATTGCTACAGCCTCTGTGTTGGTGTTTTCTGGATATGATCAATGGACTTTATTGTTTTGCAATTTTTTTTTATCGGGGAACATTTTATTTTGAGCTTGGATACAGTAATTGGTTCCACATGGAGACACCAGTGCTACACATTCATATTTTCTAGGTAGAAAGCAAGAGGAATTGCAGCAAACAAACATGATATTTCTGTTTGTATAGATGACATTTTATGCACTTGCCTAACGAAAAGACCTTGCTTTTCTCCAGAACCATTTTTACTGTGATTTTCTCGGTCCAATGCATACAAATTCCACACCAGTTTGTCCTGATATGACTGGATGAAACCAGATATATCCGGTTTTGTTTTGGCTAACTCAATCCCAGATATTGCTACAGCTTCTGTGTTTGTGTTTTCTGGATATTATCAATGGACTTTATTGTTTTGAATGTTTTTTATCGGGAAACATTTTATTTTGAGCTTGGATACAGTAACTGGTTCCAGGTGGGGACACCAGCTCTAAGTATTATTATTTTCTAGGTAGAAAGCTAGAGGAACTGCGGCAAACAAACATGATATTTCTGTTTGTATAGATGACATTTTATGCACTTGCCTAACGAAAAGACTTTGCTTTTCTCCAAAACCATTTGTACTTTGATTTTCTCGGTCCATTGCATACGATTCCACACCAGTTTGTCCGGATATGACTGGATGAAACCAGAAATATCCGGTTTTGTTTTGGCTAACTCAATCCCAGATATTGCTACAGCTTCTGTGTTTGTGTTTTCTGGATATTATCAATGGACTTTATTGTTTTGAATGTTTTTTATCGGGAAACATTTTATTTTGAGCTTGGATACAGTAATTGGTTCCAGGTGGGGACACCAGCTCTACGTATTATTATTTTCTAGGTAGAAACCTAGAAGAACTGCAGGAAACAAACGTGATATTTCTGTTTGTATAGATGACATTTTATGCACTTGCCTAACGAAGTGACTTTGATTTTCTCCAAAACCATTTTTACTCTGATTTTCTCAGCCCATTGCATACGAATACCACACCAGTTTTTCCGGATATGACTGGATGAAACCGGAAATATCCAGTTTTGTTTGGGCTAACTCAATCCCAGCTATTGCTACAGCCTCTGTGTTTGTGTTTTGTGGATATTATCAATGGACTTTATTGTATTGAATGTTTTTTATCGAGGAACATTTTATTTTAAGCTCTGATACAGTAATTGATTACACATGGAGATACCAGTTATACATATTCGTATTTTCTAGGGAGAAAGCTAGAGGAACTGCGGGAAACCAACATGATATTTCTGTTTTTATCGATGACATTTTATGCACTTGCCTAACGAAAAGACTTTGCTTTTCTCCAAAACCATTTGTACTCTGATTTCTCAGCCCATTGCATATGAATTCCACACCAGTTTGTCTGGATATGACTGGATGACACCAGAAATATCCGGTTGTGTTTTGGCTAACTCATCCGAAATATTGTGAAAGCCTATGTGTTTCTTTTTTCTGGATATTATTGATGGACTTTATGGTTTTGAATTTTTATCAAGGAACATTTCATTTTGTACCGTTTAAACACTAATTGGTTCATCATGGGGACACCAGTTCTGCATATTCGAATTTCTAGGGGGAAAGCTAGAGGAACTGCGGCTAACAAACCTGATATTTCTGTTTGTATAGGTGACATTTTATGCACTTGCCTAACGAAAAGACTTTGCTTTTCTCCAAAACCATTTTTAGTGTGATTTTCTCGGTCCATTGCATATGAATTCAACATGTCTTTGTCCCTATATGAATGGATGAAACCTGAAATATCTGGTTTTGTTTTGTCTAACTCAATCCCAGATATTGCTACAGCCTCTGTGTTGGTGTTTTCTGGATATCTTCAATGGACTTTATTGTTTTGAAATTTTCTTTTGTCGGGGAACATTTTATTTTGAGCTTGAATACAGTAATTGGTTCCACATGGAGACACCAGCGCTACACATTCATATTTTTTAGGTAGAAAACAAGAAGAACTGCGGCAAACAAACATGATATTTCTGTTTGTATAGATGACATTTTATGCACTTGCCTAACGAAAAGACCTTGCTTTTCTCCAGAACCGTTTTTACTGTGATTTTCTCAGCCCATTGCATATGAATTCCAAACCAGTTTGTCTGGATATGACTGGATGAAAGCAGAAATATCCGCTTGTGTTTTGGCTAACTCAATCCAAAATATTGTGAAAGCCTCTGTGTTTGTGTTTTCTGGATATTATTGATGGACTTTATTGTTTTGAATTTTTTATCAGGCAACATTTAATTTTGTACCATTTAAACACTAATTGGTCCATCATGGGGACACCAGCTCTAAACATTTGTATTACTAGGGAGAAAGCTAGAGAAACTGCGGCTAACAAACATGATATTTCTGTTTGTATACATGACATTTTATGCACCTGCCTAACGAAAATGCTTTGGTTTTCTCCAAAACCATGTGTACTGTGATTTTATCGATCCATTGCATACGAATTCCACACGTCTTTCTCCTGATATGACTGGATGAAACCTGAAATATCTGGTTTTTTTTTTGGCTAACTCAATCCCAGATATTGCTACAGCCTCTGTGTTGGTGTTTTCTGGATATCATCAATGAACTTTATTGTTTTGAATTTTTTTTTTCGGGGAACCTTTTATTTTGAGCTTGGAAACACTAATTGGTTCCACATGGATACACCAACTCTACATATTCGTATTTTCTAGGTAGAAAGATAGAGAAACTGCAGGAAACAAACATGATATTTCTGTTTGTATAGATGACATTTTATGCACTTGCCTAACGAAAAGACTTTGCTTTTCTCCAAAACCATCTGTACTCTGATTTTCTCAGCCCATTGCATATGAATTCCACACCAGTTTTTCTGGATATGACTGGATGAATCCAGAAATATCCGGTTGTGTTAATGCTAACTCAATCCGAAATATTGTGAAAGCCTCTATGTTTGTGTTTTCTGGATATTATCGATGGACTATATGGTTTTGAAATTTTTATCAGGCAACATTTCATTTTGTACCGTTGAAACACTAATTGGTTCATCATGGGGACACCAGCTCTACACATTCATATTTCTAGGGAGAAAGCTAGAGGAACTGCGGCAAACAAGCATGATATTTCTGTTTTTTATAGATGACATTTTATGCACTTCCCTAACGAAAAGATTTTGCTTTTCTCCAAAAACATTTGTACTTTGATTTTCTCGGTCCATTGCATACGAATTCCAGACCAGTTTGTCCGAATATGACTGGATGAAACCAGAAATATCCGGTTGTGTTTTGGCTAACTCAATCCGAAATATTGTGAAAACCTCTGTGTTTGTGTTTTCTGGATATTATCGATGGTCTTTATTATTTTGAATGTTTTTATCAGGGAACATTTAATTTTGTACGTTTCAAACACGAATTGGTTCAGCATGGGAACACGAGCTCTACATATTCTTATTTTGTATGGAGAAAGCCAGAGGGACTGTCGCAAACAAACTTGATATTTCTGTTTGTATCGATGATATTTTATGCACTTGCCTAACGAAATGACTTTGCTTTTCTCCAAAACTATTTTTACTGTGAATTTCTCGGTCCATTGCATACGAACTCCACACCAGCTTGTCCAAATATGACTGGATGAAACCAGAAATAAAAGGTTCTGTTTTGGCTAACTCAGTGAGAGATATTGCTACAGCCTCTGTGTATTTGTATCCCTGATATTGTCCACGGACTTTTTGTTTTGAATATTTTTATCAGGGTACATTTAATTTTGTACATTTGAAACACTAACTGGTTCATCATGTGGACACCAGCTCTACACATTCATATTTGCTAGGGAGAAAGCTAGAGGAAAACAAACATGATATTTCTGTTTGTATAGATGACATTTTATGCACTTGCCTAACGAAAAGACTTTGCTTTTCTCCAAAACCATTTGTACTGTGATTTTCTCGGTCCATTGCATATGAATTCCCCACCAGTTTGTCAGGATATGACTGGATGAAACCGGAAATATCCAGTTTTGTTTTGGCTAACTCAATGCCAGATTTCTACAGCCTCTATGTTATTGTTTTCTGGATATTATCAATGGACTTTATTGTTTTGAATGTTTTTTATCAGGGAACATTTTATTTTGAGCTTGGATACAGTAATTGGTTCCACATGGAGACACCAGCTCTACACATTCATATTTTCCAGGGAGAAAGCTAGAGGAACTGCAGCAAACAAACATGATATTTCTGTTTGTATAGATGACATTTGATGCACTTGCCTAACGAAAAGACTTTGCTTTTCTCCAAAACCATTTGTACTCTGATTTTCTCGGTCCATTGCATACGAATTCCACACAAGTTTGTCTGGATATGACTGGATGAAACTGGAAATATCTGGTTGTGTTTTGGCTAACTCAATCCGAAATATTGCTACAGCCTCTGTGTTTGTGTATTCCTGATATTATCCACGGACTTAATTTTTTCAATGTTTTTTTTTTTAACTTTTATTTAATGAATATAAATTTCCAGTGTACAGCTTATGGATTACAATGGCTTCCCCCCCCCAATAACTTCCCTCCCACCCGCAACCCTCCCCCCTCCTGCTCCCTCTCCCCTTCCATTTGCATCAAGATTCATTTTCCATTCTCTTTATATACAGAAGATCAATTTAGTATAAAGATTTCAACAGTTTGCACCCACATAGAAACACAAAGTGAAACATACTGTTTGAGTACTAGTTATAGCATTAAATCACAATGCACAGCACATTAAGGACAGAGATCCCACATGAGGAGCAAGTGCACAGTGGCTCCTGTTGTTGACCCAACAAATTGACACTCTAGTTTATGGCGCCAGTAACCATCCTAGGCTGTCGTCATGAGTTGCCAAGGCTATGGAAGCCTTCCAAGTTTGCCGACTCTGATCATATTTAGACAAGGTCATAAAAGACAGAGTGAGGATAGTAACCAATGATCCTAAGAGTGGCATTTACCAGGTTTGAACAATTATACAGCATTAAGTGGGGAAGAGGACCATCAGTACACAGAGGTTGGGAGTAGAGCCATTGGTGGTAGAGTAGAGGTTATGATTACAAAGGAATGAGGCCCAAGTGCACTAGACAGGGCCTACAACAAAGGACAGAGTCATTATTAGAGGAGCTAAGAAAGGTGCTGTCTAAGCTACGGCATTGGACCTTCTGGTAAATGTTTTCTTAAGTTGTTATCTAATGGTTGAAACGGTTTGCTAAGTATTCATGTGATATTGCTATTGTCAGCAAGCGATCTAGGACTTGCTCCCTCATTTCTCTATTCTAAGCCCAACTTGTTCTTTCATTTCTCTATTCTCTTCAAGGTAGGAAACTAATTCTATTATGAAGGAATCTGTAGGATGCACAATTTAATCTTTAGACCTTATAAAAGAGATGGCTAACATTTTTCTGCAATAGCATAGCCAAAATAAGAACTCAAATAATAATCTCATAGCTTGATTCACTTCACCATCAGCGAAGTATACAGTAAGTAGAAAAAACCTCCCTTTCAGACCAAAGGGAAAGAAAGTTTTAAAGTGAGAATATAATTTTCCTCATGGGCATTGTCTACCTTAGAAAAACTACTACAGAACATGCCTGTGACTATAGACTTGTAGTTCAGGCCACCGAAGATTAGAGATGGGAAACGGGCACTCCCTTGACTTGCATCCTCTGGTCTGCTTTAACACAAACCAGGAGGAAAAGAAAACTCGGCATCAGAAGCAATGGGTGGCAGGCCTATTAATGGCTGATCTGTACAGTGATCTGCCCTCAAGGAGACCCAACAGGCCAGTCCACTGCAGTGGCTTTCAATGTGGTAAGCCTGGGCTTCAGCAGAAGTCAGCTTGTGAAGAGCCCTGGCAGCTCTGCCAAGAGTTGGATCACTGGAAATGGACCTGCCCTGGAGTCGAAGGATGCCCAGGTCAGAGCCACAGATCTTATTGGCTCTAAGCTGAAAAGCCCTTCACTCAGCCCAACTTCCAAAGTGACCACTGCAGCTGAGGGTGTGGTCAAGTAGGGTCAGCAACATTGCAGGCAGAACTGTAAATTTCTTCTTAGAGATGCCACCTGCCTTTACCTGGCCAGCTCTCCTCCCAGGCCAGCCAAGTAATGAAAGTCAACAGAGTGCCTTCCCCCAGGAGGTTCACACCTCCCTTAGGATATACCCCATGTGAAGAGATAGATAGGTCTGGGCCTCTGAATTTACAAGGCCTAAAGCCCACCAGATTATTATCAAGCCCCTTCTATCAGGTTCTATTTGCCTCTCAATCAGAAAACTCAATGTTTTTTTTTTCAGGGAACATTTAATTTTGTGCTAGGAAACACTGGTTCCATATGGAGACACCAGCTCCAAATATTCGTGTTTTCTAGGGAGAAAACTACGAACTGCGGGAAACAAACACGATATTTCTGTTTGTATCGATGACATTTTATACACTTGCCTAACGAAAAGACTTTGCTATTCTCCAAAATCATTTTTACTGTGATTTTTCAGCCCATTGCATATGAATTCCACACCACTTTGTCCGGATAAGACTGGATAAACCAGAAATATCTGGTTGTGTTTTGGCTAACTCAATCCCAGCTATTGCTACAGCTTCTGTGTTTGTGTTTTCTGGATATTATCAATGGACTTTACAGTTTTGAATGTTTTTATCAGGGAACATTTAATTTTGTACCATTGAAACACGAATTGGTTCAGCATGGGAACACCAGCTCTACACATTCTTATTTTGTATGGAGAAAGCCAGAGGGACTGTCGCAAACAAACTTGATATTTCTGTTTGTATAGATGACATTTTATGCACTTGCCTAACGAAAAGACTTTGCTTTTCTCCAAAACCATTTGTACTTTGATTTTCTCGGTCCATTGCATACGATTCCACACCAGTTTGTCCGGATATGACTGGATGAAACCAGAAATATCCGGTTTTGTTTTGGCTAACTCAATCCCAGATATTGCTACAGCTTCTGTGTTTGTGTTTTCTGGATATTATCAATGGACTTTATTGTTTTGAATGTTTTTTATCGGGAAACATTTTATTTTGAGCTTGGATACAGTAATTGGTTCCAGGTGGGGACACCAGCTCTACGTATTATTATTTTCTAGGTAGAAACCTAGAAGAACTGCAGGAAACAAACGTGATATTTCTGTTTGTATAGATGACATTTTATGCACTTGCCTAACGAAGTGACTTTGATTTTCTCCAAAACCATTTTTACTCTGATTTTCTCAGCCCATTGCATACGAATACCACACCAGTTTTTCCGGATATGACTGGATGAAACCGGAAATATCCAGTTTTGTTTGGGCTAACTCAATCCCAGCTATTGCTACAGCCTCTGTGTTTGTGTTTTGTGGATATTATCAATGGACTTTATTGTATTGAATGTTTTTTATCGAGGAACATTTTATTTTAAGCTCTGATACAGTAATTGATTACACATGGAGATACCAGTTATACATATTCGTATTTTCTAGGGAGAAAGCTAGAGGAACTGCGGGAAACCAACATGATATTTCTGTTTTTATCGATGACATTTTATGCACTTGCCTAACGAAAAGACTTTGCTTTTCTCCAAAACCATTTGTACTCTGATTTCTCAGCCCATTGCATATGAATTCCACACCAGTTTGTCTGGATATGACTGGATGACACCAGAAATATCCGGTTGTGTTTTGGCTAACTCATCCGAAATATTGTGAAAGCCTATGTGTTTCTTTTTTCTGGATATTATTGATGGACTTTATGGTTTTGAATTTTTATCAAGGAACATTTCATTTTGTACCGTTTAAACACTAATTGGTTCATCATGGGGACACCAGTTCTGCATATTCGAATTTCTAGGGGGAAAGCTAGAGGAACTGCGGCTAACAAACCTGATATTTCTGTTTGTATAGGTGACATTTTATGCACTTGCCTAACGAAAAGACTTTGCTTTTCTCCAAAACCATTTTTAGTGTGATTTTCTCGGTCCATTGCATATGAATTCAACATGTCTTTGTCCCTATATGAATGGATGAAACCTGAAATATCTGGTTTTGTTTTGTCTAACTCAATCCCAGATATTGCTACAGCCTCTGTGTTGGTGTTTTCTGGATATCTTCAATGGACTTTATTGTTTTGAAATTTTCTTTTGTCGGGGAACATTTTATTTTGAGCTTGAATACAGTAATTGGTTCCACATGGAGACACCAGCGCTACACATTCATATTTTTTAGGTAGAAAACAAGAAGAACTGCGGCAAACAAACATGATATTTCTGTTTGTATAGATGACATTTTATGCACTTGCCTAACGAAAAGACCTTGCTTTTCTCCAGAACCGTTTTTACTGTGATTTTCTCAGCCCATTGCATATGAATTCCAAACCAGTTTGTCTGGATATGACTGGATGAAAGCAGAAATATCCGCTTGTGTTTTGGCTAACTCAATCCAAAATATTGTGAAAGCCTCTGTGTTTGTGTTTTCTGGATATTATTGATGGACTTTATTGTTTTGAATTTTTTATCAGGCAACATTTAATTTTGTACCATTTAAACACTAATTGGTCCATCATGGGGACACCAGCTCTAAACATTTGTATTACTAGGGAGAAAGCTAGAGAAACTGCGGCTAACAAACATGATATTTCTGTTTGTATACATGACATTTTATGCACCTGCCTAACGAAAATGCTTTGGTTTTCTCCAAAACCATGTGTACTGTGATTTTATCGATCCATTGCATACGAATTCCACACGTCTTTCTCCTGATATGACTGGATGAAACCTGAAATATCTGGTTTTTTTTTTGGCTAACTCAATCCCAGATATTGCTACAGCCTCTGTGTTGGTGTTTTCTGGATATCATCAATGAACTTTATTGTTTTGAATTTTTTTTTTCGGGGAACCTTTTATTTTGAGCTTGGAAACACTAATTGGTTCCACATGGATACACCAACTCTACATATTCGTATTTTCTAGGTAGAAAGATAGAGAAACTGCAGGAAACAAACATGATATTTCTGTTTGTATAGATGACATTTTATGCACTTGCCTAACGAAAAGACTTTGCTTTTCTCCAAAACCATCTGTACTCTGATTTTCTCAGCCCATTGCATATGAATTCCACACCAGTTTTTCTGGATATGACTGGATGAATCCAGAAATATCCGGTTGTGTTAATGCTAACTCAATCCGAAATATTGTGAAAGCCTCTATGTTTGTGTTTTCTGGATATTATCGATGGACTATATGGTTTTGAAATTTTTATCAGGCAACATTTCATTTTGTACCGTTGAAACACTAATTGGTTCATCATGGGGACACCAGCTCTACACATTCATATTTCTAGGGAGAAAGCTAGAGGAACTGCGGCAAACAAGCATGATATTTCTGTTTTTTATAGATGACATTTTATGCACTTCCCTAACGAAAAGATTTTGCTTTTCTCCAAAAACATTTGTACTTTGATTTTCTCGGTCCATTGCATACGAATTCCAGACCAGTTTGTCCGAATATGACTGGATGAAACCAGAAATATCCGGTTGTGTTTTGGCTAACTCAATCCGAAATATTGTGAAAACCTCTGTGTTTGTGTTTTCTGGATATTATCGATGGTCTTTATTATTTTGAATGTTTTTATCAGGGAACATTTAATTTTGTACGTTTCAAACACGAATTGGTTCAGCATGGGAACACGAGCTCTACATATTCTTATTTTGTATGGAGAAAGCCAGAGGGACTGTCGCAAACAAACTTGATATTTCTGTTTGTATCGATGATATTTTATGCACTTGCCTAACGAAATGACTTTGCTTTTCTCCAAAACTATTTTTACTGTGAATTTCTCGGTCCATTGCATACGAACTCCACACCAGCTTGTCCAAATATGACTGGATGAAACCAGAAATAAAAGGTTCTGTTTTGGCTAACTCAGTGAGAGATATTGCTACAGCCTCTGTGTATTTGTATCCCTGATATTGTCCACGGACTTTTTGTTTTGAATATTTTTATCAGGGTACATTTAATTTTGTACATTTGAAACACTAACTGGTTCATCATGTGGACACCAGCTCTACACATTCATATTTGCTAGGGAGAAAGCTAGAGGAAAACAAACATGATATTTCTGTTTGTATAGATGACATTTTATGCACTTGCCTAACGAAAAGACTTTGCTTTTCTCCAAAACCATTTGTACTGTGATTTTCTCGGTCCATTGCATATGAATTCCCCACCAGTTTGTCAGGATATGACTGGATGAAACCGGAAATATCCAGTTTTGTTTTGGCTAACTCAATGCCAGATTTCTACAGCCTCTATGTTATTGTTTTCTGGATATTATCAATGGACTTTATTGTTTTGAATGTTTTTTTATCAGGGAACATTTTATTTTGAGCTTGGATACAGTAATTGGTTCCACATGGAGACACCAGCTCTACACATTCATATTTTCCAGGGAGAAAGCTAGAGGAACTGCAGCAAACAAACATGATATTTCTGTTTGTATAGATGACATTTGATGCACTTGCCTAACGAAAAGACTTTGCTTTTCTCCAAAACCATTTGTACTCTGATTTTCTCGGTCCATTGCATACGAATTCCACACAAGTTTGTCTGGATATGACTGGATGAAACTGGAAATATCTGGTTGTGTTTTGGCTAACTCAATCCGAAATATTGCTACAGCCTCTGTGTTTGTGTATTCCTGATATTATCCACGGACTTAATTTTTTCAATGTTTTTTTTTTTAACTTTTATTTAATGAATATAAATTTCCAGTGTACAGCTTATGGATTACAATGGCTTCCCCCCCCCAATAACTTCCCTCCCACCCGCAACCCTCCCCCCTCCTGCTCCCTCTCCCCTTCCATTTGCATCAAGATTCATTTTCCATTCTCTTTATATACAGAAGATCAATTTAGTATAAAGATTTCAACAGTTTGCACCCACATAGAAACACAAAGTGAAACATACTGTTTGAGTACTAGTTATAGCATTAAATCACAATGCACAGCACATTAAGGACAGAGATCCCACATGAGGAGCAAGTGCACAGTGGCTCCTGTTGTTGACCCAACAAATTGACACTCTAGTTTATGGCGCCAGTAACCATCCTAGGCTGTCGTCATGAGTTGCCAAGGCTATGGAAGCCTTCCAAGTTTGCCGACTCTGATCATATTTAGACAAGGTCATAAAAGACAGAGTGAGGATAGTAACCAATGATCCTAAGAGTGGCATTTACCAGGTTTGAACAATTATACAGCATTAAGTGGGGAAGAGGACCATCAGTACACAGAGGTTGGGAGTAGAGCCATTGGTGGTAGAGTAGAGGTTATGATTACAAAGGAATGAGGCCCAAGTGCACTAGACAGGGCCTACAACAAAGGACAGAGTCATTATTAGAGGAGCTAAGAAAGGTGCTGTCTAAGCTACGGCATTGGACCTTCTGGTAAATGTTTTCTTAAGTTGTTATCTAATGGTTGAAACGGTTTGCTAAGTATTCATGTGATATTGCTATTGTCAGCAAGCGATCTAGGACTTGCTCCCTCATTTCTCTATTCTAAGCCCAACTTGTTCTTTCATTTCTCTATTCTCTTCAAGGTAGGAAACTAATTCTATTATGAAGGAATCTGTAGGATGCACAATTTAATCTTTAGACCTTATAAAAGAGATGGCTAACATTTTTCTGCAATAGCATAGCCAAAATAAGAACTCAAATAATAATCTCATAGCTTGATTCACTTCACCATCAGCGAAGTATACAGTAAGTAGAAAAAACCTCCCTTTCAGACCAAAGGGAAAGAAAGTTTTAAAGTGAGAATATAATTTTCCTCATGGGCATTGTCTACCTTAGAAAAACTACTACAGAACATGCCTGTGACTATAGACTTGTAGTTCAGGCCACCGAAGATTAGAGATGGGAAACGGGCACTCCCTTGACTTGCATCCTCTGGTCTGCTTTAACACAAACCAGGAGGAAAAGAAAACTCGGCATCAGAAGCAATGGGTGGCAGGCCTATTAATGGCTGATCTGTACAGTGATCTGCCCTCAAGGAGACCCAACAGGCCAGTCCACTGCAGTGGCTTTCAATGTGGTAAGCCTGGGCTTCAGCAGAAGTCAGCTTGTGAAGAGCCCTGGCAGCTCTGCCAAGAGTTGGATCACTGGAAATGGACCTGCCCTGGAGTCGAAGGATGCCCAGGTCAGAGCCACAGATCTTATTGGCTCTAAGCTGAAAAGCCCTTCACTCAGCCCAACTTCCAAAGTGACCACTGCAGCTGAGGGTGTGGTCAAGTAGGGTCAGCAACATTGCAGGCAGAACTGTAAATTTCTTCTTAGAGATGCCACCTGCCTTTACCTGGCCAGCTCTCCTCCCAGGCCAGCCAAGTAATGAAAGTCAACAGAGTGCCTTCCCCCAGGAGGTTCACACCTCCCTTAGGATATACCCCATGTGAAGAGATAGATAGGTCTGGGCCTCTGAATTTACAAGGCCTAAAGCCCACCAGATTATTATCAAGCCCCTTCTATCAGGTTCTATTTGCCTCTCAATCAGAAAACTCAATGTTTTTTTTTTCAGGGAACATTTAATTTTGTGCTAGGAAACACTGGTTCCATATGGAGACACCAGCTCCAAATATTCGTGTTTTCTAGGGAGAAAACTACGAACTGCGGGAAACAAACACGATATTTCTGTTTGTATCGATGACATTTTATACACTTGCCTAACGAAAAGACTTTGCTATTCTCCAAAATCATTTTTACTGTGATTTTTCAGCCCATTGCATATGAATTCCACACCACTTTGTCCGGATAAGACTGGATAAACCAGAAATATCTGGTTGTGTTTTGGCTAACTCAATCCCAGCTATTGCTACAGCTTCTGTGTTTGTGTTTTCTGGATATTATCAATGGACTTTACAGTTTTGAATGTTTTTATCAGGGAACATTTAATTTTGTACCATTGAAACACGAATTGGTTCAGCATGGGAACACCAGCTCTACACATTCTTATTTTGTATGGAGAAAGCCAGAGGGACTGTCGCAAACAAACTTGATATTTCTGTTTGTATAGATGACATTTTATGCACTTGCCTAACGAAATGACTTTGCTTTTCTCCAAAACTATTTTTACTGTGAATTTCTCGGTCCATTGCATACGAACTCCACACCAGTTTGTCCAGATATGACTGGATGAAACCAGAAATAAAATGTTCTGTTTAGGCTAACTCAATGACAGATATTGCTATAGCCTCTGTATATTTGTATTCCTGATATTATCCACGGACTTTTTGTTTTGAATATTTTTATCAGGGTACATTTAATTTTGTACATTTGAAACACTAATTGGTTCATCATGTGGACACCAGCTCTACACATTCATATTTTCTAGGGTGAAAGCTAGAGGAAAACAAACATGATATTTCTGTTTGTATAGATGGCATTTTATGCACTTGCCTAACGAAAAGACTTTGCTTTTCTCCAAAACCATTTGTACTGTGATTTTCTCGGTCCATTGCATACGAACTCCAAACCACTTTGTCCGGATATGACTGGATGAAACCAGAAATATCCGATTGTGTTTTGGCTAACTCAATCCGAAATATTGTGAAAGCCTCTGTGTTTGTGTTTTCTGGATATTATCGATGGACTTTATTGTTTTGAAATTTTTTTTCAGGGAACATTTAATTTTGTGCTTGGAAACACTAATTGGTTCATCATGGGGACACCAGCTCTACACATTCTTATTTTCTAGGGAGAAAGCTAGAGGAACTGCGGCAAAGAACCATGATATTTCTGTTTGTATCGATGACATTTTATGCACTTGCCTAACGAAATGACTTTGCTTTTCTCCAAAACCATTTTTACTGTGATTTTCTCGGTCTATTGCATACGAATACCACACCAGTTTTTCCGGATATGACTGGATGAAACCGGAAATATCCGGTTGTGTTTTGGCTAACTCAATGCCAGATTTCTTTTTCTTTTTTCTTTTTCTTTTTTTTTAATTTTTGACAGCCAGAATGGACAGTGAAAGAGAGACAGAGAGAAAGGTCTTACTTTTGCTGTTGGTCACCCTCCAATGGCATCCGCAGTAGGCGGGCTGTGGCCCGCGCACCGCGCTAATCCGATGGCAGAAGCAGGTACTTATCCTGGTCTCCCATGTGGTGCAGGGCCCGAGCACTTGGGCCATGCTCCACTGCACTCCCTGGCCACAGCAGAGAGCTGGCCTGGAAGAGGGGCAACCGGGACAGGATCGGTCCCCCGACCGGGACTAGAACGCGGTGTGCCGGCCTCGCAAGACAGAGGATTAGCCTAGTGAGCCAGGGCGCCATCAATGCCAGATTTCTACAGCCTCTGTGTTTGTGTTTTCTGGATATTATCAACGGACTTTATTGTTTTGAATGTTTTTTATCGGGGAACATTTTATTTTGAGCTTGGATACAGTAATTGGTTCCACCTTTAGATAGCAGCTCTACACATTTGTATTTTCTAGGGAGAAAGATAGAGGAACTGCGGCAAACAAACATAATATTTCTGTTTGTATAGATGACATTTTATGCACTTGCCTAATGAAAAGACTGTGCTTTTCTCCAAAACTATTTTTACTGTGAATTTCTCAGTCCATTGCATACGAACTCCACACCAGTTTTCCAGATATGACGGGATGAAACCAGATATAAAAGGTTCTGTTTTGGCTAACTCAATGAGAGATATTGCTACAGCCTCTGTGTATTTGTATTCCTGATATTATCCACGGACTTTTTGTTTTGAATATTTTTATCAGGGTACATTTAATTTTGTACATTTGAAACACTAATTGGTTCATCATGTGGACACCAGCTCTACACATTCATATTTTCTAGGGAGAAAGCTAGAGGAAAACAAACATATTTCTGTTTGTATAGATGACATTTTATGCACTTGCCTAACGAAAAGACTTTGCTTTTCTCCAAAACCATTTGTACTGTGATTTTCTCGGTCCATTGCATACGAACTCCAAACCACTTTGTCCGGATATGACTGGATGAAACCAGAAATATCCGATTGTGTTTTGGCTAACTCAATCCGAAATATTGTGAAAGCCTCTGTGTTTGTGTTTTCTGGATATTATCGATGGACTTTATTGTTTTGAAATTTTTTTTCAGGGAACATTTAATTTTGTGCTTGGAAACACTAATTGGTTCTTCATGGGGACACCAGCTCTACACATTCGTATTTTCTAGGGAGAAAGCTAGAGGAACTGCAGCAAACAAACATGATATTTCTGTTTGTATCGATGACATTTTATGCACTTGCCTAACGAAATGACTTTGCTTTTCTCCAAAACCATTTTTACTGTGATTTACTCGGTCGATTGCATACGAATACCACACCAGTTTGTCCGGATATGACTGGATGAAACCGGAAATATCCGGTTGTGTTTTGGCTAACTCAATGCCAGATTTCTACAGCCCCTGTGTTTTTGTTTTCTGGATATTATCAACGGACTTTATTGTTTTGAATATTTTTTATCGGGGAACATTTTATTTTGAGCTTGGATACAGTAATTGGTTCCACGTGGAGACACCAGCTCTACACATTTGTATTTTCTAGGGAGAAAGCTAGAGGAACTGCGGCATACAAACATGATATTTCTGTTTGTATAGATGACATTTTATGCACTTGCCTAATGAAAAGACTGTGCTTTTCTCGAAAACTATTTGTACTGTGATTTTCTCGGTCCATTGCATACGAATTCCACACGAGTTTGTCCGGATATGACTGGATGTAGCCAGAAATATCTGGTTATGTTTTGGCTAACTCAATCCGAAATATTGCTACAGCCTCTGTGTTTGTGTATTCCTGATATTATCTACGGATTTAATTTTTTTCATTTTTTTTTTCAGGGAACATTTAATTTTGTGCTTGGGAACACTGATTGGTTCCACATGGAGACACCAGCCTTACATATTCATATTTTCTAGGGCGAGAGCTAGGAACTGCGGGAAACAAACATGATATTTCTGTTTGTATCGATGACATTTTATGCACTTTCCTAAGGAAAAGACTTTGCTTTTCTCCAACACCATTTATACTCTGATTTTCTCAGCCCATTGCATATAAATTCCAAACCACTTTGTCCGGATAAGACTGGATGAAACCAGAAATATCAGGTTGTGTTATGCCTAACACAATCTGAAATATTGCTACAGTCTGTGTTTTTGTTTTCTGGATATTATCGAGGGACTTATTGTTTTGAATGTTTTCATCAGGGAACACTTAATTTTGTACCGTAGAAACACTAATTGATTCAAAAGGGGACGCCAGCTCTACACATTTGTATTTTCTAGGGAGAAAGCTAGAGGAACTACGGCAAACAAACATGATATTTCTGTTTGTATCGATGACATTTTATGCACTTGCCTAATGAAAAGACTGTGCTTTTCTCGAAAACTATTTGTACTGTGATTTTCTCGGTCCATTGCATACAAATTCCACACCAGTTTGTCCGGATATGACTGGATGTAGCCAGAAATATCTGGTTATGTTTTGGCTAACTCAATCAGAAATATTGCTACAGCCTCTGTGTTTGTGTATTCCTGATATTACCCACGGACTTAATTTTTTTTCAATTTTTTTTTCAGGGAACATTTAATTTTGTGCTTGGAAACACTGATTGCTTCCACATGGAGACACCAGCTCCACATATTCGTATTTTCTATGGAGAAAACTAGGAACTGCAGGAAACAAACATGATATTTCTGTTTGTATCGATGATATTTTATGCACTTGCCTAATGAAAAGACTTTGCTTTTCTCCAAAACCAATTTTACTCTGATTTTCTCAGCCCATTGCATACGAATTCCACACCACTTTGTCTGGATAAGACTGGATGAAACCAGAAATATCCGGTTGTGTTTTGGCTAACTCAATCTGAAATATTGCTACAGCCATGTGTTTCTGTTTTCTTCATATTATCCATGGACTTCATTTTTTTTGAATATTTTTATCAGGGAATATTTAATTTTGTGCTTGGAAAAAGTAACTTGTTCATCATGGGGACACCAGCTCCACACATTCGTATTTTCTAGGGAGAATGCTAGAGGAACTGCGGCAAACAAACATTTTATTTCTGTTTGTATTGATGACAGTTTATGCACTTGCCTAACGAAAAGACTTTGCTTTTCTCCAAAACCTTTTGTACTGTGATTTTCTCGGTCCATTGCATACGAATTCCACACCACTTTGTCCCGGTATTACTGGATGAAACCAAAAATATCCGGTTGTGTTTTGGCTAACTGAATCCGAAATATTGCTACAGCCTCTGTAGTTGTGTTTTCTGGATATTATCAATGGACTTTATTGTTTAAAAAATTTTTTTATCGGGGAACATTTTATTTTGAGCTTGGATACAGTAATTGGTTCCACATGGAGACATCAGCTCTACATATTCATATGTTCTAGGGAGAAAGCTTGAGGAAGTGTGGCAAACAAACATTATATTTCTGTTTGTATTGATGACATTTTATGCACTTGCCTAACTAAAAGACCTTGCTTTTCTCCAAAACAATTTTTACTGTGATTTTCTCGGTCCATTGCATATGAATTCCACACCAGTTTGTCCGGATATGACTGGATGAAACCGGAAATATCCGGGTTTGTTCTGGCTAACTGAATCCCAGATATTGCTACAGCCTCTGTGTTTGTGTTTTCTGGATATTATCAACGGACTTTATTTTTTTGTATGTTTTTTATCGGGGAACATTTTATTTTGAGTTTGGATACAGTAATTGGTTCCACATGGAGACACCAGCTCTACACATTCGTATTTTCTGCGGCGCAACCTAGAGGAACTATGGCAAACATACATGATGTTTCTGTTTGTCTAGATGACATTTTATGCACTTGCCTAACGAAAAGACTTTGCTTTTCTCCAAAACCATTTTTACTATGATTTTCTCGATACACTGCATACGAATTCCACACCACATTGTCCTCATATGACTGGATGAAACCAGAAATCTTCGGTTGTGTTTTGGCTAACTCAGTCCGAAATATTGTGAAAGCCTCTGTGTTTGTGTTTTCTGGATATTATCGACGGACTTTATCCTTTTGATTGTGTTTTTCAGGGAACATTTCATTTTTTACCATTGAAACACTAATTGGTTCCACATGGACACACCAGCTCTACACATTCGTATTTTCTAGGGAGAAAGCTAGAGGAACTGCGGCATACATACATGATATTTCTGTTTGTATAGATGGCATTTTATGCACTGCCCTAACGAAAAGACTTTGCTTTTCTCCAAAACCATTTTTACTGTGATTTGCTCGGTCCATTGCATAAGAATTCCACAGGAATTTGTCCGGATATGACTATATAAAACCGGAAATATCGGGTTTTGGTTTGGCTAACTCAATCCCTGATATTGCTACAGCCTCTGTGTTTGTATATTCCTGATATTATCCACAACTTTATTGATTTGAATTTTTTTATCAGGGAAAATTTAATTTCTTTTTTGGAAACACTAATTGGTTCCACATAGAGACACCAGCTCTACACATTCATATTTTCTAGGTAAAAAGCTAGAGGAACTGCGGCAAATAAACCTGATATTTCTATTTGTATAGATGACATTTTATGCAGTTGCCTATCGAAAAGACTTTACTTTTCTCCAAAACCATTTTTACTGTGATTTATTCGGTCCATTGTATATGAATTCCACACCAGTTTGTCCAGATATGACTAGATGAAACCGGAAATATCCAGTTGTGTTTTGGCTAACTCAATCCAAAATAGTGTGTAAGCTTCTGTGTTTGTATTTTCTGGATATTATCCATGGACTTTATTGTTTTGAGTGTTTTTATCAGGTAACATTTAATTTTGAACCGTAGAAACACTAATTGGTTCCACATGGAGACACCAGCTCTACACATTCTTATTATCTAGGGAGAAAGCTAGAGGAACTGCGGCAAACAAACATGATATTTCTGTTTGTCTAGATGACATTTTATGCACTTGCCTAATGAAAAGACTTTACTTTTCTACAAAACCATTTTTACTGCGATTTTCACGGTCCATTGCATACGATTCCACACCAATTTGTCCGGACATGACTGGAAGAAACCGGAAATATCCGTTTTTTTTTTGGCTAACTCAATCTCAAATATTGCTACCGCCTCTGTGTTTGTTTTTTTTTTTTGAATATTATCCACAGACATTATTGTTTTGAATGTTTTTTCTCCGGGAGCATTTAACTTTGAGCTTGGAATCACTAATTGGTTCCACATGGCGACACCATCTCTACACATTCGTATTTTCTAGGGAGAATGCTAGAGGAACTGCGGCAAACAAACATGATATTCCTGTTTGTATCGATGAAATTTTATGCACTTGCCTAACAAAAAGACTTTGCTTTTCCCCAAAACCATTTGTACTATGATTTTCTCAGTCCATTGCATACGAATTCCACACCAGTTTAACGGATATGAATGGCTGAAACCAAAAATAGCCGGTTGTGTTTTGGGTAACTCAATTCGAAATATGTGAAAGATTTTTTTTGTGTGTTTTCTGGATATTATTGATGGACTTTATTGTTTGGAATTTTTTTATCAGGGAACATTTTATTTTGTACTTGGAAATACTAATTGGTTCATCATGGGGACACCAGCTCCACACATTCGTTTTTCTAGGGAGAAAGCTAGAGTAACTGCGTCAATCACACATGATATTTCTGTATGTTTAGATGACATTTTATGCACTACCCTATCGAAAAGATTCTGCTTTTCTCCAAACCAATTTTACTGTGATTTGCTCGGTCAATTGCATACGAATTCCACACCAGTTTGTCCAGATATGACTGGATGAAACCGGAAATATCCGGTTTTGTTTTGCCAAATCAATTCCAGATATTGCTACAGCCTCTGGGTTTGTGTTTTCTGGATATTATCCAAAGATTTTATTTTTTGGAATGTTTTTTATTGGGAATATTTTATTTTGAGCTTGTATACAGTAACTGGTTCCACAGGGAGACAACAGCTCTACATATTCGTATTTTCTAGGGAGAATGCTAGAGGAACAGTAGGAAACAAACATGATATTTCTGGTTGTGTAGATGACATTTTATGCAATTCCCTAACGAAAAGACTTTGCTTTTCACCAAAATCATTTTTACTGTGATTTTCTTGGTCCGTTGCATACGAATTCCACACCAGTTTGTCCGGATATGACTGGATGAAACCGGAAATATCCGGTTGTGTTTTGGCAAACTCAAACCGAAATATTATGAAAGTTTCTGTGTTTGTGTTTTCTGGAAATATTAAACGGACTTTATTGTTTTGAAAGTTTTTATCAGGGAACATTTCATTTTGTACTGTTGAAACACTAATTGTTTCATCATGGGGACACCATCTCTACACATTTATATTTTCAAGGAGAAAGCTAGAGGAACTGCGGCAAACAAACCTGATATTTCTGTTTGTATTGATGACATTTTATGCACTTGCCTATCGAAAACACTTTGGTTTTCTCCAAAACCATTTTTACTCTGATTTTCTCCGTTCATTGCATACCAATTCCACACCAGTTTACCGGATATGAATGGATGAAACCAGAAATAGCCAGGTGTGTTTTGGCTAACTCAATGCGAAATATGTGAAAGTTTCTTTTTTTTTGTTTTCTGGATATTATGGATGGACGTTATTGTTTTGAATGTTTTTATCAGGGAACATTTAATTTTGTACCGTAGAAACACTAATTGGTTCATCATGGGGACACCAGCTCTACACATTCGTATTTTCTAGGGAGAAAGCTAGAGGAACTGTGGCAAACAAACATGATATTTCTGTTTGTATAGATGACATTTTATGCATTGCCTAACGAAAAGACTTTGCTTTTCTCCAAAACCAATTTTACTGTGATTTTCTCGGTCCATTGTCTATGAATTCTACACCAGTTTATCCGGCTATGACTGGATGAAACCGGATATTTCGGGTTTTGGTTTGGCTAACCCAATCCCAGATATTGCAACAGCCTTTTTGTTTGTGTATTCCTGATATTATCCACGGATTTTATTGTTTTTAATATTTTTTATCAGGGAACATTTAATTTTGGGGCATGGAAATACTAATTGGTTCCACATGGAGACACCAGCTCTACACATTCGTATTTTCTAGGGAGAAAGCTAGAGGAACTGCCACAAACATGATATTTCTGTTTGTCTAGATGACATTTTATGCACTTGCCTAACAAAAAGACTTTGCTTTTCTCCAAAAACATTTTTACTATGATTTTATCAGCCCATTGCATACGAATTCCAAAGTACTTTGTCCGGATATGACTGGATGAAACCAGAAATATCCGGTGGAGTTTTGGATAACTCAATCCGAAATATTGTGAAAGCCTCTGTGTATGGGTATTCCTGATATTATCAATGGACTTTATTGTTTTGAATGTTTTTATCAGGGAACATTTAATTTTGTACCGTTGAAACTCTAATTGGTTCATCATGGGGACACCAGCTCTACAAATTCGTATTTTCTACGGAGAAATCTAGAGGAACTTCGGAAAACAAACACGATATTTCTGTTTGTATACATGACAATTTATGCACTTGCCTAACGAAAACACTTTGCTTTGTCCAAAACCATTTTTACTGTGATTGTATGTGTCCATTTTATACGAATTCCACACGACTTTGTCCGGATATGACTGGATGAAACCCGAAATATCCAGTTGTGTTTCAGCTAATTCAATCCCAGATATTGCGACATCCTCTGTGTTTGTTTTTTCCGGATATTTTCAATGGACTTTATTGTTTTGAATGTTTTTATCAGGGAACATTTAATTTTGAGCTTGGAAACACTAATTCGTTCCATGTGGAGACACCAGCTCTACAAATTCGTATATTCTAGCGTGAAAGCTTGAGGAAATTTGGCAAACAAACATGATATTTCTCTTTTTATAGATGACCTTTTATGCACTTGCCTAACGAAAAGACTGCTTTTCTCCAAAACCATTTTTACTGGGTTATTCTCCGTCCACTGCATACGAATTGCACTCCATTTTTTCCAGATATGATTGGATGAAACCAGAAATATCCGGTTGTGTTTTGGTTAACTAAATTCCAGATATTGCGACAGATTCTGTGTTTGAGTTTTCCAGATATTATCGATGGACTTTATTCTTTTGATTATTTTTTATCAGAGAACATTTAATTTTGTGCTGGGAAATACTAATTGGTTCAACATGGAGACACCAGCTCTACACATTCGTATTTTCTAGCCAGAATGCTAGAGGAACTGGGGCAAACAAACATGATATTTCTGTTTGTATAGATGACATTTTATGCATTTGCCTAATGAAAAGCCTTTGCTTTTCTCCAAAACCATTTTTACTGCAATTTTCTCAGAAAATTTCATATGAATTCCACACAACTTTGTCAGGATATGAGTGGATGAAACCAGAACTATCCGGTTGTGTTTTTGAAACTCAATCCCAGATATTGCGACAGCCTCTGTGTTTGTGTTTTCAGGATATTATCGATGAATTTTATTATTTTGAATATTTTTAACAGGGAACATTTAATTTTGTGCTTGGAAACACTAATTCGTTTTTCATGGAATCACCAGGCCTATATATTCTTATTTTCTAGGGAGAAAGCTAGAGGAACTGCTGCAAACAAACATGATATTTCTGGTTGTGTAGATGACATTTTATGCACTTTCCTAATGAAAAGATTTTGCTTTTCTCCAAAAATATTTTTACTGCGATTGTCTGTGTCCATTGTATCCAAATTCCACAACACTTTGTTCAGGATATGACTGGATGAAACCAGAAATATCCCGTTGTGTTTTGGCTAACTCAATCCCAGGTATTGCTACAGCCTCTGTGTTTGAGTTTTCTGGATATTATCTATGGACTTTATGGTTTTGAATTTTTTTCATCAGGGAAAATTTAATTTTGTGCTGGGAAAAACTAGTAGACTCCACTTGGAGACACCAGCTCTAGACTTTCGTCTTTTCTAGGGAGAAAGCTAGAGGAACTGCGGCAAACAAACATGATATTTCTGTTTGTATACATGACATTTTATGCACTTACCTAACAAAAAGACTTTGCTTTTCTCCAAAACCAATTTTACTGTGATTTTCTAGGTCTATTACATGTGAATTCCACACCACTTTGTGGGGATATGCGTGGATGAAACCAGAAATATCTGTTTGTGTTTTGGTTAACTGAATACCAAATATTGTGAAAGCATCTCTGTTTGTTTTTTCTGGATATCATCGATGGACTTTATTTTTTTGAATGTTTTTTATCAGGGAACATTAATTTTTGTACTGGGAAACACTAATTTGTACCACGTAGAGAAAACAGCTCTACACATTTGTATTTTCTAGGAAGAAAGTTAGAGGAACTGTGGCAAACAAACATGATATTTCTGTTTGTATACATGACATTTTATGCACTTTCCTAAAGAAAAGTCTTTGCTTTTCTCCCAATTTTTTGTACTGTGATTTTCTCGGTCCATTGCATACAAATTCCACACCACCTTGTCCAGATATGAGTGGATGAAAACAGAAATATACGGTTGTGTTTTGGATAACTCAATCCCAGATATTGTGACAGCCTCTGTGTTTGTGTTTTCTGGATATCATCCACAGACTTAATGGTTTTGAATGTTTTTTTTTTTCTCAGGGAACACTTAATTTTGTGCTTGAAACACTAACGGGTTCCCCATGGAATCACGAGTTCTAACATTCGTATTTCCTAGGGAGAAAGCTAGAGGAAATGCAGCAAACAAACATCTTATTTCTGTTTGTATAGATGACATTTTATGCACTTGCCTAACGAAAAGACTTTGGTTTTCTCCAAAATCATTTTTACTTGGTTTTCTTGGTCTATTGCATACAAATTCCACACCACTTTGGCCTGATATGACTGGATGAAACCAGAAATACCCAGTTGTGTTTTGGCTAACTCAATCCCAGATATGTTGAAATCCTCTGTGTTTGTGTTTTCCAGATATTATCGAAGGACATTATTGTTTTGAATGCTTTTATCAGGGAACATTTAATTTTGTGCTTGGAAACACTAACTGGTTCCACATGGAGACACCAGCTCTACACATTCGTATTTTGTATGGAGAAAGCTAGAGGAGCTGTGGCAAACAAACATGATATTTCTGTTTGTATAGATGACATTTTATGCACTTGCCTAACGGATAGACTTTGCTTTTCTCCAAAACCATGTTTACTGTGATTTTCTCAGTCCATTGCCTACGAATTCCACACCACTTTGTCCGGATGTGACTGGATGAAACCAGAAATATCCAGTTGTGTTTTGGCTAACTCAATCCCACATGTTGCGACAGCCTCTGTGTTTGTGTTTTTTGGATATTATCGATGGACTTTATTGTTTTGAAAGTTTTTTATCAGGGAACATTTAATTTTGTGCTTGGAAATACTAATGGTTTCCACATGGAGACATAAGCTCTACACATTCATATTTTGAAGGGAGAAAGCTAGAGGAACTGTGGCAAACAAACATAATATTTCTATTTATATAGGTGACATTTTATGCACTTGCATAATGAAAAGAATTTGATTTTCTCCAAAGCATTTTTACTGTGATTGTCTGTGTCCATTATATACGAATTGCACACCACTTTGTCCGGATATGATTGGATGAAGCCAGAATATCCAGTTGTGTTTTGACTAACACAATCCCACATATTGTGACAGCATCTGTGTTTGTGTTTTCTGGATATTATCTACGGACTTTATTGTTTTGAATGTTTTTTATAAGGCAACATTTAATTTTCTGCTGGGAAACACTAATTGGTTTCACATGGAGACACCAGCTCTACACATTCATATTTTGTATGGAGAAAGCTAGAGGAACTGTGGCAAACAAACATGATATTTCTGTTTGTATAGATGACATTTTATGCACTTGCCTAACGAAAACACTTTGCTTTTCTCCAAAACCATTTTTACTCTTATTTTGTCATTGCATTGCATACGAATTCCACACAACTTGGTCCGGATATGACTGGATGAAACCAGAAATATCCGGTTGTGTTTTGGCTAACTCAATCCCAGTTATTGGGACAGCCTCTGTGTTTGTGTTTCCTGGATATTATCGAGGGTCCTTATTATTTTGAATGTTTTTTTTATCAGGGAACATTTAATTTTGTGCTTGGAATCACTAATTGGTTCACATGGAAACACCAGATCTACACATTCGTATTTTCTCGGGAGAAAGCTAGAGGAACTGTGGCAAACAAACATGATATTTCTTTTTGTATTCGTGACATTATATGCACTTGTCTAATGAAAATGAAGGACCCCAAATCTGGGAATCCAACACGCTCGGGTGGTCACCCAATGACTCATAACTCCAGCACAGTAGATGCAAAAGCAAGAGGATATTTATTAATACGTTTGCGCAAACGGGCTCCCCAGCTCCTCAGGCAGTCGAGAGAGCAAGGGAGCCCTGAGCAGGGGTTACAGCAGTTTTTAAAGACAATAGCCACCTGATTGACATATGTATGTGGGGCATTTGGTGATTGGCTATTTTGAAGGGCAAACTCTTGTTGCGATTTTAGTGAGGGAAGGGGTAAGTTTATACAATGGTCACAGAACCTTATTGCAACTCTTTTCCGGACTCCTGCAAGTGTTATCGCATGAGACAGTTACACAGAGCAGTTTCACAAGGCAGTTTCCCAAGGTTATTCTGCAGGCAGGTGGAGACACAGTTATCTTATGGAATGGCTACTGTCATCAGCCAAACTTTTTAACCCTTGTTAAAATTATTTTAATATTTACTTTTAGCAAGTGTCTTACTTTCCCACATCTTCTTTTTGTACTGATTTTAATCTTAAAATTTTAAGGGGTTTTTCTTAGTTTAGCCATAGAGTCCCTGATGATCCCTGAATGATCAGTGTAGAAGTAGCACTTTTTTTAGAGCAGCACATAAACCTTTTATAAAAAAAAAACAATAAAAACAATAAGACCATCCTCCTTCTGTTCTGCAACACTACTTTTGAACGTGATGTTAAAGACTGTTTTAGCTTACCGATGGTCTGCTCTAGGTCTTCTACTGCCCGATGGAGGGCCTGATATTTCTGGCATTGAATATTATTTTTTTTTGCAAGGGTGGCGGTGCTCTTTCCACACCTGCTGCAACCCCCTTTTTATTTAATTGAGAATGGCCTCTGTCTTAGGTTGCGCTCAGTCATTCCTGTCCTTACCCGTCATCGGTAACTCTGGCAGCTTGGCCTAGAGCCCTGTCTTAGGTTGGTACAGGATGATGAGTGTCTTACCCATCTTTGAGTACCATTCCAGCCTGACATTAGGTGAGAGATGAAACATACAGCCAAATATCAATTATTTTTGATTACAAAGGAGCTTTGGTAGCGAACTTGAACCAATTCTTCAGCTATATTGGACAGTCCAGTAGCAGTAAGATTGTTTTGGTCACTAAACATGCAAGCCTTCGCAGTCCACGGTTATTTCCAAAGGCCAGTCCAGGAACATTTACTACTGATACAGCCATGGCAAGGGCAATGTCCTCTCCTATTAGGATGACGTTGCCATTACAGTCTTCAGGTGAAGCATGCCGCCGACGCGCTCTATCCGCCGCTGTAAATACAGATGTCAGCATCGGGGCCACATGGCCCAGGGAGCAATTGCAGAAGTTATCAGAGGCTAATGGTGTAAAGGCATATTGGCTGCATAGAAAAAACCATCCCTTAGGAGCCCGCGTCCCATTCCAGTACCAGATCAAGTCCATTCCATTGATTGGTGATAGGATCCCTCCATTTCACCATTGCTCTTTTCGCAGCTATTTTTAAACAGTTAGAATTTAACAGAGACATCAAGACTTGAACATAATAGATTACTTTAACTCATTGCTTTAACAGAGGATCAGATTTTGATTTTATGTCAAAGAAAATAGACTAATAGTTTTATAACTGAAAATGTCTTCTTTCCATAACATTTTGTAACTTTCTCACACCTTCTGTAACTTACTCGAACCTTTTGTAACTTACTCAAACCTTCTGTAACCCACAGTCATTTTCCAGGTTTTACCTGATTTCTTAACATGCCAAATTAGATAATTTTTTTATTACCACCTAGCCCTCGTGGTTTGACTCCAAAGGGCAGCATTTTTTAATTTATATTTATTTTGTACCCCCTTTTTTTAAATTGCTTACACATGCATCAGTATGCAGATAACAAAATCCATCCTCACCTCCCCAAAGCCTATAGTTTATTTCCCTTTTTTACTGGCACTGATTGCAAACCTCAATAACTTGTGGAGGCTGTGCACTCCGTAACTTGTCATTTTAATTTTTACTCAATCCTGAGCAGAGAGCCCATTTGTTTGCCAAAGAGGCCAACTGAGGGTCTTTCCAGCCAGGAGCATCACAGGTTACACATACAACCTCAGTTTTCTTTTTAAAGAAAGGCATTGCTTTGTATACTTGCAGATCCTGTCGACTATGCCAATTTGTGACAACAAATTATTTTTCTGCTGTCTGCTGTGCACAGACTTAGTTACTTTTAGTTTAATCTGCAAGAAATACGCTGCAAGCCTTGTAGTGCACACTAAAATTATTTAGAGGAAAGACAGTAAAGGAGCATAGATTAACAGAATGTTGCAATAAACATGGCTCCATTGCTATAATGATATTATAGCAAGAGGGTCCACTGATCCCTGTAGGGAGGGCCTGAGGCTTGCCCCGCTTCCAGTTTTCCCGAACCCTGTTTTTTAGTGAATTACCTTTTTTATCAGTTTTGGGGTGACATTAATTGGCCCAATGCCTTTCCTTTAGCAGCGGGGGAAAATCCCAGGAGGAGCCCTATTTTGATTTTTGACTTGGACAATTTTTGTACATGTCCCTGCAGAGCGGCAGGTCCTGAATGTCCTGATTTTAAGTGAATCCATTTTGTTAATCCCTTGTCAAAGGGACTGTTACAGAACACCTCAGCCACAGTAGCCAATCGATCCATGTTTACATTGTACTTATGGTTAGCAGAATTTATAGTACTGTGGGCATCACTAGGCAATCTTCACAAAGCACCAGAAAAGGATCCATACTGAGAATCAGACATTATCAGTAATCATTACAGGCATGTTTAACATTTAGCTTGACTGTGTGTTCCCCTGGGATGAAACAGCAGCAGCAGAGGCTTGCTCCGGCTCCCTCTTAAAGCCCCCAAGGACACAGGTGGCTCATTGCTAAGATTTTAGGCAAGCAGTGCGTCCCGTCTTGGATCTTGGCCAGAGAGCCGAGACACAAAGCATGCCAACCTGTTTATCAGAAACATTCCTTTATCCTCCTCCCCGGGAACTGGCCAGGCTCCCAAGGAGCAGGAGAAGGTCATCCAGCAGCAAAGTTACTTGTCTACCAGAGCTGAACCTAGATACAAGCCTCTCCATCCCAAAAATCTGTCCTTACATTTGGCCCTAGGGTTGCATTGAGAGGTAGACATAATTAACACATTATAAGAATGCAATACAAATTTTTTATACAAGTATACATTTAGCAAACTCAATAATATTTAAGGCATTTTAAGGATAAATTGAAACATATCTGAGGGGGAATTAGCTTCTTGGGCACCCATGTCAAGGACATAAAAAAACAGTACCATTTCAATACAACAACCCAAGCTGCTGCAGACAGCCTAAGAACTGGCTAGCCAATCCCATGGCATGGAGATCTGACGCATTGTTACTTCGTAAACAGACATGTTGAGGCGCACACAGACCAATTAACAAATGCGCTAACATTTTGCATTACTCTGAAATTAGTGATTCTGGTTTCATTAAATATTTGTAACATCTCTTTTTGATAAGACAACAAATTTTTTAGCGGATGGAACACGGTGGGTAACCATTTAGCCATAATGATAGTAGCCTCTTACTATCTGTAATTGTTACATTCTTGTAGGTTTGTGCAATCTTAACTATTTGCAGCATATTTTGATTTACAATTTTTTGTAAAGCAAACCAAGCATAATCTGTTCAAGCATTCCTATTAATAATAGGGTAGAGTTAACACATAATACAAAAATAGAATGGGTAGTCCGGACACTTTGTTACCACAATTTCTCATTTTACATAGTAATATTAATTTTACAACAGGTAACATTTACTTTAAGTAAAATATTTAAATACAGGGTGAGAGCTGTCCAGTGTGCACTGATTTATATTTTTTTACTCCCAGTGTTTCTTATTTACAACACCCTCTTCAGCAAACCAAGGACAAAACTTTTTTTAACAGCGCTGATAAATTGCTCTACGGTTTGTTTCTTTAACCCTATCCTCTACATCTGCAATAAAGTTTTTCCAGCCTTTGTTACGGCTTGTTTTGTTTCTTTAAATGCACATTTAAATCTTTTTTGAGTACATTTTAATGTTGTTCATCCACGACTCCTTCTGCAAACCAAGGACTGACTATTCCTATGGCATCAATGAACTGTTCTATGGCTCACCTTTTTTAACCCTATTTCCTGCATCTGTAATGGAGGCTTTATAGCCTTTATTAGGGGAGGGTCTTGGGTCAGGTCTTCCCACACGGTGATATAGGGAACCTGGTCAGGGTGTCCATGGGGTCCTGGTTGAAAGACTCGTATCTTGACCTGTGAGATAATATCAGCATTAAAGGTCCTGTCCCTAGGCCAGGCCAGCCAACCTCAAAGGTCGACTATTCCGAGGAACAGAAAGTCACCCACTTTTTACTTTTGACGTCGATCGACTGATTGTGCACGCAGTTTTGAACTTCTTTTCAGTGGCCTAAAGTAAGGCTTAAAGGGGTGGTTAGTTGTTGCCCCATGGGTACAGAGAGATTAAAACGAATGAGGAGGGGAACAAGAAAACAGATGCACACAACACACAAGACGAGCTGCGGCACCAAATCGGTAGCAAACCGAAAGTACAAGTTCAATTGGGAGCAGCCAGATGGCCAGACTCTCCCTGGAAAGGAGAGAGGCACTTTCTCTCTTGTTTTCCCCAAACCACCGCTGGAGCATCCCCCAGGGTGGGACCAGGGGTCTCAGGGCACATCTGACTCCCCCACTGGTCCGATACAAATTGTATATGAATTCCACACCATTTTGTCCCGATATGACTGGATGAAACCAGAAATACCAGGTTCTGTTTTGGCTAACTCAATCCCACATGTTGCGACAGCCTCTGTGTTTGTGTTTTCTGCATATTATCTATGGACTTTATTGTTTTAAATGTTTTTTTATCAGGCAACATTTAATTTTGGGCTTGGAAACACTAATTGGTTCCACATGGAGACACCAGCTCTACACATTCGTATTTTGTTGGGAGAAAGCTAGATGAACTGCGGCAAATAAACATGATATTCCTGTTTGTATACGTGACATTTTATGCACTTGCCAAACGAAAAGACTTCACTTTTCTCCAAAACCATTTTTACTGTGATGTTTGCGGTCCATTGCATATGAATTCCACACCACTTTGTCAGGATATGACTGGATGAAACCAGAAATATCCGGTTGTGTTTTGGCTAACTCAATCCCACATATTGGGAGAGCCACTGTGTTTGTGTTTTCTGGATATTTTCGACGGACTTATTTTATTGAATGTTTATTATCAGGGACATTTAATTTTGTGCTGGGAAACAATAGTTGGTTCCGCATGCATACACCAGCTCTACACATTCGTATTTTGTAGGGACAAAGCAAGAGGAACTGCGGCAAACAACATGATAATTCTGTTTGTATAGGTGACATTTTATGCATTTCCCTAACGAAAAGAGTTTGCTTTTGTTAAAAAAAAATTTTACTGTGATATACCCTGTCCATTGCATACAAATTCCACATCACTTTGTCAGGATATGACTGGATGAAACCAGAAATATCCGGTTGAGTTTTGGCTGACAAAATCCCACATATAGCAAAGCCATTGTGCTTGTATTTTCTGGAAATTAACGACGGACTTTATTGTTTTAAATGTTTTTTATCAGGCAACATTTCATTTTGGGCTTGGAAACACTAATTGGTTCCACATGGAGACACCAGCTCTACATATTTGTATTGTCTAGCGAGAAACCTAGAGGAACTACAGCAAGCAAACCTGATATTTCTGTTTGTATAGGTGACATTTTATGCACTTGCGTAATGAAAAGACTTTGCTTTTATTCAAAACCATGTTTACTATGATGTTCCCCGTCCATTGCATATGAATTCCACACAACTTTGTCAGGATATGACAGGATTACACCAGAAATATGCGGTTGTGTTTTGGCTATCTGAATCCCACATATTGCGACAGCCTCTGTGTTTGTGTTTTCTGCATATTATCGACGGACATTATTATTTTAAGTGTTTTTTACAAGGGAACATTTAATTTTGTGCTTGGAAACACTAATAGGATCCACATGGAGACACCAGCTCTACACATTCGTATATTCTAGGGAGAAAGCAAGAGGAACTGCGGCAAACAAACATGATATTTCTGTTGGTATAGGTGACATTTTATGCATTTGCCTAACAGAAACACTTTGCTTTTCTCCAATACCATTTTTACTGTGATTGTCTGTGTCCATTGCGTACGAATTCCACACCACTTTGTCCGTAAATGACTGGATGAAACCAGAAATATCCGGTTGTGTTTTGCCTACCTCAATCCCACATGTTGCGACAGCGTCTGTGTTTGTGTTTTCTGGATATTATCAACGGACTTTATTGTTTTAAACGTATTTTATCAGGGAACATTTAATTTGGTGCTTGGAAACAATAATTGGTTCCACATGGAGACACTAGCTCTACACATTCGTAATTGCTAGGGAGATAGCTCGAGGAACTGCGGCAAACAAACATGATATTTCTGTTGGTATTGATGACATTTCATGCACTTGCCTAACAAAAAGACTTTGCTTTCCTCCAAAACCATTTTTACTCTGATTTTCTCTGTCTATTGCATACGAATTTCACACCAGTTTGTCCGTATATGACTGGATGAAACAAGAAATATCAGGTTTTGTTTTGGCTAACTCAATCCGAAATAATGTGAAAGCCTCTGTGTTTGTGTTTTCTGGATATTATCAATGGACTTTATTGTTTTGAATGTTTTTTATCAGGGAACATTTAATTTTGTACCATTGAAACACTAATTGATTCATCATGAAGACACCAGTTCTACACATTCATATTTTCTATTGAGAAAGCTATAGGAAATGCGGCAAACACATATGATATTTCTGTTTGTATATATGACATTTTAAACACTTGCCTAAAGAAAAGACTTTGTTTTTCTCCAAAACCATTTTTACTGTGATTTTCTTCGTCCATTGCAAAACAATTCAAAACCAGTTTGTCCGGATATGACTGGATGAAACCGGAAATATTTGGTTTTGTTTTGGCTAACTCAATCCCAGATATTGCTAAAGCCTCTGTATTTGTGTTTTCTGGATATCATTGATGGATTTTATTGTTTTGAAAGTTTTTATCAGGGAACATTACATTTTGTACCGTTGAAACACTAATTGGTTCAGCATGGGGACACCAGCTCTACAAATTCATATTTTCTAGGGAGAAAGATAGAGGAACTGGGGCAAACAAACATGATATTTCTGTTTCTATCGATGACATTTTATGCACTTGCCTAACATAAAGACTTTGCTTTTCTCCAAAACCATTTGTACTGTGATTTTCTGGGTGCATTGCATACGAATTCCACATCAGCTTGTCCGGATATGACTGGATGAAACCGGTAATATCCGGTTGTATTTTGGCTAACTCAATCCCAGATATTGCTACAGCCTCTGTGTTTGTGTATTCCTGATATTATTCACGGACTTTATTGTTTTGAATGTTTTTTATCAGGGAACATTAATTTTGTACCGTTGAAACACGAATTGTTTCATCATGGAAACACCAGTTCTACACAATCGTATTTTCTAGGGAGACAGCTCAGGAACTGCGGCAAACAAACATGATATTTCTGTTTGTATCGATGACTTTTATGCACTTGCCTAATGAAAAGACTTTGCTTTTCTCCAAAACCATTTTTCCTGTGATTTTCTCAGTCCATTGCATACGAATTCCACACCACTCTGTCCGGTTATGACTGGAAGAAACCAGAAATATCTCATTATGTTTTGGCTAACTTAATCCAAAATATTGTGAAAGCCTCTGTGTTTGTGTATTCCTGATATTATCTACAGACTTTATTGTTTTGAATGTTTTTTTATCAGGGAACATTTAATTTTGTGCTTGGAAAAACTAATTGGTTCCTCATGGGGACACCAGCTCCACATATTCGTATTTTCTAGGGAGAAAGCTAGGAACTGCGGCAAACAAACATGATATTTCTGTTTGTATAGATGACATTTTATACACTTGCCTAAGGAAAAGACTTTACTTTTCTCTAAAACCATTTTTACTGTGATTTTCTCGGTCCATTGCATACGAATTCCACACCACTTTGTCTGGATATAACTGGATGAAACTAGAAAAATATGGTTGTGTTTTCGCTAACTCAATCCGAAATATTGCTACAGCCTCTGTGTTTGTGTATTCCTGATATGATCCACGAACTTTATTTTTTTCAATGTTTTTTTTTCAGGGAATAATTAATTTAGTGCTTGGAAACACTGATTGGTTCCACATGGAGACACCAGCGCTACACATTGTTATTTGCTAGGGAGAAAGCTAGAGGAACTGTGACAAACAAACATGATATTTCTGTTTGTATAGATGATATTTTATGCTCTTGCCTAACGAAAAGACTTTCCTTTTCTCCAAAACCATTTTTACTGTGACTTTCTCGTTCCAATGCGTAGGAATTCCACACCAGTTTGTCCGGATATGCCTGGATGAAACCAGATATATCCGGTTTTGTTTTGGCTAACTCAATCCGAAATATTGCTACAGCCTCTGTGTTTGAGTATTCCTGATATTATCCACGGACTTTTTTTTTCCAATTTTTTTTCAGGGAACATTTAATTTTGTGCTTTGAAGCAGTAATTAGTTCCACATGGAGACACAAGCTCTACACATTCTTATTTTCTAGGTAGAAAGCTAGAGGAACTGTGGCAAACAAACATGATATTTCTGTTTGTATAGATGACATTTTATGCACTTGCCTAACGAAAAGACTTTGCTTTTCTCCAAAAGCATTTTTACTGTGATTTTCTCGGTCCATTGCATACGAATTCCACACCACTCTGTCCGGCTATGACTGGATGAAACCAGAAATATCTGGTTGTATTTTGGGTAACTTAATCCGAAATATTGTGAATGCCTCTGTGTTTGAGTATTCCTGATATTATCTGCAGACTTTATTGTTTTGAATGTTTTTTTTCAGGGAACATTTAATTTTGTGCTTGGAAAAACTAATTGGTTCCTCATGGGGACACCAGCTCCACATATTCGTATTTTCTAGGGAGAAAGCTAGGAACTGCGGCAAACAAAAATGATATTTCTGTTTGTATCGATGACATTTCATGCACTTGCCTAATGAAAAGACTTTGCTTTTCTCCAAAACCATTTTTACTGTGATTTTCTCAGTCCATTGCATACGAACTCCACACCAGTTTGAACGGATATGACTGGATGAAACCAGAAATATCCATTTGTGTTTTGGCTAACTCAATCCCAGATATTGCTAGAGCCTCTGTGTTTGTGTATTCCTGATATTATCCACAGACTTTATTGTTTCGAATGTTTCTTATCAGGGAACATTTAATTTTTTTTGCGAAACATTAGTTGGTTCCACAGGGAGACACCAGCTCTACACCTTCTCCGGATATGACTGGATGAAACCAGAAATATCCATTGTGTTTTGGCTAATTCAAACCAAGATATTGCTACAGACTCTGTGTTTGTGTTTTCTGGATATTTTCGATGTACTTATTGTTTTGAATGTTTTTATCAGGGAACATTTAATTTTGTACCATTGAAACACTAATTGGTTCTCAATGGGAACACCAGCTCTACACATTTGTATTTTTTAGGGAGAAAGCTAGAGGAACTGCGGCAAACAAACATGATATTTCTGTTTGTCTAGATGACATTTTATGTACTTGCCTAATGAAAAGACTTTGCTTTTCTCCAAAACCATTTTTACTGTGATTTTCTCAGTCCATCGCATACGAATTCCACACCAGTTTGTCCGCATATGACGGGATGAAACAGGAAATATCCGGTTTTGTTTTGGCTAACTCAATCTGAATTATTGTGAAAGCCTCTGTGTTTGTGTATTCCTGATATTATCCACGGACTATATTTTTTGAATGTTTTTTTTCAGGGAACATTTAATTTTATGCTTGGAAACACCAATTGGTTCCACATGGAGACACCAGCTCTACAAATTCATATTTTCTAGGGAGAAAGCTAGAGAAACTGTGGCAAAGAAACATGATATTTCTGTTTCTATAGGTGATATTTTATGCACTAGCATAACAAAAAGACTTTGCTTTTCCAAAACCATTTTTACTGTGATTACCTCGGTCCATTGCATACAAATTCCACTCCACTTTCTCTGGATATCACTGGATGAAACCAGGAATATCCGGTTGTGTTTTGGCTAACTCAAACCCAGATATTGTGAAAGCCTCTGTGTTTGTGTTTTCTGGATATTATCGAAGGACTTATTGTTTTGAATGTTTTTATCAGGGAACATTTAATGTTGTACCGTTGAAACACGAATTGGTTCCACATGGGAACACCAGCTCTACACATTCGAATTTTCTTGGGGGAAAGCTGGAGGAACTGCAGCAAACAAACATGATATTTCTGTTTCTCTAGATGACATTTTATGCACTTGCCTAATGAAAAGACTATGCTTTTCTCCAAAACCATTTTTACTGTGATTTTCTTGGTCCATTGCATGCAAATTCCACACCAGTTTGTCCGGATTTGACTGGATGAAACCGGAAATATCCGGTTTTGTTTTGGCTAACTCAATCCCAGACATTGTTACCGCTTCTGTGTTTGTGTATTCCTGATATTATGCACAGACTTTATTCTTTGGAATGTTTTTTATCAGGGAACATTTAATTTTGTGCTGCGAAACATTAGTTGGTTCCACATGGAGACACCAGCTCTACACATTCGTATGTTCTAGGAAGAAAGCTAAAGGAACTGCGGCAAACAAACATGATATTTCTGTTTGTCTAGATGACATTTTATGCACTTACCTAAGGAAAGGACTTTGCTTTTCTCCAAAACCATTTTTACTGTGATTTTCTGGGTCCATTGCATACGAATTCCACACCAGTTTGTCCGGAAATGACTGGATGAAACGGGAAGTGTCCGCTTTTGTTTTGGCTAACTCAATCCCAGATATTGCTACAGCCTCAGTGTTTGTGTTTTCTGGATATTATCGATGGACTTGTTGTTTTGAATGTTTTTATTGGGAAACATTTAATTTGGTACCGTTGAAACACTAATTGGTTCCACATGGGAACACCAGCTCTACACATTCGTATTTTCCAGCGAGAAAGCAAGAGGAACTGCGGCAAACAAACATGATATTTCTGTTTGTCTAGATGACATTTTATGCACTTGCCTAATGAAAAGAATTTGCTTTACTCCAAAACCATGTTTACTGAGATTTTCTCGGTCCATTGCATACGAATTCCACAGCAGTTTGTCCGGATATGACTGGATGAAACCGGAAATATCCAGTTTTTTTTTTGGCTAACACAATCCCAGATATTGAAACAGCCTCTGTGCTTGTGTATTCCTGGTAATATCCACCCACTTTATTTTTTTTTTGTATGTTATTTTTCAGGGAACATTTAATTTTGTGCTTGGAAAAACTAATTGGTTCATCATTGGGACACCAGCTCCACATATTCGTATTTTCTAGGGAGAAAGCTAGGAACTGCGGCAAACAAACATGATATTTCTGTTTGTATCGATGACATTTCATGCACTTGCCTAATGAAAAGAGTTTGCTTTTGTCCAGAACCCTTTTTACTTTGATTTTCTCGGTCCATTGCATACGAATTCCACACCAGTTTGTCCGGATATGACTGGATGAAACGGGAAGTGTCCAGTTTTGTTTTGGCTAACTCAATTCCAGATATTGCTACAACCTCTGTTTTTGTGTTTTCTGGATATCATCGAGGGACTTATTGTTTTGAATGTTTTTATCAGGGAACATTCAATTTTGTACCGTTGAAACACTAATCGGTTCATAATGGGAACACCAGCTCGACACATTCGTATTTTCTAGGGTGAAAGCTAGAGGAACTGCGGCAAACAAACATGATATTTCTGTTTGTATCGATGACATTTTATGCACTTTCCTAACGAAAAGACTTTGCTTTTCTCCAAAACCATTTTTCCTGTGATTTTCTCAGTCCATTGCATACGAATTCCACACCAGTTTGTCCGGATATGACTGGATGAAATGGGAAGTGTCCGGTTTTGTTTTGGCTAACTCAATCCCAGATATTGCCACAGCCTCTGCGTTTGTGTTTTCTAGATATTATCGATGGACTTATTGTTTTGAATGTTTTTATGAATTTTGTACCGTTGAAACACTAATTGGTTCCACATGGGAACACCAGCTCTACACATTCGTATTTTCTAGGGAGAAAGCTAGAGGAACTGCGGCAAACAAACATGATATTTCTGTTTGTATCAATGACATTTTATGCACTTGCCTAATGAAAAGAGTTTGCTTTTGTCCAGAACCGTTTTTACTGTGATTTTCTGGGTCCATTGCATACGAATTCCACACCAGTTTGTCCAGATATGACTGGATGAAACCGGAAATATCTGGTTTTGTTTTGGCTAAATCAATCCCAGAAATTGTTACCACCTCTGTGTTTGTGTATTCCTGATATTATCCACAGACTTTATTGTTTGGAATGTTTTTTATCAGGGAACATTTAATTTTGTGCTGTGAAACATTAGTTGGTTCCACCTGGAGACCCCAGCTCTACACATTCGTATTTTCTAGGGAGAAAGCTAGAAGAACTGCGGCAAACAAACATGATATTTCTTTTTGTATAGATGACATTTTATGCACTTGCCTAATGAAAAGACTTTGCTTTTCTCCAAAACCATTTCTACTGTGATTTTCTCGGTCCATTGCATATGAATTCCACACAGTATGTCCGGATATGACTGGATGAAACCGGAAATATCCGGTTTTGTTTTGGCTAACTCAATTCCAGATATTGCTACAGCCTCTGTGTTTGTGTTTTCTGGATATTATCGATGGACTTATTGTTTTGAATATTTTCATCAGGGAACATTTAATTTTGTACCGTTGAAACACTAATTGGTTCATCATGGGAACAGCAGCTCTACACATTCGTATTTTCTAGGGAGAAAGCTAGAGGAACTGCGGCAAACAAACAAGATATTTCTGTTTGTATCAATGACATTTTATGCACTTGCCTAATGAAAACACTTTGCTTTTCTCCAAAACCATATTTACTGTGATTTTCTTGGTCCATTGCATACGAATTCCACACCAGTTTGTCCGGATATGTATGGATGAAACGGTAAGTGTCCGGTTTTGTTTTGGCTAACTCAATTCCAGATATTGCTACAGCCTCTGTGTTTGTGTATTCTGGATATTATCGATGGACTTATTGTTTTGAATGTTTTTATTGGGGAACATTTAATTTTGTACCGTTGAAGCACTAATTGGTTCATCATGGGAACAGCAGCTCTACACATTGGTATTTTCTAGGGAGAAAGCTAGAGGAACTGTGGCAAACAAACATGATATTTCTGTTTGTATAGATGACATTTTATGCACTAACCTAACGAAAGGACTTTGCTTTTCTCCAAAACCATTTTTACTGTGATTTTCTGGGTCCATTGCATACGAATTCCACACCAGTTTGTCCGGATATGACTAGATGAAACGGGAAGTGTCCGGTTTTGTTTTGGCTAAATCAATCCCAGATATTGCTACAGCCTCAGTGTTTGTGTTTTCTGGATATTATCGATGGACTTGTTGTTTTGAATGTTTTTATTGGGGAACATTTAATTTTGTACCATTGAAACACTAATTGGTTCCACATGGGAACACCAGCTCTACACTTTCGTATTTTCCAGGGAGAATGCTAGAGGAACTGCGGCAAACAAACATGATATTTCTGTTTGTCTAGATGACCTTTTACGCACTATACAAATGAAAAGAATTTGCTTTACTCCAAAACCATGTTTACTGAGATTTTCTCGGTCCATTGCATACGAATTCCACAGCAGTTTGTCCGGATATGACTGGATGAAACCGGAAATATCCAGTTTTGTTTTGGCTAACACAATCCCAGATATTGAAACAGCCTCTGTGTTTGTGTATTCCTGATAATATCCACGGACTTTATTTTTTTTTGAATTTTTTTTCAGGGAACATTTAATTTTGTGCTTGGAAAAACTAATTGGTTCATCATTAGGACACCAGCTCCACATATTCGTATTTTCTAGGGAGAAAGCTAGGAACTGCGGCAAACAAACATGATATTTCTGTTTGTATCGATGACATTTCATGCACTTGCCTAACGTCAAGACTTTGCTTTTCTCCAAAAGCATTTTTACTGTGATTTTCTCGATCCATTGCATACGAATTCCACACCACTTTGTCAAGATGTGACTGGATGAAACCAGAAATATCCGGTTGTGTTTTGGCTAACTCAATCCTTAATATTGTGAAAGCCTCTGTGCTTGTGTTTTCTGGATATCATCAATGGACTTTATAGTTTTGAATGTTTTTATCAGGGAACATTTAATTTTGTACCGTTGAAACACTAATTGGTTCATAATGGGAACACCAGCTCTAAACATTCGTATTTTATAGGGAGAAAGCTAGAGGAACTGCGGGAAACAAATGTAATATTTCTGTTTGTATCGATGACATTTTATGCACTTGCCTAAGGAAAAGACTTTGCTTAACTCCAAAAGCTTTTTACTGTGATTTTCTCAGTCCATTGCATACGAATTCCACACCAGTTTGTCCGGAAACGACTGGATGAAACCGGAAATATCCGGTTTTGTTTTGGCTAAATCAATTCCAGATATTGCTACAGCCTCTGTGTTTGTGTTTTCTGGATATTATCGATGGACTTATTGTTTTGAATGTTTTTTATCAGGGAACATTTAATTTTGTACTGTTGAAACACTAATTGGTTCATAATGGGAACACCAGCTCTACACATTCGTATTACCACCTCTGTGTTTGTGTATTCCTGATATTTTCCACAGACTTTATTGTTTGGAATGTTTTTTATCAGGGAACATTTAATTTTGTGCTTGGAAAACTAATTGGTTCATCATTGGGACACCAGCTCCACATATTCGTATTTTCTAGGGAGAAAGCTAGGAACTGCGGCAAACAAATATGATATTTCTGTTTGTATCGATGACATTTTATGCACTTGCCTAACGAAAAGACTTTGCTTTTCTTCAAAACCATTTTTACTGTGATGTCCCGGTCCATTGCATACGAATTCTACACCACTTTGTCCTGATATGACTGGATGAAACCAGAAATATCCGGTTGTGTTTTGGCTAACACAATCTAAAATATTGTGAAAGCCTCTGTGTTTGTGTTTTCTGGATATTATCGATGGACTTATTGTTTTGAATGTTTTTATCAGGGAACATTTAATTTTGTACCGTTGAAACACTAATTGGTTCCACATGCAGACACCAGCTCTACACATTCGTATTTTCTAGGGAGAAAGCTAGAGGAACTGCGGCAAACAAACATGATATTTCTGTTTGTATAGATGACATTTTATGCACTTGCCTAACGAAAAGACTTTGCTTTTCTCCAAAACCATTTTCTACTGTGATTTTCTCAGCCAATTACATACGAATTCTACACCACTTTGTCCAGATATGACTGGATGAAACCAGAAAGATCCGGTTGTGTTTTGGCTAACTCATCCGAAATAATGTGAAAGGCTCTGTGTTTGTTTTTTCTGGATATTATCAATGAACTTTATTGTTTTCAATGTTTTTTTATCAGGGAACATTTAATTTTGTACCGTTGAAACACTAATTGGTTCCAAATGGAGACACCAGCTCTACATATTTGTATTGTCTAGGGAGAAAGCTAGGGGAACTGCGGCAAACAAACATGATATTTCTGTTTGTATCGATGACATTTTATGCACTTGCCTAACAAAAAGACTTTGCTTTTCTTCAAAAGCATTTTTACTGTGATTTTCTTGATCCATTGCATATGAATTCCACACCACTTTGTCCGGATGTGACTGGATGAAACCAGAAATATCTAGTTTTGTTTTGGCTAACTCAATTCCAGATATTGCTACAGCCTCTGTGTTTGTGTTTTCTGGATATCATCGAGGGACTTACTGTTTTGAATGTTTTTTATCAGGGAACATTTAATTTTGTGCTTGGAAAAACTAATTGGATCATCATTGGGACACCAGCTCCACCTATTCGTATTTTCTAGGGAGAAAGCTAGGAACTGCGGCAATAAACATGATATTTCTGTTTGTCTAGATGACATTTTATGCACTTGCCTAACGAAAAGACTTTGCTTTTCTTCAAAACCATTTTTACTGTGATTTTCTCGGTCCCCTACATATGAATTCCACACTACTTTGTCCGGATATGAGTGGATTAAATGGGAAATATCCGGTTTTGTTTTGGCTAACTCAATTCCAGATATTGCTACAGCTTCTGTGTTTGTGTATTCCGGATATTATCCACGAACTTTATTTTTTTGAATGTTTTTTTTTCAGGGAACATTTAATTTTGTACCGTTGAAACACTAATTGCTTCATCATGGGGACACCAGCTCCACATATTCGTATTTTCTAGGGAGAAAGCTAGAGGAACTGCGGCAAACAAACATGATATTTCTGTTTGTATCGATGACATTTTATGCACTTGCCTAACTAAAAGACTTTGCTTTTCTCCAAAACCATTTTTACTGTGATTTTCTCGATCCATTGCATACGAATTCCACACCACTTTGTCCGGATGTGACTGGATGAAACCAGAAATATCCGGTTGTGTTTTGGTTAACTCAATCCGAAATATTGTGAAAGGCTCTGTGTTTGTGTTTTCTGGATATTATCGATGGACTTTATTGTTTTGAATGTTTTTTATCAGGGAACATTTAATTTTGTACCGTTGAAACACTAATTGGTTCCACATGCAGACACCAGCTCTACACATTTGTATTTTAAAGGGAGAAAGTCAGAGGAACTGCAGCAAACAAACATGATATTTCTGTTTTTTATAGATGACATTTTATGCACTTCCCTAACGAAAAGACTTTGCTTTTCTCCAAAACCATTTGTACTTTGATTTTCTCGGTCCATTGCATACGAATTCCACACCAGTTTGTCCGTATATGACTGGAAGAAACCAGAAATATCCGGTTTTGTTTTGGCTAACTCAATCCCAGATATTGCTACAGCATCTGTGTTTGTGTTTTCTGGATATTATCGATGGATTTATTGTTTTGAATGTTTTTATCAGGGAACATTTAATTTTGTACCGTTGAAACCCTAATTGGTTCATAATGGGAACCTCAGCTCTACACATTCGTATTTTCTGGGGAGAAAGCTAGAGGAACTACGGCAAACAAACATGATACTTCTGTTTGTATCGATGACATTTTATGCACTTGCCTAACAAAAAGACTTTGCTTTTCTCCAAAACCATTTTTACTGTGAGTTTCTCGATCCATTGCATACGAATTCCACACCAGTTTGTCCGGATATGAGTGGATGAAACGGGAAATATCCGGTTTTGTTTTGGCTAACTCAATCCCAGACATTGTTACCGCCTCTGTGTTTGTGTATTCCTGATATTATCCACAGACTTTATTGTTTGGAATGTTTTTTATCTGGGAACATTTAATTTTGTACCGTTGAAACACTAATTGTTTCCACATGGAGACACAAGCTCTACACATTCGTATTTTCTAGGGAGAATGCTATAGGAACTGCTGCAAACAAACATGATATTTCTGTTTCTCTAGATGACATTTTATGCACTTGCCTGACGAAAAGACTTTGCTTTTGTCCAAAACCATTTTTACTGTGATTTTCTCAGTCCATTACATACGAATTCCACACCACTTTGTCCGGATATGACTGGATGAAACCAGAAAGATCCGGTTGTGTTTTGGCTAACTCAATCCGAAATAATGTGAAAGGCTCTGTGTTTGTGTTTTCTGGATATTATCAATGAACTTTATTGTTTTCAATGTTTTTTTATCAGGGAACATTTAATTTTGTAGAGTAGAAACAATAATTGGTTCCAAATGGAGACACCAGCTCTACATATTTGTATTGTCTAGGGAGAAACCTAGGGGAACTGCGGCAAACAAACATGATATTTCTGTTTGTCTAGATGACATTTTATGCACTTGCCTAACGAAAAGACTTTGCTTTTCTCCAAAACCATTTTTACTGAGATTTTCTAGGTCCATTGCATACGAATTCCACACCAGTTTGTCCGGATATGACTGGATGAAACGGGAAATATCCGGTTTTGTTTTGGCTAACTCAATCCCAGATATTGCTACAGCCTCTGTGTTTGTGTATTCCTGATATTATCCACAGACTTTATTTTTTTGAATGTTTTTTATTAGGGAACATTTAATTTTGTGCTGCGAAACACTAATGGTTTCCACATGGAGACACAGAACTACACATTCGTATTTTCTAAGGAGAAAGCTAGAGGAACTGCGGAAAACAAACATGATATTTCTGTTTGTCTAGATGACATTTTATGCACTTCCCTAACGAAAAGACTTTGCTTTTCTCCAAAACCATTTTAACTGTGATTTTCTGGGTCCATTGCATACAAATTCCACATCACTTTGTCCTGATATAACTGGATGAAACCAGAAATATCTGTTTTCTTTTGGCTAACTCAATCCGAAATATTGCTAGAGCCTCTGTGTTTGTGTATTCCTGATATTATCCACACACTTTATTTTTTGAATGTTTTTTTTTCAGGGAACATTTATTTTTGTGCTTGGAATCTACAAGTGGTTCCACATGGAGAGACCAGCTCTACATATTCGTATTTTCTAGGGAGAAAGCTAGAGGAACTGTGGCAAACATGATATTTCTGTTTCTCTAGATGACATTTTATGCACTTGCCTAACGAAAAGACTTTGCTTTTCTCCAAAACCATTTTTATTGTGATTTTTTCGGTCCATTGCATACGAATTCCACACCACTTTGTCCGGATATGACTGGATGAAACCAGAAAGCTCCAGTTGTGTTTTGGCTAACTCAATCCGAAATAATGTGAAAGCCTCTGTGTTTGTGTTTTCTGGATATTATCGATGGACTTTATTGTTTGGAATAATTTTTATCAGGGAACATTTAATTTCGTACCGTTGAAACACTAAGTGGTTCATAATGGGAACACCAGCTCTACACATTCGTATTTCCTAAGGAGAAAGCTAGAGGAACTACGGCAAACAAACATGATATTTCTGTTTGTATAGATGACATTTTATGCACTTGCCTAACGAAAAGACTTTGTGTTTCTCCACAACCATCTTTGCTGTGATTTTCTCGGTCCATTGCATACGAAATTCACACCAGTTTGTCTGGGTAGGACTTGATGAAAGGGGAAATATCCGGTTTTGTTTTGGGTAACTCAATCCCAGACATTGTAACCGCCTCTGTGTTTGTGTATTCCTGATATTATCCACAGACTTTATTGTTTGGAATGTTTTTTATCAGGGAACATTTAATTTGTACTGCGAAATACTAATTGTTTCCACATGGAGACACAGCTCTACACATTCGTATTTTCTAGGGAGAAAGCTAGAGGAACTGCGGCAAACAAACATGATGTTTCTGTTTGTCTAGATGACGTTTTATCTACTTGCCTAATGAAAAGACTTTGCTTTTCTCCAAAACCATTTTTACTGTGATTTTCTCGGTAAATTGCATACGAATTCCACACCACTTTGTCCGGATATGAGTGGATGAAATGGTAAATATCCAGTTTTGTTTTGGCTAACTCAATCCCAGATATTGCTACAGCCTCTGTGTTTGTGTTTCCCGGATATTATCTAAAAACTTTATATTTTGAATGTTCTTTGTCAAGGAACATTTAATTTTGTGCTGGGAAACACTAGTTGATTCCACATGGAGACACCAGCTCTAGACATTCGTATTTTCTAGGGAGAAAGCTAGAGGAACTGAGGCAAACGCACATGATATTTCTGTTTGAATAGACGAAATTTTATACACTTGCCTAATGAAAAGACTTTGTTTTTCTCCAAAATTATTTTTACTTTGATTTTCTCGGTCCATTGCATACGTATTCCACACCACTTTGTCCGGATATGTCTGGATGAAACCAGAAATTTCCGGTTGTGTTTTGGCTAACTGAATCCGAATTATTGTGAAGCCTCTGCATTTGTGTTTTCTGGATATTACCAATGGACTTTATTGTTTTGAGTGCTTTTATCAGGGCACATTCAATTTTGTACCATAATAACACTAATTGGTTCCACATGGAGACACCAGCGCTGCACATTCGTATTTTCTAGGAAGAAATCTAGAGGAGCTGTGGCAAACAAACATGATATTTCTGTTTATATAGATGACATTTTATGCACTTGCCTAAATAAAATACTTTGCTTTTCTCATAAACCATTTTTAAGGTGATTATCTCGGTCCATTGTGTAAAAATTCCACACCACTTTGTCCCAGTATGACTTCATGAAACAAGAAATATCCGGTTGTGTTTTGGCTAACTCAATCCCAGATATTACTACAGCCTCTGTGTTTGTGTTTTCTGGATATTATCGATGGACTTATGGTTTTGAATGTTTTTATCAGGGGACAATCAATTTTGTACCAATAATACACTATTTGGTTCCACATGCAGACACCAGCTCTATACATTCGTATTTTCTAGGGAGAAAGCTAGAGGAACTGCAGCAAACAAACATGATATTTCTGTTTGAATAGATGACATTTTATACACTTGCCTAATGGAAAGACTTTGCTTTTCTCCAAAAGCATTTTTACTGTGACTATCTCGGTCCATTGCATACGAATTCCACACCAGTGTGTTTCGATATGACTTTATGAAACCAGAAATATCCGGTTGTGCTTTGGCTAACTCAATCCGAAATATTGCTAGAGACTCTCTGTTTGTGTATTCCTGATATTATCCACGGACTTTATTTTTTGAATGCTTTTATGAGGGAACATTTAATTTTGTACCATTGAAACACTAATTGGTTGCACATGGAGACACCAGCTCTACGCATTTTTATTTCAAGGGAGAAAGCTAGAGGAACTGCGGTAAACAAACATGATACTTCTGTTCCTATAGATGATATTTTATGCACTTGCCTTACGAAAAGACTTTGCTTTTCTGCAAAACCATTTTTACTGTGATTGTCGTTGCCCATTGTTTACAAATTCCACACAACTTTGTCTGGATATGACTGGATGAAACCAGAAATATCCGGTTGTGTTTTGGCTAACTCACTCCCAGGTTTTGTGACAGCCTCTATGTTTGTGTTTTTTGGATATTATCAATGGACTTTATGGTTTTGAATGTTTTTATCAGGAACATTCAATTTTGTACCTATAATACACTAATTGGTTCCACATGCAGACACCAGCTCTACACATTCGTATTTTCTAGGGTGAAAACTGAAGGAACTGCGGCACACAAACATGATATTTCTGTTTGAATAGATGACATTTTATGCACTTGCCTAAGGAAACGACTTTGCTTTTCTCCAAACCCATTTGTACTGTGATTTTCTCGATCCATTATACGAATTCCACACCAGTTTGTCCGGATATGACTGGATGAAACCAGAAATATCCAGTTGTGTTTTGGCTAACTCAATCCCAGATATTGCTACAGCCTCTTTGTGTTTTCTGGATACTATTGACTGACTTTATTGTTTTGAATGCTTTTATCAGGGAACATTAAATTTTTTACCATAATAACACTAATTGGTTCCACATGGAGACACCAGCTCTACACATTCATATTTTCAAGGGAGGAAGCTAGAGGAACTGCGGCAAACAAACATGATATTTCTGTTTGTACAGATGACATTTTATGCACTTGCCGAAAAAAAAAAAAAAACATTGCTTTTCTCCAAACCATTTTTACTGTGACGATCTCGGTCGATTTCATATGAATTCCACACCACTTTGTCCTGGTATGACTGGATGAAACCAGAAATATCCCGTTTTGTTTTGGCTAACTCAATCCCAGATATTGCTACTGGCTCTGTGTTTATGTTTTCTGGATATTATTGACGGTTTATTGTTTTGAAAGTTTTTTATCAGGGAACATTTAATTTTCTGCTGGGATACACTAGTTTACTCAACATGGAGACATCAGCTCTACACATGCGTATTTTCTAGGGAGAAAGCTAGAGGAACTGCGGCAAACAAACATGATATTTCTGTCTGCATAGATGAAATTTTATGCACGTGGCTAATGAAAAGACTTTCCTTTACTCCAAAACAATTTTTACTGTGATTTTCTTGGTCCATTGCATACGAATTGCACACCACTTTGTCAGGATATGCCTAGATGAAGCCAGAAATAACCGGTTGTGTTTTAGCTAACTCAATCAGAAATATTGTGAAAGTCTCTGTATTTGTGTTTTCCTTGTATTATCGATGGACTTTACTCTTTTGAATGTTTTTTATCATGGAAAATCTAATTTAGTGCTGGGAAACACTAATTAGTTCCAAATGGAGACTCCAGCTCTACACATTCGTATTTTCTAGGGAGAAAGCTAGAGTAACTGCGGCAAACAAACATGATATTTCTGTTTGTATAGATGACATTTTATGCACTTGCCTAACGAAAAGACTTTGCTTTTCTCCAAAAGCATTTTTACTGTGATTTTCTCGGTCCATTGCATACGAATTCCCCACCAGTTTCTCCGGATATGACTGGATGAAACCAGAAATATCCGGTTGTGTTTTGGGTAACTCAATCCCTGATATTGCTATAGGTTCTGTGTTTCTGTTTCCCGGATATTGTCAACGGATTCATTGTTTTGAATGTTTTTTATCAGGGAACATTTTTTTATATGTTTGCAACACTAATTGGTTCAACATGGAGACACCAGCCCTACACATTCGTATTTTCTAGGCAGAAAGCTAGAGGAACTGTGGCAAACAAATATGACATTTCTGTTTGTACAGATGTCATTTTATGCACTTGCCTAACGAAAAGACTTTGCTTTTCTCCAAAACCATTTTATTTGTGATTTTTTTCGGTCCATTTCATACGAATTCCACACCACTTTGTCTTTATATGACTGGATGAAACCACAAATATCCGGTTGTGTTTAGGATAACTCAATCACAGATATTGTGACAGCCGCTATGTTTGTGTTTTCTGGATAATATCAATGGACTCTATTGTTTTGAATATTTTTATCAGGGAACATTTAATTTTCAACCCTAGAAACACTAATTTGATCCACATGGAGACACAATCTCCACACATTCGTATTTTCTAGGGAAAAAGCTAGAGGAACTGTGGCAAACAAACATGATATTTCTGTTTGTATAAATGACATTTTATGCACTTGCTAAAGGAAAGACATTGCTTTTCTCCAAAACCATATTTACTGTAATTTACTGTACATTGTATATGAATTCCACTCTATTTTGTACGGATATGACTGGATGAAACCAGAAATATCCAGTTGTGTTTTGGCTAACTCAATCCCAGATATTGCTACAGCATCTGTGTTTGTGTTTTCCAGATATTATCGATGGACTTTATTGTTTTAATGTTTTTCATCAGGGAACATTTTATTTTGTACCGTAGAAACACTAATTGGTTCAACATGGGGACACCAGCTCTACACATTCGCATTTTCTAGGGAGAAAGCTAGAGGAACTGTGGCAAACACACATGATATTTCTTTTTTTATAGATGACATTTTATGCACTTGCCCAACAAAAAGACTTTGCTTTTCACCAAAACCATTTTACTGTGATTTTCTCATTCCATTGCATATGAATTCCTCACCGCATTGTCCGGATATGCCTGCATGAAAACAGAAATATCCGGTTGTGTTTTGGCTAACTCAATCCCAGATATTGCTACAGCCTCTGTATTTGTGTTTTCCGGATATTATCAATGGACACTATTGTTTTGAATATTTTCTCTCAGGGAACATTTAATTTTGTGCTGGGAGACACTAATTGATTCCACATGGAGACACCAGCTATACACATTCGTATTTTCTAGGAAGAAAGCTAGAGGAACTGTGGCAAAGAAAAAGGATATTTCTGTTTGTATAGATGACATTTTATGCACTTGCCTAATGAAAAGACTTTGCTTTCCTCCAAAACCATTTTTACTCTGATTTTCTCGGTCCATTGCATACAAATTCCACACGACTTTGTCTGGATATGAGTGGATGAAACCAGAAATATCCGGTTGTGTTTTGGCTAACTCAATCCCAGTTATTACCACAGGCTCTGTGTTTGTGTTTTCTGGATATTATCGACGAACCTAATTGTTTTGAATGTTTTTTTTTTTAATCAGGGAACATTTAATTTTTGGTGGGAACACTAATTGGTTCCACATGGAGAAACCACCTCTACATATTTGTATTTCTAGGTTGTAATCTAGAGGAACTGCGGCAAACAAACATGATATTTCTGTCTGTATAGATGATATTTTATGCACTTGCCTAAAGAAAAGACTTTGCATTTCTCCAAAACCATTTTTACTGTGATTTTCTCAGCCCATTGCATACGAATTCCGCACCACATGATATTTCTGTTTGTATAGAGGACATTCATGCAGTTGCCTAAAGAAACGAATTTGCTTTTCTCCAGAATCATTTTTACTGTGATTTATTCTGTCCAATGCATAGGAATTCCACACCACATTGTCCGCATATGACTGGATGAAACCAGAAATATCCGGTTTTGTTTTGGGTAACTTAATCCCAGATATTGCTACAGCCTCTGTGTTTGTGTTTTTTTGGATATTCTCAATGGACTTTATTGTTTTGAATGTTTTTTATCAGTGAAAATTTAATTTTGTGCTAGGAAACACTAGTTGAGTCCACATGGAGACACCAGCTCTACATATTCGTATTTTCTAGGGAGAAAACTACAGGAACTGCGGCAAAAATACATGATATTTCGGTTTGAATAGATGTCATTTTATATGCTTGCCGAACGAAAAGACTTTGCTTTTCTCCAAAACCATTTTTACTCTGATTTTCTTGGTCAATTTCATAAGAATTCCACAACACTTTCTCCGGATAAGACTGGATGAAACAAGAACAATCCGGTTTTGTTTTGCCTAACTCAATCTGAAATATTGTGAAAGCCTCTGTGTTTGTGTTTTCTGGATATTATCGATGAACTTTATTGTTTTGAATGTTTTTATCAGGGAACATTTAATTTTGTACCGTAGAAACACTAGTTACTCCACATGGAGACACCAGCTCTACACATTCTTATTTTCTAGGAAGAAAGCTAGAGGAACTGCGGCAAACAAACATGATATTTCTGTTTGAATAGATGGCATTTTATACACTTGCCTAATGAAAACACTTTGCTTTCCTCCAAATCCATTTTTATTGTGATTTTCTCGGTCCATTGCATACGAATTCCACACCACTTTTTCCAGATATGATTTGATGAAACCAGAAATATCCAGTTGTGTTTTGGCTAACTCAATCCCAGTTATTACCACAGGCACTGTGTTTATGTTTTCTGGATATTATCGATGGACCTAATTGTTCTGAATGTTTTTTTTTTAATCAGGGAACATTTAATTTTTCCTGGGAACACTAATTGGTTCCACATGGAGACACCACCTCTACATATTCGTATTTCTAGGAAGAAATCTAGAGGAACTGCGGCAAACATACATGATATTTATTTCTGTATAGATGATAGTTTATGCAGTTGCCTAAGAAAAGATTTTGCTTTTCTCCAAAACCATTTTTACTGTGATTTTCTCGATCCATTGTATACGAATTCCACACCACTTTGTCCACATATGCCTGGATGAAACCAGAAATATCCGGTTGTGTTTTGGCTAACTCAATCCCAGATATTGCTACAGGCTCTGTGTTAATGTTTCCAGATATTATCCACAGACTTCATTATTTTGAATATTTCTTATGAGAGAACATTTAATTTTGGGCTGGTAAACACTAGTTGACTGCACATGGAGACACCAGCTCTACACATTCGTATTTTCTAGGGAGAAAGCTAGAGGAACTGCGGCAAACAAACATGATATTTCTGTTTGTATAGATGACATTTTATGCACTTGCCTAATGAAAAGACTTTGCTTTCCTCCAAAACCATTTTTACTCTGATTTTCTCGGTCCATTGCATACAAATTCCACACGACTTTGTCTGGATATGAGTGGATGAAACCAGAAATATCCGGTTGTGTTTTGGCTAACTCAATCCCAGTTATTACCACAGGCTCTGTGTTTGTGTTTTCTGGATATTATCGACGAACCTAATTGTTTTGAATGTTTTTTTTTTTAATCAGGGAACATTTAATTTTTGGTGGGAACACTAATTGGTTCCACATGGAGAAACCACCTCTACATATTTGTATTTCTAGGTTGTAATCTAGAGGAACTGCGGCAAACAAACATGATATTTCTGTCTGTATAGATGATATTTTATGCACTTGCCTAAAGAAAAGACTTTGCATTTCTCCAAAACCATTTTTACTGTGATTTTCTCAGCCCATTGCATACGAATTCCGCACCACATGATATTTCTGTTTGTATAGAGGACATTCATGCAGTTGCCTAAAGAAACGAATTTGCTTTTCTCCAGAATCATTTTTACTGTGATTTATTCTGTCCAATGCATAGGAATTCCACACCACATTGTCCGCATATGACTGGATGAAACCAGAAATATCCGGTTTTGTTTTGGGTAACTTAATCCCAGATATTGCTACAGCCTCTGTGTTTGTGTTTTTTTGGATATTCTCAATGGACTTTATTGTTTTGAATGTTTTTTATCAGTGAAAATTTAATTTTGTGCTAGGAAACACTAGTTGAGTCCACATGGAGACACCAGCTCTACATATTCGTATTTTCTAGGGAGAAAACTACAGGAACTGCGGCAAAAATACATGATATTTCGGTTTGAATAGATGTCATTTTATATGCTTGCCGAACGAAAAGACTTTGCTTTTCTCCAAAACCATTTTTACTCTGATTTTCTTGGTCAATTTCATAAGAATTCCACAACACTTTCTCCGGATAAGACTGGATGAAACAAGAACAATCCGGTTTTGTTTTGCCTAACTCAATCTGAAATATTGTGAAAGCCTCTGTGTTTGTGTTTTCTGGATATTATCGATGAACTTTATTGTTTTGAATGTTTTTATCAGGGAACATTTAATTTTGTACCGTAGAAACACTAGTTACTCCACATGGAGACACCAGCTCTACACATTCTTATTTTCTAGGAAGAAAGCTAGAGGAACTGCGGCAAACAAACATGATATTTCTGTTTGAATAGATGGCATTTTATACACTTGCCTAATGAAAACACTTTGCTTTCCTCCAAATCCATTTTTATTGTGATTTTCTCGGTCCATTGCATACGAATTCCACACCACTTTTTCCAGATATGATTTGATGAAACCAGAAATATCCAGTTGTGTTTTGGCTAACTCAATCCCAGTTATTACCACAGGCACTGTGTTTATGTTTTCTGGATATTATCGATGGACCTAATTGTTCTGAATGTTTTTTTTTTAATCAGGGAACATTTAATTTTTCCTGGGAACACTAATTGGTTCCACATGGAGACACCACCTCTACATATTCGTATTTCTAGGAAGAAATCTAGAGGAACTGCGGCAAACATACATGATATTTATTTCTGTATAGATGATAGTTTATGCAGTTGCCTAAGAAAAGATTTTGCTTTTCTCCAAAACCATTTTTACTGTGATTTTCTCGATCCATTGTATACGAATTCCACACCACTTTGTCCACATATGCCTGGATGAAACCAGAAATATCCGGTTGTGTTTTGGCTAACTCAATCCCAGATATTGCTACAGGCTCTGTGTTAATGTTTCCAGATATTATCCACAGACTTCATTATTTTGAATATTTCTTATGAGAGAACATTTAATTTTGGGCTGGTAAACACTAGTTGACTGCACATGGAGACACCAGCTCTACACATTCGTATTTTCTAGGGAGAAAGCTAGAGGAACTGCGGCAAACAAACATGATATTTCTGTTTGTATACCTGACATTTTATGCACTGGCAGAAGGAAAAGACTTAGCTTTTCTCCAAAACCATTTTTTCTGTGATTTTCTCAGTCCAATGAATACGAACTCCACACCACTTTGTCCGCATATGACTGGATGAAACTAGCAATATCCGGTTGTGTTTTGACTAACTCTATCAGATATTGCCACAGCCTCTGTGTTTGTGTGTTCTGGATATTAACAACGGACTTTATTGTTTTGAATGTTTTTTATCAGGCACCATTTAATTTTTTGCTTGGAAACACTAGTTGACTCCACATGGAGACACCAGCTCTACACATTCGTATTTTCTAGGGAGAATGCTAGAGGAACTGCGGCAAACTAACATGATATTTCTGTTTGTATCGATGACATTTTATGCACTTGCCTAACGAAAAGACTTTGCTTTTCTCCAAAACCATTTTTACTGTGATTTTCTCGGTCCATTGCATACGAATTCCAAACCACTTTGTCCGGATATGACTAGATGAAACTAGAAATATCCGGTAGTGTTTTAGCTAACTCAATCCCAGATATTGCTCTATGCTCTGTGTTTCTGTTTCCCGGATATTATCCAGGGATTTATTGTTTTAAATTTATTTTATCAGGGGACATTTAATTTTGTGCTGGGAAACACTAATTGATTCCACATGGAAAGACCAGCTCTACACTTTCGTATTTTCTAGGGTGAAAGCTAGAGGAACTGAGGCAAAAAAAATATGATCTTTCTGTTTGGATAGATGGCATTTTATGCACTTACCTAAAGAAAAGACTTTGCTTTCCTCCAAAACCATTTTTACTGTGATTTTCTCGGTCCATTGCATACGAATTCCAGAGCACTTTTTCCAGATATGTCTTGACGAAGCCAGACATATCTGGTTGTGTTTTGGCTAACTCAATCCCAGATATTGCCACAGGCTCTGTGTTTGTGTTTTTTGGATATTATCGACGGACCTAATTGTTTTGAATGTTTTTTATCAGGGAACATTTAATTTTTGCTGGGAAACACTAATTAGTTCCACATGGAGACACCACCTCTACATATTCGTATTTTCAGGGAAGAAAGCTAGAGCAACTGTGGCAAACAAACATGATATTTCTGTCTGCATAGATGAAATTTTATGCACTTGCCTAACGAAATGACTTTGCTTTACTCCAAAACAATTTTTAATGTGATTTTTCGGTCCATTGTATACGAATTTCACACCTCTTTGTCCAGATATGCCTGGATGAAACCAGAAATATCCAGTTGTGTTTTGACCATTTGATATTAGTTCCACAACACTTTGTCCGGATATGACTGGACGAAACCAAAGATATCCTCTTGTGTTATGGCTAACTCAATCCCAGATCTTGCTACAGGCTCTGCTTTGTGTTTTTGGATATTATCAATGGACTTTATGGTTTTGAATGAATTGAAGCAGGGAATATTTTCTTTGGTGCTGGGAAACACTAATTAGTTCCACATGGAGACACAAACTCAACAAATTCGTGCGTTCTAGGCAGAAAACTACAGCAATTGCTGAAAAACAAACATGATATTTGTGTTTGTGTAGATGACATTTTATGCACTTGCTAAAGAAAATACTTTGCTATTCTCCAAAACCAGTTTGACTGTGATTATCTGAGTCTGTTGCATACCAGTTCCACAACACTTTGTGTAGATATGACTGGTTGATACCAGAAATATCCTCTTGTGTTATGGCTAACTCAATCCCAGATCTTGCTACAACATTTTGTTTCTGTTTTCTGGATATTATCAATGGACTTTACGTTTCAGAATGAATTTCAGCAGAGGAAATTTTGTTTTGTACTGGAAATGCTAATTGGTTTCATATGCCGGCCAAACATGTTCACATTTGTGTTTTCTACGCAGAAAGCTAGAGCAATCATTGCAAACACACAGGATATTTATATTTGCAAACATGACTTTTTATCCACTTGGCCAAGAAAAAAGAGTTTGCTTTTCTCCAATACCATTTGAGGGTGATTTTCTGAGTCCATTGCATACCAGTTCCACAGCACTTTGTCCAGATATGCCTGGATGAAACCAGAAATATCCTCTTGTGTTATGGCTAACTCAATCCCAGATCTTGCTACAGGCTCTGCTTTGTGTTTGTTGATATTATCAATGGACTTTACTGTTTTGAATGAATTGAAGCAGGGAATATTTTCTTTGGTGCTGGGAAGCACTAATTAGTTCCACATGGAGACACAAACTCAACACATTCGTGCTGTCTAGGCAGAAAACTACAGCAATTGCTGCAAACAAACATGATATTTGTGTTTGTGTAGATGACATTTGATGCACTTGCCTAAGAAAATACTTTGCTATTCCCCAACACCAGGTTGAGGGTGATTTTCCGAGTCCATTGCATACCAGTTCCACAGCACTTTGTCCGGATATGCCTGGATGAAACCAGAAATATCCTCTTGTGTTATGGCTAACTCAGTCCCAGATCTTGCTACAACCTTTGTGTGTGTGTTTTCTTGATATTATCAATGGATTTTACGTTTTAGAATGAATTTCAGTAGAGGAAACTTTGTTTTTTGCTGGAAAAGCTAAGTGATTCCATATGCAGGCCAAACATCGTCACATGCCTGTTTTCTACGCAGAAAGCTAGAGCAATCGTTGCAAACAAACAGGATATTTATATTGGCAAACATGACTTTTTATCCACTTGGCCAAGAAAAAGAGTTTGCTTTTCTCCTAAATCGGTATGAGGGTGATTTTCTGAGTCCATTGCATACCAGTTCCACAACACTTTGTCAGGATATGACTGGATGTAACCAGAAATCTCCTCTTGTGTTATGGCTAACTCAATCCCAGATTTGCCTCAACCTCTGTGTTTCTGTTTTCTGGATATTATCAATGGACTTTATGTTTTAGAATGAATTTCAGTAGAGGAAATTTTGTTTTGAGCTGGAAGTGCTAAGTGCTTCCATATGCAGGCAAAACATGTTCACATTTGTGTTTTCTGTGCAGAAAGCTATAGCAATCATTGCAAACAAACATGATATTTATATTTGCACACATGACTTTTTATCCACTTGGCCAAGAAAAAGAGTTTGCTTTTCTTCAAAACCAGTTTGAGGGTGATTTTCTGAGTCCATTGCATACCAGTTCCACAACACTTTGTCCAGATATGCCTGGATGAAACCAGAAATATCCTCTGTGTTATGGCTAACTCAATCCTAGATCTTACTACAGGCTCTGCTTTGCGTTTGTTGATATTATCAATGGACTTTACTGTTTTGAATGAATTTAAGCAGGTAATATTTTCTTTGGTGCTGGGAAGCACTAATTAGTTCCACATGGAGACACAAACTCAACACATTCGTGCTGTCTAGGCAGAAAACTACAGCAATTGCTGCAAACAATCATGATATTTGTGTTTGTGTGGATGATATTTTATGCACTTGCCTAAGAAAGTACTTTGCTATTCCCCAAAACCAGTTTGATGGTGATTATCTGAGTACACTGCATACCAGTTCCACAACACCTTGTCCGGATATGACTGGATGAAACTGGAAATATCCTCTTGTGTTATGGCAAACTCAATCCCAGATCTTGCTACAGGCTCTGCTTTGTGTTTTTGGATATTATCAATTGACTTTATGGTTTTGAATGAATTGAAGCAGGGAATGTTTTCTTTGGTGCTGGGAAACACTAATTAGTTCCACATGGAGACACAAACTCAACACATTCGTGCAGTCTAGGCAGAAAACTACAGCAATTGCTGCAAACAAACATGATATTTGTGTTTGTGTAGATGACATTTTATGCACTTGCCTAAGAAAATACTTTGCTATTCTCCAAAACCATTTTGACTGTGATTATCTGAGTCCATTGCATACCAGTTCCACAGCACTGTGTCCGGATATGCCTGGATGAAACCAGAAATATCCACTTGTGTTATGGCTAACTCAATCCCAGATCTTGCTACAACATTTTGTTTCTGTTTTCTGGATATTATCAACGGACTTTACGTTTTAGAATGAATTTCAGTAGAGGAAACTTTGTTTTGAGCTGGAAAAGCTAAGTGATTCCAATTGCAGGCGCAACGTGTTCACATGCCTGTTTTCTACGCAGAAAGCTAGAGCAATCATTGCAAACAAACAGGATATTTATATTGGCAAACATGACTTTTTATCCACTTGGCCAAGAAAAAGAGTTTGCTTTTCTCAAAAACCAGTTTGAGGGTGATTTTCTGAGTCCATTGCATAGCAGTTCAACAACACTTTGTCTGGAAATGACTGGATGAAACCATAAATATCATCTTGTGTTTTGGCAAACTCAATCCCAGATCTTGCTACAGGCTCTGCTTTGTGTTTTTGGATATTATCAATAAACTTTATGGTTTTGCATGAATTTAAGCAGGGAATATTTTCTTTGGTGCTGGGAAACACTAATTAGTTCCACATGGAGACACAAACTCAACACATTCGTGCTGTCTAGGCAGAAAACTACAGCAATTGCTGCAAACAAACATGATATTTGTGTTTGTTTAGATGACATTTGATGCACTTGCCTAAAAAAATATTTTGCTATTCTCCAAAACAAGTTTGAGGGTGATTTTGTGAGTCCTTTGCATAACAGTTCCACAGCACTTTGTCCGGATATGCCTGGATGAAACCAGAAATCTCCTCTTGTGTTATGGCTAACTCAATCCCAGATCTTGCTACAGCTTCTGTGTTTGTGTTTTCTGGATACTATCAATGGACTTTACGTTTTAGAATGAATTTCAGTAGAGGAAATTTTCTTTTGTGCTGGAAATGCTAAGTGCTTCCATATGCAGGCCCAGTGTGTTCACATTCGTGTTTTCTACGCAGCAAGATTTAGCAATCGTTGCAAAAAAACATGATATTTATATTCGTAAACATGATGTTTCAGGCAATTGGCCAAGAAAAAGAGTGCTTTTCTCCAAAAAAGTTTGAGGGTAATTTTCTCAGTCCATTGCCTACCAGTTCTACAACAGGTTGAACAGAAATGACTGGATGAAACCAGAAATATCCTCTGTGTTATGGCTAACTGAATCCCACATCTTGCTGCAACCTCTGTGTTTGTGTTTTCTGGATATTATCAATGGACTTTACGTTTTAGAATGAATTTAAGCAGAGAATATTTTCTTTGCTTCTGGGAAGCACTAATTAGTTCCACATGGAGACACAAACTTAACACATTTATGCTGTCTAGGCAGAAAACTACAGCAAATGCTGCAAACAAACATGATATTTGTGTTGGTGTAGATGACATTTGATGCACTTGCCTGAGAAAATACTTTGCTATTCTCCAAAACCAGTTTGACTGTGATTATCTGAGTCCATTGCATATCAGTTGCATAGCACTTTGTCCGGATATGACTGGATGAAACCAGAAATATCCTCTTTTGTTATGGCTAATTCAATCCCAGATCTTGCTACAACCTCTGTGTGTGTTTTCTGGATATTATCAATGGACTTTCCGTTTTAGATGATTTTTGTAGAGGAAATTTTGTTTTGTGCTGGAAATGCTAAGTGCTTCAATATGCAGGCCAAACGTGTTCACATTTGTGTTTTCTGCGCAGAAAGCTATAGCAATCGTTGCAAACAAACATGATGTTTATATTTGCAAACATGATTTTTATCCACTTGGCCAAGAAAAAGAGTTTGATTTTCTACAAAACCAGATTAAGGGTGATTTTCTGATTCCATTGCATACCAGTTCCACAACACTTTGCCCGGAAATGACAGAATGAAACCAGAAATATCCTCTTGTGTTATGGCTAACTCAATCCCACATCTTGCTTCAACCTCTGTGTTTGTGTTTTCTGGATATTATCAATGGACTTTACGTTTTAGAATGAATTTCAGTAGAGGAAATTGTGTTTTGTGCTGGAAAAGCTAACTGCTTCCATATGCAGGCCCAACGTGTTAACATTTGTGTTTTCTACGCAGAAAGCCAGAGCAATCTTTGCAAACAAACAGGATATTGATGTTTGCACACATGACTTTTTATACACTTGGCCAAGAAAAAGAGTTTGCTTTTCTCCAAAACGAGTTTGAGGCTGATTATCTGAGTGCATTGCATTCCAGTTCCACACACATTGTGTAGATATGACTGGATGAAACCAGAAATATATCCTCTTATGTTATGGCTAACTCAATCCCAGATCTTGCTACAGCTTCTGTGTTTGTGTTTTCTGGATATTATCAATGGAGTTTACGTTTTAGAATGAATTTCAGTAGAGGAAATTTTGTTTTGTGCTGGAAATGCTAAGTGCTTCCAATTGCAGGCGCAACGTGTTCACCTTCGTTTTTTCTATGCAGAAACCTATAGCAATCGTTGCAAACAAACAGGATACTTATATTTGCAAACATGACTTTTTATCCACTTGGCCAATAAAAAGAGTGTGCTTTTCTCCAAAACCAGTTTGTGGGTGATTTTCTGAGTCCATTGCATACCAGTTCCACAACAGTTTGTCTGGATATAACTGGATGAGACTAGAAATCTCCTCTTCTGTTATGGCTAACTCAATCCCACATCTTGCTGCAACCTCTGTGTTTGTGTTTTCTGGATTTTGTCAATGGACTTTATGTTTTAGAATGAATTTAATCAGAGAATATTTTCTTTGCTTCTGGGAAGCACTAATTAGTTCCACATGGAGACACAAACTCAACACATTTGTGCTGTCTAGGAAGAAAACTACAGCAATTGCTGAAAACAAACATGATATTTGTGTTTGTGTAGATGACATTTGATGCACTTGCCTAAGAAAATACTTTGCTATTCTCCAAAACCAGTTTGACTGTGATTACCTGAGTCCATTGCATATCAGTTGCACAGCACTTTGTCCGGATATGACTGGATGAAACCAGAAATCTCCAATTTTGTTATGGCTAACTCAATCCCAGATCTTGCTACAACCTTTGTGTTTGTGTTTTCTGGATATTATCAATGGACTTTCCGTTTTAGAATGAATTTCTGTAGAGGAAATTTTGTTTTGTGCTGGAAATGCTAAGTGATTCCATATGCAGGCCAAATGTGTTCACATTTGTGTTTTCAGCGCAGAAATCTATAGCAATCCTTGCAAACAAACATGATAATTATATTTGCACATATGAGTTTTTATCCACTTGGCCAAGAAAAAGAGTTTGCTTTTCTCCAAAACTAGTTTGAGGGTGATTTTCTGAGTCCATTGCATACCAGTTCCACAACCCTTTGTCCAGATATGACTGGATGAAACCAGAAATATCCTCTTGTGTTGTGGCTAACTCAATCCCAGATCTTGCTACAGGCTCTGCTTTGTGTTTTTTGATATTATCAATGGACTTTATGGTTTTGAATGAAATGAAGCAGGGAATATTTTCTTTGGTGCTGGGAAACACTAATTAGGTCCACATGGAGACACAAACTCAACACATTCTTGCTCTCTAGGCAGAAAACTACAGCAATTGCTGCAAACAAACATGATATTTGTGTTTGTGTAGATGACATTTGATGCACTTGCCTAAGAAAATGCTTTGCTATTCCCAAAACCAGTTTGAATGTGATTATCTGAGTCCATTGCAAACCAGTTCCACAACACTTTGTGTAGATATGACTGGATGATACCAGAAATATCCTCTTGTGTTACGGCTTACTCAATCCCAGATCTTGCTACAAACTTTTTGTTTGTGTTTTCTGGATATTATCAAGGGACTTTACGATTTAAAATGAATTTCAGTAGAGGAAATTGTGTTTTGTGCTGGAAAAGCTAACTGCTTCCATATGCAGGCCCAACGTGTTAACATTTGTGTTTTCTATGCAGAAAGCTAGAGCAATCGTTGCAAACAAACAGGATATTGATGTTTGCAAACATGACTTTTTATACACTTGGCCAAGAAAAAGAGTTTGCTTTTCTCCAAAACCAGTTTGAGGGTGATTTTCTGAGTCTACTACATACCAGTTCCACAACACTTTGCTATATATGACTGGATGAGACCAGAAATAACACCTGTTGTTTTATGGCTAACTCAATCCCAGATCTTGCTACAGGCTCTGCTTTGTGTTTTTTGATATTAGCAATGGATTTTATGGTTTTGAATGAATTGAAGCAGGGAATATTTTCTTTGGTGCTGGGAAACTCTAATTAGTTCCACATGGAGAAACAAACTCAACACATTCGTGCTGTCTAGGCAGAAAACTACAGCAATTGCTGCAAACAAACATGATATTTGTGTTTGTGTAGATGACATTTTATGCACTTGCCTAAGAAAATACTTTGCTATTCCCCAAAACCAGTTTGACTGTGATTATCTGAGTCCATTGCATACCAGTTCCACAGCACTTTGTGTGGATATGACTGGATGAAACCTGAAATCTCCTCTTGTGTTATGGCTAGCTCAATCCCAGATCTTGCTACAACCTCTGTGTTTGTGTTTTCTGGATATTATCAATGGACTTTACGTTTTAGAATGAATTTCAGTAGAAGAAATTGTGTTTTGTGCTGGAAAAGCTAACTGCTTCCATATGCAGGCCCAACGTGTTAACATTTGTGTTTTCTATGCAGAAAGTTAGAGCAATCGTTGCAAACAAACAGGATATTGAGGTTTGCAAACATGACTTTTTATACACTTGGCCAAGAAAAAGAGTTTGCTTTTCTCCAAAACCAGTTTGAGGGTGATTTTCTGAATCTATTGCATACCACTAATTAGGTCCACATGGAGACACAAACTCAGCACATTCTTGCTCTCTAGGCAGAAAACTACAGCCATTGCTGCAAAGAAACATGATATTTGTGTTTGTGTAGATGACATTTGATGCACTTGCCTAAGAAGATACTTTGCTATTCCACAAAACCAGTTTGAGGGTGATAATCCGAGTCCATTGCATACCAGTTCCACAGCACTTTGTCTGGATATGCCTGGATGAGACCAGAAATATCCTCTTGTGTTATGGCTCACTCAATCCCTGATCTTTCTAACACCTCTGTGTTTGTGTATTCTGGATATTATCGATGGACTTTATTGTTTTGAAAGTTTTTTTTTAAACAGGGAACATTTAACTCTGTGCTATGAAAAACTGTTTCTACATGGGACAGCAGCTCTACACATTCGAATTTTCTAGGGAGAAAGCAAGAGGAACTTTGGCAAACAAACATGATATTTCTCTTTGTATAGATGGACTTTTATGCACTTGCCTAACGAAAAGACTTTGCTTTTTTCCAAAACCATTTTTCCTGTGATTTTCTTGGTCCATTTTATACGAATTGCACACCACTTTGTCCGGATATGACTGGATGAAACTGGAAATATCCGGTTTTGTTTGGGCTAACTCAATCCCAAATATTGCGACAGCCTCTGTGTTTGTGTATTCTGGATATTATCGATGCACTTTATTGTTTTGAATGTTTTTTATCAGGGAATATTTTATTTTATACCTGGAATCTCTAATTGGTTCTACATGGAGACACCAGCTCTACACATTCGTATTTTCTAGGAGAATGCTAGATGAACTGTGGAAAACAAACATGATATTTCTGATTGTATACATGATATTTTATACACTTGCCTAAGGAAAAGACTTTGCTTTCTTCCAAAACCATTTTCAATGTGATTTTCTCGGTCTATTGCATACGAATTCCGCACCAGTTTGTCCGGATATGACTGGATGAAACCAGAAATATCCGGTTTTGCTTTGGCTAACCCAATCCCAGATATTGGGACAGCCTATGTGTTTGTGTTTTCCAGATATCATCTATGGACTTTATTGCTTTGAATGTTTTTTACAGGGAACATTTAATTTTGTGCTTGGAAACACTAATTGGTTCCACATGGAGACACCAACTCTTCACATTCGTATTTTCTAGCCAGAATGCTAGAGGAACTGGGGCAATCAAACATGATATTTCTGTTTGTGTAGATGACATTTTATGCACTTGACTAACGAAAAGACTTTGCTTTTCTCCAAATCCATTTTTACTGTAATTTTCTCGGTCCATTTCATACGAATTCCACATTACTTTGTCCGGTTATGAATGAATGAAACCCGAAATATATGGTTGTTTTGGCTAACTAAAACCCAGAGTTTGCGACAGCTTCTGTGTTAGTGTTTTCTGGATATGACTGGATGTAATCAGGTTGTGTTTTCACTAACTCAATCCTAGAGATTATGACAGACTCTCTCTTTGTGTTTTCCGAATATCATCAACAGACTTTACTGTTTTGAATGTTTTCTATCAGAGAACATTTAATTTTGTGCTTGGAAACACTAATTGGTTCCACATGGAGACACCAGCGCTACACATTTGTATTTTCTAGGCAGAACGCTAGAGGAACTGTTGCAAACAAACATATTTCTGTTTGTGAAGATGACATTTTATCCACTTTCCTAACGAAAAGACTTGCTTTCCTCCAAAAAAAATTTTTACTGTGATTTTCTCTGTCCTTTACATATGAATTCCACACCACTTTGTCCGGTATGATTGGATGAAAACAGAAATATCCGGTTGTGTTTTGGCTAACTCAATTCCACATGTTGCGACAGCCTCTCTGTTTGTGTTTTCCTTATATTATCAACAGACTATTGTTCTGAATGTATTATATCAGAGAACATTTAATTTTGTGCTGGGAAACACTAATTTGTTCCACATGGATACTCCAGCTGTGCACATTTGTATTTTGTTGGGAGAAAGCTAGAGGAACTGTGGCAAACAAACATGATATTTCTGTTTGTATAGGTGGCATTCTATGCACTTGCCTAACGAAAAGACTTTGCTTTTCTCCAAAACTATTTTTACTGTCATTTTCTCGGTCCATTGCATATGAATTCCACATGACTTTGTCTGGATATGAGGGGATGAAAGCAGACATATCTGGTTGTGTTTTCGCTAACTCAATCCCAGATATTGCGACAGCCTCTCTGTTAGTGTTTTCTGGACATTATCGATATACTATTGTTTGGAATGTTTTTTTAATCAGGGTTCATTTAATTTTGTGCTTGGAAACACTAATTGGTTCCACATGGAGACACCAGCTCTACACATTCGTATTTTCTAGTTAGGAAGCTAGAGGAACTGCGGCAAACAAACATGACATATCTGTTTGTATAGATGACATTTTATGCACTTGCCTAACGAAAAGACTTTGCTTTTCTCCAAAATCATTTTTACTGTGATATTCCCAATCCATTGCATATGAAATCCACACCAGCTTGTCCGGTTATGACTGCATGAAACAAGAAATATCCGGTTGTGTTTTCTATAACTCAATCCCAGATATTGTGACAGCCTCTGTGTTTGTGTTTTCTGGATATCATGGACAGACTTAATGGTTTTGAATGTTTTTTTATCAGGGAACACTTAATTTTGTGCTTGAAACACTAATGGGTTCCACATGGAATCACGAGGTCTAACATTCATACTTTTTAGGTAGAAAGCTAGAGGAAATGCAGCAAACAAACCTGTTATTTCTGTTTGTATAGATGACATTTTATGCACTTGCCTAACGAAAAGACTTTGGTTTTCTCCAAAATCATTTTTACTGTGATTTTCTTGTTCTATTGCATACAAATTCCACACCACTTTGGCCGGATATGACTGGTTGAAAACAGAAACATCTGGTTGTGTTCTGGTTAACTGAATCCCAAATATTTTGAAAGCATCTTTGTTTGTGTTTTCCAGATATTATCGATGGACTTTATTGTTTTGAATTTTTTTATCAGGTAACATTTTATTTTGTGCTTGGAAGCACTAATGTGTTCCACATGGAGACACCAACTCTACACATTCGTATTTTCTAGTGAGAAAGCTAGAGGAACTGTGGCAAACAAACATGATATTTCTGTGTGTATAGATGACATTTTATGTACTTGCCGAACGAAAATCTTTGCTTTTCTTCAAAAGCATTTTTACTGAGATGTTCCCAGTCCATTGCATACGAATTCCACACCACTTTTTCCAGATATGAGTGGATGAAACCAGAAATATCAGGTTGTGTTTTGGCTAACTCAATCCCAGATATTTTGAAAGCCTCTGTGTTTGTGTTTTCCGGATATTATCGAAGGACATTATTGTTTTGAATATTTTTATCAGGGACAATTTAATTTTGTGCATGGAAACACTAATGGGTTGCACATTAAGACACAAGTTCTACACAATTTTATTTTGTAGGGAGAAAGCTTGAGGAACTGCAGCAAACAAACATGATATTTCTGTTTGTATCGATGACATTTTATGCACTTGCCTAACGAAAAGACTTTGCTTTTCTCGAAAACCATTTTACTGTGATTGTTTGTGTCCATTGTATATGAATTCCACACCACTTTGTCTGGATATCACTGGATGAAACCAGAAATATCCGGTTGTGTTTTGGCTAACTGAATCCCAGATATTGCGACAGCCTCTGTGTTTGTGTTTTCTGGATATTATTGATTGACTTTATTGTTTTGAATGTGTTTTATCAGGCAACATTTAATTTTGTTCTTTGAAAAACTTATTGGCTCTACACATTCGTAATTTCTAGGGAGACAACTGAGGGAAGTGTAGCAAACAAACATGATATTTCTGTTTGTATACATGACATTTTATACACTTGCCAAAGGAAAAGACATTGCTTTTCTCCAAAACCATTTTTACTGTGATTTTCTCATTACATTGCATTCGAATTCCACACCACTTTGTCAGGATATGACTGCATGAAACCAGAAATATCCGGTTGTGTTTTGGCTAACTCAATCCCAGTTATTGCGACAGACTCTGTGTTTTTTTTTTATATTATCGACGGACTTTATTGTTTTAAATGTTTTTTATCAGGGAACATTTAATTTTGTGCTTGGAAACACTAACTGGTTCCACATGGAGACACCAGCTCTACACATTCGTATTTACTAGGGAGAAAGCTAGAGGAACTCGGGCAAACAAACATGATATTACTGTTTGTATAGATGACATTTTATGCACTTGCCTAAGGAAAAGACTTTGCTTTTTTCCAATTTTTTTTTTGCTGTGATTTTCTTGGTCAATTGCATACAAATTCCACAGCACCTTTTCCAGATATGACTGGATGAAAACAGAATTATACGGTTGAGTTTTGGCTAAATCAATCCCAAATATTGCGACAACCTCTCTGTTTGTGTTTTCTGGATATTATTGATGAACTTTATTGTTTTGAATGTTTTTATTAGGGAACATTTAATTTTGTACTGGGAAAATCTAATTGGTTTAACATGGAGACACAAGCTCTACACATTCATATTTTCTAGGGAGAAAGCTAGAGGAACTGTGGCAAACAAACATGATATTTCTGTTTGTATTGGTGACATTATATGCACTTGTCTAACGAAAATGAAGGACCCCAAATCTGGGAATCCAACGTGCTCGGGTGGTCGCCCAGTGACCCAAAACTCCAACCCAGTAGATGCAAAAGCAAGAGGATATTTATTAATACGTTTGTGTAAATGGGCTCCCCAGCACCTCAGGCAGTCTAGAGAGCAAGAGAGCCCTGAGCAGGTGTAACAGCACTTTTTAAAGACAATAGCCACCTGATTGACATATGTATGTGGGGCGTTTGGTGATTGGCTATTTTGAAGGGCAAACTCTTGTTGCGATTTTAGTGAGGGAAGGGGTAAATTTATACAATGGTCACAGAACCTTATTGCAACTCTTTTCCAGACTCCTGCAAGTGTTATCACGTGAGACAGTTACACAGAGCAGTTTCACAAGGCAGTTTCCCAAGGTTATTCTGTAGGCAGGTGGAGACACAGTTATCTTAAGGAATGGCTACTGTCAGCAGCCAAACTTTTTAACCCTTGCTAAAATTATTTTAATATTTAATTTTAGCAGGGGTCTTACATCCCCTCATCTTCTTTTTGTACAGATTTTAATCTTAAAATTTTAAGGGGTTTTTCCTAGTTTAGCCATAGAGTCCCTGATGATCCCTGAATGATCAGTGTAGAAGTAGCACTTTTTTTAGAGCAGCACATAAACCCTTTTTTAATAAAAAAAAAAAAACAATAAGACCATCCTCCTTCTGTTCTGCAACACTACTTTTGAACGTGATGTTAAAGACTGTTCTAGCTTACCGATGGTCTGCTCTAGGTCTTCTACTGCCCTATGGAGGGCCTGAATTTTCTGGCATTGAATATTATTTTTTTTTGCAAGGGCAGCAGTGCTCTTTCCACACCTGCCGCAACCCCTGTTTTATTTAATTGAGAATGGCCTCTGTCTTAGTTTGCCCTCAGTCATTCCTGTCCTTACCCATCACCGGTAACTCTGGCAGCTTGGCCTAGAGCCCTGTCTTAGGTTGGTACAGGATGATGAGTGTCTTACCCATCTTTGAGTACCATTCCAGCCTGGCATTAGGTGAGAGATGAAGCATACAGCCAAATATCAATTATTTTTGATTACAAAGGAGCTTTGGTAGCGAACTTGAACCAATTCTTCAGCTATATTGGACAGTCCAGTAGCAGTAAGATTGTTTTGGTCACTAAACATGCAAGCCTTCGCAGTCCACGGTTATTTCCAAAGGCCAGTCCAGGAACATTTACTACTGATACAGCCATGGCAAGGGCAATGTCCTCTCCTATTAGGATGACGTTGCCATTACAGTCTTCAGGTGAAGCATGCCGCCGACGCGCTCTATCCGCCGCTGTAAATACAGATGTCAGCATCGGGGCCACATGGCCCAGGGAGAAATTGCAGAAGTTATCAGAGGCTAATGATGTAAAGGCATATTGGCTGCATAGAAAAACCCATCCCTTAGGAGCCCGCGTCCCATTCCAGTACCAGATCAAGTCCATTCCATTGATTGGTGATAGGATCCCTCCATTTCACCATTGCTCTTTTCGCAGCTATTTTTAAACAGTTAGAATTTAACAGAGACATCAAGACTTGAACATAATAGATTACTTTAACTCATTGCTTTAACAGAGGATCAGATTTTGATTTTATGTCAAAGAAAATAGACTAATAGTTTTATAACTGAAAATGTCTTCTTTCCATAACATTTTGTAACTTTCTCACACCTTCTGTAACTTACTCGAACCTTTTGTAACTTACTCAAACCTTCTGTAACCCACAGTCATTTTCTAGGTTTTACCTGATTTCTTAACATGCCAAATTAGATAATTTTTTTATTACCACCTAGCGGTTTGACTCCAAAGGGCAGCATTTTTTAATTTATATTTATTTTGTACCCCCTTTTTTTAAATTGCTTACACATGCATCAGTATGCAGATAACAAAATCCATCCTCACCTCCCCAAAGCCTATAGTTTATTTCCCTTTTTTACTGGCACTGATTGCAAACCTCAATAACTTGTGGAGGCTGTGCACTCCGTAACTTGTCATTTTAATTTTTACTCAATCCTGAGCAGAGAGCCCATTTTTTGCCAAAGAGGCCAACTGAGGGTCTTTCCAGCCAGGAGCATCACAGGTTACACATACAACTTCAGTTTTCTTTTTAAAGAAAGGCATTGCTTTGTATACTTGCAGATCCTGTCGACTATGCCAATTTGTGACAGCAAATTATTTTTCTGCTGTCTTCTGTGCACAGACTTAGTTACTTTTAGTTCAATCTGCAAGAAATACGCTGCAAGCCTTGTAGTGCACACTAAAATTATTTAGAGGAAAGACAGTAAAGGAGCATAGATTAACAGAATGTTGCAATAAACATGGCTCCATTGCTATAATGATATTATAATGATATTATATTATATTATAATATCATTATATAATGATATTATATATTATATAATGATCCCTGTAGGGAGGGCCTGAGGCTTGCCCCACTTCCAGTTTTCCCGAACTCTGTTTTTTAGTGAATTACCTTTTTTATCAGGTAATTTTTTATCAGTTTTGGGGTGACATTAATTGGCCCAATGCCTTTCCTTTAGCAGCGGGAGAAAATCCCAGGAGGAGCCTTATTTTGATTTTTGACTTGGACAATTTTTGTACATGTCCCTGCAGAGCGGCAGGTCCTGAATGTCCTGTTTTTAAGTGAATCCATTTTGTTAATCCCTTATCAAAGGGACTGTTACAGAACACCTCAGCCACAGTAGCCAATCGATCCATGTTTACATTGTACTTATGGTTAGCAGAATTTATAGTACTGTGGGCATCACTAGGCAATCTTCACAAAGCACCAGAAAAGGATCCATACTGAGAATCAAACATTATCAGTAATCATTACAGGCATGTTTAACATTTAGCTTGACTGTGTGTTCCCCTGGGATGAAACAGCAGCAGCAGAGGCTTGCTCCGGCTCCCTCTTAAAGCCCCCAAGGACACGGGTGGCTCATTGCTAAGATTTTAGGCAAGCAGTGCGTCCCGTCTTGGATCTTGGCCAGAGAGCCGAGACACAAAGCATGCCCACCTGTTTATCAGAAACATTCCTTTATCCTCCTCCCCGGGAACTGGCCAGGCTCCCAAGGAGCAGGAGAAGGTCATCTGGCAGCAAAGTTACTTGTCTACCAGAGCTGAACCTAGATACAAGCCTCTCCATCCCAAAAATCTGTCCTTACATTTGGCCCTAGGGTTGCATTGAGAGGTAGACATAATTAACACATTATAAGAATGCAATACAAATTTTTTATACAAGTATACATTAAGCAAACTCAATAATATTTAAGGCATTTTAAGGATAAATTGAAACATATCTGAGGGGGAATTAGCTTCTTGGGCACCCATGTCAAGGACATAAAAAAACAGTACCATTTCAATACAACAACCCAAGCTGCTGCAGACAGCCTAAGAACTGGCTAGCCAATCCCATGGCATGGAGATCTGACGCATTGTTACTTCGTAAACAGACATGTTGAGGCGCACACAGACCAATTAACAAATGCGCTAACATTTTGCATTACTCTGAAATTAGTGATTCGGGTTTCATTAAATATTTGTAACATCTCTTTTTGATAAGACAACAAATTTTTTAGCGGATGGAACACGGTGGGTAACCATTTAGCCATAATGATAGTAGCCTCTTACTATCTGTAATTGTTACATTCTTGTAGGTTTGTGCAATCTTAACTATTTGCAGCATATTTTGATTTACAATTTTTTGTAAAGCAAACCAAGCATAATCTGTTCAAGCATTCCTATTAATAATAGGGTAGAGTTAACACATAATACAAAAATAGAATGGGTAGTCCGGACACTTTGTTACCACAATTTCTCATTTTACATAGTAATATTAATTTTACAACAGGTAACATTTACTTTAAGTAAAATATTTAAATACAGGGTGAGAGCTGTCCAGTGTGCACTGATTTATATTTTTTTACTCCCAGTGTTTCTTATTTACAACACCCTCTTCAGCAAACCAAGGACAAAACTTTTTTTAACAGCGCTGATAAATTGCTCTACGGTTTGTTTCTTTAACCCTATCCTCTACATCTGCAATAAAGTTTTTCCAGCCTTTGTTACGGCTTGTTTTGTTTCTTTAAATGCACATTTAAATCTTTTTTGAGTACATTTTAATGTTGCTCATCCACGACTCCTTCTGCAAACCAAGGACTGACTCTTCCTATGGCATCAATGAACTGTTCTATGGCTCACCTTTTTTAACCCTATTTCCTGCATCTGTAATGGAGGCTTTATAGCCTTTATTAGGGGAGGGTCTTGGGTCAGGTCTTCCCACACGGTGATATAGGGAACCTGGTCAGGGTGTCCATGGGGTCCTGGTTGAAAGACTCGTATCTTGACCTGTGAGATAATATCAGCATTAAAGGTCCTGTCCCTAGGCCAGGCCAGCCAACCTCAAAGGTCGACCATTCCGAGGAACAGAAAGTCACCCACTTTTTACTTTTGACGTCGATCGACTGATTGTGCGCGCAGTTTTGAACTTCTTTCCAGTGGCCTAAAGTAAGGCTTAAAGGGGTGGTTAGTTGTTGCCCCATGGGTACAGAGAGAGTAAAACGAATGAGGAGGGGAACAAGAAAACAGACGCACACAACACACAAGAGGAGCCGTGGCACCAAATCGGTAGCAAACCGAAAGTAGAAGTTCAAATGGGAGCGGCCAGATGGCCAAACTCTCCCTGGGAAGGAGAGAGGCACTTTCTCTCTTGTTTCCCCCAAACCACCGCTGGAGCATCCCCCAGGGTGGGACCAGGGGTCTCAGGGCACATCTGCCTCCCCCACTGGTCCGATACAAATTCAAGTCCCGTATGGGCACCAAGTGCAGACTTAAACACTGACCAGATGACGAGAAGGATGGAACCAATAAAACAAGTAGCTTACCTCCAACTGCTCACAGAATTGGGTCTGGGGGGCAACCAAATCCCGGACGAGCCCCCAATGAAGGACCCCAAATCTGGGAATCCAATGCGCTCAGGTGGTCGCCCAAAGACCCAAAACTCCAACCCAGTAGATGCAAAAGCAAGAGGATATTTATTGATAGGTTTGCGCAAACGGGCTCCCCAGCACCACAGGCAGTCGAGAGAGCAAGAGAGCCCTGAGCAGGTGTAACAGCACTTTTTAAAGACAATAGCCACCTGATTGACATATGCATGCGGGGCGTTTGGTGATTGGCTATTTTGAAGGGCAAACTCTTGTTGCGATTTTAGTGAGGGAAGGGGTAAATTTATACAATGGTCACAGAACCTTATTGCAACTCTTTTCCGGACTCCTGCAAGTGTTATCGCGTGAGACAGTTACACAGAGCAGTTTCACAAGGCAGTTTCCCAAGGTTATTCTGCAGGCAGGTGGAGACACAGTTATCTTATGGAATGGCTACTGTCAGCAGCCAAACTTTTTAACCCTTGTTAAAATTATTTTAATATTTACTTTTAGCAAGGATCTTACAAAAAGATTTTGCTTTTCTTCAAAACCATTTTTACTGTGATTGACTGTGTGCATTGTATACGTATTTCACACCATTTTGTCCGGATATGACTGGATGAAGCCAGAAATATCAGGTTCTGTTTTGGCTAACTCAATCCCACATGTTGCGACAGACTCTGTGTTTGCGTTTTCAGCATATTATCTATGGACTTTAAGGTTTTAAATGTTTTTTCTCTGGCAACATTTAATTTTGGGCTTGGAAACACTAATTGGTTCAACATGGCAACACCAGCTCTACACATTCGTATTTTCTAGGGAGAAAGCAAGAGGAGCTGCGGCAAACAAACATGATATTTCTGTTGGTATAGGTGACATTTTATGCACTTGCTAACAGAAACACTTTGCTTTTCTCCAATACCATTTTTACTGTGATTGACTGTGTGCATTGTATACGAATTTCACACCATTTTGTCCGGATATGACTGGATGAAACCAGAAATATCAGGTTCTGTTTTGGCTAACTCACTCCCACATGTTGCGACAGACTCTGTGTTTGTGTTTTCTAGATATTATCGACAGAATTTAAGGATTTAAATGTTTTTTATCCGGCAACATTTAATTTTCGGCTTGGAAACACTAATTGGTTCAACATGGAGACACCAGCTCTACACATTCGTATATTCTAGGGAGAAATCTAGAGGAACTGCGGCAAACAAACATGATATTTCTGTTTGTATAGATGACATTTGATGCACTTGCCTAACAGAAACACTTTGGTTTTCTCCAATACCATTTTTACTGTGATTGTCTTTGTCCATTGCATACGAATTCCACACCACTTTGTCCGGATATGACTGGATGAATCCAGAAATATCCGGTTGTGTTTTGGCTAACTCAATCCCACATGTTGCGACAGCCTCTGTGTTTGTGTTTTCTGGATATTATTGATGGACTTTATTGTTTTGAATGTTTTTTATCAGGGAACATTTAATTTTTTGCTTGGAAACACTAATTGGTTCCACATGGAGACATCAGCTCCACACATTCGTATTTTGTAGGGAGAAAGCTAGATGAACTGCGGCAAACAAACATGATATTTCTGTTTGTATACGTGACATTTTATGCACTTGCCTAACGAAAAGACTTTACTTTGCTGCAAAACCATTTTTACTGTAATGTTCACAGCCCATTGCATAGGAATTCCACACCACTTTGTCAGGATATGACTGGATGAAACCAGAAATATCCGGTTGTGTTTTGGCTAACTCAATCCCAAATATTGCGAGAGCCACTGTGTTTGTGTTTTCTGGATTTTTTCGATGGAATTTATTTTATTGAATGTTTATTATCAGGGAACATTTAATTTTGTGCTGGGAAACAATAGTTGATTGTGAATGGATACAAAGCTCTACACATTTGTATTTTGTAGGGAGAAAGCTTAAGGAACTGCAGGAAACAAACATGATATTTCTTTTTATAGATGACATTTTATGCACTTGCCTAATGGAAACACCTTGCTTTTCTTCAAATCCATTTTTACTGTGATTGTTTATGTCCATTGTATACGAATTCCACACCACTTTGTATGGATATGAGTGGATGAAACCTGAAATATCCGGTTGTGTTTTGGCTAACTCAATCCCAATGTTGCGACAGCCTCCTTTTTTGTGTTTTCTGGATATTATCGACAGACTTTATTGTTTTAAATGTTTTTTATCAAGCAACATTTAATTTTCTGCTGGGAAAAATTATTTGGTTCCACATGGAGACACCAGCTCTACACATTCGTATTTTGTACGGACAAAGCAAGAGGAACTGCGGCAAACAACATGATATTTCTGTTTGTATAGGTGACATTTATGCATTTGCCTAACGGAAAGACTTTGCTTTTCTTCGAAAACATTTTTACTGTGATGTTCCCGGTCCATTGCATATGAATTCCACACCACTTTGTCAGGATATGACTGGATGAACCCAGAAATATCCGGTTGTGTTTTCGGTAACAAAATCCCACATGTTGCAACAGCCTCTGTGTTTGTATTTTCAGAATATTAATGACGGATTTTATTGTTTTAAAAGATTTTATCAGGGAATATTTAATTTTGTGCTTGGAAACACTAATTGGTTCCACATGGAGACACCAGCTCTACACATTTTTATTTTGTAGGGAGAAAGCTCAAGGAACTGCAGGAAACAAACATGATATTTCTGTTTGTATAGGTGACATTTTATGCACTTGCCTTACGAAAAGACTTTGCTTTTCTTCAAAACCATTTTTACTGTGATGTTCCCTGTCCAAGGCAAACAAATTCTACACCAGTTTGTCAGGATATGACTGGATGAATCCAGAAATATTCAGTTGTGTCTTGGCTAACTCAATCCCACATATTGCGAGAGAGTCTGTGTTTGTGTTTTCTGTATATTATCAATGGACTTAATTTTTTCAATGTTTTTTTTCAGGGAACATTTAATTTTGTGCTTGGAAACACTAATTGGTTCCACATGGAGACACCAGCTCTACACGTTCGTATTGTCTAGGGAGTAAGCTAGAGGAACTACAGCAAGCAAACCTGATATTTCTGTTTCTATAGGTGACATTTTATGCACTTGCGTAATGAAAAGACTTTGCTTTTCTTCGAAACCATTTTTACTGTGATGTTCCAAGTCCATTGCATATGAATTCCACACAACTTTGTCAGGATATGATAGGATTACACCAGAAATATCCCGTTGTGTTTTGGCTATCTGAATCCCACATATTGCGACAGCCTCTTTGTTTGTGTTTTCAGGATATTATCACGGAACTTTAATATTTTAAGTGTTTTTTATAAGGGAACATTTAATTTTGTGCTTGGAAACACTAATTGGTTCAACATGGAGACACCAGCTCTACACATTCATATTTTGTAGGGAGAAAGCAAGAGGAACTGCGGCAAACAAACATGATGTTTCTGTTGGTATAGGTGACTTTTTATGCACTTGCCTAACAGAAACTCTTTGCTTTTCTCCAATACCATTTTTACTGTGATTGTCTGTGTCCATTGCATACGAATTCCACACCACTTTGTCCGTATATGACTGGATGAAACAAGAAATATCCGGTTGTTTTTTGCCTACCTCAATCCCACATATTGCGACACCCTCTGTTTTTGTATTTTCTGGATATTATCGATGGACTTTATTGTTTTAAATGTTTTTTTTTATCAGGGAACATTTAATTTTGAGCTTGGAAACACTAATTGGTTCCACATTGAGACACCAGCTCTACACATTCGTATTTTCTAGGGAGAAAGCTAGATGAATTGCGGCAAACAAACATGACATTTCTGTTTGTATAGGTGACATTTTAGGCACTTGCCTAATGGAAACACTTTGCTTTTCTCCAAAACCATTTTTACTGTGATTGTCTGTGTGTATTGTATACAAATTCCACACCACTTTGTCCAGATATGCCTGGATGAAACCAGAAATATCCGGTTGTGTTTTGGCTAACTCAATCCCACATTTTGCGAGAGCCACTGTGTTTGTGTTTTCTGGATATTATCGACTGACTTTATTTTATTGCATGTTTATTATCAGGGAACATTTAATTTTGTGCTGGGAAACAATAATTGGTTCCACATGGAGTCACTAGCTCTACACATTTGTATTTTGTAGGGAGAAAGCTCAAGGAACTGCAGGAAACAAACATGATATTTCTGTTTGTATAAGTGGCATTTATGCACTTGCCTAACGAAAAAACTTTGCTTTTCTCGAAAACCATTTTTACTTTGATAATCCCGGTCCATTGCATACAAATTCCCCACAACTTCATCAGGGTATGACTGGATGAACCAGAAATATTAGGTTGTGTTTTGGCTAACTTAATCCCACATATTTTGACAGCCTCTGTGTTTGTGTTTTCTGTATATTTTTGACGTCTTTATTTTATTTATTGTTTATTATCAAGGAACATTTAATTTTGTGCTGGGAAATACTATTTGTTTCCACATGGAGGCACCAGCTCTACACATTCTTATTTTGTAAGGAGAAAGCAAGAGGAACTGCGGCAAACAACATGATATTTCTGTTTGTATAGGTGACATTTTATGCATTTGCCTAACGGAAAGACTTTGCTTTTCTTCAAAAACATTTTTACTGTGATGTTCCTGGTCTATTGCATATAAATTCCACATCACTTTGTCAGGATATGACTGGATGAAACCAGAAATATCCGGTTGTGTTTTGGCTAATGAAATCCCACATGTTGCGACAGCCTCTGTGTTTGTATTTTCTGGATATTATCGAAGAACTTTATTATTTTACGTGTTTTTATAAGGGAACATTTAATTTTGTACTTGGAAACACTAATTGGTTCCACATGGAGACACCAGCTCTACACATTCGTATTGTCTGTTGAGAAAGCTAGAGGAACTGAAGCAAGCAAACCTGATATTTCTGTTTCTATAGGTGACAATTTATGCACTTGCGTAATGAAAAGAATTTGCTTTTCTTCTAAACCATTTTTACCGTGATTTTCCCGGTCCATTGCATATGAATTCCACACAACTTTGTCAGGATATGACAGGATGAAACCAGAAATATTCGGTTGTGATTTGGCTAACTGAATCCCCCATATTGCGACAGCCTCTGTGTTTGTGTTTTCTGGATATTATCGAGGAACTTTAATATTTTAAGTGTTTTTATAAGGGAACATTTAATTTTGTGCTTGGAAACACTAATTGGTTCCACATGGAGACACCGACTCTACACATTCGTATTTTCTAGGGAGAAAGCAAGAGGAACTGCGGCAAACAAACATGATATTTCTGTTGGTATAGGTGACATTTTATGCACTTCCCTAACAGAAACACTTTGCTTTTCTCCAATACCATTTTTACTGTGATTGTCTGTGTCCATTGCATATGAATTCCACACCACTTTGTCCGTATATGACTGGATGAAACCAGAAATATCCGGTTTTGTTTTGCCTACCTCAATCCCACATGTTGCAACAGCCTCTGTGTTTGTGTTTTCTGGATATTATCGACGGACTTTATTGTTTTAATTTTTTTTTATCAGGGAACATTTAATTTTGAGCTTGGAAACACTAACAGCTTCCACATGGAGACACCAGCTCCACACATTCGTATTTTCTAGGAAGAAAGCAAGAGGACCTGAGGCAAACAAACATGATATTTCCGTTTGTATAGGTGACACTTTATGCACTTGCCTAACGGAAATACTTTGCTTTTCTCTAAAACCATTTTTACTGTGATTTTTTTGGTCCATGGCATACGATTTCCACACCACTTTGTCTGGATATACTGCATGAAAACAGAAATATCCGGTTGTGTTTTTGCTAACTCAATCCCACATGTTCCGGCAGCACCTGTGTTTGTGTTTTCAGGATATTGTCGACAGACTTTATTATTTTGAATGTTTTTTGTCAGGGAACATTTAATTTTGTGCTTGGAAACACTAATTGGTTCCACATGGAGACACCAGCTCTACACATTCGTATTTTCTAGGGAGAAAGCTAGAGGAACTGTGGCAAACAAACATGATATTTCTGTTTGTATACATGACATTTTATGCACTTGCCTAATGGAAACACTTTGCTTTTCTCCAAAACCATTTTTACTGTGATTTTCTCGGTCCATTGCATACAAGTTCCACACCACTGTGTCAGGATAGGACTGATGAAACCAGAAAATCCGGTTGTGTTTTGGCTAACTCAATCCCGCATGTTGTGACAGCCTCTGTGTTTGTGTTTTCCAGATATTATCGATGGACTTTATTGTTTTGAATGTTTTTTATCAGGGAGCATTTAATTTTGTGCTAGGAAAGACTAATTGGTTCTTAATGGAGACACAAGCTCTACACATTCATATTTTGTTGGGAGAAAGCTAGAGGAACTGCGGCAAACAAACATATTTCTGTTTGTATAGGTGACATTTTATGCACTTGCCTAACGAAAAGATTTTGCTTTTCTCCAAAACCACTTTACTGTGACGTTCGAGGTCCATTTCATACGAATTCCACACCACTTTGGCAGGATATGACTGGATGAAACCAGAAATATCCGGCTGTGTTTTGGCTAACTGAATCCCACATATTGCGACAGCCTCTGTGTTTGTGTTTTCTGGATATTATCGACGGATTTTATTTTATTGCATGTTTACTATCAGGGAACATTTAATTTTGTGCTGGGAAACAATAGTTGGTTCCACATGGAGTCACCTGCTCTACACATTTGTATTTTGTAGGGAGAAAGCTCAAGGAGCTGCAGGAAACAAACATGATATTTCTGTTTGTATAGATGACATTTTATGCACTTGCCTAAAGATAGACTTTGCTTTTCTCCAAAACCATTTTTATTGTGATTGTTTATGTTCATTTTATACGAATTCCCCACCACTTTGTCTGGATAGGACTGGATGAAACCAGAAATATTTGTTGTGTTTTGGCTAACTCAATCCCACATGTTGCAACATCCTCTGTGTTTGTGTTTTCTGGATATTGTCGACGCACTTTATTGCTTTGAATGTTTTTTATCTGGGAAAATTTAATTTTATGCTGGGAAACACTATTTGGTTCCACATGGAGACACCAGCTCTACACATTCATATTTTGTAGGGATAAAGGAAGAGGAACTGCAGCAAACAGCATGATATTTCTGTTTGTATAGGTGACACTTTATGCATTTGCCTAACAAAAAGACTTTGCTTTTCTTCAAAAACATTTTTACCGAGATGTTCCCGGTCCATTGCATACGAATTCCACACCACTTTGTCAGGATATGACTGGATGAAACCAGAAATATCCGGTTGTGTTTTCGGTAACAAAATCCCACATGTTGCAACAGCCTCTGTGTTTTTATTTTCAGGATATTAACGACGGACTTTATTGTTTTAAAAGTTTTTTATCAGGGAATATTTAATTTTGTGCTTGGAAACACTAATTGGTTCCACATGGAGACACTAGCTCTACCCTTTTGTATTTTGTAGGGAGAAAGCTCAAGGAACTGCATTAAACAAACATGATATTTCTGTTTGTATAGGTGACATTTTATGCACTTCCCTTACGAAAAGACTTTGCTTTTCTTCAAAACCATTTTTACTGTGATGTTCCCTGTCCAAGGCAAACAAATTTTACACCAGTTTGTCAGGATATGACTGGATGAATCCAGAAATATTCAGTTGTGTCTTGGCTAACTCAATCCCACATATTGCGACAGAGTCTGTGTTTGTGTTTTCTGTATATTATCAATGGACTTAATTTTTTTCAATGTTTTTTATCAGGGAACATTTAATTTTGTGCTGCAAAACACTAATTTGTTCCACATGGAGATTCCAGCTCTACATAGTTGTATTTTGTAGGTACAAAGCAAGAGAAACTGTGACAAACAACATGATATTTCTGTTTGTATAGATGACATTTTATGAACTTGCCCAACGGAAAGACTTTGCTTTTCTGCAAAAACATTTTTACTGTGATTGTCTTTGACTATTGTATACGAATTAAACACCACTTTGTCAGGATATGAGTGGATGAAACCAGAAATATCCGGTTGTGTTTTGGCTAACTCAATCCCACATATTGTGACAGCCTCTGTGTTTGTGTTTTATGGATATTATTGAAAGACTTTATTGTTTTAAATATTTTTTACAGGGAACATTCAATTTTGGGCTTGGAAACACTCATTGGTTCCACATGGGACACCAGCTCTACATATTCATATATTCTATGGAGAAAGCTAGAGGAACTGCGGCAAACAAATATGATATTTCTGTTTGTATAGGTGACATTTTATGCACTTGCCTAACGAAAAGACTTTGCTTTTCTCCAAAACCATTTTTGCTGTGATTTTCTCGGTCCATTGCATACGAATTCCACACCACTTTTTCTGGATATGACTGGATGAAACCAGAAATATCCAGTTGTGTTTTGGCTAACATAATCCGAAATATTATGAAAGCCTCTGTGTTTGTGTTTTCTGGATATTATCAACGGACTTTATTTTTTTGAATGTTTTTTATCGGGGAACATTTTATTTTGCTCTTGGATACAGTAATTGGTTCCACATGGAGACACCATTTCTACACATTAGTGTTTTCTAGGGACAAAGCTAGAGGAACTGCGGCAAACAATCATGATACATATTTGTTTCTGTAGATGACATTTTATGCCCTAGCTTTAGGAAAACTCTTTGCTTTTTTCCGAAACATTTTTACTGCGATAATCTGTCTCCATTTTGTACGAATTCCACACGATTTTTGTCAGGATATGACTGGATGAAACCAGAAATATCCGGTTGTGTATTTGCTAACTCAATCCCACATATTGCGACAGCTTCTCTGTTTCTCTTTTCTGGATATTATCGATAGACTTCATTGTCTTGAATGTTTTTTTATCGTGGAACATTTAATTTTGTGCTTGGAAACATTAATTGGTTCTACATGGAGACACGATCTCTACACATTCATATTTTCTAGCGAGAAAGCTAGAGAAACTACGGCAAACAAACCTGATATTTCTGTTTGTATAGATGACATTTTATGCACTTGCCTAAAGAAAAGACTTTACTTTTTTCCAAAACCATTTTTACTATGATTTTCTCAGTCCAATGCACACGAATTGGACACCACATTATCTGCATATGACTGGATGAAAGTAGAAATATCCGGTTGTGTTTTGGCTACCTCAATACCAGATATTGGTACAGCATCTGTGTTTGTATTTTCTGGATATTATCGATGGACTTTATTGTTTTGAATGTTTTTGTCAGGGAACATTTAATTTTGTACCATAGCATCACTAGTTGACTCCACATGGGGACACCATCTCTGCACATTCCTATTTTCTAGGGAGAAAGCTAGAGGAACTGCGGCAAAGACACATGATATTTCTGTTTGTATAGATGACATTTTATGCACTTGCCTAATGAAAACACTTTGCTTTTCTCCAAAACTCTTTTTACTGTGATTTTTAAGTCCATTATATACGAATTCCACCCCACTTTGTCAGGATATGCCTGGAAGAAACCAGAAATATCCGGTTTTGTTTTGGCTAACTCAATGCCAGATATTGCTGCTGCATCTATGTTTCTGTTTTCCAGATATTATCTACAAACTTTATTGTTTTGAATATTTTTTAGCAGGGAAAATTTAATTTTGTGCTGGGAAACACTAGTTGACTCCAGATGGAGACACCAGCACTACACATTTGTATTTTCTAGGGAGAAAGCTAGAGTAACTGCGGCAAACAAACATGATATTTTTGTTTGCATAGATGACATTTTATGCACTTGCCGAAGGAAAAGACTTTGCTTTTCTCCAAAACCATTTTTACTGTGATTTTCTCGGACCATTGCATACAAATTCCACACCAAATGATTTTTCTGTTTGTATAGATGACATTATATGCACTTGCCTAAAGAAAAGAATTTGCTTTTCTCCAAAACCATTTTTACTGTGATTTTCTCAGTCCATTGCATAAGAATTCTACACCATATTGTCCGGATATGAGTGGATGAAACCAGAAATATCCAGTTGTGTTTTGGCTAACTCAATCCCAGATATTGCGACAGCATCTGTGTTTGTGTTTTCTGGATATTATCGAAGGACTTTATAGTTTTGAATGTTTTTATCAGGGAACATTTAATTTTGTACCATAGAAACACTAATTGGTTCCACACAGAGACACCAGCTCTACCCATTTGTATTTTCTAGGAGAAATCCCGAGGAACTGCGGCAAGCAAACCTGACATTTCTGTTTGTTTACATGACATTTTATGCACTTGCCTAATGAAAAGACTTTGCTTTTTTCCAAAAGCTTTTTCACTGTGATTTTCTCGGCACATTGCATACTAATTCCACACCAGTTTGTCCGCATATGATTGGATGAAACCGGAAATATCCGGTTGTGTTCCCTAACCCAATCCCAGATATTGTGACTGCTCCTGTGCTTGTGTTTTCTGGATATTATTGATGGACTTTATGGTTTTGACTGTTTTTATCAGGGAACATTTAATTTTGTTCTTGGAAACACTAATTGGTTCCACATGGAGACACCAGCTCTACACATTCGTATTTTCTAGGAGAAAGCTAGAGGAACTGCGGAAAACAAACATGATATTTCTGTTTGTATAGGTGACATTTTATGCACTTGCCTAATGAAAACACTCGTTTTTCTCCAAAACCAATTTTATTGTGATATTTCCGGTCTGTTGCATATGAATTCCACACCACTTTTTCCGGATATGCCTGGATGAAACCAGAAATATCCGGTTGTGTTTTGTCTAACTCAATCCCAAATATTGTGACAGCCTCTGTGTTTGTGTTTTCTGGATATTATCAATGGTCTTTATCATTTTGAATGTTTTTTATCCGTGAACATTTAATTTTTTGCTTCAAACACTAATTGGTTCCACATGGAGATCCATTTCTTTTTTTTTTTTTTTTTTTTTTTTTTTTTTATTAAACTTTTATTTAATGAATATAAATTTCCAAAGTATAGCTTATGGGTTACAATGGCTTCCCCCCTCCCATAACTTCCCTCCCGCCCGCAACCCTCCCCCCTCCCGCTCCCTTTCCCCTTCCATTCGTGTAAAGATTCATTTTCAATTCTTTTTGTATACAGAAGATCAGTTTAGTATATATTAGGTAAAGATTTCAACATTTTGCCCATATAGCAACATCAAGTGAAAAAACTACCATTGGATTACTACTTATAGCATTAAATAGCAATGTACAGCACTTTAAAGACAGAGATCGTACATAATTTTTTTTTTCAAAATAATTAATTTTCTATGCCATTTCCATTTTAACACCAGGTTGTTTTTTTTTTTTTTCATTTCCAATGCTCTTTATATACAGAAGATCACTTCAGTATATAATTAGCAAAGACCTCATCAGTCTGCGCCCACACAGAAACGCAAAGTATAAAAATACTGTTTCAGTACCAGTCGTAGCATCACTTGGCTTTAGACGACACATTGGGGATAGATCCCGCATGGGGTGTAAGTACACAGCGACTCCTGTTGCTGACTTAACAATTTGACACTCCTGTTCATGGCGTCAGTAATCTCCCTGGGCTCTAGTCATGAGTTGCCAGGGCTATGGAAGCCTTTAGGGTTCGCTGACATTGATCTTATTCCGATAGGGTCATAGTCAAAGTGGAGGTTCTCTCCTCCCTTCGGAGAAGGGTACCTCCTTCTTTGATGGCCCCATTCTTTCCACTGGGATCTCACTCACAGAGATCATTCACTTAGGTCTTTTTTTTTTTTTTTCCCATGGTATCTTGGCTTTCCATGCCTGCTATACTCTCATGGGCTCTTCAGCCAGATCTGAATGCCTTGAGGGCTGATTCTGAGGCCAGAGTGTTGTTTATGACGTCTGCCATCCTATGAGTCTGCTGTGTATCCCACTTCCCATGTTGGATCTTTCTCTCCCTTTTTGATTCTATCAGTTAGTATTAGCAGATACTTGTCTTGTTTGTGTGATCTCTTTGACTCTTAGACCTATCAGAGCTATCAATTGTGAGCTGAAATTGATCACCTGGACTAGTGCGATGGCATTGGTACATGCCATCTTGATGGAATTGTGTTGGAATCCCCTGCACATTTCTAACTCCACCATTTGCGGCCAGTCCGATTGAGCATGTTCCTACTTGTTCACCTCCTCCCTCTCTTTTTCCACTCTTAGATTTAACAGGGATCACTTTTCAGTTAAAATTTAAACACCTGAGAATAATTGTGTGTTAATTACTGAGTTCAACCAATAGTACTAGAACAACAACAACAACAACGAATACTAAAAAGGATAGAGTATTACATTGTACATCTAAAGTCAGGACAGGAGCTGATCAGTTCATTGTTGCTTATAGTGTCCATTTCACTTAACAAGTTTTCTCTTTGGCGCTCAGTTGTCACCGATCAGGGAAAACAAATGATATTTTTCTCTTTGGGACTGGCTTAATTCACTGAGCATGATGTTTTCCAGATTGCTCCATCTTGTTGCAAATGACTGGGTTTCATTGTTTCTTACTGCTGTATAGTATTCTATGGAGTACATGTCCCATAATTTCTTTATCCAGTCTACTGTTGATGGGCATTTGGGTTGGTTCCAGGTCTTAGCTATTGTGAATTGAGCTGCAATAAACATTAATGTGCAGATGGCTTTTTTATTTGCCAAGTTAAATTCCTTTGGGTAAATTCCAAGGAGTGGGATGGCTGGGTTGTATGGTAGGGTTATGTTCAGGTTTCTGAGGAATCTCCAGACAGACTTCCATAGTGGCTTAACCAGTTTGCATTCCCACCAACAGTGGGTTAGTGTCCCTTTTTCCCCACATCCTCTCCAGCATCTATTGTTGGTAGATTTCTGAATGTGAGCCATTCTCACCGGGGTGAGATGGAACCTCATTGTGGTTTTGATTTGCATTTCTCTGATTGCTAGTGATCTTGAACATTTTTTCATGTGTCTGTTGGCCATTTGGATTTCCTCTTTCGAAAAATGTCTATTGAGGTCCTTGGCCCATCTCTTAAGTGGGTTGTTTGTTTTGTTGTTGTGGTTTTTCTTGATTTCTTTGTAGATTCTGGTTATCAATCCTTTATCTGTAGTATAGTTTGCGAATATTTTTTCCCATTCTGTTGGTTGCCTCTTCACTTTCCTGACTGTTTCTTTCGAAGTACAGAAGCTTCTCAATTTGATGCAATCCCAAATGTTAATTTTGGTTTTGACTGCCTGTGCTTTTGGAGTATTTTCCAGGAAGTCTTTGCCTGTGCCTATATCTTGCAGGGTTTCTCCAATGCTCTCTAATAATTTGATGGTTTCGGGTCGTAGATTTAAGTCTTTAATCCATGTTGAGTGAATTTTTGTGTAAGGTGATAGGTATGGGTCTTGCTTCAAGCTTCTGCATGTGGAAATCCAATTTTCCCAGCACCATTTATTGAATAGACTGTCCTTATTCCAGGGATTAGATTTGGATCTTTGGTCAAATATAAGTTGGCTATAGATGTTTGGATTGATTTCTGGTGTTTCTATTCTGTTCCATTGGTCTATCCATCTGTTTCTGTACCAGTACCATGCTGTTTTGATAACAACTGCCCTGTAGTATGTCCTAAAATCAGGTATTGTGATGCCTCCGGCTTTGTTTTTGTTGTACAGGATTGCTTTGGCTATTCGAGGTCTTCTGTGTCTCCATATGAATTTCAGCATCATTTTTTCTAGATCTGTGAAGAAGGTCTTCGGGATCTTGATGGGTATTGCATTGAATGTATAGATTGCTTTTGGGAGGATAGACATTTTGATGATATTGATTCTTCCAATCCATGAGCATGGAAGATTTCTCCATTTTTTGGTATCCTCTTCTATTTCTTTCTGTAAGGTTTTGTAGTTTTCATCATAGAGATCTTTAACGTCTTTGGTTAAGTTTATTCCAAGGTATTTGATTGTTTTTGTAGCTATTGTGAATGGGATTGATTTTAGAAGTTCTTCCTCAGCCGTGGCATTGCCTGTGTATACAAAGGCTGTTGATTTTTGTGCATTGATTTTATATCCTGCTACTTTGCCAAACTCTTCGATGAGTTCCAGCAGTCTCTTAGTAGAGTTCTTTGGGTCCCCTAAATAAAGAATCATATCATCTGCAAAGAGGGATAGTTTGAGTTCGTCCTTCCCGATTTGTATCCCTTTAATTTCTTTTTCTTGCCTAATAGCTCTGTCCAAAACTTCCAGAACTATATTGAATAGCAGTGGTGAGAGAGGGCATCCCTGTCTGGTACCAGATTTCAGTGGAAATGCTTCCAACCTTTCCCCATTCAATAGGATGTTGGCCGTGGGTTTTTCATATATTGCTTTGATTGTATTAAGGAATGTTCCTTCCATACCCAGTTTGCTTAGAGTTTTCATCATGAAAGGGTGTTGTATTTTATCAAATGCTTTCTCTGCGTCTATTGAGAGAATCATATGGTTTTTCTTCTGCAGTCTGTTAATGTAGTGTATTACGTTGATTGTTTTGCGAATGTTGAACCATCCCTGCATACCGGGGATGAATCCCACTTGGTCTGGGTGGATGATCTTTCTGATGTGTTGTTGCATTCTATTGGCCAGAATTTTATTGAGGATTTTTGCATCTATGTTCATCAGGGATATTGGTCTGTAATTCTCTTTCAGTGTTGCGTCTCTTTCTGGCTTAGGAATTAAGGTGATGGTGGCTTCATAGAAGGAATTTGGGAGGATTCCCTCTTTTTCGATTGCTCTGAATAGTTTGAGAAGAATTGGAGTTAGTTCTTCTCTAAATGTCTGGTAGAACTCAGCAGTGAATCCATCTGGCCCTGGGCTTTTCTTTGTTGGGAGGGCCTTTATTACTGTTTCAATTTCTGTGTCAGTTATTGGTCTGTTTAGGTTTTCTATGTCTTCCTGGCTCAATTTAGGGAGGTTGTATGTGTCCAAGAATCTGTCCATTTCTGATAGATTTTCCTGTTTGCTGGCATACAAGTCCTTGTAGTAATTTCTGATGATTCTTTTTATTTCTGTGGTGTCTGTTGTTACGTTTCCCATTTCATCTCTGATCCTATTGATTTGGGTCTTTTCTCTTCTTTTTTTAGTTAGTTGGGCCAATGGGGTGTCAATTTTGTTTATTTTTTCAAAAAACCAGCTCCTCGTTTGGCTGATTTTTTGTAATGTTTTTTTGGATTCAATCTTGTTGATTTCTTCTCGGATTTTAATTATTTCTCTTCTCCTACTGGGTTTGGGTTTGGTTTGCTGCAGATTTTCTAGATCCTTGAGATGACTTGAGAGCTCATCTATTTGGTGCCTTTCCAATTTCTTGATGTAGGCACCTATTGATATAAACTTTCCTCTTAACACTGCTTTTGTTGTATCCCATAGGTTTTGGTATGTTGTGCTGTTATCCTCATTTACTTCCAGAAAATTTTTGATTTCTCTTTTAATTTCTTCTATGACCCATTGTTCATTCAGGAGCATGTTGTTCAATCTCCATGTGTTTGCACGTGCTCTAGGGATTCCTGAGTTGCCAATTTCCAATTTCATTCCTTTGTGGTCTGAGAAGCTGCATGGTATGATTCTAATTCTTTTGAATTTGTTGAGACTTGCTTTATGGCCTAGTATGTGGTCAATCCTAGAGAGGGTTCCATGTACTGCTGAGAAGAATGTAAAGTCCTTAGATGTAGGATGAAATGTTCTGTAGATGTCTGTTAGATCCATTTGGGCTATAGTGTCATTTAAATCTACTGTCTCCTTGTTGATCTTCTGTCCTGTTGATCTGTCTATCTCTGAGAGTGGAGTATTGAAGTCCCCCAGTACTATTGTATTGGGGTCTAAGTCTCCCTTTAAGTCCCTTAACAAGTCTTTTAAATAGGCTGGTGCCCTGTAATTAGGTGCATATACGTTGATAATCGTTATATCTTCCTGTTGAATGGATCCCTTAATCATTATATAGTGCCCCTCTTTGTCTCTCCTAACCGTTTTTGTGGTAAAGTTTATGTTGTCCGATATTAAGATGGCTACGCCCGCTCTCTTTTCATTTCTGTTGGCGTGGTATATCTTTTTCCAGCCTTTCACTCTCAGCTTGTATGGATCATTGTTGGATAGATGGGTTTCTTGTAAGCAGCAAAAGGATGGGTTTTGGTCCTTAACCCAATCGGCCAATCGGTGTCTTTTAACTGGACAGTTCAAGCCATTAACATTCAATGTGACTATTGAGAAGGAGTAACTTTGCCCTGCCATTTGCCAAAGATATTTTCTAATATCTGGTTTGAGCTTCCTGTGATCTTTTGCTCTGAGGTTTCCTTCCTTTACCTTCTTTCATATTGGTGACCGTGTTTCTGTGTTTCTGTATGTAACACATCTTTAAGCATCTTTTGCAGGGCTGGACGAGTGGCGACAAATTCTTTCAATTTCTGTTTGCTGTGAAAGGTCTTAATTTCACCTTCATTCACAAATGAGAGCTTTGCAGGATATAATATTCTGGGCTGGCAGTTTTTCTCTCTTAGTACCTGGGCTATATCTCGCCATTCTCTCCTGGCTTGTAGGGTTTCTGATGAGAAGTCAGCTGTGAGTCTAATTGGAGATCCTCTGAGAGTAATCTGGCGTTTCTCTCTTGCACATTTTAGGATCTTTTCTTTGTGTTTCACTGTGGTGAGTTTGATTACGACGTGTCTTGGTGAGGATCTCTTTTGATCATGTTTATTAGGGGTTCTCTGAGCTTCCTGTACTAGGATGTCTCTGTCCTTCTCCAAACCTGGGAAATTTTCTGCTAGTATCTCACTAAAAAGGCCTTCTAATCCTTTCTCCCTTTCCATGCCTTCAGGAACTCCTAGAACCCGAATGTTGGTTTTTTTAATAGTATCCTGTAGATTCCTGACAGTATTTTTTAGATTACTGATTTCTTCTTCTTTTTTTTGATTTGACTGTTTCCTTTCCTGTTCTCTGTCTTCTAATTCCGATATTCTCTCTTCTGCTTCATCCATTCTGTTTTTAAGGCTCTCTAATGTGTTTGCCATTTGATCTATTGAGTTCTTCATTTCATTGAGGTTTTTTGCCAGTACTGCAGTTTCCTGTTCCACTAATTTTTTCATTTCATTTTGATTCCTCCTTAATATTTCATTTTCACGGGAGAGATTTTCTATCTTGTCCATTAAGGATTTCTGTAGTTCAAGAATTTGTTTTTGAGAACTTCTTAATGTTCTTATGAAATTTTTGCAATCTGCTTCATTCATTTGATCTAACTCTTTATCTTCATAATCTTGCATTGGCGTGTCTTGTTCCTTTGGGGGCGTCATAGTGCTATCCTTATCTTTGGTACCTCCGCTTCTATGTTTCTTGCTTGGCATGTTAGAGATAATTTGTGGTGTTTTTTTTTTTTTTTTCTCTCTCGTTATACTGTGCCTCTGAGTGAGCTGTCTGTTTTGTTGGAGCCTTAGGGGCTGTGATGGGTGTGGTTAGAGAGCTATGCTTGTTTCTTGAGGTTTAAGGCTGTGTAAAGAGCGACTCTCCCGGATTACTTGCTCCTTGCTTGGACGCTCTCTCTCTCTCTCTCTCTCTTTTTTTTTTTTTTCTTTTGACTCAGTTGGGAGTGGAGTTGAGGGTAGTTGAAATCTAGCCTCTGTGGGTATTCGTTTGCTATATCCCTGGGAGCATACACAGAGTTTATGCAGCCCTCAATGTGTTCTCCAGAGTTTGGCTGAGCTTTACATATGTAAAATCGCGGTGCTCTTTGTTTTGCTTGGTGAGTGAAGGGAGAGGCCTCTGTTCCCCCTCCCCCCAATGTCTCGGATTTCTCAGGTCTTTGTCTTACCGACCTCCGTTCCCGCGCTGGCGAGATTCTGTGGCTCTGGCTCCTCTCCCGCTCGGCTCGTCTCGGTTGGTTTTCTACGCGGTGGGTTCCCTGTAAGTCCACTGTGTCTCTTCCACAAGATCCGGAAGCGTTTCCTCTGCAGTTTTTTTTTTTTGAGTCTTTTCCTGAGGCTACAGTAATTCCACTTTTATGAAAGTTTATTTTCCCAAACTAAGGCACACGTCCTCACTATCCGCCATCTTGGCTCCGCCCCCCGGAGATCCATTTCTACACATTAGTGTTTTCTAGGGAGAAAGCTAGAGGAACTGTCCAAACAAATATGATATTTCTGTTTGTATAGATGACATTTTATGCACTTGCCTAACGAAAAACTTTGCTTTTCTCCAAAACCTTTTTTACTTGATTGTCTTTGTCCATTGTATACGAATTTCACAAAACTTTGTCAGGATATGACTGGATGAAACCAGAAATATCCAGTTGTGTTTTGGCTAACTCAATCCCAGATATTGCGACAGCCTCTTTGTTGGTGTATTCCTGATATTATCGATGGACGTTATTGTTTTAAATGATTTTATCAGGCAACATTTAATTTTGCGCTTGGAAACACTAATTGTTTCCACATGGAGACACCAGCTCTACACATTCGTATTTCTAGGGAGGAAGCTAGAGGAACTGCGGGAAAGAAACATGATATTTCTGTTTGTATAGATGACATTTTATGCACTAGCCCAAGGAAAAGACTTTGCTTTTCTCCAAAACTGTTTTTCCTGTGATGTTCGCGGTCCATGGCATACGAATTCCACACAACTTTGTAAGGATATTACTGGATATGACCAAAATATTGTAAGACCCCTCGGCAGGTGTCCCACAAATTGACCGACCCCAGAAGCACGAGCTCCACACCAATCGATGCAAAGAGCATGAGGAAGTTTATTGCATTTGCGCAAATGGGCCACCTCACAGCACAACAGCACCCTCGGGCACAGTGCAAATGAGAGGCCCCGATCATCAATCGCACAAAGTATTTAAGGCTTAAAACCACAATATTAGCATATTATGAAAGATTACAAAATATTACAAAATAAAGGGGTTTTTCAGGGTAAAAAGGAACAAAGTACAGGGGGTTTTCAAAAGGGAACAAGATACAAAGTACAGGGGGTTTTAAAAAGGGAACAAGTTCCATGCTGTACGTGCCTTGGGGTTTTCCAATTTTACTTGAGCAAGCAAGGACAGGGGGTCAACATGGCGTAACAGGACATAAGTTGGGTACATTTTCGGTTAACTTCTGCCTTTGTAGTTCCTAAAACTTAACATAGTTCCTAAAACAGTTATCACATGCTACAAGTTCAGCTAAAATTCAGTTATCTTATGAAAGCATTTTGCAAGCCCAGCTATTTTGCACAGAAGCAGAACAGTATGCAGTTAGCTCAAGCAACTCCATTTTAAACCCAGCCTGCCTTATTCTCTCATTCCCTCCTCTTTTTATTGGCAAATTTTAATCTTAAAATTTAAGGAATAGCTGCAATTTAAAACATTTCCTCTATGGTTTCGGTCTCTTCACTTTGGTCCTGCCCCTGGTCTTGTTTTTGGTTCTGTTGGGCCAGGGCTATGGCATGGGCAATGATAGCAAGCCCTTGTATTATACATAACCCAAAAATTAAAATTAAAAATAGTATTATTAAGGAAGTATCCAGCCGTGCAGTAGGGGACGAATTAGAGTTTCCAGATGTATTTGCAGATGTATTTGCCATCTGGGTAGAGGACGAATTAATCAAATCAAGGCTCCCAGACGTGTTAGTTAAATTAGGGCTCCCAGACGTGTCTGCCGTCAGGGAAGGCGAGGGTCGGCCCTGGGATCCTATAGTTGTGGCTCTAGGCACGGGCCTTTGTCCTGATAACGCAGGCCGCAGTCTCTGATCCTCCCACCTCCCCAACACACTGGGACCTCCAAACTGGGGCAAAGCTTCTTCTTTAAGTTGGATTTTAAATTGGAACCCGGGATTGTAATCAGAAACATAAAACCTTAAGCCCCAAGTTCTTCCCCTTTTCCAGTCAGCAACATTGGCTGTCTTTTTCCCTTTTTCTGTGAAGGAAATATTGAGGGGCATAGAGCAGTTGGGGTCTCTCCCAGGAATAAAATTACGGTGCACAGTGATCCAGTCCCAACTAGAGGAGGGCCTCCAATTTGCATGACCAGTGGTCTCACATCCCCAGGCCTTACAGTAAAAGGATTCTGCTCCCCCGCATCACCTTTTTTCTTTAGTAGACCTGCCATCTTTAGGGCACACATAAAATTCCTGTTGTTGTAATTGGCATCTTTTTGTCTTGGACCCACACCCAAGCCGCGGGGGGCCATGGACTAATGCGCCAGGGGCGAACGTGGCACCGTAAACCACAGGAATCCGTCCTTTAGCAGGGCCGGCAGGGTTTCCTGGGGGTTTGGCTAGGTTCCCGTCGGGTGTATCCCAGGTGTCTATCCCTGCCACCAACTCACATACATCAGGGTGTAACGCAGGCCACCATGTCCCAGAGGGGGCCACGCGGGTAACGGACCACACGACCTCAGTGGTACCAGATTGCACCTCCCACGTGAGCCTCCCTGGGGGATGCGGGCCGCCCATAATAGGGGTAAGGAAAATTAAAAGTAATACTAGACAGTCTTTAAGATTCTTATCTTGAGTGGGTTTTGAGTGTGTTGCAGTCTCCATTTCGGTATCGGCTCGTCGGCAGGGCTGTCGGTCTCTTGATTCTGTTCAGCTGCCGCCCTCTTGATGTGCGACACGTGAATCCAGGCGGCGATTCCGTCCACCTTTACCGCTGTCGGCGTGGTCAATAGTACTGTGTAAGGTCCCTTCCAACGTGGTTCAAGCGTCTTAGTCTGATGCCTGCGGACGTAGACAACGTCCCCAATTTGGAACGAGTGCGGGAGTGCGGGGCACTTGGACTGGTATACGGCAGTCAGCTGCTTCCCTATATGCTTATGAATTAGCTGCAAGGCATGGAAGCGGGTCTGCAAAGTAGAGGATGTTGCAAAAGAATCAATACTAGGTCCCAACAGATCTGCCGCAGGTGGAGGACCTCCGTACAATATTTCATAGGGTGTTAATCCACATACAGAAGGCGTGTTACGAGCCCTAAACAAAGCCATCGGCAGTAGCTCGACCCAGTCTCTAGTGCCAGTCTCCATTATTAATTTAGTTAAGGTCTCCTTAATTGTCCTATTCATACGTTCTACCTGACCTGAGCTCTGGGGCCTATACACACAATGTAATTTCCAATCAATCCCCAGCACTTTGGTCACCAACTGACTTACCCGGGAGACGAAGGCGGGTCCGTTGTCTGACCCCAATACCTTAGGTAGGCCAAACCGCGGGAAGATTTCTTCTAATAACTTCTTGACCACAACTTGTGCTGTCTCCTTTTTTACTGGAAATGCTTCAGGCCAACCAGAGAAGGTGTCTACAAACACTAGAAGGTACTTAATTCCATATTTGCTTGGGCGAACCTTGGTGAAATCTACCTCCCAATTAACTCCAGGCCTAGCTCCCCGCATCCGGGCTCCCTCTGGTATTTTAGAACATCTGGGATTCACCTTGGCACATGGGATGCAGGCCTCTATGGTCTGTTTTACTGCTGTGTTTAGTCCTAATAGAAAGTAAGAAATTTCCTCCCTATCTAGCAAGGTTTTTAGTTTCTTATGCCCTAAGTGTGTCCATCTGTGTAAATCTTGCACTAATCTTCTAGATTCTTTTGCGGGCAGTACTACTTTGTCCTGTATTTTCCAGCTTTTAGAAGTCTCATCGTAGGTTCCTCCTAGCCGTTGTATGGCTGCCACATCTTGTTCTGTATAAGTCCACCTTGGCTCCTGGCTGGAAGGGTCCTGCGGGTCTTGCGCATCAATGTTTAACACATAGCTACTCAAGGCACTAGTTCTGGCCACCTCATCTGCCATCCGGTTACCCTGTGCCACCGGGTCCTCCCTTTTTGGTGGCCTGGGCAATGTATGATGCTTACCTTCTTTGGCCAGAAGAGGGCCTGTAGGAGGTCTAGGATTTCCTGTTTATTTTTGATTTCTCTGCCTCCTGAAGTCAACTGTCCCCTTCTTTTATATATTTCACCATGCACATGCGCAGTAGCGAAGGCGTATCGGCTGTCCGTATAAATATTTACCCTCTTCCCTTTTGCCTGTTTTAAGGCCTGAGTCAGTCCTAATAAGGGGTATGGACAGTCTGGTACTAGAAGAAATGAGTGGGTGACCCGACCAGTGGCTAGGTCTACCTGGCGTTCTGTGGTCCATCGGTACATTTTTCTCCCAGTCGCTCCCTGGACACAAGAAGTTTTCAAGCTAAGGGGGCCAATATTTTTGTTTAAGACTGAGTGTTGAGCTCCAGTATCCACCATGAACGTGACCGGCCTGCCTCCCACTCTTAAGGTTACCCGGGGCTCAGGGGGAGGCTCCTGGCCCTGACCCCCCTAATCATCGTCCTCCCCCAGGGGAAGGACTGGAATGTCTGTCTCCTTTCTTCTTCTGATGGCGTTCTTATTCGGACAATCTCTGGCCCAGTGTCCTTTTTCCTTGCAATACGCGCACTGGTCTCGATCTAGCTGCGGTTTGTTATCTCCCGGGTATTTCCTTGTCTGACCTCTACCGTAACCTGGCCTATCCTGTCTGTTTAATTTGCTTACCGCGGTGACCAAGATTTTAGCTAGTTCCCTATTTTTCTTTTTGTCTCTCTGATCCTGTTCTTTCTGCATTCTTTCCTCTTTTTCCTCCTTTGTTTCTCTCTTATTAAAGATCCTCTCTGCTTCTTTTAGGAGGTCCTGCAATGTATAACCCTGTAGGCCCTCCAGTCTCTGCAGTCTCGTTCGGATATCTGGGGCCGATTGGCCGATGAAGGACATTATTACATCCGACTGCCGGTCTGGAGCCTGGGGGTCAAACGGGGTATACATCCGGTATCCCTCCATTAATCTCTCCAGGAACCCCGCCGGGGTCTCTTCACTACCCTGGGTTATGGCACGTACCTTGGCCAGATTGGTGGGGCGTCTCCCTGCCCCTCTGAGACCTACCAGGAGAATCTGGCGATAGAAACAAAGTCGTTCCCTACCGGCTGCCATATTAAAATCCCAGTCTGGTCTGGTCAACGGGAATGCTGCATCAATCTCATTTGGCAGTTGGGTAGGTTGACCATTGTCCCCTGGAACATTTTTCCGAGCCTCCGTGAGAACTCGCTGTCTCTCCTCCGTGGTCAGGAGAGCCTGCAGGAGCTGCTGGCAGTCATCCCAGGTCGGTTGGTGGGTTAAAAGAATAGACTCAATCAATCCTGTCAGAGCTTGTGGGTCTTGAGAGAAAGGCGGGTTATGGGTTTTCCAATTGTACAAATCTGAGGCTGAGAACGGCCAGTATTGCATCTGATCCCCCACTGAACGAAGTGGGAGAGCCTGAGCCTCCCACTGGCCGCCCTCACTCCCCCCTCCCCGACGCAAGCGCAGCCTGGCACTCATGGGGGTTGAACGAGCCGGGGGATCCTCCCCTCTTTCCCCTTGCGTAGAATCTGGGGAAGGTGCCGTAGGTTCTCTCGGGGGGGGGGGTACGTAAGGCGGTGGGGTATCAAAAAGCAAAAGATCCTCCTGCCCGCCTGGGAGGATCGAGGGCTTTTTTGTCTTGAGGGGGTCTAACTCCTTCAATGGGTAAAGGGTCGAGGCCGGACCGACCAACGAGTTTTGCGCCGGGTCTTCCCACACGAAAATGTCAACTGACGGGGGCCCGCCCTGATCTGCGGGTTGTGGTTTTAGGGGTGTTACGGACGGAGGCAGGGCAGGTATGGCACCCGGTCCCGCCACGATTTGATTGGCTGGGAGAAAGGGTTTTACCCATTTTGGGGGGTATTGCGCCAGGTCCTCCCACACAAAGATGTAAGGCACTTGATCCGGGTGCCCTTCCTTCCCCTCCTTACAGACCTGGGTCTTCACCTGTAAAATAATTCAAGAGTCAAAAGTCCCATCCCGTGGCCACCCGATATTGAAGGCTGGCCACTCGGACGTGCAAAAACCTGTCCAATTCTTCTTCTGCACTTTTACAGACAAGTTTTGGGCCCGCTCTTGGACCTCTCTCCAATGATCTAGGGTAAGACTTAAAGGTGTAGTTAATCCCTGTCCCATGTTGGAGAAGAAGGGTAGCAGCAAGATTATAACACAGAAGACAATTACGAAACTCACAAAGACACTGTGCGCAACAACAGACCGAGACAAAACTGAAACCAGAACTTCCGATGGGAGCGGAGCGGCTGCCACCCGCCAGGCACCCCGGGGAAGCTTTTCCCTACCAAGTGGTGAGAGCGGTCTTGCCAGCCTCTCCCAAAATACCACCACTGGAGTGTCCTCCAGGGCCTGAGCCAGGGGTCTTGACACGTCTGTCTTGCCTACTACTGGCTCTTTTCAGATACAGGTAAACATAAACTTCCGGTACGTCAAGCGCCCTGGGAAAAAATAAAAAAAAACACAAAAATACACGAAACAGGAAAAAAACTTACCTCCAATTGGGAGATGGAGCATGAGTCTGGGGTCTCCAATCCCGGACGAGCCCCCAAAAATGTAAGACCCCTCGGCAGGTGTCTCACAAATTGACCGACCCCAGAAGCAGGAGCTCCACACCAATCGATGCAAAGAGCATGAGGAAGTTTATTGCATTTGCGCAAATGGGCCACCTCACAGCACAACAGCACCCTCGGGCACAGTGCAAATGAGAGGCCCCGATCATCAATTGCACAAAGTATTTAAGGCTTAAAACCACAATATTAGCATATTATGAAAGATTACAAAATATTACAAAATAAAGGGGTTTTTCAGGGTAAAAAGGAACAAAGTACAGGGGGTTTTCAAAAGGGAACAAGATACAAAGTACAGGGGGTTTTAAAAAGGGAACAAGTTCCATGCTGTACGTGCCTTGGGGTTTTCCAATTTTACTTGAGCAAGCAAGGACAGGGGGTCAACATGGCGTAACAGGACATAAGTTGGGTACATTTTCGGTTAACTTCTGCCTTTGTAGTTCCTAAAACTTAACATAGTTCCTAAAACAGTTATCACATGCTACAAGTTCAGCTAAAATTCAGTTATCTTATGAAAGCATTTTGCAAGCCCAGCTATTTTGCACAGAAGCAGAACAGTATGCAGTTAGCTCAAGCAACTCCATTTTAAACCCAGCCTGCCTTATTCTCTCAATATCAGGTTGTGTTTTGGCTAATTCAATCCAGATATTGCTACTGCCTCTGTGTTTGTGTTTTCTGGATACTATCAACGGACTTTATTATTTTGAATATTTTTTATCAGGGAACATTTAATTTTTTCCTGGGAAAATCTACTTGACTCCACATGGATATACAAGCGCTTCACATTCGTATTTTTTAGTGAGAAAGCTACAGGAACGGTGGCAAGCAAACATGATATTTCTGTTTGTATAGATGACATTTTATGACATTTTATGTTTTTTATCGGGGAACATTTTTTTGAGCTTGGATACAATAATTGTTTCCACATGGAGACACCAGCTCTACACATTCGTATTTTCTAGGGATAAAGCTAGAGGAACTGTGGCAAACAAACATGATATTTCTGTTTGTATACATGACATTTTATGCACTTGCCTAACGAAAAGACTTTGCTTTTCTCCAAAACCATTTGTACTGTGATTTTCTCGGTCCCTTGCATAGGAATTCCAAACCAGATTTTCCGGATATGACTTGATGAAACCGGAAATAACCATTTGTGTTTTGGATACTCTATCCCAGATATTGCTACAGCCTCTGTGTTTGTGTATTCCTGATATTATCAATGGACTTTATTGTATTGAATGGTTTTTATTAGGGAACATTTAATTTTGTGATGCGAAACACTAATTGTTTCCACATGAAGACACCAGCTCTACACATTCGTATTTTCTAGGGAGAAAGCTAGAGGAACTGTTGCAAACATACGTGATATTTCTGTTTCTATATATGACATTATATGCACTTGCCTAACGAAACAACTTTGCTTTTCTCCAAAAGCGCTTTTACTGTGATTTTCTCAGTCCATTGCATACAGATGCCACACGAGTTTCTCTGGATATGATTGGATGAAACCGGAAATATCAGGTTTTTTTTGGCTAACTCAATCTCAGATATTGCTACAGCCTCGGTGTTTGTGTATTCCTGATGTTATCCACGGACTATATTGTTTTGAATTTTTTTTATAAGGGAACATTTAATTTTGTGCTTTGAAACACTAATTGGTTACACATGGAGACATCAGCTCTGCACATTCGTACTTTCTAGGGAGAAAGCTAGAGGAACTGCGGCAAACAAGAATGATATTTCTGTTTGTCTAGATGACATTTTATGCACTTGCCTAACGAAAAGACTTTACTTTTCTCCAAAACCATATTTAATGTGATTTTATCGGTCCATTGCATACGAATTCCAAACCAGTTTTTCCGGATATGACTGGATTAAACCAGAAATATCCGGTTGTGTTTTGGCTAACTCAATCCCAGATATTGCTACAGCCTCTGTCTTTGTGTTTTCTGGTTATTATCAAGGGACTTTATTGTTTTGAATGATTTTTATGGGGGAACATTTTATTTTGAGCTTGGATACAGTAATTGGTTCCACAGGGAGACACCAGCTCTATATATTCATATTTTCCAGGGAGAAAGCTAGAGGAACTGCGGCAAAGAAACATGACATTTCTGTTTGTATTAATGACATTTTATGCACTTGCTTAATGAAAAGACTTTGCTTATCTCCAAAACCATTTTTAATGTGATTTTCTCGGTCCATTGCATATGAATTCCACACCACTTTGTCCAGATATTACTGGATGTAACCAGAAATTTCTGGTTGTGTTTTGGCTAACTCAATCCGAAATATTGCTACAATCTCTGTGTTTGTGTATTCCTGATATTATCCACGGACTTTATTTTTTTGAATGTTTTTAATCAGGGAACATTTAATTTTGTGCTGCGAAACACTAATGGGTTCCACATGGAGACACAAGCTCTACACATTCGTATTTTCTAGGGAGAAAGCTAGAGGAACTGCGGCAAACTAACATGATATTTCTGTTTCTCTAGATGACATTTTATGCACTTGCCTAACGAAAAGACTTTGCTTTTCTCCAAAAAAATTTTTACTATGATTTTCTCAGTCCATTATATAGGAAATCCACAGGAGTTTGTGCGGATATGACTGGATGAAACCAGAAATATTTGATTGTGTTTTGGCTATCTCTATCCCAAATATTGCTAGAGCCTCTGTGTTTTTGTATTCCTGATATTATCCACGGACTTTATTGTTTTGAATGTTTTTTATCAGGGAACATTTAATTTTTTGCTTGGAAACACTAATTGTTTCCACATGGAGACACATGCTCTACATATTCTTATTTTCTACTGAGAAAGCTAGAGGAAATTCGGCAAACAATCATGATATTTCTGTTTGTCTAGATGATATTTCATGCACTTGCCTAAGGAAAAGGCTTTGCTTTTCTCCAAAACCATTTTTACTGTGATTTTTTCCGTCCATTGCATACGATTTCCACACCACTTTATCCGGATATGACTGAATGAAACCGGAAATATCCGGTTTTGTTTTCGCTAACTCAATCGGAAATATTGCTATGGCCTCTGTGTTTGTGTATTCCTGATATTATCTATGGATTTTATTGTTTTGAATGTTTTTATCAGGGAACATTTAATTTTATACCGTAGAAACACTAACTGGTTCATCATGGGGTCACCAGCTCAACACATTCGTATTTTCTAGGGAGAAAGCTAGAGGAACTGTGGCAAACAAACATGATATTTCTGTTTGTATCAATGACACTTTATGCACTTAACTAATGAAAAGATTTGCATTTCTCCAAAACCATTTTTACTGTGATTTTCTCAGTCCATTGCATACGAACTCCACACCAGTATGTCCGTATATGACTGGCTGAAACTGGAAATATCCGGTTTTTTGTTGGCTAACTCAAACCCAGATATTGATACCAACTCTGTGTTAGTGTATTCCTGATATTATCCACGGACTTTATTTTTTTCAATGTTTTTTTTTTTCAGGGAACATTTAATTTTGGGCTTGGAAACACTAATTAGTTCCACATGGAGACACCAGGTCTAGAAATTCTTATTTTCTACCGAGAAATCTAGAGGAACTGCGGCAAACAACCATGATATTTCTGTTTGTCTAGATGATATTTTATGCACTTGCCTAACGAAAAGACTTTGCTTTTCTCCAAAATCATTTGCACTGTGATTTTCTCGGTCCATTGCATACGAATTCCACACCAGTTTGTCCGGATATGACTGGATGAAACAGGAAATATCCGGTTTTCTTTTGGCTAACTCAATCCCAGATATTGCTACAGCCTCTGTGTTTGTGTTTTCTGGATATTATCCACGGACTTTATTGTTTTGAATGTTTATTATCAGGGAACATTTAATTTTGTGCTTGGAAACTCTAATTTGTTCCACATGGAGACACCAGCTCTACACATTTGGATTTTCTAGGGAGAAAGCTAGAGGAACTTCCGCAAACAAACATGATATTTCTTTTTGTCTGGATGACATTTTGACTACTTGCCTAATGAAAACACTTTGCTTTTCTCCAAAACCATTTTTATTGTGATTTTCTCGGTCCATTGCACACGAATTCCACACGACTTTGTCAGGATATGACTGGGTGAAACCGGAAATATCCAGTTTTGTTTTGGCTAACTCAATCCCACATATTGCTACAGCCTCTGTGTTTCTCTTTCTGGATATTATCCACAGACTTTACTGTTTTGAATATTTTTTATCAGGGAACATTTTATTTTGCGCTTGGATACAATAATTGGTTTCACATGGAGACACCAGCTCTACATATTCATATTTCTAGGGAGAAAGCTAGAGGAACTGTGGCAAACAAACATAATTCTGTTTGTATAGATGATATTTTCTGCACTTGCCTAACGAAAAGACTTTGCTTTTCTCCAAAACCATTTTTGCTGTGATTTTCTCGGTCCATTGCATACAAATTCCACACCACTTTGTCCGTATATGATGGGATGAAACCGGAAATATCCAGTTTTGTTTTGGCTAACTCAATCCCACATATTGCTACAGACTCTGTGTTTCTGTTTTCTGGATATTATCCACAGAGTTTATTGTTTTGAATATTTTTTATTGGGGAACAATTTATTTTGCGCTTGGATACAATAATTGGTTCCAAATGGAGACACCAGCTCTACATACTTTTATTTTCTAGGGAGAAAGCTAGAGGAACTGCGGCAAACAAACATGGTAATTCTGTTTGTATAGATGATATTTTCTGCACTTGCCTAACGAAAAGACTTTGCTTTTCTCCAAAACCATTTTTGCTGTGATTTTCTCCATCCATTGCATACGAATTCCACACCACTTTGTCCGTATATGACTGGATGAAACCTGAAATATCCGGTTGTGTTTTGGTTAACTCAATCCGAAATATTTTTTATTAAACTTTTATTTAATGAATATAAATTTCCAAAGTATAGCTTATGGATTACAATGGCTTCCCCCTCCCAAAACTTTCCTCCCACCCACAACCCTCCCCCCTCCCGCTCCCTCTCCCCTTCCTATCACATCATGATTCATTTTCAATTCTCTTTGTATACAAAAGATCAGTCTAGTATATATTAGGTAACGGTTTCAACAGTTTGCCCCCCATATAGTAACACAAAGTGAAAAGAAAAGAAAAAAAAATACTGTTGGAGTACTAGTTATAGCATTAAATAAGGGTGTACAGCACATTAAAGACAGAGATCCTACATAATATATATTTTTTTAAATTAATTAATTTTCTATGCCATTTCCAATTTAACACCAGGTTTTTTTTTTTCATTTCCAATTATCTTATATACAGAAGATCGATTCAGTATGTAATTAGTAAAGATCTCATCAGTTTGTACCCACGCAGAAACACAAAGTGTAAATATACTGTTTCAGTACTAGTTATAGCATCGCTGCACATTAGACAATACATTAAGGACAGATCCCATAGGGGATGTAAGTACACAGTGACTCCTGTTGCTGACTTAACAATTTGACACTCCTGTTCATGGCGTCAGTAATCTCCCTAGGCTCTAGTCATGAGTTGCCAGGGCTATGGAAGCCTTTAGAGTTCGCTGACTTTGATATTGTTCTGATAGGGTCACAGTCAAAGTGGAAGTTCTCTCCTCCCTTCAGAGAAAGGTACCTCCTTCTTTGATGGCCCCATTCTTTCCACCGGGATCTCACTCACAGATATCTTTCATTTAGGTCTTCTTCTTTTTTTCTTTTCCATGGTATCTTGGCTTTCTATGCCTACAATACTTTCATGGGCTCTTCAGCCAGATCCAAATGCCTTAAGGGCTGATTCTGAGGCCGGAGTGTTGTTTAGGACATCTGCTATTCTATGAGTCTGCTGTGTATCCCACTTCCCATGTTGGATCTTTCTCTCCTTTTTTGATTCTATCAGTTAGTATTAGCAGACACTTGTCTTGTTTGTGTGATCCCTTTGATTTTTAGACCTGTCTAAGCCATCGAATGTGAACTGAAATTGATCACTTGGACTAGTGAGGTGGCATTGGTACATGCCGCCTTGATGGGATTGTATTGGAATCCCCTGGCACATTTCTAACTCCTTCATTTGGGGCAAGACTGATTGTGCATGTCCCAAACTGTGCATCTCCTCCCTCTCTTTTTCCACTCTTAAATTTAGCAGGGATCACTTTTCAGTTAAAATTTAAACACCTAAGAATAATTCTGTGTTATTTACAGAGTTTAACCACTAGTACTAGAACAACTACTACAACAACAAATACTAAAAAGGATAAAGTATTACATCGTACATCTAGAGTCAGGACAAAAGCTGATCAGGTCACTGTTTCTTATAGTATCCATTTCACTTCGGCAGGTTTCCCCTTTGGTGCTCAGTTAGTTGTCGCCGATCAGGGAAAACAAATGATATTTGTCTCTTTGGGACTGGCTTAATTCACTCAGCATGATGTTTTCCAGATCCCTCCATCTTGTTTCAAATGACTGGGTTTCATTGTTCCTTACTGCTGTATAGCATTCTATGGAGTACATGTCCCATAATTTCTTTATCCAGTCTGCTGTTGATGGGCATTTGGGTTGGTTCCAGGTCTTAGCTATTGTGAATTGAGCTGCAATAAACATTAATGTGCAGATGGCTTTTTTGTTTGCCAAATCAATTTCCTTTGGGTAAATTCCAAGGAGTGGGATGGCTGGGTTGTATGGTAGGGTTATGTTCAAGTTTCTGAGGAATCTCCAGACTGACTTCCATAGTGGCTTAACCAGTTTGCATTCCCACCAACAGTGGGTTAGTGTCCCTTTTTCCCCACATCCTCTCCAGCATCTATTGTTGGTAGATTTCTGGATGTGAGCCATTCTCACCGGGGTGAGGTGAAACCTCATTGTGGTTTTGATTTGCATTTCTCTGATTGCTAGTGATCTTGAACATTTTTTATGTGTCTGTTGGCCATTTGGATTTCCTCTTTTGAAAAATGTCTATTGAGGTCCTTGGCCCATCTCTTCAGTGGGTTGTTTGTTCTGTTGTTGTGGATTTTCTTGATTTCTTTGTAGATTCTGGTTATCAACCCTTTATCTGTAGTATAGTTTGCAAATATTTTTCCCATTCTGTCGGTTGCCTCTTCACTTTCCTGACTGTTTCTTTCGAAGTACAGAAACTTCTCAATTTGATGCAATCCCAAATGTTAATTTTGGTTTTGACTGCCTGTGCTCCTGGGGTCTTTTCCAAGAAGTCTTTGCCTGTACCTATATCTTGCAGGGTTTCTCCAATGCTCTCTAATAATTTGATGGTTTCGGGCCGTAGATTTCAGTCTTTAATCCACGTTGAGTGAATTTTTGTGTAAGGTGAAAGGTTTTTTGTCTTGCTTCAAACTTCTGCACATGGAAATCCAATTTTCCCAGCACCATTTATTGAATAGACTGTCCTTATTCCAGGGATTAGTTTTGGGTCTTTGATCAAATATAAGTTGGCTGTAGATGTTTGGATTGATTTCTGGTGTTTCTATTCTGTTCCATTGGTCTATCCATCTGTTTCTGTACCAGTACCATGCTGTTTTGATAACAACTGCCCTGTAGTATGCCCTGAAATCTGGGATTGTGATGCCTCCGGCTTTGTTTTTGTTGTACAAGATAGCTTTGGCTATTCAAGGTCTTCTGTGTCTCCATATGAATTTCAGCATCATTTTTTCCAGATCTGAGAAGAAGGTCTTTGGTATCTTGATTGGTATTGCATTGAATGTATCAATTGCTTTTGGGAGAATAGACATTTTGATGATATTGATTCTTCCTATCCATGAGCATGGAAGATTTCTCCATTTTTTGGTATCCTCCTCTATTTCTTTCTTTAAGGTTTTGTAGTTTTCATCATAGAGATCTTTAACGTCCTTGGTTAAGTTTATTCCAAGGTATTTGATTGTTTTTGTAGCTATTGTGAATGGGATTGATTTTAGAAGTTCTTCCTCAGCCATGGCATTGCCTGTGTATACAAAGGCTGTTGATTTTTGTGGATTGATTTTATATCCTGCTACTTTGCCAAACTCTTTGATGAGTTCCAATAGTCTCTTAGTAGAGTTCTTTGGGTCCCCTATATAAAGAATCATATCATCTGCAAAGAGGGATAATTTGAGTTCTTCCTTCCCGATTTGTATCCGTTTAATTTCTTTTTCTTGTCTAATAGCTCTGGCTAAAACTTCCAGAACTATATTGAATAGCAGTGGTGAGAGTGGTCATCCCTGTCTGGTACCAGATCTCAGCGGAAATGCTTCCAACTTTTCCCCATTCAATAGGATGTTGGCCGTGGGTTTTTCATATATTGCTTTGATTGTATTGAGGAATGTTCCTTCCATACCCAGTTTGCTTAGAATTTTCATAATCAAATTCAAAAGAATTAGAATCATACCATGCAACTTCTCAGACCACAAAGGAATGAAATTGGAAATTAGCAACTCAGGAATCCCCAGAGCACGTGCAAACACATGGAGATTGAACAACATGCTCCTGAATGAACAATGGGTCATAGAAGAAATTAAAAGAGAAATCAAAAATTTTCTGGAAGTAAATGAGGATAACAGCACAACATACCAAAACCTATGGGATACAACAAAAGCAGTGTTAAGAGGAAAATTTATATCAATAGGTGCCTACATCAAGTAATTGGAGAGGCACCAATTAGATGAGCTCTCAAGTCATCTCAAGGATCTAGAAAATATGCAGCAAACCAAACCCAAACCCAATAGAAGAAGGGAAATAATTAAAATCAGAGAAGAAATCAACAGGATTGAATCCAAAAAAAATTACAAAAAATCAGCCAAACGAGGAGCTGGTTTTTTGAAAAAATAAACAAAATTGACACCCCATTGGCCCAACTAACTAAAAAAAGAAGAGAAAAGACCCAAATCAATAGGATCAGAGATGAAAAAGGAAACATAACAACAGACACCACAGAAATAAAAAGAATCATCAGAAATTACTACAAGGACTTGTATGCCAGCAAACAGGGAAATCTATCAGAAATGGACAGATTCTTGGACACATACAAACTACCTAAATTGAGCCAGGAAGACATAGGAAACCTAAACAGACCCATAACTGACACAGAAATTGAAACAGTAATAAAGGCCCTCCCAACAAAGAAAAGCCCAGGGCCAGATGGATTCACTGCTGAGTTCTACCAGACATTTAGAGAAGAACTAACTCCAATTCTTCTCAAACTATTCAGAGCAATCGAAAAAGAGGGAATCCTCCCAAATTCTTTCTATGAAGCCAGCATCACCTTAATTCCTAAGCCGGGAAAAGATGCAGCATTGAAAGAAAATTACAGCCCAATATCCCTGATGAACATAGATGCAAAAATCCTCAATAAAACACTGGCCAACGGAATGCAACAACACATCAGAAAGATCATCCACCCAGACCAAGTGGGATTTATCCCTGGTATGCAAGGATGGTTCAACGTCCGCAAAACAATCAATGTAATACACTACATTAACAGGCTGCAGAAGAAAAACCATATGATTCTCTCAATAGACGCAGAGAAAGCATTTGATAAAATTCAATCCGAAATATTGATACAGCCTCTGTGTTTGTGTTTTCTGGATATTATGATGGACTTATTCTTTTGAATGTGTTTAGCAGGAAATATTTAATTTTATACCATTGAAACACTAATTGGTTCATCATGGGGACACCAGCTCTACATATTCATATTTTCTAGGGAGAAAGCTGGAGGAACTGCGGCAAATAAACATGATATTTCTGTTGGTATAGATGCCATTCTATGGACTTGCCAAACAAAAAGACTTTACTTTTCTCCAAAACCATTTTTACTGTGATTTTCTCGGTCCATTGCGTACGAATTCCACACCACTTTGTCCGGATATGACTGAATGAAACCAGAAATATCCACTAGTGTTTTTGCTAACCCAATCCCAGATATTGCTACAGCTTCTGTGTTTGTGTATTCCTGATATTATCCATGGACTTTATTGTTTTGAATGTTTTTTATCAGGGAACATTTAATTTTGTGCTTGGAATCTCTAATTGGTTCCACATGAGGACAGCAGCTCTACATATTTGTATTTTCTAGGGAGAAAGCTAGAGGAACTGCGGCAAACAAAATGATATTTCTGTTTGTATAGATGACATTTTATGCACTTTCCTAATGAAAAGACTTTGCTTTTCTCCAAAACCATTTTGACTTTGATTTTCTCGGTCCATTGCATATGAATTCCACACCACTTTGTCCGGATATGACTGCATGAAACCGGAAATATCCGGTTTTGTTTTGCCTAACTCAATCCCAGATATTGCTACAACATCTGTGTTTGTATATTTCTGATATTATCCACAGACTTTAGTGTTTTGAATGTTTTTATCAGGGAATATTTAATTTTGTACTGTTGAAACACTAATTGGTCCGTCATGGGGACACCAGCTCTAACCATTCGTAGTTCTAAGGAAACATCTAGAGGAACTGCGGCAAACAAACATCATATTTCCGTTTGTATAGATGACATTTTATGCACTTGCCTAACGAAAAGACTTTGCTTTTCTCCAAAACCATTTTCACTGTGATTTTCTTAGTCCATTGCATACGAATTCCATAGCAGTTTGTCCAGATATTACTGGATGAAACCGGAATTATCCAGTTTTGTTTTGGCTAACTCAATCGCAGATATTGTTATCACCTCTGTGTTTGTGTATTCCTGATATTATCCACAGACTTCATTGTTTTGAATATTTTGTATCGGGAACATTTAATTTTGTGCTTTTAAACACGAATTGGTTCATCATGGGAACACCAGCTCTACACATTCGTATTTTCTAGGGAGAAAGCTAGAGGAACTGTGGCAAACAAACGTGATATTTCTGTTTGTATAGATGACATTTTATGCACTTGCCTTACGAAAAGACTATGCTGTTCTCCAAAACCACATTTACTGTAATTTTCTCAGTCCATTGCATATGAATTTCAAACCACAATGTACGGATCTGACCGGATGAAAGCAGAAATATCTGGTTGTGTTTTGACTAACTCAATCCAAAATATTGCTAGAGCCTCTGTGTTTGTGCATTCCTGATATTATCCACGGACTATATTTTTTTGAATGTTTTTTTTTAGGGAACATTTTATTTTTGCTTGGAAATACTAATTGGTTCCACATGGAGACACCAGCTCTACACATTCATATTTTCTAGGGAGAAAGCTAGAGGAACACGACAAACAAACATGATATTTCTGTTTGTGTAGATGACATTTTATGCACTTGCCTAATGAAAAGACTTTGCTTTTCTCCAAAACCATTTTTACTCTGATTTTCTCAGTCCATTGCATACGAATTCCACACCACTTTCTCCGGATATGACAGGATGAAACCAGAAATATCAGGTTGTGTTTTGGCTAACTCAATCCGAAATATTGTGAAAGCCTCTGTGTTTGTGTTTTCTGGATATTATCGATGGACTTTATTTTTTTGAGTGTTTTTATCAAGGTACATTTCATTTTGTACCGTTGAAACACTAATTGGTTCATCCAGGGGGACACCAGCTCTACACATTAGTATTTCTAGGGAGAAAGCTGGAGGAACTGCGGCAAACAAACATGATATTTCTGTTTGTATAGATGACATTTTATGCACTTGCCTAACGAAAAGACTTTGCTTTTCTCCAAAAATATTTGTACTGTGATTTTCTCGGTCCATTGCATACGAATTGCATACCAGTTTGTCCGGATATGAAAGGATGAAGCCAGAAATATCCGGTTTTGTTTTCGCTAACTCAATCCGAAATATTGCTACATCCTCTGTGTTTTTGTATTCATATTATCCACGGACTTTATTGTTTTCAATGTTTTTTTCAGGGAACCTTTAATTTTGTGCTTAGAAACACTAATTGGTTCCACATGGAGACACCAGCTCTACGTATTTGTATTTTCTGGGAAGAAAGCTAGAGGAACCACGACAAACAAACATGACATTTCTGTTTGTATAGATGACATTTTATGCACTTGCCTAATGAAAAGACTTTGCTTTTCTCCAAAATCCTTATTACTGTGATTTTTTCGGTTGCATTGCATACGAATTCCACACCAGTTTGTCTGGATATGACTGGATGAAACCGGAAATATCTGGTTTTGTTTTGGCTAACTCAATCCCAGATGTTGCTACAGCCTCTGTGTTTGTGTTTTCTGGATATTGTCAACGGACTTTATGGTTTTGAATATTTTTTTTATCGGGGAACAATTTATTTTGAGCTTGGATAGAGTAATTGTTTCCCCATCGAGACACTAGCTCTACAGATTCGTATTTAATAGGGAGAAAGCTAAAGGAACTGCAGCAAACAAACATGATATTTCTGTTTGTATCGAGGATATTTTATGCACTTGCAAAATGAAAATACTTTGCTTTTCACCAAAACCATTTTTACTGTGATATTCTCGATGCATTGCATACAAATTCCACACCACTTTGTCCGGATATGACTGGATGAAACCAGAAATATCCAGTTGTGTTTTGGCTAACTCAATGCAAAAAATTGTGAAAACTTCTGTGTTTGTGTATTCTGGATATTATCGAGGAACTTTATTGTTTGGAATGTTTTTATCAGGGAACATTTAATTTTGTGCTGGAAACACGAATTGGTTCATCATGGGAACACCAGCTCTACACATTCGTATTTTCTAGGGAGAAAGCTAGAGGAACTGCGGCAAACAAACATGATATTTCTGTTTGTATCGATGACATTTTATGCACTTGCCTAATGAAAAGACTTTGCTTTTCTCCAAAACCTTTTTTTCAGTTTTTTTAATTAAACTTTTATTTAATGAATATAAATTTCCAAAGTATAGCTTATGGGTTACAATGGCTTCCCCCCTCCCATAACTTCCCTCCCGCCCACAACCCTCCCCTTTTCTGCTCCCTTTCCCCTTCCATTCATGTAAAGATTCATTTTCAATTCTCTTTGTATACAGAAGATGAGTTTAGTATATATTAGGTAAAGATTTCAACATTTTGCCCATATAGCAACATAAAGTGAAAAAACTACCATTGGATTACTAATTATAGCATTAAATAGCAATGTACAGCACATTAAAGACAGAGATCCTACATATTTTTTTTCAAATTAATTAATTTTCTATGCCATTTCCATTTTAACACCAGGTTGTTTTTTTTTTTCATTTCCAATTCTCTTTATATACTGATCATGTCAGTATATAATTAGTAAAGACCTCATCAGTTTGAGCCCACACAGAAACACAAAGTATAAAAATACTGTTTCAGTACTAGTTATAGCATCACTTGGCTTTAGACGACACATTAGGGACATATCCCACATGGGGTGTAAGTACAGAGTGACTCCTGTTGCTGATTTAACAATTTGACACTCCTGTTCATGGCGTCAGTAATCTCCCTAGGCTCTAGTCATGAGTTACCAGGGCTATGGAAGCCTTTAGAGTTCGCTGACTTTGATCTTATTCCGATAGGGTCATAGTCAAAGTGGAAGTTCTCTCTTCCCTTTGGAGAAGGGTACCTCCTTCTTTGATGGCCCCATTCTTTCCACTGGGATCTCACTCACTGAGATCATTCATTTAGGTCTTTTTTTTTTCCAATGATATCTTGGCTTTCCATGCCTGCTATACTCTCATGGGCTCTTCGGCCAGATCTGAATGCCTTGAGGGCTGATTCTGAGGCCAGAGTGTTGTTTAGGACATCTGCCATCCTATGAGTCTGCTGTGTATCCCACTTCCCATGTTGGATCTTTCTCTCCCTTTTTGATTCTATCAGTTAGTATTAGCAGATACTTGTTTTGTTTGTGTGATCTCTTTGACTCTTAGACCTATCAGAGCTATCAACTGTGAGCTGAAATTGATCACTTGGACTAGTGCGATGGCATTGGTACATGCCATCTTGATGGGATTGTGTTGGAATCCCCTGGCACATTTCTAACTCCACCATTTGTGGCCAGTCCGATTGAGCATGTTCCAAATTGTTCATCTCCTCCCTCTCTTTTTCCACTCTTAGATTTAACAGGGATCACTTTTCAGTTAAAATTTAAACACCTAAGAATAATTGTGTGTTAATTACTGAGTTCAACCAATAGTACTAGAACAACAACAACAACAACAACAAATACTAAAAAGGATAAAGTATTACATTGTACATCTAAAGTCAGGACAGGAGCTGATCAGTTCATTGTTGCTTATAGTGTCCATTTTTACTGTGATTTTCCCGGTCCATTGCATACGAATTCCACACCACTTTTTCCAGACATGAGTGGATGAAACCAGAAATATCTGGTTTTGTTTTTTCTAACTCAATCCCAGATATTGCTACAGATTCTGCGTTTGTGTTTTCTGGATATTATCAACGGACTTTATTGTTTTCAACGTTTTTATCGGGGAACAATTTATTTTGAGCTTGGATACAGTAATTGGTTCCACATGGAGACACCAGCTCCACATATTCGTATTTTCTAGGGAGAAAGCTAGAGGAACTGCGGCAAACAAACATGATATTTCTGTTTGTATCGATGACATTTTATGCACTTGCCTAACGAAAAGACTTTGCTTTTCTCCAAAACCATTTGTACTGTGATTTTCTCGGTCCATTTGAAAAAAATTGAACACCAGTTTGTCCGGATATGATTGGATGAAACCGGAAATATTTGGTTTTGTTTTGGCTAACTCAATCCCAGATATTGCTAAAGCCTCTGTGTTTGTGTTTTCTGGATATTATCGATGGATTTTTATTGTTTTGAAAGTTTTTATCGGGGAACATTTCATTTTGTACTGTTGAAACACTAATTGGTTCATCCTGGGGACACCAGCTCTACACATTCGAATTTTCTAGGTAGAAAGCTAGAGGAACTCTGGCAAACAAACATGATATTTCTGTTTGTATTAATGACATTTTATATACTTGTCTAACGAAAAGACTTTGCTTTTCTCCAAAACCATTTGTACTGTGATTTTCTCGATCCATTGCATACGAATTCCACACCAGTTTCTCCGGATATGACTGGATGAAACCGGAAATATCCGGTTTTGTTTTGGCTAACTCAATCCCAGATATTGCTACAGCCTCTGTGTTTCTGTATTCTTGATATTTTCCACAGAATTTATTGTTTTGAAAGCTTTTTTATCAGGGAACATTTAATTTTGTGCTTGGAATCACTAATTTTTTCCACAAGGAGACACAAGATCTACACATTCGTATTTTCTAGGGAGAAAGCTAGAGGAACTGCGGCAAAGAAACATGATATTTCTGTTTGTATAGAGGACAATTTATGCACTTGCCTAACGAAAAGACTTTGCTTTTCTCCAAAACCATTTGTACTCTGATTTTCTCAGTCCATTGCTTACGAATTCCACATTAGTTTGTGCGGATATGAGTAAATGAAACCAGAAATACCCGGGTGTGTTTTGGCTAACTCAATCACAGATATTGTGAAAGCCTCTGTGTTTGTGTTTTCTGGATATCATCAATGGACTTTATTGTTTTGAAAGTTTTTTATCAGGGAACATTTAATTTTGAGCTTGGATACAGTAATTGGTTCCACATCGAGACACCAGCTCTATATATTCATATTTTCTAGGTAGAAAGCTAGAGGCACTGCGACAAACAAACATGATATTTCTGCTTGTATCGATAACTTTTTAAGCACTTCCCTAACGAAAAGACTTTGCTTTTCTCCAAAACCATTTGTACTCTGATTTTCTCGATCCATTGCATAAGAATTCAACATGACTTTGTGTGCATATGACTGGATGAAACCAGAAATATCCGTTTGTGTTTTGGCTAATTCAATCAGAAATATTGTGAAAGCCTCTGTGTTTGTCTTTTCTGGATATCATCCATGGACTTTATTGTTTTGAATGTTTTTTATCGGGAAACATTTTATTTTGAGCTTGGAAACAGTAATTGGTTCCACATGGAGACACCAGCTCTACATATTCGTATTTCCTAGGTAGAAAGCTACAGGAAATGCGGCAAACAAACGTGATATTTCTGTTTGTATAGATGACATTTTATGCACTTGCCTAACGAAAAGACTTTGCTTTTATCCAAAACCATTTTACTGTGATTTTCTCAGTCCAATGCATACGAATTCCATACCAGTTTGTCCGGATATTACTGGATGAAACTGGAATTATCCGGTTTTGTTTTGGTTAACTCAAATGCAGATATTGTTACCAACTCTATGTTTGTGAATTCCTGATATTATCCACAGACTTTATTGTTTTGGAAGGTTTTTATCAGGGAACATTTAATTTTGTGCTGCGAAACGCTAATTGTCTCCACCTGGAGACACCAGCTCTACGCATTCGTATTTTCTATGGAGAAAGCTAGAGGAACTGCGGCAAACAAACATGATATTTCTGTTTGTATAGATGACATTTTATGCACTTGCCTAACAAAAACACTTTGCTTTTATCCAAAACCATTTTACTGTGATTTTCTCGGTCCATTGCATATGAATTTCAAACCACGATGTCCGGATCTGACCGGATGAAACCAGCAATATCTGGTTGTGTTTTGACTACTCAATCCAAAATATTGCTGCAGCCTCTGTGTTTGTGTATTCCTGATATTATCCACGGACTATATTTTTTTGAATTTTTTTTTAGGGAACATTTTATTTTATGCTTGGAAACACTAATTGGTTCCACATAGAGACACCAGCTCTACACATTCGTATTTTCTAGGGAGAAAGATAGAGGAACTGCGACACACAAACATGATATATCTGTTTGTATAGATGACATTTTATGCACTTGCCTAACTAAAAGACTTTGCTTTTCTCCAAAACCATTTGTACTGTGATTTTCTCGGTCCATTACATACGAATTCCACAACACTTTGTCCGGATATAACTGGATGAAACCGGAAATATCCGGTTCTGCTTTGGCTAACTGAATCCCAAATATGGTGAAAGCCTCTGTGTTTGTGTATTCCTGATATTATCCACGGACTTTATTTTTTTTAATGTTTTTTTTTGGAAACATTTTATTTTGAGCTTGGATACAGTAATTGGTTCCACATGGAGACACCAGCTCTACACATTCGTATTTTCTAGGTAGAAAGCTAGAGGAACTGCGGCAAACAAACATGATATTTCTGTTTGTATAGATGACATTTTATGCACTTGCCTAACGAAAAGACTTTGCTTTTCTCCAAAATCATTTTGGCTGTTATATTCTCCGTCCATCGCATACAGATTCCACACAACGCTGTCCGGATATTTCTGGATTAAACCAGAAATATCCGGTTGTGTTCGGCTAACACATTCCGAGATATTGTGAAAGCCTCTGTGTTTGTGTTTTCTGGATATTATACACGGACTTCATTGTTTGGAATGTTTTTTATCAGGGGACATTTAATTTTGTGCGGCGAAACACTAATTGTTTCCACATGCAGACTCCAGCTCTACACATTCGTATTTTCTGGGGAGAAAGCTACAGAAACTGCGGCCAACAAACATGATATTTCTGTTTGTATAGATGACTTTTTATGCACTTCCTGATGAAAAGACTTTGCTTTTCTCCAAAACCATTTTTGCTCTGATTTTCTCGGTCGATTGCATACGAATTCCAAACCAGGTTGTCCGGATACGACTGCATGAAACCAGAAATATCCAGTTGTGTTTTGGCTAACTCAATACGAAATATTGCTGAAGCCTCTGTGTTTGTGTTTTCTGGATATTATCGATGGACTTTATTGTTTTGAATGTTTTTATCAAAAACATTTAATTTTGTACCGTTGAAACACTAATTCGTTCATCATGGGGACACCAACTCTACACCTTTGTATTTTCTAGGGCGGAAGCTAGAGGAACTGCGGCAAACAAAAATGATATTTCTGTTTGTATAGATGACATTTTATATACTTCCCTAACGAAAAGACTTTGCTTTTCTCCAAAACCATTTGTACTGTGATTTTCTCGATCCATTGCATGCGAATTCCACACCACTTTGTCCGGATATGTCTTAATGATACCAGAAATATCCGGTTCTGTTTTGGCTAACTCAATTCCAGAAATTGCTACAGCCTCTGTGTTTGTTTTTTCTGGATACTGTCAATGGAATTTATTTTTTTGAATGCTTTTTATCGGGGAACATTTTATTTTGAGCTTGGATACAGTAATTGGTTCCACATGGAGACACCAGCTCTACATATTAGTATTTTCTAGGGAGAAAACTAGAGGAACTGTTTCAAACAAACATTATATTTATGTTTGTGTAGATGACGTTTTATGCTCTTGCCTAACGTAAAGACTTTGCTTTTCTCCAAAACCATTTTGACTTTGATTTTCTCGGTCCATTGCATACGAATTCCACACCAGTTTGTCCGGATAGGACTGGATGAAACCGGAAATATCCGGTTTTGTTTTGGCTAACTCAATCCCAGATATTGCTACACCCTCTGTGTTTGTGTTTCTGGATATTATCGATGGACTTTATTTTTTGAATGTTTTTTATCAGGGAACATTTAATTTTGTAGCATTGAAACACTAATTAGTTCCACATGGGGACACGAGCTCTACACATTCATATTTTCTAAGCAGAAAGCTAGAGGAACTGCGGCAAACAAAAATGATATTTCTGTTTGTATAGATGACATTTTAAGCTTTTGCCTAACGAAAAGATTTTGCTTTTCTCCAAATCATTTTTACTGTGATTTTCTCGTTCCATTGCATACGAATTCCACACCAGTTTGTCCAGATATGACTGGATCAAACCAGAAATATCCGGTTGTGTTTTGGCTAACTCAATCCGAAATATTGCTACAGCCTCTGTGTTTGTGTTTTCAGATATTATCGATGGACTTTATTGTTTTGAATGTTTTATCAGGGAACATTTAATTTTGTACCGTAGAAACACTAATTGTTTTTCATGGGAACACTAGCTCTACACATTCGTATTTTCTAGGGAGAAAGCTAGAAGAACTGCGGCAAACAAACATGATATTTCAGTTTGTATTGATGACATTTTATGCACTTGCGTAACGTAAGGACTTTGCTTTTCTCCCAAACCACTTTTACTGTAATTTTCTCAGTCCATTGCATACGAATTCCACACCACTTTGTCCGGATATGACTGGATGAAACCGGATACATCCGGTTTTTTTTTTGGCTAACTGAATCCCAGACATTATTACAGCCTCTAATTTTGCTTTTTCTGGATATTATCCACAGATTTAATTGTTTTGAATGTTTTCTATCAGGGAACATTTTATTTTGAGCTTGATACAGTAACTGGTTCCACATGGAGACACCAGCTCCACATATTTGTATTTTCTACGGAGAAAGCTAGAGGAACTGCTGCAAACAAACATGATATTTCTGTTTGTATCGATGACATTTGATACACTTGCCTAATGAAAAGACTTTGCTTTTCCCCAAAACCATTTGTACTGTGATTTTCTCAGTCCATTGCATACGAATTCCACACCACTTTGTCCGGATATGACTGGATGAAAACAGAAATATCCGGTTGTGTTTTGGCTAACTCAATCAGAAATATTGTGAAAGCATCTGTGTTTGTGTTTTCTGGATATTATCGATGGACTTTATGGTTTTGAATGTTTTTATCAGGGAACATTTAATTTTGTACCGTAGAAACACTAATTGTTTCCACATGGAGACACCAGCTCTACACATTCGTATGTTATATGGAGAAATCTAGAGGAACTGCGGTAAAACAAACATGATATTTCTCTTTGTAGCTATGACATTTTATGCACTTTCCTAACGAAAAGATTTTGCTTTTCTCCAAAACCTTTTTTACTGTGATTTTCTCAGTCCATTGCATAAGAATTCTACACCTGTTGTCCGGATATGACTGGATGAAACAGGAAATATCCGGTTGTGTTTTGGCTAGCTCAATCCGAAATATTGCTACAGCCTCTGTGTTTGTGTTTTCCAGATATTATCGATGGACTTTATTGTTTTGAATGTTTTTATCAGGGAACATTTAATTTTCTACCGTTGAAAATCTAATTCGTTAATCATGGGGACAGGAGCACTACACATTCGTATTTTCTAGGGAGAAAGCTAGAGAACTGCGGCACACAAACATGATATTTCTGTTTGTATAGATGACATTTTATGCACTTCCTAATGAAAGACTTTGCTTTTCCCAAAACCATTTTCACTCTGATTTTCTCGGTCCATTGCATACGAATTCCACACCATTTGTCCGGATATGACTGCATGATACCAGAAATATCCGGTTGTGTTTTGGCTAACTCAATCCGAAACATTGTGAAAGCCTCTGTGTTTGTGTTTTCTGGATATTATCAACGGACTTAATTGTTTTGAGTGTTTTTTATTGGGGAACATTTTATTTTGAGCTTGTATACAGTAATTGGTTCCACATGGAGGCACCAGCACTACATATTAGTATTTTCTAGGGAGAAAACTAGAGGAACTGCAGCAAACAAGCATCATATTTCTGTTTGTCTAGATGACATTTTATGCACTTGCCTAATGAAAAGACTTTGCTTTTCTTCAAAAGCATTTGTACTGTGATTTTCTCGGGCCATTGCATACGAATTCCACACCAGTTTGTCCCGATATGACTGGATGAAACCAGAAATATTCGGTTGTGTTTTGGCTAACTGAATCCGAAATATTGTGAAAGCCTCTGTGATTGTGTTTTCCGGATATTATTGACAGACTTTATTGTTTTGAATATTTTTATCAGGGAACATTTAATTTTGTACCGTAGAAACACTAATTGTTTCCACATGGAGACACCAGCTCTACACATTCGTATTTTCTTGGGAGAAATATAGAGGAGCTGCTGCAAACAAACCTGATATTTCTATTTTAATACATGACATTTTATACACTTTCCTAATGAAAATAGTTTGCTTTGCTCCAAAACAATTTTTACTGTGATTTTCTCGGGCCATTGCATACGAATTCCACACCAGTTCGTTCCTGTTGACTTTATGAAACTGGAAATGTCCGGTTGTGTTTTGGCTAACTCAATCCAGATATAGCTACAGACTCTTTTTTGTGTTTTCCGGATATTATCAACGGACTTTATTGTTTTGAATGTTTTTCTCAGGAACATTTAATTTTCTACCTTTAAAACACTAATTGGTTCAACATGGAGACACCAGCTCTACACATTCATATTTTCTAGGGAGAAAGGTAGAGGAACTGCGGCAAACAAACATGATATTTCTGTTTGAATAGATGACATTTTTTACACTTGCCTAACGAAAAGACTTTGCTGTTCTCCAAAATCATTTTTACTGAGAATTTCTCGGTCCATTGCATACGAATTCCAAACCACTTTGTCCGGATATGACTGGATGAAACCAGAAATATCCGGTTGTGTTTTGGCTAACTCAATCCCAGTGATTGCTACAGCCTCTGTGATAATGTTTTCCAGATATTATCGACAGACTTTATAGTTTTCAATGTTTTTTATCAGGGAGCATTTAATTTTGTGCTGGGAAACACTAGTTGACTCCACATGGAGACACCAGCTCTACACATTCATAATTTTCTAGGGAGAAATCTGGAGGAACTGTTTCAAACAAACATGACATTTCTGTGTGTATAGATGACATTTTATGCAGTTGCCTAACGAAAAGGCTTTGCTTTTCTCCTAAACCATTTTTACTGTGATTTTCTCGGTCCACTGCATACAAATTCCACACCACTTTGTCCGGAAATGACTGGGTGAAACCAGAAATTTCCGGTTGTGTTTTGGCTAACTCAATCCCAGATATTGCTACAGCCTCTGTGTTTGTGTATTCCTGATATTATACATGGACTTTATGGTTTTGAATGTTTTTTATCAGGGAACATTTAATTTTGTGCTTTAAAACACTAATTGTTTCCACATGGAGACACCAGCTCTACATATTTGTATTTTCTAGGGAGAAATCTAGAGGAACTGTGGCAAACAAACATGATATTTCTGTTTGTCTAGATGACATTTTATTCATTTGCAGAACGAGAAGAATTTGCTTTATTCCAGAACCATATTTACTGTGATGCTCCCGGTCCATTGCATCCGAATTCCCTACCACTTTGTCCGGATATGACTGGATGAAACCTGAAATATCTGTTGTGTTTTGGCTAACTCAATCCCAGATATTGTGACAGCCTCTGTGTTTGTTTTTTCTGGATATTATCGATGGTATTCTTTTTTTTTTTTGAATGTTTTTTATCAGGGAACATTTAATTTTGTACAGTGAAATTAAAATTGGTTCCACATGGAGACACCAGCTCTACACATTCCTATTTTCTAGGGAGAAAGCTAGAGGAACTGTGGCAAGTAAACATGATATTTCTGTTTGTATAGGTACCTTTGTTTGCAGTTGCCTAAGGAAAAGACTTTGCTTTTCTTCAAAACCATTTTTACTGTGATTGCCTGTGTCCATTGTATACGAATTCCACACCACTTTGTCCGGATATGACTGGATATAACCAGAAATATCTTCTTGTGTTTTGGCTAACTCAATTCAACATGTTGCGACAGCCTCTGTGTTTGTGTTTTCTGAATATTATGCACGGACTTTATTGTTTTGAATGTTTTTTATCAGGGAAGATTTAATTTTGTTCTTGGAAACACTGATTGGTTCCACATGGAGACACCAGCTCTACACATTCGTATTTTCTAGGGAGAAAGCTAGAGGAACTGCAGCAAACAAACATATTATTGCTCATTGTATAGATGACATTTTATGCACTTACCTAACAAAAGACTTTGCTTTTCTCCAAAACCGTTTTTACTGTGATTTTCTGTGTCCATTGCATGCAAATTCCACACCACTTTGTCTGGATACGACTGGATGAAACCAGAAATATCCGGCTGTGTTTTTGCTAACTCTTTCCCAGATATTGCTACAGCCTCTGTGTTTGTGTTTTCTGGATATCATCGATGGTCTTCTTTGTTTTGAATGTTTTTTTTACCAGGGAACATTTAATTTAGTTCTGGAAACTCAAATTGGTTCCACTTGTAGACACCAGCTCTACACATACGTATTTTCTAGGGAGAAAGCGAGAGGAAATGCGGCTAAAAAACAAGATATTTCTGTTTGTGTAGATGTCATTCTATGAACTTTCCTAACGAAAAGACTTTGCTTTTCTCCAAAATCATTTTTACTGTGATTTTCTCGGTCCATTGCATACGAATTCCACACCAGTTTGTCTGGATATGACTGGATGAAACCAGAAATATCTGGTTGCGTTTTGGCTAACTCAATCCGAAACATTGTGAAAGCCTCTGTGTTTGTGTTTTCTGGATATTATCGAGGGACTTTATTGTTTTGAATGTTTTTATCAGTGAACATTTCATTTTGTACCAAAGAAACACTAATTGGTTCATCCTGGGGTCACCAGCTCTACACATTCCTATTTTCTGGGGAGAAATCTAGAGGAACTGCGCTAACAAACATGATAATTCTGTTTGTATCGATGACATTTTATGCACTTGCCTAAAGAAAAGACTTTGCTTTTCTCAAAAATAATTTTTACTCTGATTTTCTCGGTCCACTGCATCCGAATTCCACACCACTTTGTCCGGATATCACTGGAAGAAACCAGTAATATCTGGTTGTGTTTTGGCTAACTCAATCCGAAATATTGTGAAAGCCTCTGTGTTTGTGTTTTCTGTCTATTATCGATGGACTTTATTGTTTTGAATGTTTTTATCAGGGAACATTTCATTTTGTACCAAAGAAACAATAATTGGTTCATCCTGGGGACACCAGCTCTACACATTCCTATTTTCTGGGGAGAAAGCTAGAGGAACTGCCGCAAACAAACATGATAATTCTGTTTGTATCGATGACATTTTATGCACTTGCCTAAGGAAAGGCTTTGCTTTTCTCAAAAATAATTTTTACTGTGATTTTCTCGGTCCACTGCATCCGAATTCCACACCACTTTGTCCGGATATCACTGGATGAAACCGGAAATATCCGTTTTTTTTTGGCTAACTCAAATTGAAATATTGTGAAAGCCTCTGTGTTTGTGTTTTCTGGATATTATCGATGGACTTTATTGTTTTGAATGTTTTATCAGGGAACATTTCATTTTGTACCAAAGAAACACTAATTGGTTCATCCTGGGGACACCAACTCTACACATTCCTATTTTCTGGGGAGAAAGCTAGAGGAACTGCGGCAAACAATCATGATAATTCTGTTTGTATCGATGACATTTTATGCACTTGCCTAACGAAAAGACTTTGCTTTTCTCCAAAACCATTTTTCCTGTGATTTTCTCAGTCCTTTGCATACCAATTCCACACCAGTTTCTCCGGATATGACTGGATGAAACCAGAAATATCTGGTTGTGTTTTGGCTAACTTAATCCAAAATTTTGTGAAAGCCTCTGTGCTTGTGTATTCCTGATATTATCCACAGACATTATTGTTTTGAATGTTTTTTTCAGCGAACATTTAATTTTGTGCTTGGAAAAACTAATTGGTTCCTCATGGAGACACCAGCTCTACATTTTGTATTTTCTAGGGAGAAAGCTAGGAACTGCCCCAAACAAACATGATATTTCTGTTTGTATGATGACATTTTATGCTCTTGCCTAACGAAAAGACTTTGCTTTTCTCCAAAATCATTTTTCCTGTGATTTTCTCGGTCCATTGCATACGAATTCCACACCAGTTTCTCCGGATATGACTGGATGAAACCAGAAATATCTGGTTGCGTTTTGGCTAACTCAATCCGAAATATTGTGAAAGCCTCTGTGTTTGTGTTTTCTGGATATTATCGATGGACTTTATTGTTTTGAATGTTTTTATCAGGGAACATTTCATTTTGTACCAAAGAAACACTAATTTATTCATCCTTCGGACACCAGCTCTACACATTCCTATTTTCTGGGGAGAAAGCTAGAGGAACTGCGGCAAACAAACATGATAATTCTGTTTGTATAGTTGACATTTTATGCACTTTCCTAACGAAAAGACTTTGCTTTTCTCCAAAATCATTTGTACTGTGATTTTCTCGGTCCACTGCATACGAATTCCACACCACTTTGTCCGGATATGACTGGATGAAACCGGAAATATCCGGTTGTGTTTTGGCTAACTCAATCTGAAATATTGTGAAAGATTCAGTGTTTGTGTTTTCAAGATATTATCGATGGACTTATTGTTTTGAATGTTTTTATCAGGGAACACTTCATTTTGTACCGTAGAAACACTAATTGGTTCATCCTGGGGACACCAGCTCTACACATTCCTATTTTCTGGGGAGAAAGCTATAGGAACTGCCACAAACAAACATGATAATTCTGTTTGTATAGATTACAATTTATGCACTTTCCTAACGAAAAGATTTTGCGTTTCTCAACAATAATTTTTACTGTGATTTTCTAAATCCACTGCACATGAATTCCACACCACTTTCCGTATCTGACTGGATGAAACCGAAAATATCCAGTTGTGTTTTCGCTTACTCAATCCGAATATTGCTACAGCCTCTGTGTTTGTGTATTCCTGATATTATCCACGGACTTTTTTTTTTTTGAAAGTTTTTATCAGGGAACATTTCATTTTGTACCGTTGAAACACAAACTGGTTCATCATATGTATATCAGCTCTAAACATTCATATTTTCTTTGGAGAAAGCTAGAAGAATTGCGACAAACAAACATGATATTTCTGTTTGTATAGATGACATTTTATGCGCTTGCCTAACGAAAAGACTTTCTTTTCTGCAAAAGCATTTTTACTGTGAATTTTCTGATCCATTGCATACGAATTCCACACCAGTTTGTCTGGATATGACTGGATGAAACCGGAAATATCCGGTTGTGTTTTGGCTAACTCAATCCCAGATATTGCTACAGCCTCTGTGTTTGTGTTTTCTGGATATTATCAATGGACTTCATTGTTTTGAATGTTTTTTATCGGGGAACATTTTATTTTGAGCTGGGATAGAGTAATTGCTTCCACATGGAGACACCAGCTCTACATTTTGTATTTTCTAGGGAGAAAGGTAGAGGAACTGCTCAAACAAACGTGATATTTCTGTTTGTATAGATGACATTTTATGCACTTGCCTAACGTAAAGACTTTGCCTTTCTCCAAAACCATATGTACTCTGATTTTCTCGGTCCACTGCATACGAATTCCACACCACTTTGTCCGGATATGACTAGATGAAACCAGAAATATCCGGTTGTGTTTTGGCTAACTCAATCTGAAATATTGTGAAAGCCTCTCTGTTTGTGTTTTCTGGATATTATCGACAGACTTTATTGTTTTGAATGTTTTTTTGGGGAACATTTCATTTTATGCTGGGAAACACTAGTTGAATCCACATGGAGACACCACTTATACACATTTGTATTTTCTAGGGAGAAAGCTAGAGGAACCGCGGCAAACAAACATGATATTTCTGTTTGTATAGAAGACATTTATGCAGTTTCCTAAAGAAAAGTCATTGCCTTTCTCCAAAACCATTTCTACTGTGATTTTTCAGTCCATCCTATACGAATTCCACACCACTTGGTCTGAATATGACTAGATGAAACCAGAAATATCCGGTTATCTTTTGGCTAACTCAATCCCAGATATTGGTACAGCCTCTGTGTTTGTGTTTTCTGCATATTATCAATGGACTTTATTGTTTTGAATATTTTTTATCAGGGAACATTGAATTTTGTGCTGGGAAACACTAATTGGTTCCACATGGAGACACAAGCTCTACACATGCGTATTTGCTAGGTAGAAAGCTAGAGTAACAGCAGCAAACAACATACTATATCCATTTGTATAGATGACATTTATGCACTTGCATAAAGAAAAGACTTTGCTTTTTTCCAAAACCATTTTTACTGTGATTTTCTCAGTCCATTGCTTATGAATTCCAAACAACTTTGTCCGGATATGAATGGATGAAACCAGAAATATCCGGTTGTGTTTTGGCTAACTCAATCCCAGATATTGCTGCACCCTCTGTGTTTCTGTTTCCGGATATTATCGACAGACATTATTTTTTTGAATTTTTTTCATTAGGGAACATTAAATTTTGTGCGGGGAATCACTAGTTGACTCCACATGGAAACACCAGCTCTACACATTGTTATTTTCTAGGGAGAAAGCTAGAAGAACTGCGGCAAACAAACATGAGTTTCTGTTTGAATATTACACATTTTATGCACTTGCCTAACGAAAAGACTTTGCTTTTCTCCAAAATCATTTTTACTATGATTTTCTCGGTCCATTGCATACGAATTGCACACCACTTTGTCCGGAAATGACTGGATGAAACCAGAAATATCCGGTGGTGTTTTGGCTAACTCAAACCCAGATGTTGCTACAGCATCTGTGGTTGTGTTTTCCAAATATTATCTATGGACTATTTGTTTTGAATACTTTTTATCAGGGAACATTTAATTTTGTTCTGGGAAACACTCGTTGACTGCACATGCAGACACCAGCTTGCACATTCGTATTTTCTAGGGAGGAACCTAGAGGAACTGCGGCAAACAAACATGATATTTCTTTTTGTATAGATGAAATTTTATGCACTTGCCTAAAGAAAAGACATTGCTTCTCTCCAAAACCATTTTTATTGTGATTTTTCTCGGTCCATTGCATAGGAATTCCACACCAGTTAATCCGGGTATCACTGAATGAAACCAGAAATACCCGGAGGTGTTTTGGCTAACTCAATCCCAGACATTGCTACAGCTTCTGTGTTTGTGATTTACGGATATTATAAACAGATTTTATTGTTCTGAATGTTTTTTATCAGGGAACATTTAATTTTGTAGCATAGAAACACTAATTGGTTGCACATGGAGACACCAGCAGTGCACATTCGTATTTTTTAGGGAGAAAGCTAGAGGAACTGCGGCAAACAAACATGATATTTCCGTTTGTATAGATGACATTTATTGCACTGGCCTAACAAAAAGAATTTGCTTTTCTCTAAAACCATTTTTACTGTGATTTTCTCGGTCCATTGCATACGAATTCCAGACCACTTTGTCCGGATATGACTGGAGGAAACCAGAAATATCCGGTTGTGTTTAGGCTAACGCAATCCGAAATATTGTGAATGCCTCTGTATTTGTGTTTTCTGGATATTATCGATGGACTTTATTGTTTTGAATGTTTTTATCAGGGAACATTTAATTTTGTGCTGGGTAACACTAATTGGTTCAACATGGAGACACCAGCTCTACACATTCCTATTTTGTAGGGGAAAGCTAGAGGAACTGCGGCAAACAAACATGATATTTCCATTTGTATAGATGACATTTTATGCACTTGCCTAACAGAAACTCTTTGCTTTTCTCCAAAACCATTTTTACTGTGATTTTCTCAGTCCATTGAATACGAATTCCATACCACTTTGTCCGGATATTACTGCATGAAACCAAAAATATCCAGTTGTGTTTTGGCTAAATCAAGCCTAGATATTGCTACAGGTTCTGTGTTCGATGTTTTCCGGATGTTATCGACAGACTTTATTGTTTGGAATGTTTTTTATCAGGGAGCATTTATTTTTGTGCTGGGATATACTAATTGGTTCCTCATGGAGACACCAGCTCTACACATTCTTATTTTCTAGCAAGAAAGCTAGAGGAACTCTGGAAAACAGACATGATATTTCTGGTAGTATAAATGATATTTTAAGCAGTTGCCAAACATAAATACTTCGCTTTTCTCCAAACCATTTTACCGTCATTTTCTCGGTCCATTGCATACTAATTCCACACCACTTTGTCCGGATATGACTGCTTGAAACCAGAAATATACGGTTTTGTTTTAGCCAACTCAATTCCAGATATTGCTACAGCCACTGTGTTTCTGCTTCCCGGATATTATCAATGGATTTATTGATTTGAATGTTTTTTATCGGGGAACATTTAATTTTGTGCTTGGAAACACGAATTGGTTCCACATGGAGACACCAGCTCTACACATTCGTATATTCTAGGGAGGAAGCTAGAGGAACTGCAGCAAACAAACGTGATATTTCTATTGGTATAGATGACATTTTATGCAGTTGCCTAACGAAAAGGCTTTGCTTTTCTCCAAAACCATGTGTACTGTGATTTTCTCGGTCCATTGCATACTAATTCCACACCAGTTTGTCCGGATATGACTGGATAAAACCGGAAATATCCGGTTTTGTTTTGGCTAACTCAATCCCAGATATTGCTACAGCCTCTGTGTTTGTGTATTCCTGATATTATACATGGACTTTATGGTTTTGAATGTTTTTTATCAGGGAACATTTAATTTTGTGCTTTAAAACACTAATTGTTTCCACATGGAGACACCAGCTCTACATATTTGTATTTTCTAGGGAGAAATCTAGAGGAACTGTGGCAAACAAACATGATATTTCTGTTTGTCTAGATGACATTTTATTCATTTGCAGAACGAGAAGAATTTGCTTTATTCCAGAACCATATTTACTGTGATGCTCCCGGTCCATTGCATCCGAATTCCCTACCACTTTGTCCGGATATGACTGGATGAAACCTGAAATATCTGTTGTGTTTTGGCTAACTCAATCCCAGATATTGTGACAGCCTCTGTGTTTGTTTTTTCTGGATATTATCGATGGTATTCTTTTTTTTTTGAATGTTTTTTATCAGGGAACATTTAATTTTGTACAGTGAAATTAAAATTGGTTCCACATGGAGACACCAGCTCTACACATTCCTATTTTCTAGGGAGAAAGCTAGAGGAACTGTGGCAAGTAAACATGATATTTCTGTTTGTATAGGTACCTTTGTTTGCAGTTGCCTAAGGAAAAGACTTTGCTTTTCTTCAAAACCATTTTTACTGTGATTGCCTGTGTCCATTGTATACGAATTCCACACCACTTTGTCCGGATATGACTGGATATAACCAGAAATATCTTCTTGTGTTTTGGCTAACTCAATTCAACATGTTGCGACAGCCTCTGTGTTTGTGTTTTCTGAATATTATGCACGGACTTTATTGTTTTGAATGTTTTTTATCAGGGAAGATTTAATTTTGTTCTTGGAAACACTGATTGGTTCCACATGGAGACACCAGCTCTACACATTCGTATTTTCTAGGGAGAAAGCTAGAGGAACTGCAGCAAACAAACATATTATTGCTCATTGTATAGATGACATTTTATGCACTTACCTAACAAAAGACTTTGCTTTTCTCCAAAACCGTTTTTACTGTGATTTTCTGTGTCCATTGCATGCAAATTCCACACCACTTTGTCTGGATACGACTGGATGAAACCAGAAATATCCGGCTGTGTTTTTGCTAACTCTTTCCCAGATATTGCTACAGCCTCTGTGTTTGTGTTTTCTGGATATCATCGATGGTCTTCTTTGTTTTGAATGTTTTTTTACCAGGGAACATTTAATTTAGTTCTGGAAACTCAAATTGGTTCCACTTGTAGACACCAGCTCTACACATTCGTATTTTCTAGGGAGAAAGCGAGAGGAAATGCGGCTAAAAAACAAGATATTTCTGTTTGTGTAGATGTCATTCTATGAACTTTCCTAACGAAAAGACTTTGCTTTTCTCCAAAATCATTTTTACTGTGATTTTCTCGGTCCATTGCATACGAATTCCACACCAGTTTGTCTGGATATGACTGGATGAAACCAGAAATATCTGGTTGCGTTTTGGCTAACTCAATCCGAAACATTGTGAAAGCCTCTGTGTTTGTGTTTTCTGGATATTATCGAGGGACTTTATTGTTTTGAATGTTTTTATCAGGGAACATTTCATTTTGTACCAAAGAAACACTAATTGGTTCATCCTGGGGTCACCAGCTCTACACATTCCTATTTTCTGGGGAGAAATCTAGAGGAACTGCGCTAACAAACATGATAATTCTGTTTGTATCGATGACATTTTATGCACTTGCCTAAAGAAAAGACTTTGCTTTTCTCAAAAATAATTTTTACTCTGATTTTCTCGGTCCACTGCATCCGAATTCCACACCACTTTGTCCGGATATCACTGGAAGAAACCAGTAATATCTGGTTGTGTTTTGGCTAACTCAATCCGAAATATTGTGAAAGCCTCTGTGTTTGTGTTTTCTGTCTATTATCGATGGACTTTATTGTTTTGAATGTTTTTATCAGGGAACATTTCATTTTGTACCAAAGAAACAATAATTGGTTCATCCTGGGGACACCAGCTCTACACATTCCTATTTTCTGGGGAGAAAGCTAGAGGAACTGCCGCAAACAAACATGATAATTCTGTTTGTATCGATGACATTTTATGCACTTGCCTAAAGAAAAGACTTTGCTTTTCTCAAAAATAATTTTTACTCTGATTTTCTCGGTCCACTGCATCCGAATTCCACACCACTTTGTCCGGATATCACTGGAAGAAACCAGTAATATCTGGTTGTGTTTTGGCTAACTCAATCCGAAATATTGTGAAAGCCTCTGTGTTTGTGTTTTCTGTCTATTATCGATGGACTTTATTGTTTTGAATGTTTTTATCAGGGAACATTTCATTTTGTACCAAAGAAACAATAATTGGTTCATCCTGGGGACACCAGCTCTACACATTCCTATTTTCTGGGGAGAAAGCTAGAGGAACTGCCGCAAACAAACATGATAATTCTGTTTGTATCGATGACATTTTATGCACTTGCCTAAGGAAAGGCTTTGCTTTTCTCAAAAATAATTTTTACTGTGATTTTCTCGGTCCACTGCATCCGAATTCCACACCACTTTGTCCGGATATCACTGGATGAAACCGGAAATATCCGTTTTTTTTTGGCTAACTCAAATTGAAATATTGTGAAAGCCTCTGTGTTTGTGTTTTCTGGATATTATCGATGGACTTTATTGTTTTGAATGTTTTATCAGGGAACATTTCATTTTGTACCAAAGAAACACTAATTGGTTCATCCTGGGGACACCAACTCTACACATTCCTATTTTCTGGGGAGAAAGCTAGAGGAACTGCGGCAAACAATCATGATAATTCTGTTTGTATCGATGACATTTTATGCACTTGCCTAACGAAAAGACTTTGCTTTTCTCCAAAACCATTTTTCCTGTGATTTTCTCAGTCCTTTGCATACCAATTCCACACCAGTTTCTCCGGATATGACTGGATGAAACCAGAAATATCTGGTTGTGTTTTGGCTAACTTAATCCAAAATTTTGTGAAAGCCTCTGTGCTTGTGTATTCCTGATATTATCCACAGACATTATTGTTTTGAATGTTTTTTTCAGCGAACATTTAATTTTGTGCTTGGAAAAACTAATTGGTTCCTCATGGAGACACCAGCTCTACATTTTGTATTTTCTAGGGAGAAAGCTAGGAACTGCCCCAAACAAACATGATATTTCTGTTTGTATGATGACATTTTATGCTCTTGCCTAACGAAAAGACTTTGCTTTTCTCCAAAATCATTTTTCCTGTGATTTTCTCGGTCCATTGCATACGAATTCCACACCAGTTTCTCCGGATATGACTGGATGAAACCAGAAATATCTGGTTGCGTTTTGGCTAACTCAATCCGAAATATTGTGAAAGCCTCTGTGTTTGTGTTTTCTGGATATTATCGATGGACTTTATTGTTTTGAATGTTTTTATCAGGGAACATTTCATTTTGTACCAAAGAAACACTAATTTATTCATCCTTCGGACACCAGCTCTACACATTCCTATTTTCTGGGGAGAAAGCTAGAGGAACTGCGGCAAACAAACATGATAATTCTGTTTGTATAGTTGACATTTTATGCACTTTCCTAACGAAAAGACTTTGCTTTTCTCCAAAATCATTTGTACTGTGATTTTCTCGGTCCACTGCATACGAATTCCACACCACTTTGTCCGGATATGACTGGATGAAACCGGAAATATCCGGTTGTGTTTTGGCTAACTCAATCTGAAATATTGTGAAAGATTCAGTGTTTGTGTTTTCAAGATATTATCGATGGACTTATTGTTTTGAATGTTTTTATCAGGGAACACTTCATTTTGTACCGTAGAAACACTAATTGGTTCATCCTGGGGACACCAGCTCTACACATTCCTATTTTCTGGGGAGAAAGCTATAGGAACTGCCACAAACAAACATGATAATTCTGTTTGTATAGATTACAATTTATGCACTTTCCTAACGAAAAGATTTTGCGTTTCTCAACAATAATTTTTACTGTGATTTTCTAAATCCACTGCACATGAATTCCACACCACTTTCCGTATCTGACTGGATGAAACCGAAAATATCCAGTTGTGTTTTCGCTTACTCAATCCGAATATTGCTACAGCCTCTGTGTTTGTGTATTCCTGATATTATCCACGGACTTTTTTTTTTTTGAAAGTTTTTATCAGGGAACATTTCATTTTGTACCGTTGAAACACAAACTGGTTCATCATATGTATATCAGCTCTAAACATTCATATTTTCTTTGGAGAAAGCTAGAAGAATTGCGACAAACAAACATGATATTTCTGTTTGTATAGATGACATTTTATGTGCTTGCCTAACGAAAAGACTTTCTTTTCTGCAAAAGCATTTTTACTGTGAATTTTCTGATCCATTGCATACGAATTCCACACCAGTTTGTCTGGATATGACTGGATGAAACCGGAAATATCCGGTTGTGTTTTGGCTAACTCAATCCCAGATATTGCTACAGCCTCTGTGTTTGTGTTTTCTGGATATTATCAATGGACTTCATTGTTTTGAATGTTTTTTATCGGGGAACATTTTATTTTGAGCTGGGATAGAGTAATTGCTTCCACATGGAGACACCAGCTCTACATTTTGTATTTTCTAGGGAGAAAGGTAGAGGAACTGCTCAAACAAACGTGATATTTCTGTTTGTATAGATGACATTTTATGCACTTGCCTAACGTAAAGACTTTGCCTTTCTCCAAAACCATATGTACTCTGATTTTCTCGGTCCACTGCATACGAATTCCACACCACTTTGTCCGGATATGACTAGATGAAACCAGAAATATCCGGTTGTGTTTTGGCTAACTCAATCTGAAATATTGTGAAAGCCTCTCTGTTTGTGTTTTCTGGATATTATTGACAGACTTTATTGTTTTGAATGTTTTTTTGGGGAACATTTCATTTTATGCTGGGAAACACTAGTTGAATCCACATGGAGACACCACTTATACACATTTGTATTTTCTAGGGAGAAAGCTAGAGGAACCGCGGCAAACAAACATGATATTTCTGTTTGTATAGAAGACATTTATGCAGTTTCCTAAAGAAAAGTCATTGCCTTTCTCCAAAACCATTTCTACTGTGATTTTTCAGTCCATCCTATACGAATTCCACACCACTTGGTCTGAATATGACTAGATGAAACCAGAAATATCCGGTTATCTTTTGGCTAACTCAATCCCAGATATTGGTACAGCCTCTGTGTTTGTGTTTTCTGGATATTATTGATGGATTATATTGTTTTGAATGATTTTATCAGGGCACATTGAATTTTGTGCTGGGAAACACTAATTGGTTCCACGTGGAGACACGAGCTCTACACATGCGTATTTGCTAGGTAGAAAGCTAGAGTAACAGCAGCAAACAACATACTATATCCATTTGTATAGATGACATTTATGCACTTGCATAAAGAAAAGACTTTGCTTTTTTCCAAAACCATTTTTACTGTGATTTTCTCAGTCCATTGCTTATGAATTCCAAACAACTTTGTCCGGATATGAATGGATGAAACCAGAAATATCCGGTTGTGTTTTGGCTAACTCAATCCCAGATATTGCTGCACCCTCTGTGTTTCTGTTTCCGGATATTATCGACAGACATTATTTTTTTGAATTTTTTTCATTAGGGAACATTAAATTTTGTGCGGGGAATCACTAGTTGACTCCACATGGAAACACCAGCTCTACACATTGTTATTTTCTAGGGAGAAAGCTAGAAGAACTGCGGCAAACAAACATGAGTTTCTGTTTGAATATTACACATTTTATGCACTTGCCTAACGAAAAGACTTTGCTTTTCTCCAAAATCATTTTTACTATGATTTTCTTGGTCCATTGCATACGAATTGCACACCACTTTGTCCGGAAATGACTGGATGAAACCAGAAATATCCGGTGGTGTTTTGGCTAACTCAAACCCAGATGTTGCTACAGCATCTGTGGTTGTGTTTTCCAAATATTATCTATGGACTATTTGTTTTGAATACTTTTTATCAGGGAACATTTAATTTTGTTCTGGGAAACACTCGTTGACTGCACATGCAGACACCAGCTTGCACATTCGTATTTTCTAGGGAGGAACCTAGAGGAACTGCGGCAAACAAACATGATATTTCTTTTTGTATAGATGAAATTTTATGCACTTGCCTAAAGAAAAGACATTGCTTCTCTCCAAAACCATTTTTATTGTGATTTTTCTCGGTCCATTGCATAGGAATTCCACACCAGTTAATCCGGGTATCACTGAATGAAACCAGAAATACCCGGAGGTGTTTTGGCTAACTCAATCCCAGACATTGCTACAGCTTCTGTGTTTGTGATTTACGGATATTATAAACAGATTTTATTGTTCTGAATGTTTTTTATCAGGGAACATTTAATTTTGTAGCATAGAAACACTAATTGGTTGCACATGGAGACACCAGCAGTGCACATTCGTATTTTTTAGGGAGAAAGCTAGAGGAACTGCGGCAAACAAACATGATATTTCCGTTTGTATAGATGACATTTATTGCACTGGCCTAACAAAAAGAATTTGCTTTTCTCTAAAACCATTTTTACTGTGATTTTCTCGGTCCATTGCATACGAATTCCAGACCACTTTGTCCGGATATGACTGGAGGAAACCAGAAATATCCGGTTGTGTTTAGGCTAACGCAATCCGAAATATTGTGAATGCCTCTGTATTTGTGTTTTCTGGATATTATCGATGGACTTTATTGTTTTGAATGTTTTTATCAGGGAACATTTAATTTTGTGCTGGGTAACACTAATTGGTTCAACATGGAGACACCAGCTCTACACATTCCTATTTTGTAGGGGAAAGCTAGAGGAACTGCGGCAAACAAACATGATATTTCCATTTGTATAGATGACATTTTATGCACTTGCCTAACAGAAACTCTTTGCTTTTCTCCAAAACCATTTTTACTGTGATTTTCTCAGTCCATTGAATACGAATTCCATACCACTTTGTCCGGATATTACTGCATGAAACCAAAAATATCCAGTTGTGTTTTGGCTAAATCAAGCCTAGATATTGCTACAGGTTCTGTGTTCGATGTTTTCCGGATGTTATCGACAGACTTTATTGTTTGGAATGTTTTTTATCAGGGAGCATTTATTTTTGTGCTGGGATATACTAATTGGTTCCTCATGGAGACACCAGCTCTACACATTCTTATTTTCTAGCAAGAAAGCTAGAGGAACTCTGGAAAACAGACATGATATTTCTGGTAGTATAAATGATATTTTAAGCAGTTGCCAAACATAAATACTTCGCTTTTCTCCAAACCATTTTACCGTCATTTTCTCGGTCCATTGCATACTAATTCCACACCACTTTGTCCGGATATGACTGCTTGAAACCAGAAATATACGGTTTTGTTTTAGCCAACTCAATTCCAGATATTGCTACAGCCACTGTGTTTCTGCTTCCCGGATATTATCAATGGATTTATTGATTTGAATGTTTTTTATCGGGGAACATTTAATTTTGTGCTTGGAAACACGAATTGGTTCCACATGGAGACACCAGCTCTACACATTCGTATATTCTAGGGAGGAAGCTAGAGGAACTGCAGCAAACAAACGTGATATTTCTATTGGTATAGATGACATTTTATGCAGTTGCCTAACGAAAAGGCTTTGCTTTTCTCCAAAACCATGTGTACTGTGATTTTCTCGGTCCATTGCATACTAATTCCACACCAGTTTGTCCGGATATGACTGGATAAAACCGGAAATATCCGGTTTTGTTTTGGCTAACTCAATCCCAGATATTGCTACAGCCTCTGTGTTTGTGTATTCCTGATATTATACATGGACTTTATGGTTTTGAATGTTTTTTATCAGGGAACATTTAATTTTGTGCTTTAAAACACTAATTGTTTCCACATGGAGACACCAGCTCTACATATTTGTATTTTCTAGGGAGAAATCTAGAGGAACTGTGGCAAACAAACATGATATTTCTGTTTGTCTAGATGACATTTTATTCATTTGCAGAACGAGAAGAATTTGCTTTATTCCAGAACCATATTTACTGTGATGCTCCCGGTCCATTGCATCCGAATTCCCTACCACTTTGTCCGGATATGACTGGATGAAACCTGAAATATCTGTTGTGTTTTGGCTAACTCAATCCCAGATATTGTGACAGCCTCTGTGTTTGTTTTTTCTGGATATTATCGATGGTATTCTTTTTTTTTTGAATGTTTTTTATCAGGGAACATTTAATTTTGTACAGTGAAATTAAAATTGGTTCCACATGGAGACACCAGCTCTACACATTCCTATTTTCTAGGGAGAAAGCTAGAGGAACTGTGGCAAGTAAACATGATATTTCTGTTTGTATAGGTACCTTTGTTTGCAGTTGCCTAAGGAAAAGACTTTGCTTTTCTTCAAAACCATTTTTACTGTGATTGCCTGTGTCCATTGTATACGAATTCCACACCACTTTGTCCGGATATGACTGGATATAACCAGAAATATCTTCTTGTGTTTTGGCTAACTCAATTCAACATGTTGCGACAGCCTCTGTGTTTGTGTTTTCTGAATATTATGCACGGACTTTATTGTTTTGAATGTTTTTTATCAGGGAAGATTTAATTTTGTTCTTGGAAACACTGATTGGTTCCACATGGAGACACCAGCTCTACACATTCGTATTTTCTAGGGAGAAAGCTAGAGGAACTGCAGCAAACAAACATAATATTGCTCATTGTATAGATGACATTTTATGCACTTACCTAACAAAAGACTTTGCTTTTCTCCAAAACCGTTTTTACTGTGATTTTCTGTGTCCATTGCATGCAAATTCCACACCACTTTGTCTGGATACGACTGGATGAAACCAGAAATATCCGGCTGTGTTTTTGCTAACTCTTTCCCAGATATTGCTACAGCCTCTGTGTTTGTGTTTTCTGGATATCATCGATGGTCTTCTTTGTTTTGAATGTTTTTTTTACCAGGGAACATTTAATTTAGTTCTGGAAACTCAAATTGGTTCCACTTGTAGACACCAGCTCTACACATTCGTATTTTCTAGGGAGAAAGCGAGAGGAAATGCGGCTAAAAAACAAGATATTTCTGTTTGTGTAGATGTCATTCTATGAACTTTCCTAACGAAAAGACTTTGCTTTTCTCCAAAATCATTTTTACTGTGATTTTCTCGGTCCATTGCATACGAATTCCACACCAGTTTGTCTGGATATGACTGGATGAAACCAGAAATATCTGGTTGCGTTTTGGCTAACTCAATCCGAAACATTGTGAAAGCCTCTGTGTTTGTGTTTTCTGGATATTATCGATGGACTTTATTGTTTTGAATGTTTTTATCAGTGAACATTTCATTTTGTACCAAAGAAACACTAATTGGTTCATCCTGGGGTCACCAGCTCTACACATTCCTATTTTCTGGGGAGAAATCTAGAGGAACTGCGCTAACAAACATGATAATTCTGTTTGTATCGATGACATTTTATGCACTTGCCTAAAGAAAAGACTTTGCTTTTCTCAAAAATAATTTTTACTCTGATTTTCTCGGTCCACTGCATCCGAATTCCACACCACTTTGTCCGGATATCACTGGAAGAAACCAGTAATATCTGGTTGTGTTTTGGCTAACTCAATCCGAAATATTGTGAAAGCCTCTGTGTTTGTGTTTTCTGTCTATTATCGATGGACTTTATTGTTTTGAATGTTTTTATCAGGGAACATTTCATTTTGTACCAAAGAAACAATAATTGGTTCATCCTGGGGACACCAGCTCTACACATTCCTATTTTCTGGGGAGAAAGCTAGAGGAACTGCCGCAAACAAACATGATAATTCTGTTTGTATCGATGACATTTTATGCACTTGCCTAATGAAAAGACTTTGCTTTTCTCAAAAATAATTTTTACTGTGATTTTCTCGGTCTACTGCATCCGAATTCCACACCACTTTGTCCGGATATCACTGGATGAAACCGGAAATATCCGGTTTTTTTTGGCTAACTCAAATTGAAATATTGTGAAAGCCTCTGTGTTTGTGTTTTCTGGATATTATCGATGGACTTTATTGTTTTGAATGTTTTATCAGGGAACATTTCATTTTGTACCAAAGAAACACTAATTGGTTCATCCTGGGGACACCAACTCTACACATTCCTATTTTCTGGGGAGAAAGCTAGAGGAACTGCGGCAAACAATCATGATAATTCTGTTTGTATCGATGACATTTTATGCACTTGCCTAACGAAAAGACTTTGCTTTTCTCCAAAACCATTTTTCCTGTGATTTTCTCGGTCCTTTGCATACCAATTCCACACCAGTTTCTCCGGATATGACTGGATGAAACCAGAAATATCTGGTTGTGTTTTGGCTAACTTAATCCAAAATTTTGTGAAAGCCTCTGTGCTTGTGTATTCCTGATATTATCCACAGACATTATTGTTTTGAATGTTTTTTTCAGCGAACATTTAATTTTGTGCTTGGAAAAACTAATTGGTTCCTCATGGAGACACCAGCTCTACATTTTGTATTTTCTAGGGAGAAAGCTAGGAACTGCCCCAAACAAACATGATATTTCTGTTTGTATGATGACATTTTATGCTCTTGCCTAACGAAAAGACTTTGCTTTTCTCCAAAATCATTTTTCCTGTGATTTTCTCGGTCCATTGCATACGAATTCCACACCAGTTTCTCCGGATATGACTGGATGAAACCAGAAATATCTGGTTGCGTTTTGGCTAACTCAATCCGAAATATTGTGAAAGCCTCTGTGTTTGTGTTTTCTGGATATTATCGATGGACTTTATTGTTTTGAATGTTTTTATCAGGGAACATTTCATTTTGTACCAAAGAAACACTAATTTATTCATCCTTCGGACACCAGCTCTACACATTCCTATTTTCTGGGGAGAAAGCTAGAGGAACTGCGGCAAACAAACATGATAATTCTGTTTGTATAGTTGACATTTTATGCACTTTCCTAACGAAAAGACTTTGCTTTTCTCCAAAATCATTTGTACTGTGATTTTCTCGGTCCACTGCATACGAATTCCACACCACTTTGTCCGGATATGACTGGATGAAACCGGAAATATCCGGTTGTGTTTTGGCTAACTCAATCTGAAATATTGTGAAAGATTCAGTGTTTGTGTTTTCAAGATATTATCGATGGACTTATTGTTTTGAATGTTTTTATCAGGGAACACTTCATTTTGTACCGTAGAAACACTAATTGGTTCATCCTGGGGACACCAGCTCTACACATTCCTATTTTCTGGGGAGAAAGCTATAGGAACTGCCGCAAACAAACATGATAATTCTGTTTGTATAGATTACAATTTATGCACTTTCCTAACGAAAAGACTTTGCGTTTCTCAACAATAATTTTTACTGTGATTTTCTAAATCCACTGCACATGAATTCCACACCACTTTCCGTATCTGACTGGATGAAACCGAAAATATCCAGTTGTGTTTTCGCTTACTCAATCCGAATATTGCTACAGCCTCTGTGTTTGTGTATTCCTGATATTATCCACGGACTTTTTTTTTTTTGAAAGTTTTTATCAGGGAACATTTCATTTTGTACCGTTGAAACACAAACTGGTTCATCATATGTATATCAGCTCTAAACATTCATATTTTCTTTGGAGAAAGCTAGAAGAATTGCGACAAACAAACATGATATTTCTGTTTGTATAGATGACATTTTATGCGCTTGCCTAACGAAAAGACTTTCTTTTCTGCAAAAGCATTTTTACTGTGAATTTTCTGATCCATTGCATACGAATTCCACACCAGTTTGTCTGGATATGACTGGATGAAACCGGAAATATCCGGTTGTGTTTTGGCTAACTCAATCCCAGATATTGCTACAGCCTCTGTGTTTGTGTTTTCTGGATATTATCAATGGACTTCATTGTTTTGAATGTTTTTTATCGGGGAACATTTTATTTTGAGCTGGGATAGAGTAATTGCTTCCACATGGAGACACCAGCTCTACATTTTGTATTTTCTAGGGAGAAAGGTAGAGGAACTGCTCAAACAAACGTGATATTTCTGTTTGTATAGATGACATTTTATGCACTTGCCTAACGTAAAGACTTTGCCTTTCTCCAAAACCATATGTACTCTGATTTTCTCGGTCCACTGCATACGAATTCCACACCACTTTGTCCGGATATGACTAGATGAAACCAGAAATATCCGGTTGTGTTTTGGCTAACTCAATCTGAAATATTGTGAAAGCCTCTCTGTTTGTGTTTTCTGGATATTATCGACAGACTTTATTGTTTTGAATGTTTTTTTGGGGAACATTTCATTTTATGCTGGGAAACACTAGTTGAATCCACATGGAGACACCACTTATACACATTTGTATTTTCTAGGGAGAAAGCTAGAGGAACCGCGGCAAACAAACATGATATTTCTGTTTGTATAGAAGACATTTATGCAGTTTCCTAAAGAAAAGTCATTGCCTTTCTCCAAAACCATTTCTACTGTGATTTTTCAGTCCATCCTATACGAATTCCACACCACTTGGTCTGAATATGACTAGATGAAACCAGAAATATCCGGTTATCTTTTGGCTAACTCAATCCCAGATATTGGTACAGCCTCTGTGTTTGTGTTTTCTGGATATTATTGATGGATTATATTGTTTTGAATGATTTTATCAGGGCACATTGAATTTTGTGCTGGGAAACACTAATTGGTTCCACGTGGAGACACGAGCTCTACACATGCGTATTTGCTAGGTAGAAAGCTAGAGTAACAGCAGCAAACAACATACTATATCCATTTGTATAGATGACATTTATGCACTTGCATAAAGAAAAGACTTTGCTTTTTTCCAAAACCATTTTTACTGTGATTTTCTCAGTCCATTGCTTATGAATTCCAAACAACTTTGTCCGGATATGAATGGATGAAACCAGAAATATCCGGTTGTGTTTTGGCTAACTCAATCCCAGATATTGCTGCACCCTCTGTGTTTCTGTTTCCGGATATTATCGACAGACATTATTTTTTTGAATTTTTTTCATTAGGGAACATTAAATTTTGTGCGGGGAATCACTAGTTGACTCCACATGGAAACACCAGCTCTACACATTGTTATTTTCTAGGGAGAAAGCTAGAAGAACTGCGGCAAACAAACATGAGTTTCTGTTTGAATATTACACATTTTATGCACTTGCCTAACGAAAAGACTTTGCTTTTCTCCAAAATCATTTTTACTATGATTTTCTCGGTCCATTGCATACGAATTGCACACCACTTTGTCCGGAAATGACTGGATGAAACCAGAAATATCCGGTGGTGTTTTGGCTAACTCAAACCCAGATGTTGCTACAGCATCTGTGGTTGTGTTTTCCAAATATTATCTATGGACTATTTGTTTTGAATACTTTTTATCAGGGAACATTTAATTTTGTTCTGGGAAACACTCATTGACTGCACATGCAGACACCAGCTTGCACATTCGTATTTTCTAGGGAGGAACCTAGAGGAACTGCGGCAAACAAACATGATATTTCTTTTTGTATAGATGAAATTTTATGCACTTGCCTAAAGAAAAGACATTGCTTCTCTCCAAAACCATTTTTATTGTGATTTTTCTCGGTCCATTGCATAGGAATTCCACACCAGTTAATCCGGGTATCACTGAATGAAACCAGAAATACCCGGAGGTGTTTTGGCTAACTCAATCCCAGACATTGCTACAGCTTCTGTGTTTGTGATTTACGGATATTATAAACAGATTTTATTGTTCTGAATGTTTTTTATCAGGGAACATTTAATTTTGTAGCATAGAAACACTAATTGGTTGCACATGGAGACACCAGCAGTGCACATTCGTATTTTTTAGGGAGAAAGCTAGAGGAACTGCGGCAAACAAACATGATATTTCTGTTTGTCTAGATGACATTTATTGCACTGGCCTAACAAAAAGAATTTGCTTTTCTCTAAAACCATTTTTACTGTGATTTTCTCGGTCCATTGCATACGAATTCCAGACCACTTTGTCCGGATATGACTGGAGGAAACCAGAAATATCCGGTTGTGTTTAGGCTAACGCAATCCGAAATATTGTGAATGCCTCTGTATTTGTGTTTTCTGGATATTATCGATGGACTTTATTGTTTTGAATGTTTTTATCAGGGAACATTTAATTTTGTGCTGGGTAACACTAATTGGTTCAACATGGAGACACCAGCTCTACACATTCCTATTTTGTAGGGGAAAGCTAGAGGAACTGCGGCAAACAAACATGATATTTCCATTTGTATAGATGACATTTTATGCACTTGCCTAACAGAAACTCTTTGCTTTTCTCCAAAACCATTTTTACTGTGATTTTCTCAGTCCATTGAATACGAATTCCATACCACTTTGTCCGGATATTACTGCATGAAACCAAAAATATCCAGTTGTGTTTTGGCTAAATCAAGCCTAGATATTGCTACAGGTTCTGTGTTCGATGTTTTCTGGATGTTATCGACAGACTTTATTGTTTGGAATGTTTTTTATCAGGGAGCATTTATTTTTGTGCTGGGATATACTAATTGGTTCCTCATGGAGACACCAGCTCTACACATTCTTATTTTCTAGCAAGAAAGCTAGAGGAACTCTGGAAAACAGACATGATATTTCTGGTAGTATAAATGATATTTTAAGCAGTTGCCAAACATAAATACTTCGCTTTTCTCCAAACCATTTTACCGTCATTTTCTCGGTCCATTGCATACTAATTCCACACCACTTTGTCCGGATATGACTGCTTGAAACCAGAAATATACGGTTTTGTTTTAGCCAACTCAATTCCAGATATTGCTACAGCCACTGTGTTTCTGCTTCCCGGATATTATCAATGGATTTATTGATTTGAATGTTTTTTATCGGGGAACATTTAATTTTGTGCTTGGAAACACGAATTGGTTCCACATGGAGACACCAGCTCTACACATTCGTATATTCTAGGGAGGAAGCTAGAGGAACTGCAGCAAACAAACGTGATATTTCTATTGGTATAGATGACATTTTATGCAGTTGCCTAACGAAAAGGCTTTGCTTTTCTCCAAAACCATGTGTACTGTGATTTTCTCGGTCCATTGCATACTAATTCCACACCAGTTTGTCCGGATATGACTGGATAAAACCGCAATATCCGGTTTTGTTTTGGCTAACTCAATCCCAGATATTGCTACAGCCTCTGTGTTTGTGTTTTCTGGATATTATCAATGGACTTTATTGTATTGAATGTTTTTTATCAGGGAACATTTTATTTTGAGCTCTGATACAGTAATTGGTTCCACATGGAGACACCAGCTCTACATATTCGTATTTTCTAGGCAGAAAGCTCGAGGAACTGCGGCAATCAAACATGATATTTATGTTTGCATAGATGATATTTTATGCACTTGCCGAACGAAAAGACTTTGCTTTTCTCCAAAACCATTTTTACTGTGATTTTCTTGGTCCATTGCATACGAATTCCACACCACTTTGTGCGGATATGACTGGATGAAACCAGAAATATCCGGTTGTGTTTTGGCTAACTCAATCCAAAATATTGTGAAAACCTCTGTATTTGTGTTTTCTGAATATTTTCGATGGACTTTAATGTTTTGAAAGTTTTTTATCGGGGAACATTTTATTTTGAGCTTGGAAACACTAATTGGTTCATCATGGGGACACCAGCTCTACACATTCTTATTTTCTAGGGAGAAAACTAGAGGAAGTGCGGCATACAAACATGATATTTATGTTGGTTTCGATGATATTTATGCACTTGCCTAACGAAAAGACTTTGCTTTTCTCCAAAACCCTTTTTACTCTGATTTTCTCAACCCATTGCATACGAATTTCACACCACTTTGTCCGAATATGACTGGATGAAATCAGTAATATCCGGTTGTGTTTTGGCTAACTCAATTTGAAATATTGTGAAAGCCTATGTGTTTGTGATTTCTGGATATTATCGATGGACTTTATTGTTTTGAATGTTTTTATCAGGGAACATTTAATTTTGTACCGTAGAAACACTCATTGGTTCCTCATGGGGACACCAGCTCTACACATTCGTATCTTCTAGGGAGATAGCTAAAGGAACTATGGCAAACAAACATGATATTTCTCTTTGGATCGATGACATTTTATGCACTTGCCTAACAAAACGACTTTGCTTTTCTCCAAAACCATTTTTATTCTGATTTTCTCGATCCATTGCATAAGAATTCCACACCAGTTTGTCCGGATATGACTGGATGAAACCAGAAATATCCGGTTGTGTTTTGGCTTACTCAATCCGAAATATTGTGAAAGCCTTTGTGTTTGTGTTTTCTGGATATTATCGATGGACTTTATGGTTTTAAATTTTATCAGGGGACATTTAATTTTGTACCATAGAAACACCAATTGGTTCATCATGGGGACACCAGCTCTACACAGTCGTATTTTCTAGGGAGAAAGCTAGAGGAACAGCGGCAATCAAACATGATATTTCTGTTTGTATAGATGACATTTTATGCACTTGCCTAACGAAAAGACTTTGCTTTTCTCCAAAACCATGTGTACTGTGATTTGCTCAGTCCATTGCATACGAATTCCACACCAGTTTGTCTGGATATGACTGGATGAAACCGGAAATATCCGGTTTTGTTTTGGCTAACACAATCCCAGATATTGCTACAGCTTCTGTGTTTGTGTTTTCTGGATATTATCAATGGACTTTATTGTATTGAATGTTTTTTTTCGGGGAACATTTTATTTTGAGCTTGGATCCAGTAATTGGTTCCACATGGAGACACCAGCTCTACGTATTATTAATTTCTGGGTAGAAAGGTAGAGGAAATGCGGCAAACAAACATGATATTTCTGTTTGTATTGATGACATTTTATGCAGTTGCCTAATGAAAAGACTTTGCTTTTCTCCAAAACCTTTTGTACTGTGATTTTCTCTTTCCATTTCATATGAATTCCACACCAGTTTGTACAGATATGACTGGATGAAACCAGAAATATCCGGTTTTCTTTTGGCTAACTCAATCCAAGACATTGTGAAAACCTCTGTGTTTCTGTTTTCTGGATATCATCAATGGACTTTATTGTTTTGAATGTTTTTTATCGGGAAACATTTATTTTGAGCTTTGATACAGTAATTGGTTCCACATGGAGACAGCAGCTGTACGTATTCGTATTTTCTAGGGAGAAAGTTAGAGGAACTGCGGAAAGCAAACATGATATTTCTGTTTGTATAGATGACATTTTATGCACTCGCCTAACGAAAAGACTTTGCTTTTCTCCAAAACCATTTTTACTCTGATTTTATCGGTCCATTGCATATGAATTCCAAACCACGTTGTCGGACATGACTGGATGAAACCAGAAATATCCGGTTGTGCTTTGGATAACTCAATCCGAAATATTGTGAAAGTCTCTGTGTTTGTGTTTTCCAGATATTATCGACGGACTTTATTGTTTTCAATGTTTTTATCATGGAACATTTCATTTTGTACCAAAGAAACACTAATTGGTTCATCCTGGGAACACCAGCTCTACACATTCGTATTTTCTAGAGAGAAAGCAAGAGGTACTGCAGCAAACAAACATGAAAATTCTGTTTGTATAGATGACATTTTATGCTCTTGCCTAACGAAAAGACTTTGCTTTTCTCCAAAATCATTTTTCCTGTGATTTTCTCGGTCCATTGCATATGAATTCCACACCAGTTTGTCTGGATATGACTGGATGAAACCAGAAATATCTGGTTGCGTTTTGGCTAACTCAATCCGAAACATTGTGAAAGCCTCTGTGCTTGTGTTTTCTGGATATTATCGATGGACTTTATTGTTTTGAATGTTTTTATCAGGGAACATTTCATTTTGCACCAAAGACACACTAATTGATTCATCCTGGGACACCAGCTCTACACATTCCTATTTTCTGGGGAGAAAGCTAGAGGAACTGCTGCAAACAAACATGATATTTCTGTTTGTATAGATGACATTTTATGCACTTGCCTAACGAAAAGACTTTGCTTTTCTCCAAAACCATTTTTACTCTGATTTTCTCGGTCCACTGCATACGAATTCCACACCACTTTGTCCGGATATGACTGGATGAAACCGGAAATATCCGGTTGTGTTTTGGCTAACTCATCTGAAATATTGTGAAAGATTCAGTGTTTGTGTTTTCAAGATATTATCGATGGACTTATTGTTTTGAATGTTTTTATCAGGGAACACTTCATTTTGTACCGTAGAAACACTAATTGGTTCATCCTGGGGACACCAGCTCTACACATTCCTATTTTCTGGGGAGAAAGCTAAAGGAACTGCCGCAAACAAACATGATAATTCTGTTTGTATAGATTACAATTTATGCACTTTCCTAACGAAAAGACTGCGTTTCTCAAAAATCATTTTTACTGTGATTTTCTAAGTCCACTGCATATGAATTCCACACCACTTTGTCCGTATCTGAATGGATGAAACCGAAAATATCCAGTTGTGTTTTCGCTTACTCAATCCGAATATTGCTACAGCCTCTGTGTTTGTGTATTCCTGATATTATCCACGGACTTTTTTTTTTGAAAGTTTTTATCAGGGAACATTTCATTTTGTACCGTTGAAACACAAACTGGTTCATCATATGTATATCAGCTCTAACATTCATATTTTCTTTGGATAAAGCTAGAAGAATTGCGACAAACAAACATGATATTTCTGTTTGTATAGATGATATTTTATGTGCTTGCCTAACGAAAAGACTTTCTTTTCTGCAAAAGCATTTTTACTGTGAATTTTCTGATCCATTGCATACGAATTCCACACCAGTTTGTCTGGATATGACTGGATGAAACCGGAAATATCCGGTTGTGTTTTGGCTAACTCAATCCCAGATATTGCTACAGCCTCTGTGTTTGTGTTTTCTGGATATTATCGACAGACTTTATTGTTTTGAATGTTTTTTTGGGGAACATTTCATTTTATGCTGGGAAATACTAGTTGAATCCACATGGAGACACCACTTATACACATTTGTATTTTCTAGGGAGAAAGCTAGAGGAACCGCGGCAAACAAACATGATATTTCTGTTTGTATAGAAGACATTTATGCAGTTTCCTAAAGAAAAGACATTGCCTTTCTCCAAAACCATTTCTACTGTGATTTTTCAGTCCATCCTATACGAATTCCACACCACTTGGTCTGAATATGACTAGATGAAACCAGAAATATCCGGTTATCTTTTGGCTAACTCAATCCCAGATATTGGTACAGCCTCTGTGTTTGTGTTTTCTGGATATTATTGATGGATTATATTGTTTTGAATGATTTTATCAGGGCACATTGAATTTTGTGCTGGGAAACACTAATTGGTTCCACGTGGAGACACGAGCTCTACACATTCGTATTTGCTAGGTAGAAAGCTAGAGTAACAGCGGCAAACAACATACTATATCCATTTGTATAGATGACATTTATGCACTTGCATAAAGAAAAGACTTTGCTTTTTTCCAAAACCATTTTTACTGTGATTTTCTCAGTCCATTGCTTATGAATTCCAAACAACTTTGTCCGGATATGAATGGATGAAACCAGAAATATCCGGTTGTGTTTTGGCTAACTCAATCCCAGATATTGCTGCACCCTCTGTGTTTCTGTTTCCGGATATTATCGACAGACATTATTTTTTTGAATTTTTTTCATTAGGGAACATTAAATTTTGTGCTGGGAATCACTAGTTGACTCCACATGGAAACACCAGCTCTACACATTGTTATTTTCTAGGGAGAAAGCTAGAAGAACTGCGGCAAACAAACATGAGTTTCTGTTTGAATATTACACATTTTATGCACTTGCCTAACGAAAAGACTTTGCTTTTCTCCAAAATCATTTTTACTCTCATTTTCTCGGTCCATTGTATATGAATTCCAAACCACTTTGTCGGACATGACTGGATGAAACCAGAAATATCCCGTTGTGTTTTGGCTAACTCAATCTGAAATATTATGAAAGCCTCTGTGTTTGTGTTTACTGGATATTATCGAGGGACTTATGGTTTAGAATGTTTTATCAGGGAAAATTTCATTTTGTACCAAAGAAACACTAATTGGTTCTTCATGTGAACACCAGCTCTACATATTCGTATTTTCTAGGGAGAAAGCTAGAGGAACTGCAGCAAACAAACATGATATTTCTTTTTGTATGGTTGACATTTCATGCACTTCCCTAACGAAAAGACTGTGCTTTTCTCCAAAAACATTTTTACTGTGATTTTCACGGTCCATTGCCTACGAATCCACACATCTTTGTCCAGATATGACTGGATGAAACCAGAAATATCCGGTTTGGTTGTGGCGAACGCAATCCCAGATATTGCTACAGCCTCTGTGTTTGTGTTTTCTGGAGATTAACTATGAACTTTATTGTGTTGAATATTTTTAACACCGAACATTTATTTTTGTACCATAGAAACACTAATTGGTTCATCATGGGGACACCAGCTCTACACATTCGTATTTTCTAGAGAGAAAGCTTGCCTAACGAAATGACTTTGCTTTTCTCCAAAACCATTTTTACTGTGATTTTCTCGGTCCATTGCAAAGGAATTCCACAGGTGTTTGTCCAGATATGACTGGATGAAACTGGAAATGTTCGGTTTTGTTTTGGCTAACTCAATTCCAAATATTGCTACAGCCTCTGTGTTTGCATTTTCTGGATATTATCAATGGACTTTATTGTTTTGAATGTTTTTTACCGGGGTACATTTTATTTTGCGTTTGGATACATTAATTGTTTCCACATGGAGACACCAGCTCTACATATTCGTATTTTCTAGGGAGAAAGCTAGAGGAATTGCGGCAAACAAACATGATATTTCTGTTTGTCTAGATGTCATTTTTACTCTGATTTTCTTGGTCCGTTGCATATAAATTCCACACGACTTTGTCTGGATATGACTGCATGAAACCAGAAATATCCGTTTGTGTTTTGGCTAACACAATCCGAAATATTGTGAAAGCCTCTATGTTTGTGTTTTCTGGATATCATCGATGGACTTTATTGTTTTGAGTGTTTTTTTTCAGAGAACTTTTAATTTTTGGCTTGGAAACACTAATTGGTTCCACATGGAGACACCAGCTCTGCACATTCATATTTTCTAGGGAGAAAGCTAGAGGAACTGCGGCAAACAAACAAGATATTTCTGTTTGTATCGATGACATTTTATGCACTTTCATAATGAAAAGACTTTCGTTTTCTCCAAAACCATTTTTACAGTGATTTTCTAGGTCCATTGCTTACGATTTCCACACCAGTTTGTCCGGATATGACTGGATGAAACCGGAAATATCCGGTTGTGTTGTGGCTAACTCAATCCGAAATATTGCTACAGTCCCTGTGTTTGTGATTTCTGGATATTATCGATGGACTTTATTGTTTTGAATGTTTTTATCTGGGAACATTTCATTTTGTACCGTTAAAACACTAACTGGTTCAACATGGGCACACTAGCTCTACACATTCGTATTTTCTGGGGAGAAAGCTAGAGGAACTGCAGCAAACAAACATGATATTTCTGTTTTCTAGATGACATTTTATGTACTTTCCTACATGAAGAGTTTACTTTTCCCCAAAACCAATTTACTGTGATTTTCTCGGTCCATTGCATAGGAATTCCACAGGAGTTTGTCCGGATATGACTGGATGAAACCGGAAATATCCGGTTTTTTTTTGGCTAACTCAATTCCAGATATTGCTACAGCCTCTGTGTTTGTGTTTTCTGGATATTATCTATGGACTTTATTGTTTTGAATGTTTTTTATCGGGGTACATTTTATTTTGAGCTTGGATCCAGTAATTGGTTCCACATGGAGACACCAGCTCTACATATCCGTATTTTCTAGGGAGTAAGGTGGAGAATCTGATAAAGAAACATGATATTTCTGTTTGTCTAGATGACATTTTATGCACTTGCCTAATGAAAAGACTTTGCTTTTCTCCAAAACCATTTGTACTCTGGTTTTCTCGTTCCGTTGCATACGAATTCCACACCACTTTGTGCGGATATGACTGGATGAAACCAGAAATATCCGGTTCTGTTTTGGCTAACTTAATCCCATATATTGCTACAGCCTCTGTGTTTGTGTATTCCTGATATTATCCAGGGACTTTATTGTTTTGAATGCTTTTTATCAGGGAACATTTAATTTTGTGCTTGGAAACACTAACTGGTTCCACATGGAGACACCAGCTCTACACATTCGTGTTTTCTAGGGTGAAAGCAAGAGGAACTGCTGCAAACAAACATGATATTTCTGTTTGTCTAGATGACATTTAATGTACTTGCCTAACGTAAAGACTTTGCTTTTCTCCAAAACCAATGTACTGTGATTTTCTCGGTCCATTGCATACGAATTCCACACCACTTTGTGCGGATATGACTGGATGAAACTAGAAATATCCGGTGGAGTTTTGGCTAACTCAATCCGAAATATTGTGAAAGCCTCTGTGTTTGTTTTTTCCTGAAATTACCCATGGACTATATTTTTTGGAATGTTTTTTTTTGGGAACATTTTATTTTTTGCATGGAAATACTAATTGTTTCCAAATGGAGACACCAGCTCTACAGATTTGTATTTTCTTGGGAGAAAGGTAGAGAAACTGACAAAGAAACATGATATTTCTGTTTCTATAGCTGACATTCTATCTACTTGCCTAATAAAAAGGCTTGGCTTTTCTCCAAAACCTTTTTTACTCTGATTTTCTCGGTCTATAACATGCGATTTCCACATGACTTTGTGCGCATATGACTGGATGAAACCAGAAATATCCGGTTGTGTTTTGGCTAACTCAATCCGAAATATTATGAAAGCCTCTGTGTTTGCGTTTTCCGGATATTATCGACAGAATGTATTGTTCTGAATTTTTTTATCAGGGAACATTTAATTTTGTAGCGTTGAAACATTAATTGTTTCATAATGGGAACACCAGCTCTACACATTTGTATTTTCTGGGGAGAAAGCTAGAGGAACTGCGGCAAACAGGATATTTATGTATGTGTAGATGACATTTAATTAACTTGCCTAACGAAAAGACTTTGCTTTTCTCCAAAACCATTTTTACTGTGATTTTCTCAGTCCATTGCATAGGAATTCCAAACAACTTTGTCCGGATATGAATGGATGAAACCAGAAATATCCGTTTGTGTTTTGGCTAACTCCATCTGAAATATTGTGAAAGCCTCTGTGTTTGTGTTTTCTGGATATCATCGATGGACTTTATTGTTTTGAGTGGTTTTTTTCAGAGAACTTTTAATTTTTGGCTTGGAAACACTAATTGGTTCCACATGGAGACACCCTCTCTGCACATTCGTATTTTCTAGGGAGAAAGCTAGAGGAACTGTGGCAAACAAACAAGATATTTCTGTTTGTATCGATGACATTTTATGCACTTTCATAATGAAAAGACTTTGCTTTTCGCCAAAACCATTTTTACTGTGACTTTCTCGGTGCATTCCATGCAAATTCCAAACCACTTTGTCCGGATATGACTGGAAGAAACCGGAAATATCCGGTTGTATTTTGGCTAACCTAATCCCACATATTGCTACAGCCTCTGTGTTTGCGTTTTCTGGATATTATCGATGGACTTTATTGTTTTGAATGTTTTTTACCGGGGTACATTTTATTTTGCGCTTGGATACAGTAATTGTTTCCACAGGGAGACACCAGTGCTACAGATTGGTATTTTCTAGGGAGAAAGCTAGAGGAACTGCGGCAAACAAACATGGTATTTCTGTCTGTATCGATGACATTTTATCCACGTGCCTAATGAAAAGACTTTGCTATTCTCCAAAATCATTTTTACTGTGATTTTCTCGGTCCATTGCATAGGAATTCCACAGGAGTTTGTCCGGATATGACTGGATGAAACCGGAAATATCCAGTTGAGTTTTGGCTAACTCAATTCCAGATATTGTTACCACCTCTGTGTTTGTGTATTCCTGATATTATCCACAGACTTTATTGTTTTGAATATTTTTTCATCGGGGAACATTTTATTTTGAGCTTGGAAACACTAATTGGTTCATCTTGGGGACACCAGCTCTACACATTCGTATATTCTAGGTAGAAAGCTAGAGGAACTGCGGCAAACAAACATGATATTTCTGTTTGTATAGATGACATTTTATACACTTGCCTAACAAAAAGACTTTGCTTTTCTCCAAAACCATTTTTACTGTGATTCTCGGTCCATTGCATGTGAATTCCACACCACTTTTTCCAGATATGACTGCTTGAAACCAGAAATATCTGGTTGCGTTTTGGCTAACTCAATCCGAAATATTGCTACAGACTCTGTGTTTGTGTATTCCTGATATTTTTTTTTAACTTTTATTTAATTAATATAAATTTCCAAAGTACAGCTCATGGGTTACAATGGCTTCCCCCTCCCAAAACTTCCCTACCACCCACAACCCTCCCCTTTCCCGCTCCCTCTCCCCTTCCAGTCACATCATGATTCATTTTCAATTCTCTTTATATACAAAAGATCAGTTTAGTATAAATTAGGTAATGATTTCAACGGCTTGCGCCTATATAGCAACACAAAGTGAAAAAAAATACTGTTGGAGTACTCGTTATAGCATTAAATAACAGTGTACAGCACATTAAAGGCAGAGATCCTACATATTATTCTTTAAAAAATTAATTAATTTTCTATACCATTTCCAATTTAACACCAGGTTTTGTTTTTTTTTTTCATTTCCAATTATCTTTATATACAGAAGATCGATTCAGTATATAATTAGTAAAGATCTCATCAGTTTGTACCCACGCAGAAACACAAAGTGTAAAAATACTGTTTCAGTACTAGTTATAGCATCACTGCACATTAGACAACACATTAAGGACAGATCCCACATGGGGTGTAAGTACACAGTGACTCCTGTTGCTGACTTAACAATTTGACACTCTTGTTCATGGCGTCAGTAATCTCCCTAGGCTCTAGTCATGAGTTGCCAGGGCTATGGAAGCCTTTAGGGTTCGCTGACTTTGATCTTATTCCGATAGGGTCACATTCAAAGTGGAAGTTCTCTCCTCCCTTCAGAGAAAGGTACCTCCTTCTTTGATGGCCCCATTCTTTCCACTGGGATCTCACTCACAGAGATCTTTCATTTAGGTCTTCTTCTTTTTATCTTTTCCATGATATCTTGGCTTTCCATGCCTACAATGCTCTCATGGGCTCTTCAGCCAGATCCGAAAGCCTTAAGGGCTGATTCTGAGGCCAGAGTGTTGTTTAGGACATCTGCCATTCTATGAGTCTGCTGTGTATCCCACTTCCCATGCTGGATCTTTCTCTCCCTTTTTGATTCTATCAGTTAGTATTAGCAGACACTTGTCTTGTTTGTGTGATCCCTTTGTTTCTTAGACCTATCCAAGCCATCGAATGTGAACTGAAATTGATCACTTGGACTAGTGAGATGGCATTGGTACATGCCACCTTGATAGGATTGTATTGGAATCCCCTGGCACATTACTAACTCCTTCATTTGGGGCAAGACTGATTGTGCATGTCCCAAACTGTGCATCTCCTCCCTCTCTTTTTCCACTCTTAAATTTAGCAGGGATCACTTTTCAGTTAAAATTTAAACACCTAAGAATAATTCTGTGTTATTTACAGAGTTTAACCACTAGTACTAGAACAACTACTACAACAACAAATACTAAAAAGGATAAAGTATTACATCGTACATCTAGAGTCAGGACAAAAGCTGATCAGGTCATTGTTTCTTATAGTGTCCATTTCACTTCAACAGATTTCCCCTTTGGTGCTCAATTGTCGCCGATCAGGGAAAACAAATGATATTTGTCTCTTTGGGAATGGCTTAATTCACTCAGCATGATGCTTTCCAGATCCTTCCGTCTTGTTGCAAATGACTGGGTTTCATTGTTCCTTACTGCTGTGTAGTATTCTATGGAGTACATGACCCATAATTTCTTTATCCAGTCTACTGTTGATGGGCATTTGGGTTGGTTCCAGGTCTTAGATATTGTGAATTGAGCTGCAATAAACATTAATGTGCAGATGGCTTTTTTATTAGCCAAATTAATTTCCTTTGGGTAAATTCCAAGGAGTGGGATGGCTGGGTTGTATGGTAGGGTTATGTTCAGGTTTCTGAGGAATCTCCAGACTGACTTCCATAGTGGCTTAGCCAGTTTGCATTCCCACCAACAGTGGGTTAGTGTCCCTTTTTCCCCACATCCTCTCCAGCATCTATTGTTGGTAGATTTCTGAATGTGAGCCATTCTCACCGGCTTGAGGTGAAACCTCATTGTGGTTTTGATTTGCATTTCTCTGATTGCTAGTGATCTTGAACATTTTTTCATGTGTCTGTTGGCCATTTGGATTTCCTCTTTTGAAAAATGACTATTGAGGTCCTTGGCCCATCTCTTCAGTGGGTTGTTTGTTCTGTTGTTGTGGATTTTCTTGATTTCTATGTAGATTCTGGTTATCAACCCTTTATCTGTAGTATAGTTTGCAAATATTTTTCCCATTCTGTCGGTTGCCTCTTCACTTTCCTGACTGTTTCTTTTGAAGTACAGAAACTTCTCAATTTGATGCAATCCCAAATGTTAATTTTGGTTTTGACTTCCTGTGCTCCTGGGGTCTTTTCCAAGAAGTCTTTGCCTGTACCTATATCTTGCAGGGTTTCTCCAATGCTCTCTAATAATTTGATGGTTTCGGGTCCTAGATTTATGTCTTTAATCCACGTTGAGTGAATTTTTGTGTAAGGTGAAAGGTATGGGTCTTGCTTCAAGCTTCTGCACATGGAAATCCAATTTTCCCAGCACCATTTATTGAGTAGACTGTCCTTATTCCAGGGATTAGTTTTGGATCTTTGATCAAATATAAGTTGGCTGTAGATGTTTGGATTGATTTCTGGTGTTTCTATTCTGTTCCATTGGTCTATCCATCTGTTTCTGTACCAGTACCATGCTGTTTTGATGACAACTGCCCTGTAGTATGCCCTGAAATCTGGGATTGTGATGCCTCCGGCGTTGTTTTTGTTGTACAAGATCGCTTTGGCTATTCGAGGTCTTCTGTGTCTCCATATGAATTTCAGCATTATTTTTTCCAAATCTGAGAAGAAGGTCTTTGGTATCTTGATTGGTATTGCATTGAATGTATAAATTGCTCTTGGGAGAATAGACATTTTGATGATATTGATTCTTCCAATCCATGAGCATGGAAGATTTCTCCATTTTTTGGTATCCTCTTCTATTTCTTTCTTTAAGGTTTTGTAGTTTTCATCGTAGAGATCTTTAACGTCCTTGCTTAAGTTTATTCCAAGGTATTTGATTGTTTTTGTAGCTATTGTGAATGGGATAGATCTTAGAAGTTCTTCCTCAGCCGTGGCATTGCCTGTGTATACAAAGGCTCTTGATTTTTGTGGATTGATTTTATATCCCACTACTTTGCCAAACTCTTCGATGAGTTCCAGTGGTCTCTTAGTAGAGTTCTTTGGGTCCCCTAAATAAAGAATCATATCATCTGCAAAGAGGGATAGTTTGAGTTCTTCCTTCCCGATTTGTATCCCTTTAATTTCTTTTTCTTGCCTAATAGCTCTGGCTAAGACTTACAGAACTATATTGAATAGCAGTGGTGAGAGTGGGCATCCCTGTCTGGTACCAGATCTCAGCAGAAATGCTTCCAGCTTTCCCCATTCAATAGGATGTTGGCTGTGGGTTTTTCGTATATTGCTTTGATTGTATTGAGGAATGTTCCTTCCATACCCAGCTTGCTTAGAGTTTTCATCATGAAAGGGTGTTGTATTTTATCAAATGCTTTCTCTGCGTCTATTGAGAGAATCATATGGTTTTTCTTCTGCAGCCTGTTAATGTAGTGTATTACATTGATTGTTTTGCGGACGTTGAACCATCCTTGCATACCAGGGATAAATCCCACTTGGTCTGGGTGGATGATCTTTCTGATGTGTTGTTGCATTCTATTGGCCAGAATTTTATTGAGGATTTTTGCGTCTATGTTCATCAGGGATATTGGTCTGTAATTCTCTTTCAATGCTGCATCTTTCTCTGGCTTAGGAATTAAGGTGATGCTGGCTTCATAGAAAGAATTTGGGAGGATTCCCTCTTTTTCGATTGCTCTGAATAGTTTGAGAAGAATTGGAGTTAGTTCTTCTCTAAATGTCTGGTAGAACTCAGCAGTGAATCCATCTGGTCCTGGGCTTTTCTTTGTTGGGAGGGCCTTTATTACTGTTTCAATTTCTGTGTCAGTTATGGGTCTGTTTAGGTTTTCTATGTCTTCCTGGCTCAATTTAGGTAGGTTTTATGTGTCCAAGAATCTGTCCATTTCTGATAGATTTCCCTGTTTGCTGGCATACAAGTCCTTGCAGTAATTTCTGATGATTCTTTTTATTTCTGTGGTGTCTGTTGTTATGTTTCCTTTTTCATCTCTGATCCTATTGATTTGGGTCTTTTCTCTTCTATTTTTAGTTAGTTGGGCCAATGGGGTGTCAATTTTGTTTATTTTTTCAAAAAACCAGCTCCTCGTTTGGCTGATTTTTTGTAATGTTTTTTTTGGATTCAATCCTGTTGATTTCTTCTTTGATTTTAATTATTTCCCTTCTTCTACTGGGTTTGGGTTTGGTTTGCTGCAGATTTTCTAGATCCTTGAGATGACTTGAAAGCTCATCTATTTGGTGCCGCTCCAATTTCTTGATGTAGGCACCTATTGATATAAACTTTCCTCTTAACACTGCTTTTGTTGTATCCCATAGGTTTTGGTATGTTGTGCTGTTATCCTCATTTACTTCCAGAAAATTTTTGATTTCTCTTTTAATTTCTTCTATGACCCATTGTTCATTCAGGAGCATGTTGTTCAATCTCCATGTGTTTGAACGTGCTCTGGGGATTCCCGAGTTGCTAATTTCCAATTTCATTCCTTTGTGGTCTGAGAAGTTGCATGGTATGATTCTAATTCTCTTGAATTTGCTGAGACTTGCTTTACGGCCTAGTATGTGGTCAATCCTAGAGAAGGTTCCATGTACTGCTGAGAAGAATGTAAAGTCCTTAGATGTAGGATGAAATGTTCTGTAGATATCTGTTAGATCCATTTGGGCTATAGTGTCATTTAAATCTGCTGTCTCCTTGTTGATCTTCTGTCCTGTTGATCTGTCTATCTCTGAGAGTGGAGTATTGAAGTCCCCCAGTACTATTGTATTGGGGTCTAAGTCTCCCTTTAAGTCCCTTAACAAGTCTTTTAAATAAGCTGGTGCCCTGTGATTAGGTGCATATACATTGATAATCGTTATATCTTCCTGTTGAATGGATCCCTTATTCATTAAATAGTGCCCCTCTTTGTCTCTCCTGACAGTTTTTGTGATAAAGTTTATGTTGTCTGATATTAAGATGGCTACACCCGCTCTTTTTTCATTTCTGTTGGCATGGTATATATTTTTCCAGCCTTTCACTTTCAGTCTGTATGGATCATTGTTGGAAAGATGAGTTTCTTGTAAGCAGCAAAAAGATGGGTTTTGTTCCTTAACCCAGTCAGCCAATCGGTGTCTTTTAACTGGACAGTTCAAGCCATTAACATTCAATGTGACTATTGAGAAGGAGTAACTTTGACCTGCCATTTGCCAAAGATATTTTCTAATGTATGGTTTGAGATTCCTGTGAGCTTTTGCTGTGGGGTTTCCTTCCTTTACCTTCTTTCATATTGGTGATCGTGTTTCTGTGTTTCTGTATATAATACATCTTTAAGCATCTTTTGCAGGGCTGGACGAGTGGCGACAAATTCTTTCAATTTCTGTTTGCTGTGAAAGGTCTTTATTTCGCCTTCATTCACAAATGAGAGCTTTGCAGGATATAATATTCTGGGCTGGCAGTTTTTCTCTCTTAGCACCTGGGCTATATCTCGCCATTCTCTCCTGGCTTGTAGGGTTTCTGATGAGAAGTCAGCTGTAAGTCTAATTGGAGATCCTCTGAGAGTAATCTGGCGTTTCTCTCTTGCACATTTTAGGATCTTTTCTTTGTGTTTCACTGTGGTGAGTTTGATTACAACATGTCGTGGTGAGGATCTCTTTTGGTCATGTTTATTAGGGATTCTATGAGCTTCCTGTACTAGGATGTCTCTGTCCTTCTCCAAACCTCGGAAATTTTCTGCTAGTATCTCACTAAAAAGGCCTTCTAATCTTTTCTCCCTTTCCATGCCTTCAGGAACTCCTAGAATCCGAATGTTGGGTTTTTTAATAGTATCCTGTAGGTTCCTGACAGTATTTTTTAGATTTCTGATTTCTTCTTCTTTTCTTTGATTTGACTGTTTCCTTTCCTGTTCTCTGTCTTCTAATTCCGATATTCTCTCTTCTGCTTCACCCATTCTGTTTTTAAGGCTCTCTAATGTGTTTGTCATTTGATCTATTGAGTTCTTCATTTCATTGTGGTTTTTTGTCACTATCTCAGTTTCCTGTTCTACTAGTTGTTTCATTTCATTTTGATTCCTCCTTAATATTTCATTTTCATGGGAGAGATTTTCTATCTTGTCCATTAAGGATTTCTGTAGTTCAAGAATTTGTTTTTGAGAACTTCTTAATGTTCTTATCAATTTTTTGAGATCTGCTTCTTGCATTCCCTCTATCTCTTCATCTTCATAATTTTGCATTGGCGTGCCTTGTTCACTAGGGGACGTCATAGTGTCTTCCTTGTTCTTGTTGCCTCGGCTTCTATGTTTGTTGTTTGGCATGTTGGAGATAATTTATGGTGTTTTTTTTTTTTTTTTTGCTGTGGTGTTTTTTTTCTCATTATACTATTCCTCTAAGTGAGCTGTCTGCTTTGTTGGAGCCTTAGGGGCTGTGATGGGTGTGGCCAGAGAGCTATGCTTCAGGTAAACTCTTCAGGTTTAAGGCTGTGTAAAGAGCGTCCCAGATTGCTCACTCTCTTGCTCCTTGCTGGCTCGCCTTCTCTTTTTTTTGACTCAGTTGGGAGTGGAGTTGAGGGTAGTTGAAATCTGGCCTCTGTGAGTATTCGTTTGATCTACCCCTGGGACCACACACAGAGCTTATGCAGCCCTCACTGTGTTCTCCAGTTTCGCTAAAGTTACTGAGTTTGGCTGCGCTTTACATATGTAAAATCGCGGTGCTCTTTGTTTTGCTTGGTGAGTGAAGTGAGAGGCCTCTGTTCCCCCCCACCCCCAGTTTTTCGGGTTTCTGAGTTCTTTGTCTTACAATCCTCCGTTCCCCCGCTGGTGAGAATCTGTGGCTCTGGCTCCTCTCCCGCCGCTCTGCTCGTCTTGGTTGGTTTTCCACGCGGTGGGCTCCCTGTAAGTCCTCTGTGTCCCATCCACAAGATCCGGAAGCGTTTCCTCTGCAGTTTTTTTCTTGAGTCTTTTCCTGAGGCTACAGTAATTCCACTTTTATGAAACTTTATTCTCCCAAACTAAAGGCGCACGTCCTCACTATCCACCATCGTGGCTCCGACCCCCTCGTGTATTCCTGATATTATCCACGGATTTTATTTTTTTCAATGTTATTTTTCAGGGAACATTTAATTTTATGCTTGGAAACACTAATTGATTCCACATGGAGACAACAGCTCTACATATTTGTATTTTCTAGGGAGAAACCTAGAGGAACTGCTGCAAACAAACATGATATTTCTGTTTGCATCGATGATATTGTATCTACTTACCTAATGAAAACACTTTGCTTTACTCCAAAACTATTTTAGTTGTGATTTTCTCGGTCCATTTCATATGAAATCCACACCAGTTTGTCCGGATAAAACTGGATGAAACCAGAAATATCTGATTGTGTTTTGGCTAACTCAATCCGAAATATTGCTACAGACTCTGTGTTTGTGTATTCCTGATATTATCCATGGACTTTATTTTTTTCAAAGTTTTTTTTCAGGAAAATTTAATTTTATGCTTGGCAACACTAATTGTTTCCACATGGAGACACCAGCTCTACACATTCATATTTTCTAGGGAGAAAGCTAGAGGAACTGTGCAAACAAACATAATATTTCTGTTTGTATAGATGACATTTTAGGCACTTCCTAACAAAAAGACTTTGCTTTTCTCCAAAACCATTTGTACTGTGATTTTATTGGTAAATTGCTTACGAATTCCACACCATTTTGTCCTCATATGACTGGATGAAACCATAAATATCCGGTTGTGTTTTAGCTAACTCAGCCGAAATATTGTGAAAGCCTCTGTGTTTGTGTTTTCTGGATATTATCGATTGACTTTAATTTTTGAAAGTTTTATCAGGGAACATTTAATTTTGTGCTTGGAAACACAAATTGGTTCATCATGGGGACACCAGTTCTACACATTCGTATTATCTAGGGAGAAAGCTAGAGGAACTGCGGCAAACAAACATGATATTTCTGTTGTCTAGATGACGTTTTAAGCACTTGCCTAACGAAAAGACTTTGCTTTTCCCGAAAACCATTTTTACTGTGATTTTCTCATTCCATTGCATAGGAATTCCACACCAGTTTGTTCGCATATGACTGGATGAAACCGGAAATATCCGGTTGTGTTTTGGCTAACTCAATCTGAAATATTGTGAAAGCCTCTGTGTTTGAGTTTTCTGGATATTATCGATTGACTTTAAGTTTTGAATGTTTTTATCAGGGAACATTAAATTTTGTGCTTGGAAACACTAAATGGTTCATCATGGGGACACCAGCTCTAAACATTCGTATTTTCTAGGTAGAAAGCTAGAGGAACTGTGGCAAACAAACATGATATTTCTGTTTGTACAGATGACATTTTATACACTTGCCTAATGAAAAGACTTTGCTTTTCTGCAAAAGCATTTGTACTGTGATTTTCTCTGTCCATTGCATACGAATTCCACACCAGTTTGTCCGGATATGACTGGATGAATCCAGAAATATATGGTTTTGTTTTGGCTAACTCAATCCCAGATGTTGCTACAGCCTCTGTGTTTGTGTATTCATGATATTATCCACAGACTTTATTGTTTTGAATGTTTTTTATCAGGTAACATTTAATTTTGCGCTTGGAAACACTAATTGCTTCCACATGGAGACACCAACTCTACAAATTCGTATATTATAGGGAGAAAACTAGAGGAACTGCGGCAAACAAACTTGATATTTCTGTTTGTATAGATGATATTTTATGCACTTGCCTAATGAAAAGACTTTGCTTTTCTCCAAAACATTTGTCCTGTGATTTTTTCGGTCCATTGCATACGAATTCCACACCAGTTTTTCTGGATATGACTGGATGAAACCGGTATCCGGTTTTCTTTTGGGTAACTGAATCCCAGATATTGCTACAGCCTCTGTGTTTGTGCATTCCTGATATTATCCACAGATTTATTGTTTTGAATGTTTATTATCAGGGAACATTTAATTTCGTACCGTTGAAACACTAATTGTTTCCACATGGAGACACCAGCTCTACACATTCCTATTTTCTATGGAGAAAGCTAGAGGAACTGCGGAAAACATACATGATATTTCTATGTGCATAGATGACATTTTATGCACTTGCTTAACGAAAACATTTTGCTTTTCTCCAAACCCATTTTTACTGTGATTTCTCAGTCCATTGCATACAAATTCCAACACCATTTGTCCAGATATGACTGGATGAAACCAGAAATATCTGGTTTGGCTAACTCAATCTGAAGTATTACTACAGCCTCTGTGTTTGTGTATTCCTGATATTATCCATGGACTTTATATTTTTCAATGATTTTTTTAAGGAAACATTTAATATTGTGCTTACAAACACTAATTGGTTCCACATTGCATAGGAATTCCACAGGAGTTTCTCCGGATATGAATGGATGAAACCGGAAATATCCGGTTTTGGTTTGGCTAACTCAATCCCAGATATTGCTAAAGCCTCAGTGTTTGTTTTTTTCTGGATATTATCACTGGACTTTATTTTTTGAATGTTTTTTATCGGGGAACATTTTGTTTTGAGATTGGATAAAGTAATTGGTTCCACATGGAGACACCAGCTCAACATATTCATATTTTCTAGAAAGAAAGGTAGAGGAACTGACAAACAAGCAAGATATTTCTGTTTGGATAGCTGACAGTTTATCCACTTGCCTAATGAAAAGACTTTGCTTTTCTCCAAAACCATTTTTACTCTGATTTTATCGGTCCATTGCATAAGGATTCAAAACCACTTTGTCCGGATATGACAGGATGAAACCAGAAATATCCGGTTGTGTTTTGGCTAACTCAATCCGAAATATTGTGAAAGCTTCTATGTTTGTGTGTTCTGGATATTATCGACGGGCTTCATTGTTTTGAATATTTTTATCAGGGATTATTTCACTTTGTACCGTTGAAACACTGATTGCTTCATCATGGGGACACCAGCTCTACACATTCGTGTTTTCTTGGGAGAAAGCTAGAGGAACTGCGGTAAACATGATATTTCTGTTTGTATACATGACATTTTATGCACTTGCCTAACGAAAAGATTTTGCTTTTCTCCAAAACCATTTTTCTGTGATTTCTCGGTACATTTCCTATGAAATCCACACCAGTTTTTCAGGATATGACTGGATGAAACCGGAAATATCCGGTTGTGCTTTGGCTAACTCAATCCCAGATATTGCTGCAGCCTCTGTGTTTGTGTTTTCCGGATATTATCCATGGACTTTATTGTTTTGAATGTTTTTTATCAGGGAACATTAAATTTTGTGCTTGGAAACACTAATTGTTTCCACATGGAGACACAAGCTCTACACATTCTTATTTACCAGGGAGAAAGCTAGAGGAACTTCTACAAACAAACATGATATTTCTGTTTGTATAGATGACATTTTATGTACTTGCCTAATGAAATGACTTTGCTTTTCTCCAAAACCATTTTTACTGTGATTTTCTTGGTCCATTGCATACGAATGCCACACCACTTTGTCCGGATATGACTGGATGAAAACAGAAATATCGGGTTTTCTTTGGGCTAACACAATCCCAGATATTGCTACAGCCTCTGTGTCGTGTATTCCTGATATTATCCACAGACTTTATTGTTTTGAATGTTTTTTATCAGGGAATATTTATTTATTTATTTTTTTGACAGGCAGAGTGGACAGTGAGAGAGAGAGACAGAGAGAAAGGTCTTCCTTTTTGCCGTTGGTTCACCCTCCAATGGCCGCCGCGGTTGGCGCGCTGCGGCCGGCGCACCGCGCTGATCCGATGGCAGGAGCCAGGTGCTTCTCCTGGTCTCCCATGGGGTGCAGGGCCCAAGCACTTGGGCCATCCTCCACTGTACTCCCTGGCCACAGCAGAGAGCTGGCCTGGAAGAGGGGCAGCCAGGACAGAACCGGCGCCCCGACCGGGACTAGAACCCGGTGTGCCGGCGCCGCAAGGCGGAGGATTAGCCTAGTGAGCTGCGGCGCCGGCTTATCAGGGAATATTTAATTTTGTTCCGTTGAACACTAATTGGTTCATCATGGGAACACCAGCTCTACACAGTCGTATTTTCAAGGGAGAAAGCTAGAGGAACAGCGCAAACAAACATGATATTTCTGTTTGTCTAGGTGACATTTTATGCTCTTGCCCAACGAAAAGACTTTGCTTTCTTCCAAAACCATTTCTTCTGTGATTTTCTCGGTCCATTGCATACGAATTCCACAACACTTTGTCCGGCTATGAGTGCATGAAACCAGAAATATCTGGTTGTGTTTTGGCTAACTCAATCCAAAATATTGTGAAAGCCTCTGTGTTTGTGTATTCCTGATATTATCCACGGACTTTATTTTTTTGAATTTTTTTTTCAGGGAACATTTAATTTTTTTTTTGGAAACACTAATTGTTTCCACATGGAGACACTAGCTCTACACATTCATATTTTCTAAGCAGAAAGCTAGAGGAACTGCGGAAAACAAACATGATATTTCTGTTTGTATAGATGACATTTTATGCATTTGCCAAATGAAAAGACTTTGCTTTTCTCCAAAAACATTTTTACTGTGATTTTCTCGTTCCATTGCATACAAATTCCACACCAGTTGTCCTGATATGACTGGATGAAACCGGAAATATCCGCTTTTGTTTTGGCTAACACAATCCCAGATATTGCTACCGCCTCTCTGTTTGTGTATTCCTGATATTAAGCACAGACTTTATTTTTTTGAATGTTTTTTATCAGGAAATATTTAATTTTGTACCGTTGAAAAACTAATTGGTTCCACATGGAGACACCAGCTCTACACATTCGTATTTGCTAGGGAGAAATCTAGAGGAACTACGGAAAACAAACATGATATTTCTCTTTGTATAGATGACATTTTATACACTTGCCTAATGAAAAGACTTTGCTTTTCTTAGAAACCATTTTTACTGAGATTTTCTCGGTCCATTGCATACAAATTCCACAACAGAAGTCCGAAGTTGACTGGATGAAACCGGAAATATCCGGTTTTGTTTTGGCTAACACAATCCCAGATATGGCTACAGCCTCTCTGTTTGTGTATTCCTGATATTAACCACAGACTTTATTTTTTTTTGAATGTTTTTTATCAGGGAACATTTAATTTTGTGCCTTAGAAACACTAATTGGTTCTTCATGTTAACACCAGCTCTACACATTCGTATTTCCTAGGGAGAAAGCTAGAGGAACTGCTGCAAACAAACATGATTTTTCTGTTTGTATCGATGACATTTTATGCACTTGCCTAACGAAAACAGTTTGATTTTATCCAAAACCATTTCTACTGTGATTTTCTCGGTCCCTTGCATACGAATTCCACACCACTTTGTCCGGATATGCCTGCATGAAACGAGAAATATCTGCTTGTGTTTTGGTTTAATCAATCCGAAGTATTGTGAAAGCCTCTGTGTTTGTGTTTTCTGGATATTATCGATGTTCTCATTTTTTTTTATGTTTTATATGGGAACATTTAATTTTGTACCGTTGAAACACTAATTGGTTCATCATGGGGACACCAGCTCTACACATTCGTATTTTCTAGGGAGAAAAATGGAGGAACTGCGGTAAACAAACATGATATTTCTGTTTGTATAGATGACATTTTATGCACTTGCCTAACGAAAAGATTTTGCTTTTCTCAAAAACCATTTTTACTGAGATTTTCTCAGTCTATTGCATACAAATTCCACACCACTTTGTCCGGATATGACTGGATGAAACCAGAAATGTCCGGTTGTGTTTTGGCTAACTCAATCCGAAATACTGCTACACCCTCTGTGCTTTTGTTTTCTGGATATTATCGATGGACTTATTTTTTTTTATATTTTATCATGGAACTTTAATTTTGTACCGTTGAAACATGAATTGGTTCATAATGGGAACACAAGCTCTACACATGAGTATTTTCTAGGGAGAAAGCTGGAGGAACTGTCGCAAACAAACATGATATTTCTGTTTGTATAGATGACATTTTATGTACTTGCCTAACGAAAAGACTTTGCTTTTCTCCAACACCATTTTAACTGTGATTTTCTAAGTTCATTGCATATGAATTCCACACCAGTTTGTCAAGATACGACTGGATGAAACCGCAAATATCCGGTTGTGTTTGGCCTAACTCAATCCCAAATATTCTGAAACCCTCTGTGTTGGTTTTTTCTGGATATTATTAATGGACTTTATTGTTCTGAATGTTTTTTATCAGGGAACATTTAATTTTGTACTGTTGAAACACTAATTGGTTGCACATGGAGACTCCAGCTCTACACATTTGTATTGTCTAGGGAGAAAGCTAGAGGAACTGCGGCAAACAAACACGATATTTCTGTTTGTATAGATGACATTTAATGCATTTGCCTAACGAAAAGACTTTGTTTTTCTCCAAAACCATCTTTACTGTGATTTTCTCGGTCCATTGCATACGAATTCCACAAAACTTTGTATGGATATGACTGGATGAAACCAGAAATATCCGGTTTTATTTTGACTAACTCAATCCCAGACATTGTTACAGCATCTGTCTTTGTGTATTCCTGATATTATCCACAGACTTTATTGTTTGGAATGTTTTTTATCAGGGAACATTTAATTTTGTGCTTGGAAAAGCTAATTGGTTCATAATGGGGACACCAGCTCCACAATTCGTATTTTCTAGGTAGAAAGCTAGGAACTGCGGCAAACAAACATGATATTTCTGTTTCTATCGATGACATTTTATGCCCTTCCCTAACGAAAAGACTTTGCTTTTCCCAAAACCATTTTTACTGTGATTTTCTCGATCCATTGCATATGAATTCCATACCAGTTTGTCCGGATATGACTGGATGAAACCAGAAATATCCGGTTGTGTTTTGGCTAATTCAAACCGAAATATTGCTACAGCCTCTGTTTTTGAGTATTCCTGATATTATCCACAGACTTTATTTTTTTGAATGTTTTTTAACAGGGAACATTTAATTTTGTGCTGCTAAACACTAATTATTTCCACATGGAGACACAAGCTCTACACCTTCGTATTTTCTAGGGAGAAAGCTAGAGGAACTGCGGCAAACAAACATGATATTTCTGTTTGTATCTATGACATTTTATGCACTTGCCTAAGGAAAAGACTTTGCTTTTCTCCAAAACCATTTTTACTGTGATTTTCTCGGTCCATTGCATATGAATTCCATACCTGTGTGTCTGGATATGACTGGATGAAACCAGAAATATCCGGTTTTGTTTTGGCTAATTCAATGCCAGATCTTGATACAGCCTCGGTGTTTGTGTTTTCCAGGTATTATCGATGGACCTCATTGTTTTGAATGTATTTTATCAGGAAACACTTAATTTTGGGTTTGGAAACACTAATTGTTTCCACATGGAGAACCCAGCTCTACACATTCATATTTGCTAGAAAGAATGCTGGAGGAACTACGACAAACAAACATGATATTTCTGTTAGTATAGATGACATTTTATCTACTTGCCTAATGAAAAGACTTTGCTTTTCTCCAAAACAATTTTTACTGTGATTTTCTCGATCCATTGCATGCAAATTCCACACCATTTTGTACAGATATGACTGGATGAAACCAGAAATATCCGGTTGTGTTTTGGCTAACTCAATCCGAAATATTGTGAAAGCCTCGGTGTTTGTGTTTTCTGGATATTATCAATGGACTATATAGTTTTGAATGATTTTATCGGGGAACATTGAATCTTGTACTTTTGAAACACTAATTGGTTCATAATGGGAAGACCAACTCTACACATTCGTATTTTCTAGGGAGAAAGCTAGAGGAACTGCGGCAAACAAACATGATATTTCTGTTGGTATCGATGACATTTTATGCACTTGCCTAAGGAAAAGACCTTGCTTTTCTCCAAAACCTCCCTACTGGAATTTTTCAGTCCATTGCATACGAATTCCACACCAGTTTGTCCGGATATGACTGGATGAAACCGGAAATATCCGGTTTTGTTTTGGCTAACTCAATCCCAGATATTGCTACAGCCTCTGTGTTGGTGTATTCCTGATATTATCCACAGACTTTATTTTTTTGAATGTTTTTTATCAGGGAACATTTGATTTTGTGCTGGGAAACAGTAGTTGACTCCACATGGAGACACCAGCTCTAAACATTCGTATTTTCTAGGGAGAAAGCTAGAGGAACTGCGGCAAACAAACATGATATTTCTGTTTGTATCGATGACATTTTATGCACTTCCCTAACGAAAAGACTTTGCTTTTCTCCAAAACCATTTTTACTGTGATTTTCTCGGTCCATTGAATACAAATTCCACATCACTTTGTCCGGATATGACAGGATGATACCAGAAAGATCCGGTTGTGTTTTCGCTAACTCAATCCGAAATAATGTGAAAGCCTCTGTGTTTGTGTTTTCTGGATATTATCGACGGACTTTATTTTTTTGAATGTATTTTATCAGGGAACATTTAATTTTCTGCTTGGAAACACTAATTGTTCCACATGGAGACACCAGCTCTACACATTCGTATTTTCTAGGGAGAAAGCAGGAGGAACTACGACAAACAAACATGATATTTCTGTTTGTATCGATGACATTTTATGCACTTGCCTAAGGAAAAGACTTTGCTTTTCTCCAAAACCATTTTTACTGTGATTTTCTCGGTCCATTGAATACAAATATCCACATCACTTTGTCCGGATATGACAGGATGATACAAGAAAGGTCCGGTTGTGTTTTGGCTAACTCAATCCGAAATAATGTGAAAGCCTCTGTGTTTGTGTTTTCTGGATATTATCGATGGACTTTATTTTTTTGAATGTATTTTTTCAGGGAACATTTAATTTTGTGCTTGGAAACACTAATTGTTCCACATGGAGACACCAGCTCTACACATTCATATTTGCTAGAAAGAATGCTGGAGGAATTACGACAAACAAACATGATATTTCTGTTTGTATAGATGACATTTTATCTACTTGCCTAATGAAAAGACTTTGCTTTTCTCCAAAACAATTTTAGTGTGATTTTCTCGATCCATTGCATGCAAATTCCACACCATTTTGTACAGATATGACTGGATGAAACCAGAAATATCTAGTTGTGTTTTGGCTAACTCAATCCGAAATATTGTGAAAGCCTCGGTGTTTGTGTTTTCTGGATATTATCAATGGACTATATAGTTTTGAATGATTTTATCGGGGAACATTGAATCTTGTACTTTTGAAACACTAATTGGTTCATAATGGGAAGACCAACTCTACACATTCGTATTTTCTAGGGAGAAAGCTAGAGGAACTGCGGCAAACAAACATGATATTTCTGTTGGTATCGATGACATTTTATGCACTTGCCTAAGGAAAAGACCTTGCTTTTCTTTTTTTTTTTAACTTTTATTTAATGAATATAAATTTCCAGTGTACAGCTTATGGATTACAATGGCTTCCCCCCCCCATAACTTCCCTCCCACCCGCAACCCTCCCCTCTCCCGCTCCCTTTCCCCTTCCATTTGCATCAAGATTCATTTTCAATTCTCTTTATATACAGAAGATCAATTTAGTATAAAGATTTCAACAGTTTGCACCCACATAGAAACACAAAGTGAAACATACTGTTTGAGTACTAGTTATAGCATTAAATCACAATGGATAGCACATTAAGGACAGAGATCCCACATGAGGAGCAAGTGCACAGTGGCTCCTGTTGTTGACCCAACAAATTGACACTCTAGTTTATGGCGCCAGTAACCATCCTAGGCTGTCGTCATGAGTTGCCAAGGCTATGGAAGCCTTCCAAGTTTGCCGACTCTGATCATATTTAGACAAGGTCATAAAAGACAGAGTGAGGATAGTAACCAATGATCCTAAGAGTGGCATTTACCAGGTTTGAACAATTATACAGCATTAAGTGGGGAAGAGGACCATCAGTACACACATGTTGGGAGTAGAGCCATTGGTGGTAGAGGTTATGATTACAAAGGAATGAGGCCCAAGTGCACTAGACAGGGCCTAGAACAAAGGACAGAGTCATTATTAGAGGAGCTAAGAAAGGTGCTGTCTAAGCTACAATTAAGTTTTCTGATTGAGAGGCAAATAGAACCTGATAGAAGGGGCTTGATAATAATCTGGTGGGCTTCAGGCCTTGTAAGTTAAGAGGCCCAGACCTATCTATCTCTTCACATGGGGTATATCCTAAGGGAGGTGTGAACCTCCTAGGGGAAGGCACTCTGTTGACTTTCATTACTTGGCTGGCCTGGGAGGAGAGCTGGCCAGGTAAAGGCAGGGGGCATCTCTAACAAGATATTTACAGTTCTGCCTGCAATGTTGCTGACCCTACTTGACCATCCCCTCAGCTGCAGTGGTTACTTTGGAAGTTGGGCTGAGTGAAGGGCTTTTCAGCTTAGAGCCAATAAGATCTGTGGCTCTGACCTGGGCATCCTTCGACTCCAGGGCAGGTCCATTTCCAGTGATCCAACTCTTGGCAGAGCTGCCAGGGCTCTTCACAAGCTGACTTCTGCTGAAGCCCAGGCTTACCACTTTGAAAGCCACTGCAGAGGACTGGCCTGTTGGGTCTCCTTGAGGGCAGATCACTGTACAGATCAGCCATTAATAGGCCTGCCACCCATTGCTTCTGATGCCGAGCTTTCTTTTCCTCCTGGTTTGTGTTAAAGCAGACCAGAGGATGCAAGTCAAGGGAGTGCCCGTTTCCCATCTCTAATCTTCGGTGGCCTGAACTACAAGTCTATAGTCACAGGCATGTTCTGTAGTAGTTTTTCTAAGGTAGACAATGCCCATGAGGAAAATTATATTCTCACTTTAAAACTTTCTTTCCCTTTGGTCTGAAAGGGAGGTTTTTTTCTACTTACTGTATACTTCGCTGATGGCAAAGTGAATCTAGCTATGAGATTATTATTTGAGTTCTTATTTTGGCTATGCTATTGCAGAAAAATGTTAGCCATCTCTTTTATAAGGTCTAAAGATTAAAAGTTATCTTAATGAAAAAGCCCCAGAGGCTTAAAGGGTTAAATACTTGTAAAATCCTACAGGTGCTTTCAAAAATACTGTGAAGTAAGCAAGTGCCTCTTGTTGGTTGATGAGTTTATAATTTTAAATTGTCAGCAAGCGATCTAGGACTTGCTCCCTCATTTCTCTATTCTAAGCCCAACTTGTTCTTTCATTTCTCTATTCTCTTCAAGGTAGGAAACTAACTCTATTATGAAGGAATCTGTAGGATGCACAATTTAATCCTTAAGACCTTGCTTTTCACCAAAACCTCCCTACTGGAATTTTTCAGTCCATTGCATACGAATTCCACACCAGTTTGTCCGGATATGACTGGATGAAACCGGAAATATCCAGTTTTGTTTTGGCTAACTCAATCCCAGATATTGCTACAGCCTCTGTGTTGGTGTATTCCTGATATTATCCACAGACTTTATTTTTTTGAATGTTTTTTATCAGGGAACATTTGATTTTGTGCTGGGAAACAGTAGTTGACTCCACATGGAGACACCAGCTCTAAACATTCGTATTTTCTAGGGAGAAAGCTAGAGGAACTGCGGCAAACAAACATGATATTTCTGTTTGTATCGATGACATTTTATGCACTTCCCTAACGAAAAGACTTTGCTTTTCTCCAAAACCATTTTTACTGTGATTTTCTCGGTCCATTGAATACAAATTCCACATCACTTTGTCCGGATATGACAGGATGATACCAGAAAGATCCGGTTGTGTTTTCGCTAACTCAATCCGAAATAATGTGAAAGCCTCTGTGTTTGTGTTTTCTGGATATTATCGACGGACTTTATTTTTTTGAATGTATTTTATCAGGGAACATTTAATTTTCTGCTTGGAAACACTAATTGTTCCACATGGAGACACCAGCTCTACACATTCGTATTTTCTAGAAAGAATGCTGGAGGAACTACGACAAACAAACATGATATTTCTGTTTGTATAGATGACATTTTATCTATTTACCTAATGAAAAGACTTTGCTTTTCTCCAAAACCATTTTTACTGTGATTTTCTCGATCCATTGCATGCGAATTCCACACCACTTTGTACGGATATGACTGGATGTAACCAGAAATATCCGTTTGTGTTATGGCTAACTCAATCCGAAATATTGTGAAAGTCTCTGTGTTTGTGTTTTCTGGATATTATCGATGGACTTTATAGTTTTGAATGTTTTTATCGGGGAACATTTATTTTTGTACCGTAGAAACACTAATTGGTACATCATGGGTACACCAGATCTACACATTGATTTTTCTAGGGAGAAAGCTAGAGGATCTGCAGCAATCATGATATTTCTGTTGGTATCGATAACATTTTATGCACTTGCCTAATGAAAAGACTTTGCTTTTCTCCAATACCTCTTTTACTATGATTTTCTCAGTCCATTGCATACCAATTCCACACAACTTTGTCTGGATATGACTGGATGAAACCCGAAAACTCCGGTTTTGTTTTGGCTAACTCAATCCCAGATATTGTTACCGCCCCTGTGTTTGTGTATTCCTTATATTATACACAGACTTTATTGTTTGGAATGTTTTTTATCAGGGAACATTTAAATTTGTGCTGCGAAACACTAATTGTTTCCACATGGAGACACAAGCTCTACACATTTCTATATTCTAGGGAGAAAGCTAGAGGAACTGCGGCAAACAAACATGATATTTCTGTTTGCATAGATGACATTTTATGCACTTCCCTAACGAAAAGACTTTGGTTTTCTCCAAAACCATTTTTACTGTGATTTTCTCGGTCCATTGCATATGAATTCCACACCAGTTTGTCCGGATATGACTGGATGAAACCAGAAAGATCCGGTTGTGTTTTGGCTAACTCAATCCGAAATAATGTGAAAGACTCTGTGTTTGTGTTTTCTGGATATTATCGATGGACTTTATTGTTTTGAATGTTTTTATCGGGGATCATTTAATTTTTACCGTTGAAACACTAATTGGTTTATAATGGGAACACCAGCTCTACACATTCGTATTTTCTAGGGAGAAAGCTAGAGGAACTGTGGCAAACAAACATGGTATTTCTGTTTCTATCGATGACATTTTATGCACTTGTCTAAGAAAAAGACTTTGTTATTCTCCAAAACCATTTTTTACTGTGATTTTTTCGGTCCATTGCATACGAATTCCATACCAGTTTTTTCGGATATGACTGGATGAAACGGGAAATATCCGGTTGTGTTTTGGCTAACTCAGTCCCAGATATTGCTACAGCCACTGTGTTGTGTGTTCCTGATATTATCAACAGACTTTATTTTTTTTTAAAGTTTTTTTATCACGGAACATTTAATTTTGTGCTGCGAAATAGTAATTGGTTCATAATGGGAACACCAGCTCTACACATTCTTATTTTCTAGGGAGAAAGCTAGAGGAACTGCGGCAAACAAACATGATATTTCTGTTGGTATCGATGACATTTTATGCACTTGCCAAAGGAAACGACTTTGCTTTTCTCCAAAACCTCTTTTACTGGAATTTTTCAGTCCATTGCATACAAATTCCACACCAGTTTGTCCGGATATGACTGGATGAAACCGGAAATATCCGGTTTTGTTTTGGCTAACTCAATCACAGCTATTGCTACAGCCTCTGTGTTTGTGTATTCCTGATATTATCCACAGACTTTATTTTTTTGAATGTTTTTTATCAGGGAACATTTGATTTTGTGCTGCAAAACACTAATTGTTTCCACATGGAGACACAAGCTCTACACATTCGTATTTTCTAGGGAGAAAGCTAGAGGAACTGCGGCAAACAAACATGATATTTCTGTTTGTATCGATGACATTTTATGCACTTGCCTAAGGAAAAGACTTTGCTTTTCTCCAAAACCATTTTTACTGTGATTTTCTCGGTCCATTGAATACAAATTCCACATCACTTTGTCCGGATATGACAGGATGATACCAGAAAGATCCGGTTGTGTTTTGGCTAACTCAATCCAGAATAATGTGAAAGACTCTGTGTTTGTGTTTTCCGGATATTATCGATGGACTTTATTGTTTTGAATGTATTTTATCAGGGAACATTTAAATTTTTGCTTGGAAACACTAATTGTTTCCACATGGAGACACCAGCTCTACACAGTCGTATTTGCTAGAAAGAATGCTGGAGGAACTACGACAAACAAACATGATATTTCTGTTTGTATAGATGACATTTTATCTACTTGCCTAATGAAAAGACTTTGCTTTTCTCCAAAACCATTTTTACTGTGATTTTCTTGATCCATTGCATGTGAATTCCACACCACATTGTACGGATATGACTGGATGAAACCAGAAATATCCGGTTGTGTTTTGGCTAACTCAATCCGAAATATTGTGAAAGCCTCTGTGTTTGTGTTTTCTGGATATTATCAATGGACTTTATAGTTTTGAATGTTTTTATCGGGGAACATTTATTTTTGTACCGAAGAAATTGGTTCATCATGGGGACACGAGATCTACACATTCGATTTTCTAGGGAGAAAGCTAGAGGAACTGCCGCAAACAAATATGATATTTCTGTTGGTATCAATGACATTTTATGCACTTGCCTAATGAAAAGACTTTGCTTTTCTCCAAACCTCTTTTACTGTGATTTTCTCAGTCCATTGCTTACGAATTCCACCCCAATTTGTCTGGATATGACTGGATGAAACCGGAAATATCTGGTTTTGTTTTGGCTAACTCAATCCCTCTGTGTTTGTGTATTCCTTATATTATCCACAGACTTTATTGTTTGGAATGTTTTTTATCAGGGAACATTTAAATTTGTGCTGCGAAACACTAATTGTTTCCACATGGAGACATAAGCTCTACACATTCCTATTTTCTAGGGAGAAAGCTAGAGGAACTGCGGCAAACAAACATGATATTTTTGTTTGTATCGATGACATTTTATGCACTTCCCTAACGAAAAGACTTTGCTTTTCTCCAAAACCATTTTTACTGTGATTTTCTCGGTCCATTGCATACGAATTCCACACCAGTTTGTCCGGATATGACTGGATGATACCAGAAAGAGCGGGTTTTCTTTTAGCTAACTCAATTCCAGATATTGCTACAGCCTCTGTGTTTATGTATTCCTGATATTATCCACCGACTTTATTTTTTGAATGTTTTTTATCAGGGAACATTTAATTTTGTACCGTTGAAACTCTAATTGGTTCCACATGGAGACACCAGCTCTACACATTCATATTTTCTAGGGAGAAAGCTAGAGGAACTGTGGCAGACCAACCTGATATTTCTGTTTGTATAGATGATATTTTATGCACTTGCCTAACGAAAAGACTTTGCTTTTCTCCAAAACCATTTTTTACTGTGATTTTCTCTGTCCATTGCATTCGAATTCCACACGAGTTTTTCCGGATATGACTGGATGATACCAGAAATATCCGGTTGTGTTTTGGCTAACTCAATCCGAATAATGTGAAATCCTCTGTGTATATGTTTTCTGGATATTATCGATGGACTTTATTGTTTTGAATGTTTTTATGGGGGAACATTTATTTTTGTACCATAGAAACACTAATTGGTTCATCATGGGGACACCAGATCTACACATTCGTATTTTCTAGGGAGAAAGCTAGAGGAACTGTGGCATACAAACATGATATTTCCGTTTGTCTAGATGACATTTTATGCACTTGCCTAATGAAAAGACTGTACTTTTCTCCAAAACCATTTTTCTGTGATTTTCTCGGTCCATTCCATACCAATTCCACACAACTTTGTCCAGATATGACTGGATGAAATGGGAAATATCCGGTTTTGTTTTGGATAACTCAATCCCAGATATTGCTACAGCCTCTGTGTTTGTGTATTCCTGATATTATCCACAGACTTTATTTTTTTGAATGTTTTTTAACAGGGAACATTTAATTTTGTGCTGCTAAACACTAATTATTTCCACATGGAGACACAAGCTCTACACCTTCGTATTTTCTAGGGAGAAAGCTAGAGGAACTGCGGCAAACAAACATGATATTTCTGTTTGTATCTATGACATTTTATGCACTTGCCTAAGGAAAAGACTTTGCTTTTCTCCAAAACCATTTTTACTGTGATTTTCTCGGTCCATTGCATATGAATTCCATACCTGTGTGTCTGGATATGACTGGATGAAACCAGAAATATCCGGTTTTGTTTTGGCTAACTCAATGCCAGATCTTGATACAGCCTCGGTGTTTGTGTTTTCCAGGTATTATCGATGGACCTCATTGTTTTGAATGTATTTTATCAGGAAACATTTAATTTTGGGTTTGGAAACACTAATTGTTTCCACATGGAGAACCCAGCTCTACACATTCATATTTGCTAGAAAGAATGCTGGAGGAACTACGACAAACAAACATGATATTTCTGTTAGTATAGATGACATTTTATCTACTTGCCTAATGAAAAGACTTTGCTTTTCTCCAAAACAATTTTAGTGTGATTTTCTCGATCCATTGCATGCAAATTCCACACCATTTTGTACAGATATGACTGGATGAAACCAGAAATATCCGGTTGTGTTTTGGCTAACTCAATCCGAAATATTGTGAAAGCCTCGGTGTTTGTGTTTTCTGGATATTATCAATGGACTATATAGTTTTGAATGATTTTATCGGGGAACATTGAATCTTGTACTTTTGAAACACTAATTGGTTCATAATGGGAAGACCAACTCTACACATTCGTATTTTCTAGGGAGAAAGCTAGAGGAACTGCGGCAAACAAACATGATATTTCTGTTGGTATCGATGACATTTTATGCACTTGCCTAAGGAAAAGACCTTGCTTTTCTCCAAAACCTCCCTACTGGAATTTTTCAGTCCATTGCATACGAATTCCACACCAGTTTGTCCGGATATGACTGGATGAAACCGGAAATATCCGGTTTTGTTTTGGCTAACTCAATCCCAGATATTGCTACAGCCTCTGTGTTGGTGTATTCCTGATATTATCCACAGACTTTATTTTTTTGAATGTTTTTTATCAGGGAACATTTGATTTTGTGCTGGGAAACAGTAGTTGACTCCACATGGAGACACCAGCTCTAAACATTCGTATTTTCTAGGGAGAAAGCTAGAGGAACTGCGGCAAACAAACATGATATTTCTGTTTGTATCGATGACATTTTATGCACTTCCCTAACGAAAAGACTTTGCTTTTCTCCAAAACCATTTTTACTGTGATTTTCTCGGTCCATTGAATACAAATTCCACATCACTTTGTCCGGATATGACAGGATGATACCAGAAAGATCCGGTTGTGTTTTCGCTAACTCAATCCGAAATAATGTGAAAGCCTCTGTGTTTGTGTTTTCTGGATATTATCGACGGACTTTATTTTTTTGAATGTATTTTATCAGGGAACATTTAATTTTCTGCTTGGAAACACTAATTGTTCCACATGGAGACACCAGCTCTACACATTCGTATTTTCTAGGGAGAAAGCAGGAGGAACTACGACAAACAAACATGATATTTCTGTTTGTATCGATGACATTTTATGCACTTGCCTAAGGAAAAGACTTTGCTTTTCTCCAAAACCATTTTTACTGTGATTTTCTCGGTCCATTGAATACAAATATCCACATCACTTTGTCCGGATATGACAGGATGATACAAGAAAGATCCGGTTGTGTTTTGGCTAACTCAATCCGAAATAATGTGAAAGCCTCTGTGTTTGTGTTTTCTGGATATTATCGATGGACTTTATTTTTTTGAATGTATTTTATCAGGGAACATTTAATTTTGTGCTTGGAAACACTAATTGTTCCACATGGAGACACCAGCTCTACACATTCATATTTGCTAGAAAGAATGCTGGAGGAATTACGACAAACAAACATGATATTTCTGTTTGTATAGATGACATTTCATCTACTTGCCTAATGAAAAGACTTTGCTTTTCTCCAAAACAATTTTAGTGTGATTTTCGCTATCCATTGCATACGAATTCCACACCAGTTTCTTCGAATATGACTGGATGAAACCAGAAATATCTAGTTGTGTTTTGGCTAACTCAATCTCAGATATTGCTACAGGCTCCTTGTTTGTGTTTTCTGGATATTATCAACAGACTTTATTGTTTTGAATGCTTTTATCAGGGAACATTTCATTTTGTACCATAGAAACACTAATTGGTTGCACATGGAGACACCAGCTCTACACATTTGTATTTTGAAGGGAGAAAGCTAGAGGAACTGTGGCAAACAAACATAATGTTTATGTTTGTATAGATGACATTTTATGCACTTGCCTAAAGAAAGGACTTTGTTTTTCTCCAAAACAATTTTACTGTGACAATCTCGTTCCTTTGTGTAAAAATTGCACACCACTCTGTCCCGTTATGACTTCATAAAACCAGAAATATCCGATTGTGTTTTGGCTAACTCAATCGCAGATATTGCTACAGACTCTGTGTTTGTGTTTCCCGGATATTATAAAAAGATATTATATTTTGAATGTTTTTTGTCAAGGAACATTTAATTTTGTGCTGGGAAACACTAGTTGATTCCACATGGAGACACCAGCTCTACACATTCGTATTTTCTAGGGAGAAAGCTAGAGGAACTGCGGCAAACAAACATGATATTACTGCTTACATAGATGACATTTTATGCACTTGCCTAATTAAAAGACTTTCTTTTTCTCCAAAAGCATTTATACTGTGAATTTCTCAGTCCATTGCATACGAATTCCATACCACTTTGTCCGGATATGTCTGGATGAAACCAGACATATTCGGTTGTGTTTTGGCTAACTCAATACCAGATATTGCTACAGCCTCTGTGTTTGTGTTTTCCTGATATTTTCAAAGGACTTTATTGTTATGAATGTTTTTATCAGGAACATTCAATTTTGTACCAATAATACACTAATTGGTTCCACATGCAAACACCAGCTATACACATTCGATTTTCTAGGGAGAAAGCTAGAGGAACTGCGGCAAACAAACATGCTATTTCTGTTTGAATAGATGACATTTTATACACTTGCCTAACGAAAAGACTTTGCTTTTCTCCAAAACCATTTTTGCGGTGATTATTTCCTGTCGATTGCATATGAATTCCACCCCAATTTGTCCGGATATGCCTGGATGAAACCAGAAATATCCAGTTCTTTTTTGGCTAAATGAATCCAAAATATTGTTAATGCATCTGTGTTTGTGTTTTCTGGATATTATCGATGGACTTTATTGTTTTGAATGTTTTTATCAGGGAACAATTTTTTTTTGTACCGTAGAAACACTAATTAGTTCAACATGGAGACACCAGCTCTACAGCTCTACACATTCATATTTTCTAGGGAGAGAGCTAGAGGGACTGCGGAAAACAAACATGATGCTTCTGTTTCCATAGATGACATTTTATGCACTTACCTAAAGAAAAGATTTTGCGTTTTTCCAAAACCATTTTACTGTGATTTTCTAGGTCCATTGCATACGAATTCCACACCAGTTTGTCCGGATATGACTGGATGAAACCAGAAATATCTGGTTGTGTTTCGTCTAACTCAATCCCAGATATTGCTACAGCCTCTGTGTTTGTGTTTTCTGGATATTATTGAAGGACTTTATTGTTTTGAATGTTTTTATCAGGGAACATTTAATTTTTTACCACAGAAACACTAATTGGATCCCAGCTCTACACATTCATATTTTCTAGGGAGAAAGCTAGAGGAACTGCGGCAAACAAACATGATATTTCTGTGTAAATAGATGACATTTTATGCACTTGCCTAAAGAAAGGACTTAGCTTTTCTCCAAAACCATATTTACTGTGATTTTCTCAGACCATTGCATAAAAATTACACACCTCTTTTTCCAGGTATGACTTCATGAAACCCGAAATATCCGGTTTTGTTTTGGCTAACTCAATCCCAGATATTGCTACAGCTTCTGTGTTTGTGTTTGCCAGATAATATCGAAAGACTTTATATTTATCAGGGAACATTTAATTTTGTGCTGGGAAATACTAGTTGATTCCACGTGGAGACACCAGATCTACACATTCGTATTTTCTAGGCAGAAAGCTAGAGGAACTGGGGCAAACAATAATGATATTTCTGTTTGAATAGATGACATTTTAATCACTTGCCTAACAAAAAAAGACTTTGCTTTTCTCTGAAACCATTTTTACTGTGATTTTCTCGGTCCATTGCATACGAATGCCAAACCAGTTTGTCTGGATATGACTGGATGAAACCAGAAAGATCCGGTTGTGTTTTGGCTAACTCAATCCAAAATATTGTGAAAGACTCTGTGTTTGTATTTTCTGTATATTATCGATGGAGTTTATTGTTTTTAGTGTTTTTATCAGGGAATATTTAATTTTCTGCTGGGAAACACTAATTGGTTCCACATGGAGACACCAGCTCTGCAAATTCGTATTTTCTAGGGCGAAAGATAGAGGAACTGCTGCAAACAAACATGATATTTCTGTTTGAATAGATGACATTTATGCATTTGCTAACGAAAAGAGTTTGCTTTTCTCCAAAACCATTTTTACTGTGGTTTTCTCGGTGTATTTATTCGAATTCCACACTAGTTTGTTTGGATATGACTGGATGAAACCAGAAAGATCCGGTTGTGTTTTGGCTAACTCAATCCGAAATATTGTGAAAGCATCTGTGTTTGTATTTTCTGGATAGAATCAATGGACTTTATTGTTTTGAAATTTTTTATCTGGGAACATTTAATTTTCTGCTGGGAAACACTAGTTTACTCCACATGGAGACACCAGCTCTACACATTCCTATTTTCTAGGGAGAATCCTGGAGGAACTGCGGCAAACAAACATGATATTTGTGTTTCTATAGATGACATTTTATGCACTTGCAGAAGGAATAGAAATTGCTTTTCTCCAAAACCATATTTACTGTGATTTTCTGGGTACATTTCATAAGTATTCGACACCACTTAGTACGGATATGCCTGAATGAAAACAGAAATATCCGGTTGTGTTTTTGCTAACTCAATTGGAAATATTGTGAAAGCCTCTGTGTTTCTGTTTTCTGGATATTATTGACAGACTTTATTGTTTGAATGTTTTTTATCAGGGAACATTCAATTTTGAGCTGGCAAACACAAATTGACTCCACATGGAGACACCAGCTCTACACATTTGTATTTTCAATGAAGAAAGCTAGAGGAACTGCGGCAAACAAACATGATATTTCTGTTTCTATAGATGACATTTAAGAACTTGCCTAACGAAAAGACTGTACTTTTCTCCAAAACCATTTTTCTGTGATTTTTTTGGTACATTGCATATAAATTCCGCACCACTTTGTCTGGATATGACTGGATGAAACCAGAAATATCCGGTTGTGTTTTGGCTAACTCAATCCCAGTTATTGCTACAGCCTCTCTGTTAACTGATATTTTATGCACTTGCCTAACGAAAAGACTTTGCTTTTCTACAAAAACCATTTTTACTGTGATTGCCTGTATCCATTGCTTACGAATTCCACCCCACTTTGTATGGATATGATTGCATGAAACCAGAAATATCCGATTGTGTTTTGGCTAACTCAATCCCAGATATTGCTACAGCTTGTGTGTTTGTGATTTCAGGATATTATCAACGGACTTTATTGTTTTGAATGTATTTTATCAGGCAACATTTTATTTTGTACCATAGAAACACTAGTTGACTCCACATGGAGACACCAGCTATACACATTCGTATTTTCTAGGGAGAAAGCTAGAGTAACTGTGGCAAACAAACATGACATTTCTGTTTGTATAGATGACAATTATGCACTTGCCTAACGAAAAGATTTTGCTTTTCTCTAAAACCGTTTATACTATGATTTTCTCAGTCCATTACATACGAATTCCACTACACTTTGTCCGGATATGCCTGGATGAAAACAGAAATATCCGGTAGTGTTTGGGCTAACTCAATCCGAAATATTTTGAAAGCCTCTGTGTTAGTGTTTTCAGGATATTATCGACAGACTTTATTGTTTTGAATGTTTTTTATCAGGGGACATTTAATTTTGTACCGTAGAAACACTAATTGATTCCACATGGAGACACCAGCTCTACACATTCGTATTTTCCAGGGAGAAAGCTAGAGGAACTACGGCAAACAAACATGATATTTCTGTTTGTATACATGACATTTTATGCACTGGCCAAAGGAAAAGACTTTGCTTTTCTCCAAAACCATTTTTACTGTGATTGTCTCGGTCCATTGCATACGAATTCCACACCAGTTTTTCCGGATATGACTGGATGAAACCGGAAATATCCGGTTTTGTTTTGGCTAACTCAATCCCAGATATTTCTACAGACTCTGTGTTTGTGTTCTGGTTATTATCAATGGACTTTTTTGTTTTGAATGTTTTTTATCAGGGAAGCTTTAATTTTGTGCTCGGAAACACTAGTTGACTCCACATGGAGAGACCAGCTCTACACATTTGTATTTTCTAGGGAGAAAGCTAGAGGAACTGCGGAAATAAAGCATGATATTTCTGTTTCTATAGATGACATTTTATGCACTTGCCGAAGAAAAAGACATTGCTTTTCTCCAAAGCGATTTTTCTGTGACTATCTCGGTCCATTGCATACGAATTCCACACCACTTTGTCCAGGTATGACTGGATGAAACCAGAAATATTCGGTTTTGTTTTAGCTAACTCAATCCCAGATATTGCTACTGGCTCTGTGTTTAGGTTTTCTGGATATTATTGACGGTTTATTGTTTTGAATGTTTTTTATTAGGGAACATTCAATTTTCTGCTGGGAAACACTAGTTTACTCCACATGGAGACACCAGCTCTACACATGCATTTTTTCTAGGGAGAAACCTGGAGGAACTGTGGCAAACAAACATGGTATTTCTGTCTGCATAGATGAAATTTTATGCACTTGCCTAATGAAATGACTTTGCTTTACTCCAAAACAATTTTTACTGTGATTTTTTTGGTCCATTGCATACGAATTCCACACCACTTTGTCCGGATATGCCTAGATGAAACCAGAAATAACCGGTTGTATATTAGCTAACTCAATTGGAAATATTGTGAAAGCCTCTGTGTTTGTGTTTTCCTTGTATTATCGAAGGAATTTACTCTTTTGAATGTTTTTTATCATGGAAAATCTAACTTAGTGCTGGGAAACACTAATTAGTTCCACATGGAGACTCCAGCTCTACACATTCGTATTTTCTAGGGAGAAAGCTAGAGGAACTGCGGCAAACAAGCATGATATTTCTGTTTCTATAGATGACATTTTATGCACTTGCCTAAAGGAAAGACTTTGCTTTTCTCCAAAACCATTTTTACTGTGATTGTCTCGGTCTATTGCATACGAATGCCACACCACTTTGTCTGGATATGACTGGATGAAACCAAAAATATTTGGTTGCGTTTTGGCTAACTCAATCACAGATATTGCGACAGCCTCTGTGTTTGTGTTTTCTGGATATTATCAACGAACTTTATTGTTTTGAATGTTTTATCAGGGAACATTTAATTTTTTACCGTAGAAACACTAATTGGTTCCACATAGAGACAACAGCTCTACACATTCGTATTTTCTAGGGAGAAATCTAGAGGTACTGTGACAAAGAAAGATGATATTTCTGTTTGTACAGATGACGTTTTATGCATTTGCCGAAGAAAAAGACTTTGCTTTTCTCCAAAACCATTTTTACTGTGATTATCTCGGTCCTTTGCATAGGACTTCCACACCAGTTTGTCCGGATATGACTGGATGATACCAGAAATAACAGGTTGTGTTTTGGCTAACTCAATCCGAAATATTGTGAAAGCCTCTGTGTTTGTGTTTTCTGGATATTATCAATGGATTTTATTGTTTTGAGTGTTTTTATCTGAGAACATTTAATTTTGTACCCTAGAAACTGTAGTTGACTCCACTGGAGACACCAGCTCTACACATTCGTATTTTCCAGGGAGAAAGCTAGAGGAACTGGGGCAAACAAACATGATATTTCTGTTTCTATAAATGACATTTTATGCACTTGACTAAAGGTAAGACTTTGCTTTTCTCCAAAATCATATTTACTCTGATTTTCCTGTCCATTGTATACAAATTGCACCCTATTTTATCCGGATATGACTGGATGAAAACAGAAATATCCGGTTGTGTTTTGGCTAACTCAATTCCAGATGTTCCTGCAGCCTCTGTGTTTCTGTTTTCCGGAAATTATCCACAGACTATATTGTTTTGAATGTTTTTATCAGGGAACATTTAATTTTCAACCCTAGAAACACTAATTCATTCCACATGGAGACACCATCTCTACACATTCGTATTTTCTAGGGAGAAAGCTAGAGGAAATGCGGCAAACAAACATGATATTTCTGTTTGTATAGATGACATTTTTTGCACTTGCCTAAAGGAAAGACATTGCTTTTCTCAAAATCATATTTACTGTAATTTTTCTGTCCATTGTATATGAATTCCACCCTATTTTGTCCGGATATGATTGGATGAAAACAGAAATATCCGGTTGTGTTTTGGCTAACTCAATCCCAGATATTGCTACAGCATCTGTGTTTGTGTTTTCCAGATATTATCGATGGACCTTATTGTTTTCAATGTTTTCTTTCAGAAAACATTTAATTTTGTGCTTTGAAACACTAATTGGTTCCACATGGAGACACCAGCTCTACACATTCGTATTTTCTAGGGAGGAAGCTAGAAAACCTGTGGAAAAGATACATGATATTTCCGTTTGTTTAGATGACATTTTATGCACTTGCCTAACGAAAAGACTTTGCTTTTCTCCAAAACCATTTTTACTGTGACTATCTCGGTCCATTGCATACGAATGCCACACCACTTTGTCCGGGTATGACAGGATGAAACCAGAAATATCCGGTTTTGTTTTGGCTAACTCAAGCCCAGATATTGCTACAGCTTCTACGTTACAGTTTTCCAGATATTATCTAAAGACTTTATTGTTTTGAATTTTTTATCAGGGAACAATTAACTTTGTACTGTAGAAACACTAGTTGACTCCACATGGAGACACCAGCTTTGCACATTTGTAATTTCTAGGGAGAAAGCTCGAGGAACTGTGGCAAACAAACAAGATATTTCTGTTTTTATAGATGACATTTTATGCACTTGCCGAAGGAAAAGACTTTCCTTTTCTCCAAAATAATTTTTACTATGACTATCTTGGTTCATTGCATACAAATACCACACCCCTATGTCTGGATATGTCTAGATGAAACAGGAACTATGCAGTTTTGTTTTGGCTAACTCATTCACAGATATTGCTACAGCCTCTGAGTGTCAGTTTTCCGGATATTATAAAAAGACTTAATTTTTTTGAATGTTTTTTGATCAGGGAACATTTAATTTTCTGCTGGGAAACACTACCTGATTCTACATGGAGACACCAGCTCTAAACATTCGTATTTTATAGGGAGAAAGTCAGAGGAACTGCGGAAAACAAAAATGACATTTCTGTTTGTATAGATGACATTTTATGCACTTGCCAAAAGAAAAATATTAAGTTCTACAAAACCGTATTTACTGTGATTTTTCGGTCCATTGTCTATGAATTCTACTCCACTTTGTCCGGGTATGACTGGATGAAACCAGAAATACCTGGTTGTGTTTTGGCTAACTCAATCCCAGATATTGCGACAACCTCTGTGGTTGTGTTTTCCGGATATTATCAATGGATTTTTTGTTTTGAATGTTTTTTATCACTGAACATGTAATTTTCTGCTGGGAAACACTAATTGGTTCCTCATGGAGACACCAGCTCTACACATTCGTATTTTTTAGGGAGGAAGCCTGGGAAACTGCGGCAAACAAACATGATATTTCTGTTTGTATAGGTGACATTTTAAGCACTTGCCAACGAAAATAATTTGCTTTTCTCCAAAACAATTTACTGTGATTTTCTCGGTCTATTGCATATGAATTCCACAACATTTTGTCTGGATGTACCTGGATGAAACCAGAAATATCCGGTTGTGTTTTGGCTAACTCAATCCCAGATATTGCTACAGACTCTGTGGTTGTGTTTCCGGATATTAACAACGGACTTTTTGTTTTGAATGTTTTTTATCAGGGAACATTTAATTTTGTGCTGCGAAACACTAATTGGTTCAACATGGAGACACCAGCTCTACACATTCGTATTTTTTAGGGAGGAAGCTAGAGGAACTGCGGAAAACAAACATGATATTTCTGTTTGTATAAATGACATTTTATGCACTTGCCGAAGGAAAACACTTTTCTTTTCTCCAAACCATTTTTACTGTGATTTTCTCTTTCCATTGCATACGAATTCCTCACTGCATTGTCCGGATATGCCTGCATGAAAACAGAAATATCCGGTTGTGTTTTGGCTAACTCAATCCCAGATATTGCTACAGCATCTGTGGTGGTGTTTTCCAGATATTACCAACGGACTTTTTGTTTAGAATGTTTTTTATTATAGAACATTTAACATTGTACCGTACAAAAACTAAATGGTTCCACATGGAGACACCAGCTCTACACATTCGTATTTTCTAGGGAGAAAGCTAAAGGAACGGTGGCAAACAAACATGATATTTCTGTTTTTATAGATGTCATTTTATGCACATGCCGAAGGGAAAGACTTTGCTTTTCCCTAAAACCATTTTTACTCTGATTTTATCAGTCCATTGCAAACAAATTCCACACCACTTTGTCCGGATATGACTGGATGAAACTAGAAATATCCGTTGGTGTTTTGGCTAACTCAATCCGAAATATTGTGAAAGCCTCTGTGTTTGTGTTTTCAGGATATTATCGATGGACTTTATTGTATTGAATGTTTTTATCAGGGAACATTTAGTTTTTTGCCGTAGAAACACTAGTTGACTCCACATGGAGACACCTGCTCTACACATTCTTATTTCCTGGGGAGAAAGCTAGAGGAACTGCGGAAAACAAACATGATACTTCTGTTTGTGTAGATGACATTTTATGCACTTGCCTAACGAAAAGACTTTGCTTTTCTCCAAAACATTTGTCCTGTGATTTTCTCGGTCCATTGCATACGAATTCCACACCAGTTTCTCCGGATATGACAGGATGAATCCAGAAATATCCGGCTGTGTTTTGGCTATATCAATCCAAAATATTGTGAAAGCCTCTGTGTTTGTGTTTTCTGGATAGCATCGATGGACTCTATTGATTTGAATGTTTTTATCAGGGAACATTTTTTTGAGCTTGGATACAGTAATTGGTTCCACATGGAGACCCAAGCCCTACATATTCCTATTTTCTAGGTATAAAGCTAGAGGAACTGCGGCAAACAAACATGATATTTCTGTTTGTCTAGATGACATTTTATGCACTTCCCTAATGAAAAGACCTTGCTTTTCTCTAAAACCATTTTTACTGTGATTTTCTCAGTCCATTGCATACGAATTCCACACGACTTTGTCCGGATATGACTGGATGAAACCAGAAATATCCGGTTGTGTTTTAGCTAACTCAATCCGAAATATTGCTGCAGCTCTGTGTTTGTGTTTGTTGGTTATTACCAATGGACTTTATTGTTTTGAATGTTTTTTATCGGGGAACATTTTATTTTGAGCTTGGATACAGTAATTGGTTCTACTTGGAGCACCAGCTCTACGTATTATTATTTTCTAGGTAGAAAGCTAGAGGAACTGCGGCAAACAAACATGATATTTCTGTTTGTATGGCTGACATTTTATCCACTTGCCTAATGAAAAGACTTTGCTTTTCTGCAAAAGCATTTTTACTGTGATCTTCTCCTTCCATTGCATACGAATTCCAGAGCACTTTGTCCGGCTATGCCTGGATGTAACCAGAAATATCCGGTTGTGTTTTGGCTAACTGAATCCGAAATATTGTGAAAGCCTCGGTGTTTGTGTTTTCTGGATATTATCAATGGACTATATAATTTTGAATTTTTTTATCGGGGAACATTGAATTTTGTACTTTTGAAACACTAATTGGTTCATCATGGGGACACTAGCTCTACACATTTGTATTTTCTAGGGAGAAAGCTACAGAACTGCGGCAAACAAACCTGATATTTCTGTTTGTATAGATGATATATTATGCACTTGCCTAACGAAAAGACATTGCTTTTCTCCAAAAGCATTTTTACTCTGATTTTCTCAGCCCATTGCATACGAATTCCACACCCGTTTGTCCAGATATAACTGGATGAAAGCAGAAATATCTGGTTGTGTTTTGGCTAACTCAATCCCAGATATTGTGAAAGCCTCTGTGTTTGTGTTTTCTGGAAATTATCAATGGACTTTATTGTTTTGAATGTTTTTTATCTGGGAACATTTTATTTTGAGCTTGGATACAGTAACTGGTTCCAAATGGAGACACCAGCTCTACATATTCGTATTTTCTAGGGAGAAAGCTAGAGAAACTGTGGCAAAAAAACATGATATTTCTGTTTGTATAGATGATATTTTATGCACTTGCCTAACGAAAACACTTTGCTTTTCTCCAAAACCATTAGTACTGTGATGTTATCGGTCCTTTGCATATGAATTCCACACCACATTGTCCGAATAAGACTGGATGAAACCGGAAATATCCAGTTTTTTTGGCTAACCTAATCCCAGTTATTGCTACAGCCTCTGTGTTTGTGTTTTCTGGATATTATCAATAGATTTTATTGTTTTGAATGTTTTTATCAGGGAACATTTAATTTTGTACCATAGAAACACTAATTGGTTCCACATGGAGACAGCAGCTCTGCATATTCGTATTTTCTAGGGAGAAAGCTATAGGAACTGCAACAAACAAACATGATATTTCTTTTTGTATAGATGATATTTTATGCACTTGCCTAACGAAAAGACTTTGCTTTTCTCCAAAACCATTTGTACTGTGATTTTCTCGATCCATTGCACACGAATTCCACACGACTTTGTCCGGATATGACTGGATGAAACCAGAAATATCCGGTTGTGTTTTGGGTAACTCAATCCAAAATATTGCTACAGCCTCTGTGTTTCTGTTTTCTGGATATTATCCATGGACTTTATTGTTTTGAATATTTTTATCAGGGAACATTTAATTTTTTACCGTAGAAACACTAGTTACTCCACATGGAGACAGAAGATCTACACATTCGTATTTTCTAGGTAGAAAGCTAGAGGAACTGCGGCAAACAATCATGATATTTCTGTTTGTACTGATGACATTTTATGCACTTGCCTAACGAAAACACTTTGCTTTTCTCCAAAACCATTAGTACTGTGATGTTATCGGTCCTTTGCATATGAATTCCACACCACATTGTCCGAATAAGACTGGATGAAACCGGAAATATCCGGTTTTTTTGGCTAACATAATCCCAGTTATTGCTACAGCCTCTGTGTTTGTGTTTTCTGGATATTATCAATAGATTTTATTGTTTTGAATGTTTTTATCAGGGAACATTTAATTTTATACCATAGAAACACTAATTGGTTCCACATGGAGACAGCAGCTCTGCATATTCGTATTTTCTAGGGAGAAAGCTATAGGAACTGCAACAAACAAACATGATATTTCTTTTTGTATAGATGATATTTTATGCACTTGCCTAACGAAAAGACTTTGCTTTTCTCCAAAACCATTTGTACTGTGATTTTCTCGATCCATTACACACGAATTCCACATGACTTTGTCCGGATATGACTGGATGAAACCAGAAATATCCGGTTGTGTTTTGGGTAACTCAATCCAAAATATTGCTACAGCCTCTGTGTTTCTGTTTTCTGGATATTATCGATGGACTTTATTGTTTTGAATGTTTTTATCAGGGAACATTTAATTTTTTACCGTAGAAACACTAGTTACTCCACATGGAGACAGAAGATCTACACATTCGTATTTTCTAGGTAGAAAGCTAGAGGAACTGCGGCAAACAATCATGATATTTCTGTTTGTACTGATGACATTTTATGCACTTGCCTAACGAAAATACTTTGCTTTTCTCCAAAACCATATTTACTGTGATTTTCTCGTTCCATTACATACGAATTCCACACTAGTTTGTCCAGATATGACTGGATGAAACCGGAAATATCCGGATTTTTTTGGCTAACTCAATCCCAGATAATGCTACAGCCTCTGTGTTTGTGTTTTCTGGATATTATCAATGGACTTTATTGTATTGAAAGTTTTTTATCTGGGAACATTTTATTTTGACCTTGGATACAGTAATTGTTACCACATGGAGACACCAGCTCTACACATTCGTATTTTCTAGGTAGAAAGCTAGTGGAACTGGGGCAAAGAAAAATGATATTTCTGTTTGTGTTTTTGGATATTATCGATGGACTTTATTGTTTTGAATGTTTTTATCAGGGAACATTTAATTTTGTACCATAGAAACACTAATTTGTTCTTCATGTTGACACCAGCTCTACACCTAGTTTTTTTGCTAACTCAATCCCACATATTGCTACAGCCTCTCTGTTTCTGTTTTCTGGATATTATGAATGGACATTTTGTTTTGAATATTTTTTATAATGGAACATTTAATATTGTACCGTAGAAACACTATTTGACTCCACATGGAGACACCAGGTCTGCACATTCGTATTTTCTAGGGAGAAAGCTAGAGAAACTGCGGCAAACAGAATTGATATTTCTGTTTGTATCGATGACATTTCAAGCACTTTCCTAACGAAAAGACTTTGCTTTTCTCCAGAAGCATTTTTACTCTGATTTTCTCGTTCCATTGCATACGCAATCCACATCACTTTGTCCGGATCTGACTACATGAAACCAGAAATATCTGGTTGTGTTTTGGCTAAGTCAATCCAAAATATTGTGAAATCCTCTGTGTTTTTTTATTCCTGATATTATCCACGGAGTTTATTTTTTGAATTTTTTTTTCAGGGAACATTTAATTTCGTGCTGGGAAACACTAATTGGTTCCACATGAAGAAACCAGCTCTACACATTTGTATTTTCTAGGGAGAAAGCTAGATGAACTGCGGCAAACAAACATAATATTTCTGTTTGTATAGATGACATTTTATGCACTCGCCTAAAGAAAAGACTTTGCATTTCACCAAAACCTTTTTTACTGTGATTTTCTCAGCCCTTTGCATACGAATTCCACACCACATGATATTTCTGTTTGTATAGAGGGCATTATATGCACTTGCCTAAAGAAACGAATTTGCTTTTCTCCAAAACCATTTTTACTGTGATTTATTCTGTCCAATGCATAGGAATTCCAAACCACATTGTCCGCATATGACTGGATGAAATTAGAAATATCCGGTTGTGTTTTGGCTAACTCAATCCCAGATATTGCTACAGCCCCTGTTTTAGTGTTTTTTGGATACTATCAACGGATTTTATTATTTTGAATGTTTTTTATCAGGGAACATTTAATTTTGTGCTGGGAAACACTAGTTGACTCCACATGGAGACACCAGCTCTACACATTCGTATTTTCTAGGGAGAATGCTAGAGGAACTGCGGCAAAAATACATGATATTTCTGTTTGAATAGATGACATTTTATACGCTTGCTGAACGAAAAGACTTTGGTTTTCTGCAAAACCATTTTTACTCTGATTTTCTTGGTCCATTTCATACGAATTCCACAACACTTTGTCCGGATAAGACTGGATGAAACCAGAAATATCCGGTTTTGTTTTGCGTAACTCAATCTGAAATATTGTGAATGCCTCAGTGTCTGTGTTGTCAGGATATTTTTGATGGACATAATTGTTTTGAATGTTTTTATCAGGGAACATTTAATTTTGTACCGTAGAAACACTAGTTACTCCACATGGAGACACCAGCTCTACACATTCGTATTTTCTAGGAAGAAAGCTAGAGGAACTGCGGCAAACAAACATGATATTTCTGTTTGAATAGATGGCATTTTATACACTTGCCTAATGAAAACACTTTGCTTTCCTCCAAATCCATTTTTATTGTGATTTTCTCAGTCCATTGCATACGAATGCCTCACTACTTTTTCTAGATATGACTTGATGAAACCAGAAATATCCGGTTGTGTTTTGGCTAACTCGATACCAGTTATTACCACAGGCTCTGTGTTTGTGTTTTCTGGATATTATCAACGGACCTAATTGTTTTGAATGTTTTTTTTTTAATCAGGGAACATTTAATTTTTCCTGGGAACACTAATTGTTTCCACATGGAGACACCACCTCTACATATTCGTATTTCTAGGAAGAAATCTAGAGGAACTGCGGCAAACAAAGATGATATTTCTGTCTGTATAGATGATATTTTATGCACTTGCCTAAGAAAAGATTTTGCTTTTCTCCAAAACCATTTTTACTGTGATTTTCTTGGTCCATTGTATATGAATTCAACACCACTTTGTCAAGATATGCCGGGATGAAACCAGAAATATCCGGTTGTGTTTTGGCTAACTCAATCCCAGATATTGCTACAAGCTCTGTGTTAATGTTTCTGGATATTATCCACAGACTTGATTATTTTGAATGTTTCTTATGAGAGAACATTTAATTTTGGGCTGGTAAACACTAGTTGACTCCACTTGGAGACACCAGCTCTACACATTCCTATTTTCTAGGGAGAAAGCTAGAGGAACTGCAGCAAACATACATGATATTTCTGTTTGTATAGATGACATTTTACGCACTGGCCGAAGGAAAAGTCTTTGCTTTTCTCCAAAACCATTTTTACTGTGATTTTCTGGGTCCAATGCATACGAATTCCACACCAGTTTTTCTTGATGTGACTGAATAAACCAGAAATATGCTTTTGTGTTTTGGCTAACTCAATCCCAGATATTGCTACAGCCTCTGTGTATGTGTTTTCTGGATATTATCGACGGACTTTATTGTTTTGAATGTTTTTTATGAGGGAACATTTAATTTAGTGCTGGGAAACACTAGCTGACTCCGCATGGACAGATAAGCTCTACACATTCGTATTTTCAAGGGAGAAAGCCAGAGGAACTGCGGCAAACAAACATGATATTTCTGTTTGAATAAATGACATTTTATGCACTTGCCTAACGAAAAGACTTTGCTATTCTCCAAAACCATTTTTACTGTGATTTCTCGGTCTTTTGCATATGAATTCCACACCACTTTCTCCAGATATGATTGGATGACAGCAGAAATATCCGGTTGTGTTTTGGCTAACTCAATTCCAGCTATTGCCACTGCATCTGTGTTTGTGATTTCCGGATATTATCAACGGAGTTTATTATTTTGAATGTTTTTTATTAGGGAATATTTAATTTTGTGCTGGGAAACACTAGTTGACTCCACATGGAGACATAAGCTCTACACATTCGTATTTTCTAGGGAGAAAGCTAGAGGAACTGTGGCAAACAAACATGATATTTCTGTTTCTATACATGACATTTTATGCACTGGCCGAAGGAAAAGACTTAGCTTTTCTCCAAAACCATTTTTTCTGTGATTTTCTCAGTCCAATGAATACGAATTCCACACCACTTTGTCCGCATATGAATGGATGACACTAGAAATATCCGGTTGTGTTTTGACTTACTCTATCAGATATTGCCACAGCCTCTGTGTTTGTGTGTTCTGGATATTAACAATGTACTATTTTGATTTGAATGTTTTTATCAGGGTACATTTAATTTTAAACCGTAGAAACACTAATTGACTCCACATGGAGACACCAGCTCTACACATTCCTATTTTCTAGGGAGAAACTAAAGGAACTGCTGCAAACAAACATGATATTTCTGTTTGAATAGATGACATTTTATACACTTGCCTAACAAAAATACTTTGCTTTTCTTCAAAACCATTTATACTGTGATTGTCTCAGTCAATTGTATACTAATTCCACACCACTTTGTCTGGCTCTGCCTGGATGAAACCAGAATTATCTGGTTGTGTTTTGGCTAACTCAATCCCAGATATTGCTACAGCATCTGTGTTTGTGTTTTCTGGTTATTATCGATGGACTTTATTGCTTTTAGTGTTTTTATCAGGGAACATTTAATTTTATACCGTAGAAACACTAATTGGTTCCACATGGAGACACCAGCTCTTTACATTCGTATTTTCTAGGGAGAAATCTAGAGGAACTGCGGCAAACAAACATGATATTTCTGTTTGAATAGATGACATTTTATACACTTGCCTAATGAAAAGATTTGCTTTTCTCCAAAACCATTTTTACTGTGATTTACTTGATCCATTGCATACGAATTCCACACCACTTTTTCCTGATATGCCTGGATGAAACCAGAAATATCCGGTTGTGTTTTGACTAATGCAATCCGAAATATTGTGAAAGACTCTATGTTTGTGTTTTCAGGATATTATCAAAAGACTTTATAATATGAATGCACTTGCCTAAGAAAATACTTTGCTATTCTCCAAAACCAGTTTCACTGTGATTATATGAGTACACTGCATATGACTGGATGAAACCACAAATTTTCTCTGTGTTATGGCTAACTCAATCCCAGATCTTGCTACAGGCTCTGCTTTGTGTTTTTGGATATTATCAATGGACTTTATGGTTTTGAATGAATTTAAGCAGGGAATATTTTCTTTGGTGCTGGGAAACACTAATTAGTTCCACATGGAGACATAAACTCAACATATTCGTGCTGTCTAGGCAGAAAACTACAGCAATTGCTGCAAAAAAACATGATATTCATGTTTGCGTAGACAATTTATGACTTCCATAAGAAAATACTTTGCGATTCTCCAAAACTTGTTTGACTGTGATTATCTCAGTCCATTGCATACCAATTCCAGAGCACTTTGTGTGGATATGACTGGATGATACCAGAAATATATCCTCTTGTGTTATGGCTAACTCAATCCCAGATCTTGCTACAACCTCTGTGTGTGTGTTTTCTGGATATTATCAATGGACTTTACATTTTAGAATGAATTTCAGTTGAGGAAATTTTGTTTTATGCTGGAAATGCTCAGTGCTTCTATATGCAGGCCAAATGTGTTCACATTCGTGTTTTCTACGCAGAAAGCTTGAGCAATAATTGCAAACAAACATGAGAATTACATTTGTAAACATGACTTTTTTTCCACTTTACCAAGAAAATATGTTTGCTTTTCTCCAAAACCAGTTTCAGTGTGATTTTTTGAGACCATTACATATTAGTTCCACAACTGGACGAAACCAGAGATATCCTCTGGTGTTATAGCTAACTCAATCCCAGATCTTGTTACAGGCTCTGCTTTGTGTTTTTTGATATTATCAATGGACTTTATGGTTTTGAATGAATTTAAGTAGGGAATATTTTCTTTGGTGCTGGGAAGCACTATTTAGTTCCACATGGAGACACAAACTCAACACATTCGTGCTGTCTAGGCAGAAAACTACAGCAATTGCTGCAAAGAAACATGATATTTGTGTTGGCGTAGATGACATTTTATGCACTTGCCGAAGAAAATACTTTGCTATTCTCCAAAACCAGTTTGACTGTGATTATCTGAGTCAATTGCATACCAGTTCCACAGCACTTTGTCAGGATACGCCTGGATGAAACCAGAAATCTCCTCTTGCGTTATGGCTAACTCAATCCCAGATCTTGCTACAGGCTCTGCTTTGTGTTTTCTGGATATTATCAATGGACTTTAATGTTTTGAATGAATTTAAGCAGGGAATATTTTCTTTGATGCTGGGAAACTCTAATTAGTTTCACATGGAGACTCAAACTCATTCATTTGTGTTTTCTAGGCAGAAAACTACAACAATTGCTGAAAACAAACATGATATTTGTGTTGGTGTAGATGACATTTGATGCACTTGCCTAAGAAAATACTTTGCTATTCTCCAAAACCTGTTTGACGGTGATTATCTGAGACCATTGCATACCAGTTCCACAGCACTTTGTCCGGATATGCCTGGATGAAACCAGAAATCTCCTCTTGTGTTATGGCTAACTCAATCCCAGATCCTGCTACAACCTCTGTGTTTCTGTTTTCTGGATATTATCAACAGACTTTATGTTTTAGAATGAGTTTCAGTAGAAGAAATTCTGTTTTGTGCTGGAAATGTTAAGTGCTTCCATATGCAGGCCAAACGAGTTCACATTCGTGTTTTCTACGCAGTAAGCTAGAGCTATCATTGCAAACAAACAGGATATTTATATTGTAAACATGACTTTTTAGGCACTGGGCCAAGAAAAAGATTTTGCTTTTCTCCAAAACCAGTTTGAGGGTGATTTTCTGAGTCCATTGCATACCAGTTCCACAACAGGTTGAATGGAAATGACTGGATGAACCACTAATATCCTCTGTGTTATGGTAAACTGAATCCTAGATCTTGCTACAGGCTCTGCTTTGTGTTTTTTGATATTAACAATGGACTTTATGGTTTTGAATGAATTTAAGTAGGGAATATTTTCTTTGGTGCTGGGAAACACTAATTAGTTCCACATGGAGACACAAACTCAACACATTCGTGCTGTCTAGGCAGAAAACTACAGCAATTGCTGCAAAGAAACATGATATTTGTGTTGGCGTAGATGACATTTTATGCACTTGCCTAAGAAAATACTTTGCTATTTTCCAAAACCTGTTTGAATGTGATTATCTGAGTCCATTGCATACCAGTTCCACAGTTCTTTGTCCGGATATGCCTGGATGAAACCAGAAATCTCCTCTTGTGTTATGGCTAACTCAATCCCAGATCTTGCTACAACCTCTGTGTGTGTGTTTTCTGGATATTATCAATGAACTTTACGTTTTAGAATGAATTTAAGTAGGTTATATTTTCTTTGGTGCTGGGAAACACTAATTAGTTCCACATGGAGACACAAACTCAGCACATTCGGGCTGTCTAGGCAGAAAACTACAGCAATTGCTGCAAACAAACATGATATTTGTGTTTGTGTAGGTGACATTTTATGCACTTGCCTAAAAAATTTTTTGCTATTCTCCAAAACCAGTTTGACTGTGATTATCTGAGTCCATTGCATACCAGTTCCACAGCACTTTGTCCGGATATGCCTGAATGAAACCAGAAATCTCCTCTTGTGTTATGGCTAACTCAATCCCAGATCTTGCTACAACCTCTGTGTTTGTGTTTTCTGGATATTATCAATGGAATTACGTTTTAGAATGAATTTCAGTAGAGGAAATTTTGTTTTGTGCTGGAAGTGCTAAGTGCTTCATATGCAGGCCAAATGTCTTCACATTCGTGTTTTCTACACAGGAAGCTAGAGCTATTATTGCAAACAAACAGGATATTTATATTCATAAACATGACATTTTAGGCACTTGGCCAAGAAAAAGAGCTTGCTTTTCTCCAAAACCAGTTTGAGGGTGATTTTCTAGTCCATTGCATACCAGTTCCACAACAGGTTGAATGGAAATGACTGGATGAACCATTAATATCCTCTGTGTTATGGTAAACTGAATCTTAGATCTTGCTACAGGCTCTGCTTTGTGTTTTTGATATTATCAATGGACTTTATGGTTTTGAATGAATTTAAGCAGGGAATATTTTCTTTGGTGCTGGGAAGCACTAATTAGTTCCACATGGAGACACAAACTCAACACATTCGTGCTGTCTAGGCAGAAAACTACAGCAATTGCTGCAAAGAAACATGATATTTGTGTTGGCGTAGATGACATTTTATGCACTTGCCTAAGAAAATACTTTGCTATTTTCCAAAACCTGTTTGAATGTGATTATCTGAGTCCATTGCATACCAGTTCCACAGTTCTTTGTCTGGATATGCCTGGATGAAACCAGAAATCTCCTCTTGTGTTATGGCTAACTCAATCCCAGATCTTGCTACAACCTCTGTGTGTGTGTGTTTTCTGGATATTATCAATGAACTTTACGTTTTAGAATGAATTTAGGCAGGAAATTTTTGCTAAGGTGCTGGGAAACACTAATTAGTTCCACATGGACACACAAACTCAACACATTCGGGCTGTCTAGGCAGAAAACTACAGCAATTGCTGCAAACAAACATGATAGTTTTGTTTGTGTAGATGACATTTTATGCACTTGCCTAAAAAAATATTTTGCTATTCTCCAAAACAAGTTTGGAAGCAGATATGCATGCCCAACGTGTTCACATTCGTGTTTTCTACGCAGAAAGCTTTAGCATTCGTTGCAAACAAACATGATATTTATATTCGTAAACATGAATTTTCAGGCACTTGGCCAAGAAAAAGAGTTTGCTTTTCTCCAAAACCAGATTGAGGGTGATTTTCTGAGTCCATTGCATACCAGTTCCACAACACTTTGCCCGGAAATGACTGGATGAAACCAGAAATCTCCTCTTGTGTTATGGCTAACTCAATCCCAGATCTTGCTACAACATCTTTGTTTGTGTTTTCTGGATATTATCAATGGACTTTACGTTTTAGAATGAATTTCAGTAGAGGAAATTTTGTTTTGTGCTAGAAATGCTAAGTGCTTCCATATGCAGGCCAAACATGTTCACATTTGTGTTTTCTACGCAGAAAGCTAGAGCAATTGTTGCAAATAAACAGGATATTTATATTTGCACACATGACTTTTTATCCACGTGGCCAAGAAAAAGAGTTTGCTTTTCTCCAAAACCAGTTTGAGGGTGATTTTCTGAGTCTACTGCATACCAGTTCCACAACACTTTGTCTGGAAATGACTGGATGAAACCAGAAATATCATCCTGTGTTATTGCAAACTCAATCCCAGATCTTGCTACAGGCTCTGCTTTGTGTTTTTTGATATTAGCAATGGACTTTATGGTTTTGAATGAATTTAAGCAGGGAATATTTACTTTGGTGCTGGGAAACACTAATTTGCTCCACATGGAGACACTAACTCAACACATTCTTGCTCTCTAGGCAGAAAACTACAGTAATTGCTGCAAACAAACATGATATTTGTGTTTGTGTAGATGACATTTTATGCACTTGCCTAAGAAAATACTTTGTATTCTCCAAAACCAGTTTGACTGTGATTATCTGAGTCCATTGCATACCAGTTCCACAGCACTTTGTCTGGATATGCCTGGATGAGACCAGAAATCTCCTCTTGTGTTATGGCTCACTCAATCCCAGATCTTTCTAACAACTCTGTGTTGGTGTATTCTGGATAGTATAGATGCACTTTATTGTTTTGAATGTTTTTTATCAGGAAATATTTTATTAAATACCTGGAATCTCTAATTGGTTCCACATGGAGACACCAGCTCCACATATTCGTATTTTCTAGGAGAATGCTAGATGAACTGTGGAAAACAAACATGATATTTCTGATTTTATACATGATATTTTATACACTTGCCTAACGAAAAGACTTTGCTTTCTTCCAAAACCACTTTCACTGTGATTTTCTCGGTCTGTTGCATACGAATTCCGCACCACTTTGTCCGGATATGACTGGATGAAACCGGAAATATCCGGTTTTGCTTTGGCTAACCCAATCCCAGATATTGCGACAGCCTCTGTGTTTGTGTTTTCTAGATATTATCGATGGACTTTATTGTTTTGAAAGCTTTTTTTTAAATCAGGGAATATTTAATTGTGTGCTATGAAACACTAACTGTTTCTACATGGGGACATGAGCTCTACACATTCGTATTTTCTAGGGAGAAAGCAAGAGGAACTTTGGCAAACAAACATGATATTTCTCTTTGTATAGATGGACTTTTATGCACTTGCCTAACGAAAGACTTTGCTTTTCTCCAAAACCATTTTTCCTGTGATTTTCTTGGTCCATTTTATACGAATTGCACACCACTTTGTCCGGATACCACTGGATGAAACCACAAATATCCACTTATTTTTTGGCTAACTCAATTTCAGATATTGCGAATGCCTCTGTGTTTGTGTTTTCCGGATATTAGAGATTGACTTTATTGTTTGGATGTTTTTTATAAGGGATCATTTAGTTTTGTGCTGGTAAAAAATAGTTGGTTCCACATGGGGCCACCAGCTCTACAAATTCGTATTTTCTAGGGAGAAATCTAGAGGAATTGTTTTTAAACAAACATGACATTTCTGTTTGTAAAGATGAACATTTTATGCACTTGCCTAAAGTAAAGACTTTGCTTTTGTCCAAAACCATTTTACTGTGATTTTTCGGTCCGTTGTATACGAATGCCACACTTTGTCCGGATATGACTGGATGCATTCAGAAATGTCTGGTTTTGTTTTTACTAACTCAATCCCAGATATTGCTACAGACTCTGTGTTTGTGTTTTCTGGATATTATCGAAGGACTTTATTGTTTTGAATGTTTTTATCAGGGAACATTTAATGTTGTGCTGGGAAACACTAATTCGTTCCACATGGAGACACCAGCTCTGCACATTCGTATTTTCTAGGGAGAAAGCTAGAGGAACTGCGGCAAACAACCAGGATATTTCTGTTTGTATAGATGACATTTTATACACTTGCCTAATGAAAAGACTTTGCTTTTCTCCAAAACCATTTGTACTCTGATTTTCTCGGTCCATTGCATATGAATTCCACATCACTTTGTCCGGATATGACTGGATCAAACCGGAAATATCCGGTTTTGTTTTGGCTAACTCAATCCGAAATATTGTGAAAACCTCTGTTTTTGTGTTTTCTGGATATTATCGATGGACTTTATTTTTTTGAATGTTTTTATCAGGGAACATTTAATTTTGTGCTTGGAAACAGGAATTGGTTCATCATGGGGACACCAGCTCTACACATTCCTATTTTCTAGGGAGAAAGCTAGAGGAACTGCGGCAAACAAACATGATATTACTGTTTGTATAGATGGCATTTTATGCACTTGCCTAACGAAAAGACTTGCTTTCCTCCGAAACAATTTTTACTGTGATTTTCTCAGTCCATTGCATACGAATTCCACAGCACTTTGTCAGGATATGACTGGATGAAACCAGAAATATCCGGTTGTGTTTTGGCTAACTCAATCCCAGCTATTGCGACAGCCTCTTTATTTGTGTTTTCTGGATATTATCGACGGACTTTACTGTTTTAAATAATTTTTGTCAGGGAATATTTAATTTTGTGCTTGCAAGCACTAATTGGTTCCACATGGAACAGCTGCTCTAACATTCATATTTTCTATGGAGAGAACTAGAGGAACTGGGGCAAACATACATGATATTTCTGTTTGTATACATGACATGTTAAGCACTTGCCGAGGGAAAACACTTTGCTTTTCTGCAAAACCATTTTTACTGTGATTTTCTTGGTCCAATGCATAAGAATTCCACACCACTTTTTCCGGATATGAATGGATGAAACGAGAAATATCTGGTTGTGTTTTGGCTAACCCAATCCCAGAGATTGCAACAACCACTCTGTTTGTGTTTTCTGGATATTATCGATGGACTTTATTGTTTTCCATGTTTTTTATCAGAGAACATTTAATTTTCTGCGGGAAAACAATAGTTGTCTCCACATGAAGACACCAGCTCTACACATTCCTATTTTCTAGGGAGAAAGCTAGAGGAACTGTGGCAAATAAACATGATATTACTGTTTGTATAGATGGAATTTTATGCACTTGCCTAACGAAAAGACTTGCTTTCCTCCGAAACAATTTTTACTGTGATTTTCTCAGTCCATTGCATACGAATTCCACAGCACTTTGTCAGGATATGACTGGATGAAACCAGAAATATCCGGTTGTGTTCTGGCTAACTCAATCCCAGCTATTGCGACAGCCTCTTTGTTTGTGTTTTCTGGATATTATCGATGGACTTTACTGTTTTCCATGTTTTTTATCAGGGAACATTTAATTTTCTGCGAAAAAACAATAGTTGTCTCCACATGAAGACACCAGCTCTACACATTCGTATTTTCTAGGGAGAAAGCTAGAGGAACTGTGGCAAATAAACATGATATTTCTTTTACTGTAGATGACCTTTTATGCACTTGCCTAACGAAAAGACATTGCTTTCCTCCAAAACCATCTTAACTATGATTTTCTTGGTCCATTGCATACGAATTCCACAACAATAGGCTGGATATGACTGGATGAAACCAGAAATATCCGGTTGTGTTTTGGCTAACTCACTCCCAGATTTTGCGACAGCCTCTCTGTTTGTGTATTCTGGATATTATCGATGGACTTTATGGTTTGAATATTTTTTATCAGGGAACATTTAATTTTGTGCTGGGAAACACTAATTGTTTCCACATGGTGACACCAGCTGTACACATTCATATTTTCTAGGGAGAAAGCTAGAGGAACTGCGGCAAACAATCATGATATTCCTGTTTGTCTAGATGACATTTTATGCACTTGCCTAACGAAAAGACTGCTTTTCTCCAAAACCATTTTTACTGTAATTGTCTGTGTCCACTGTATCTGAATTCCACACCACTTTGTCCGGATATGTCTGGATTAAACTAGAAATATCCGGTTTTGTTTTGTTTAACTGAATACCAAATATTGAAAAAGCATCTCTGTTTGTGTTTTCTGGATATCTTCGATGGACTTTCTTGTTTTGAATGTTTTTTATCAGGGAACATATAATTTTGTGCTTGGAAACACTAATGGTTTCCACATGGAGACAACAGCTCTGCACATTCGTATTTTCCAGGGAGAAAGCTAGAGGAACTGGGGCAATCAAACCTGATATTTCTGTTTGTATAGATGAGATTTTATGCCCTTGCCTAATGGAAAGACTTTGCTTCTCTCCAAAACCATATTTACTGTGATGTTTCTGGTCGATTGCATACGAATTCCACACCACTTTGTCCCGATATGACTGGATGAAACTAGAAATAACTGGTTGTGTTTTGGCGAACTCAATCCAGCATATTTGGACAGCCTCTGTGTTTGTGATTTCTGGATATTATCAACGGACTTTATTGTTTTAAATGTTTTATTCTCAGGAAACATTTAATTTTGTGCTGGAAAACACTAACTGTTTGAACATATAGACACCAGCTCTACACATTCGTATTTTCTAGGGAGAAAGCTAGAGGAACTGCGGCAAACAAATATGATATTTCTGTTTGTATAGATGACATTTTATGCACTTGCCTAACGAAAAGACTTTGCTTTTCTCCAAAAGCATTTTTACTGTGATTTTCTCGGTCCATTGCATACGAATTCCCCACCAGTTTCTCTGGATATGACTGGATGAAAGCATAAATATTCAGATGTGTTTTGACTAACTCAATGGCAGATATTGCGACAGCCTCTGCGTTTGTGTTTTCTGGATATTATTGATGCACATTTCATTTTGAATGTTTTTATCAGGGAGCATTTAATTTTCTACCTGGGAACACTAATTGGTTTCACATGGAGAAACAAGCTCTACACATTCATATTTTCTAGGGAGAAAACTAGAGGAACTGCGGCAAACAAACATGATATTTGTTTGTATAGATGACATTTTATTCACTTGCCTAATGAAAAGACTTTGCTTTTCTCCAAAACCAATTTTACTGTGATTTTCTTTGTTCATTCCATGTGAATTCCACACCACTTTGTGAGGATATGAGTGGATGAAACCAGAAATATCTTGTTGTGTTTTGGTTAACTGAATACCAAATATTGTGAAAGCATCCCTGTTTGTATTTTCTGGATATCATGGATGGAGTTTATTGTTTTGAATGTTTTTTATCAGGGAACATTTAAATTTGTACTGGGAAACACTAATTGGTTCCACATAGAGAAAACAGCTCTACACATTCATATTTTCTATGGAGAAACCTAGAGGAACCGTGGCAATCAAACATGATATTTGTGTTTGTATACATGACAATTTATGCACTTGCCTAACGAAAAGACTTTGCTTTTCTCCAAAACCATTTTTACTGTGATTGTATGTGTCCATTGTACACGAATTCCACACCACTTTGTCAGGATATGACTGGATGAAATCCGAAATATCCAGTTGTTTTTCGGTTAACTCAATCTCAGATATTTCGACAGCCTCTGTGTTTTTTTTTTTCCGGATATTTTCAATGGACTTTATGGTTTTGAATGTTTTTATCAGGGAACATTTAATTTTGTGCTTGGAAACACTAATTCATTGCACGTGGAGACACCAGCTCTACAAATTCGTATATTCTAGGGTGAAAGCTTGAGGAAATTTGGCAAACAAACATGATATTTCTGTTTGTATAAATGACCTTTTATGCACTTGCCTAAGGATAAGTGCTTTTCTCCAAAACCATTTTTACTGTGATATTGTCGGTCCACTGCATGCGAATTCCACTCCATTTTTTCCAGATATGACTGGATGAAACCAGAAATATCCGGTTGTATTGTGGATAACTAAATTCCAGATATTGTACAGCTTCTGTGTTTGAGTTTTCCAGATATTATCGATGGACTTTATTGTTTTGATTGTTTTTTATCAGAAAACATTTAATTTTGTGCTTGGAAACACTAACTGGTTCAACATGGAGACACCAGCTCTACACATTCGTATTTTCTAGGAAGAAAGTTAGAGGAACTGCGGGAAACAAACATGATATTTGTATGTATAGATGATATTTTATGCACTTGCCTAACGAAAAGACTTTGCTTTTCTCCAAATTTTTTTTTTACTGTGATTTTCTCGGTCAATTGCATACAAATTCCACACCACCTTTTCCAGATATGACTGGATGAAAACAGAATTATACGATTGAGTTTTAGCTAAATCAATCCCAAATATTGCGACAACCTCTCTGTTTGTGTTTTATGGATATTATTGATGAACTTTATTGTTTTGAATGTTTTTATCAGGGAACATTTAATTTTGTACTGGGAAACTCTAATTGGTTAACATGGAGACACAAGCTCTACACATTCGTATTTTCTACGGAGAAAGCTAGAGGAACTGCGGCAAACAAACATGATATTTCTGTTGGTATAGGTGACATTTTATGCACATGCCTGAATAAAAGATTTCTTTTCTCCAAAATTTTTTTACCGTGATTATCTGAGTCCATTGCATACGAATTCCACATCTCTTTGTCAACATATGACTGGACGAAACCAGAAATATCTGGTTGTTTTTTGGGTAACTCAATCCCAAATATTGCGACAGCCTCTGTGTTTCTGTTTTCTGGATATTATCGATGGACTTAATTGTTTTGAATGTTTTTTATCAGGAAATATTTAATTTTGTGCTTGGAAACAATAACTGGTTCCACATGGAGACCCCAGCTCTACACATTCGTAATTTGTATGGAGAAAGCTAGAGGAGCTGTGGCAAACAAACATGATATTTCTGTTTGTATAGGTGACATTTTATGCACTTGCCTAAGGAAAAGACTTTGCTTTTATCCAAAACCATTTTTACTATGATTTTCTCAGTCCATTTCGTATGAATTCCACACCACTTTGTTCGGATATGACTGGATGAAACCAGACATATCCAGTTGTGTTTTGGCTAACTCAATCCAAGATATTGAGATAGCCTCTGTGTTTGTGTTTTGTAGATATCATCTATGGACTTTATTGCTTTGAATGTTTTTTACAGGGAACATTTAATTTTGCGGTTGGAAACACTAATTGGTTCAACATGGAGACACCAGCTCTTCACATTTGTATTTTCTAGCCAAAATGCTAGAGGATCTGGGGCAATCAAACATGATATTTCTGTTTGTGTAGATGACATTTTATGCACTTGACTAAAGAAAAGACTTTCCTTTTCTCCAAATCCATTTTTACTGTAATTATCTCGGTCCTTTACATACGAATTCCTCACCACATTGTCTGATATAATTGTATGAAAACAGAAATATCCGGTTGTGTTTTGGCTAACTCAATTCCACATGTTGCGACAGCCTCTCTATTTGTGTTTTCCTTATATTATCAACAGACTTTATTGTATTGAATGTATTATATCAGAGAACATTTAATTTTGTGCTGGGAAACACTAATTGGTTCCACATGGAGACTCCAGCTGTACATATTTGTATTTTGTTGGGAGAAAGCTAGAGGAACTGCGGCAAACAAACATGATATTTCTGTTTGTATAGGTGGCAATCTATGCACTTGTCTAACGAAAAGACTTTGCTTTTCTCCAAAACTAATTTTACTGTCATTTTCTCGGTCCATTGCATATAAATTCCACATGACTTTGTCTGGATATGACGGGATGAAAGCAGACATATCTGGTTGTGTTTTCGCTAACTCAATCCCAGATATTGCGACAGCCTCTCTGTTTGTGTTTTCTGGACATTATTGATGTACTATTGTTTTCAATGTTTTTTTAATCAGGGTTCATTTAATTTTGTGCTTGAAACACTAACGGGTTCCACATGGAATCACGAGGTCTAACATTCGTATTTCCTAGGGAAAAGCTAGAGGAAATGCAGCAAACAAACCTGTTATTTCTGTTTGTATAGATGACATTTTATGCACTTGCCTGACTAAAAGACTTTGGTTTTCTCCAAAATCATTTTTACTGTGATTTTCTTGGTCTATTGCATACAAATTCCACAGCACTTTGTCAGGATATGACTGGATGAAACCAGAAATATCCGGTTGTGTTCTGGTTAACTTAATCCCAAATATTTTGAAAGCATCTTTGTGTTTTCCGGATATTATCGATGGACTTTATTGTTCGGAATGTTTTTTATCAGGTAACATTTAATTTTGTGCTTGGAAGCACTAATGTGTTCCACATGGAGACACCAGATCTACACATTCGTATTTTGTATGGAGAGAGCTAGAGGAACTGTGGCAAACAAACATGATATTTCTGTTTGTATAGATGACATTTTATGTACTTGCCTAACGAAAATCTTTGCTTTTCTTCAAAACCATTTTTACTGTGATGTTCCCAGTCCATTGCATACGAATTCCACACCACTTTTTCCAGATATGAGTGGATGAAACCAGAAATATCCGGTTGTGTTTTGGCTAACTCAATCCCAGATATTTTGAAAGCCTCTGTGTTTGTGTTTTCCGGAGATTATCGAAGGACATTATTGTTTTGAATATTTTTATCTGGGATCATTTAATTTTGTGCATGGAAACACTAATGGGTTCCACATTGAGACACAAGCTCTACACAATTTTATTTTGTAGGGAGAAAGCTTGAGGAACTGCGGCACACAAACATGATATTTCTGTTGTATACATGACATTTTATGCACTTGCCTAAAGAAAACACTTTGCTTTACTCCAAAACCATTTTACTGTGATTGTATGTGTACATTGTATATGAATTCCACAGCACTTTGTCTGGATATGACTGGATGAAACCAGAAATATCCGGTTGTGTTTTGGCTAACTGAATCCCAGATATTGCGACAGCCTCTGTGTTTGTGTTTTCTGGATATTATCGACGGACTTTATTTTATTGAATGTTTATTATCAGGGAACATTTAATTTTGTTCTGGGAAACAATAGTTGGTTGCACATGGAGTCACCAGCTCTACATATTTGTATTTTGTAAGGAGAAATCTCAAGGAACTGCAGCAAACAAACATGATATTTCTGATTGTATAAGTGACATTTATGCACTTGCCTAATGGAAAGACTTTGTTTTCTCGAAAACCATTTTTACTTTGATATTCCCGGTCAATTGCATACAAATTCCGCACAACTTTGTCAGGATATGACTGGATGAAACCAGAAATATCTGGTTGTGTTTTGGCTAACTTAATCCCACATATTGCGACAGCCTCTGTGTTTGTGTTTTCTGGATATTATCGACGGACTTATTTTATTTATTGTTTATTATCAATGAACATTTAATTTTGTGCTGGGAAAAAATATTTGTTTCCACATGGAGACACCAGCTCTACACATTCGTATTTTGTACGGACAAAGCAAGAGGAACTGCGGCAAACAACATGATATTTCTGTTTGTATAAGTGACATTTTATGCATTTGCCTAACGAAAATACTTTGCTTTTCTTCAAAAATATTTTTACTGTGATGTTCCCGGTCCATTGCATACAAATTCCACATCACTTTGTCAGGATATGACTGGATGAAACCAGAAATATCCGGTTGTGTTTTGGCTAACAAAATCCCACATGTTGCTACAGCCTCTGTATTTGTGTTTTCAGGATATTATCGACAGACTTTATTGTTTTAAAAGTTTTTTATCAGGGAACATTTAATTTTGTGCTTGGAAACACTAATTGGTTCCACATGGAGACACCAGATCTACACATTCATATTTTGTAGGGTGAAAGCAAGAGGAACTGCTGCAAACAAACATGATATTTCTGATGGTATAGGTGACATTTTATGCACTTGCCTAACAGAAACATTTTGCTTTCATCCAATACCATTTTTACTGTGATTGTCTGTGTCCATTGCATACGAATTCCACACCACTTTGGCCGCATATGACTGGATGAAACCAGAAATATCCGGTTGTGTTTTGCCTACCTCAATCCCGATATTGCGACAGCCTCTGTGTTTGTGTTTTCTGGATATTATCGATGGACTTTATTGTTTTAAACGTTTTTTCTCTGGGAACATTTAATTTTGTGCTTGGAAACACTAATTGGTTCCACATGGAGACACCAGCTCTACACATTCGTATTTTCTAGGGAGAAAGCTAGAGGAACTGTGGCAAATAAACATGATATTTCTGTTTATAGGTGACATTTTATGCACTTGCCTAATGGAAACACTTTGCTTTTCTCCAAAACCATTTTTACTGAGATTGTCTGTGTGTATTGTATACAAATTCCACACCACTTTCTCCGGAGATGATGGATGAAACCAGAAATATCCAGTTGTGTTTTGCCTAACTCAATCCCACATTTTGCGAGAGCCACTGTGTCTGTGTTTTCTGGATATTATCAACGGACTTTATTTTATTGAATGTTTATTATCAGGGAACATTTAATTTTGTGCTGGGAAACAATAGTTGGTTGCACATGGAGTCACCAGCTCTACACATTTGTATTTTGTAGGGAGAAAGCTCAAGGAACTGCAGGAAACAAACATGATATTTCTGTTTGTATAAGTGACATTTATGCACTTGCCTAACGAAAAAACTTTGCTTTTCTCGAAAACCATTTTGACTTTGATATTCCCGGTCCATTGCATACAAATTCCGCACAACTTTGTCAGCATATGACTGGATGAAACCAGAAATATCTGGGTTTTCTTTGGCTAACTCTATCCCACATATTGCGACAGCCTCTGTGTTTGTGTTTTCTGGATATTATCGATGGACTTTTTTGTTATGAATGTTTTTTATCAGGGAACATTTAATTTTGAGCTTGGAAACACTAATTGGTTCCACATGGAGACACCAGCTCTACACATTCGTATTTTCTACGGAGAAAGCTAGAGGAATTGCAGCAAGCAAACATGATATTTCTGTTTGTATAGATGAGATTTTATGCACTTGCCTAAGGAAAAGATTTTGCTTTTCTCCAAAACCATTTTTACTCTGATTGTCTGTGTCCATTGTATATTAATTCCACACTACTTTCTCCGGATATGACTGCTTGAAACTAGAAATATCCTTTGTGATTTGGATAACTCAATCCCAGATAATGCGAAAGCCTCTGTGTTTGTGTTTTCTGGTTATTGTCGATGGATTTATTATTTTGAATGTTTTTTATCAGGGAACATTTAATTTTGTGCATGGAAACACTAATTGGTTACACATGGAGACAGCAGCTCTACACATTCGAATTTTGTAGGGAGAAACCTAGAGGAACTGGGGAAAACAAACATGATATTTCTGTTTGTATACATGATATTTTTTCACTTGCTGACGAAATGAATTTGTTTTTCCAAAACCATTTCTACTGTGATTGTCTATGTTCATTGTATACAAATTCCACAACACTTTCTCCAGATATGACTGGATGAAACCAGAAATATCCAGTTGTGTTTTGGCTAACTCAATCCCACATATTGTGACAGCCTCTGTGTTTGTGTTTTCTGGATATTATTGACGGACTTTATTATTTTCAGTGTTTTTTATAAGGGAACATTAAATTTGTGCTTGGAAACACTAATTGGTTCCACATGGAGACACCAGCTCTATACATTCATATTTTGTTGGGAGAGAGCTAGAGGAACTGTGGCAAACAAACATGATATTTCTGTTTGCATAGATGTCATTTTATGCATTTGCCTAACTAAAACACTTTGCTTTTCTCCAAAACCATTTTTCTCTGAATTTTCTAGGTCCATTGCATATGAATTCCACACCATTTTGTCCGGATATGAGTGGATGGAACCAGAAATATCCGGTTGTGTTTTGACTAACTCAATCTGAAATATTGTGAAAGCCAAGTGTTTGTGTTTTCTGGATCTTATCGATGGACTTTACTGTTTTGAATGTTTTTTTTCAGGAAACATTTAATTTTGTGCTGGGAAACACTAGTTGACTCCACATGGAGACACCTAATCTACACATTCGTATTTTCTATAGAGAAAGCTAGAGGAACTGCGGCAAACAAACGTGATATTTCTGTTTGTATAGATGACATTTTGTGCACTTGCCTAAGGAAAACACTTTGCTTTTCTTCAAAACCATTTTTACTGTGATTTTCTCGGTGCATTGCATATGAATTCCACACCAATTTGTCTGGATATGACTGGATGAAACCAGAAATATCCGGTTCTGTTTTGGCTAACTCAATCCAAGATATTGCGACAGACTCTGTGTTTGTGTTTTGTGGATATTATCGATGGACTTTATTGTTTTGAATGTTTTTATCAGGTAACATTTAATTTTGTGCTTGGAAAAACTAATTGCTTCCACATGGAGACACCAGCTCTACACATTCGTATTTTCTAGGGCGAAAGCCTGAGGAACTTCGGCAAACAAACATGATATTTCTGTTTGTATCGATGATATTTTATGCACTGGCCTAAGGAAAAGACTTTGCTTTTCTCCAAAACCATTTTTACTGTGATTTTCTCGGTGCATTGCATATGAATTCTACACCACTTTGTCTGGATATGACTGGATGAAACTAGAAATATCCGGTTGTGTTTTGGCTAACTCAATCCAAGATATTGCGACAGACTCTGTGTTTGTCTTTTCTGGATATTATTGATGGACATAATTGTTTTCAATGTTTTTTATCCGGGAATATTTAATTTTGTGCATGGAAACACTAATTGTTCCACATGGAGACACCAGCTCTGCACATTCGCATTTTCTAGGGAGAAAACTAGAGGAACCGCCGCAAACAAACATGATATTTCTGAATGAATAGATGACATTTTATACACTTGCCTAACAAAAGACTTTGCTTTTCTCCAAAACCATATTTACTGTGAATTTCTCAGTCCATTGCATACGAATTCCACACAACTTTGTCCAGATATGACTGGATGAAACAAGAAATATCCGGTTTCTTTTTGGCTAACTCAACCCCGGGTATAGCTATAGCATCTGTGTTTGTGTTTTCTGGATATATCTCAACGGAGTTTATTGTTTTGAATGTTTTTTATCAGGGAACATTTAATTTTGTGCTGGGAAACACTAGTTGACTCCACTTGGAGACACCAGCTCTGAACATTCGTATTTTCTAGGGAGAACCCTAGAGGAACTGCGACAAACAAACATGATATTTCTATTTGTATAGATGACATTTTATGCACTTGCCTAAAGAAAAGACATTGCTTTTCTCCAAAACCATTTTACTGTGATTTTCTCTTTCCATTGCATACGAATTCCACACCACTTTGTCCGGATATGACTGGATGAAAACAGAAATATCCGTTCTGTTTAGGCTAACTCAATCCCAAATATTGCTACAACCTCTGTGTTTGTGTTTTCCAGATATTATTAACGGAGTTTATTGTTTTGAATATTTTTTATCAGGGAACATTTAATTTTGTGCTGGGAAACACTAGTTGACTCCACATGGAGACACCAGCTCTACACATTCGTATTTTCTAGAGAGAAAGCTAAAGGAACTGTGGCAAACAAACGTGATATTTCTGTTTGTATAGATGACATTTTATGTACTTGCCTCATGAAAAGAGTTTGCTTTTCTCCAAAACCATTTTGACTGTGATTTTCTCGTTCCATTGCATACGAATTCCATACCAATTTTTCCGGATATGACTCGATGACACCAGAAATATCTGGTTGTGTTTTGGCTTACTCAATCCCAGATATTGCTACAGGCTCTATGTTTCTGTTTCCCGGATATTATATATGGACTTTTTTGTTATGAATGTTTTTTATCAGGGAACATTTAATTTTGTGCTTGGAAACACTAATTGGTTCCACATGGAGACACCAGCTCTACACATTCGTATTTTCTAGGGAAATAGCTAGAGGAACTGCGGCAAACAAACATGATATTTCTGTTTGTCTAGATGACATTTTATGCACTTGCCTAATGAAAAGACTTTGCTTTTCTTCAAAACCATTTTTACTGTGATTTTCTCGGTCCATTGCATACGAATTCCACACCACTTTGTCCGGATATGACTGGATGAAAACAGAAATATCCGGTTTTGTTTTGGCTAACTGTATCCCAGATATTGCTACAGCCTCTGTGTTTGTGTTTTCCAGATATTATCGAGGAACTTTATTGTTTTGAATATTTTTTATCAGGGAACATTTAATTTTGTGCTGGGAAACACTAGTTGACTCCACATGGAGACACCAGCTCTACATATTCGTATTTTCTAGGGAGAAAGCTAGAGGAACTGCAGCAAACAAACATGAAATTTCTGTTTGAATAGATGACATTTTATAAGCTTGCCTAGAGAAAAGACTTTGATTTTCTCCAAAACCATTTGTACTGTGATTTTTTCGGTCCATTGCATAAGAATTCCACACCACTTTGTCCGGATATGATTGGAAGAAACCAGAAATATCTGGTTGTGTTTTGGCTAACTCAACACGAAATATTGTGAAAGACTCTGTGTTTGTGTTTTCAGGATTATCGATGGACTTTATTGTTTTGAATGCTTTTATCAGGGAACATTTAATTTTTTACCGTAGAAACACTAGTTACTCCACATGGAGACAGAAGATCTACACTTTCGTATTTTCTAGGGAGAAAGCTAGAGGAACTGCGGCAAACAAACATGATATTTCTGTTTGTATAGATGACATTTTATGCACTTGCCTAATGAAAAGACTTTGCTTTTCTCCGAAACGATTTTTACTGTGATTTTCTCATTCCATTGTATACGAATTCAATACCACTTTGTCCGATATGCCTGAATGAAACCAGAAATATCCAGTTTTGTTTTGGCTAACTCAATCCCAGATATTGCTACAGCATCTGTGTTTGTGTTTTCTGGATATTATCGATGCACTTATTGTTTTGAATGTTTTTATCAGGGAACATTTAATTTTGTACCATACAAACACTAATTGGTTCCACATGGTGTCACCAGCTCTCCAAATTCGTATTTTCTAGGGAGAATGCTAGAGGAACAGCGGCAAACAAACATATTTCTGTTTGAATAGATGATATTTTATGCACTTGCCTAACGAAAAGACTTTGCTTTTTTTCAAAACTATTTATACTGTGATTGTCTCGGTCCAATGTATATGAATTCCACACCACTTTGTCCGGCACTGCCTGGATGAAACCAGAATTATCCGGTTGTGTTTTGGCTAACTCAATCCCAGATATTGCTACAGGCTCCGTGATAATGTTTTCTGGATATTATCGACAGGCTTTATTGTTTTGAATGTTTTTTATCAGAGAACATTTAATTTTGTGCTGGGAAACAGTAGTTGACTCCACATGGAGACACCAGCTCTACACATTCGTATTTACTAGGGAGATACTAGAGGAACTGCAGCAAAGAAACATGATATTTCTGTTTGTATAGATGAGATTTTATACAATTGCCTAATGAAAAGATTTGCTTTTCTCCAAAACCATTTTTACTGTGATTTACTTGATCCATTGCATACGAATTCCACACCACTTTGTCCGGATATGACTGGATGAAACCAGAAATATCTGGTTGTGTTTTGGCTAACTCAATCCCAGATATTGTTACAGCCTCTGTGTTTGTGTTTTCTGGATATTATCGATGGACTTTATTGTTTTGAGTGTTTTTATCAGGGAACACTTAATCTTGTACCGTAGAAACACAAATTGTTTCAACCTGGAGACACCAGCTCTGCACATTCGTATTTTCTTGGGAGAAAGCTAGAGGAACTGCGGCAAACAAACATGATATTTATGTTTGAATAGATGACATTTTATACACTTGCCTAATGAAAAGATTTGCTTTTCTGCAAAACCATTTTTACTGTGATTTACTCGATCCATTGCATACGAATTCCACAACACTTTGTCCGGATATGACTGGATGAAATCACAAATATCCTCTGTGTTATGGCTATTCAAACCCAGATCTTCCTACAGGCTCTGCTTTGTGTTTTTTGATATTATCAATGGATTTTATGGTTTTGAATGAATTTGAGCAGGGAGTGTTTTCTTTGGTGCTGGGAAACACTAATTAGTTACACATGGAGACAGAAACGAAACACATTCGTGCTGTGTAGGTAGAAAACTACAGCAATTGCTGCAAAAAAACATGATATTTGTGTTGGCGTAGATGACATTTTATGCACTTTCCTAAGAAAATATTTTGCTATTCTCCAAAACCAGTTTGACTGTGATTATCTGAGTCCATTGCATACCAGATCCACAGCACTTTGTCCGGATATGCCTGGATGATACCAGCAATATCCTCTTGTGTTATGGCTAACTGAATCCCAGATCTTGCTACAACTTCTGTGTTTGTGTTTTCTGGATATTATCAATGGACTTTACGTTTTAGAATGAATTTCAGTAGAGGAAATTTTGTTTTCTTCTGGAAATGCTAAGTGCTTCCATATGTAGGCCAAATGAGTTCACATTCGTGTTTTCTATGCAGAAAGCTTGAGCAATCGTTGCAAAGAAACATGACTTTTTATCCACTTGTCGAAGAAAAAGATTTTGCTTTTCTCCAAAACCAGTTTGAGGGTGATTTTCTAGTCCATTGCATACCAGTTCCACCACACTTTGTCCGGAAATGACTGGATGAAACCAGAAATATCCTCTTGTGTTATGGCTAACTCAATCCCAGATCTTGCTACAGGCTCTGCTTTGTTTTTTTTTTTTTATTATCAATGGACTTTATGGTTTTGAATGAATTTAAGCAGGGCATATTTTCTTTGGTGCTGGGAAACACTAATTAGTTCCACATGGAGACACAAACTCAACACATTCGTGCTGTCTAGGCAGAAAACTACAGTAATTGCTGCAAACAAACATGATATTTGTGTTTGTGTAGGTGACATTCTATGCACTTGCCTAAGAAAATACTTTGCTATTCTCCAAAACCAGTTTGACTGTGATTATCTGAGTCCATTGCATACCAGTTCCACAGCACTTTGTCCGGATATGCCTAGATGAAACCAGAAATCTCCTCTTGTGTTATGGCTCACTCAAACCCAGATCTTGCTACAACGTCTGTGTTTGTGTTTTCCTGATATTATCAATGGACTTTACATTTTAGAATGTATTTCATTAGAAAAATTCTGTTTTGTGCTGGAAATGCTAAGTGCTTCCATATACAGGCCAAACGTGTTCACATTCCTGTTCTCTATGAATTAAGCTTGAGCTATCATTGCAAACAAACAGGATATTTATATTCGTAAACATGACTTTTTAGGCACTTGGCCAAGAAAAAGAGTTTGCTTTTCTCCAAAACCAGTTTGAGGGTGATTTTCTGAGTCCATTGCCTACCATTTCCACAACAGGTTGAATGGAAATGACTGGATGAAACCACTAATATCCTCTCAATTATGTCTAACTCAATCCTAGATCTTCCTACAGGCTCTGCTTTGTGTTTTTTGATATTAACAATGGTCTTTATGGTTTTGAATGAATTGAAGCAGGGAATATTTTCTTTGGTGCTGGGAAGCACTAATCAGTTCCACATGGAGACACAAACTCAACACATTCCTGCTGTCTAGGCAGAAAAATACAGCAATTGCTGGAAACAAACATGATATTTGTGTTTGTGTAGATGACATTTTATGCACTTGCCTAAGAAATTGCTTTGCTATTCTCCAAAACCAGTTTGACTGTGATTATCTGAGTCCATTGCATACCAGATCCACAGCACTTTGTCCGGATATGCCTGGATGATACCAGCAATATCCTCTTGTGTTATGGCTAACTGAATCCCAGATCTTGCTACAACCTTTGTGTTTGTGTTTTCTGGATGTTATCAATGGACTTTACATTTTAGAATGAATTTCAGTAGAGGAAATTTTGTTTTCTTCTGGAAATGCTAAGTGCTTCCATATGTAGGCCAAATGAGTTCACATTCGTGTTTTCTATGCAGAAAGCTTGAGCAATCGTTGCAAAGAAACATGACTTTTTATCCACTTGTCGAAGAAAAAGATTTTGCTTTTCTCCAAAACCAGTTTGAGGGTGATTTTCTAGTCCATTGCATACCAGTTCCACCACACTTTGTCCAGATATTCCTGGATGAAACCCGAAATATCCTCTTGTGTTATGGCTAACTCAATCCCAGATCTTGCTACAGGCTCTGCTTTGTTTTTTTTGATATTAGCAATGGACTTTATGGTTTTGAATGAATTTAAGCAGGGAATATTTTCTTTGGTGCTGGGAAGCACTAATTAGTTCCACATGGAGACACAAACTCAACACATTCGTGCTGTCTAGGCAGAAAACTACAGTAATTGCTGCAAACAAACATGATATTTGTGTTTGTGTAGGTGACATTTTATGCACTTGCCTAAGAAAATACTTTGCTATTCTCCAAAACCAGTTTGACTGTGATTATCTGAGTCCATTGCATACCAGTTCCACAGCACTTTGTCCGGATATGCCTGGATGATACCAGAAATATCCTCTTGTGTTATGGCTAACTGAATCCCAGACCTTGCTACAACCTCTGTGTTTGTGTTTTGTAGATATTATCATTGGACTTTAAGTTTTAGAATGAATTTCAGTAGAGGAAATTTTGTTTTGTGCTGGAAATGCTAATTGGTTTCATATGGAGGCCCAACATGTTCACATTTGTATTTTCTATGCAGAAAGCTAGAGCAATCGTTGCAAACAAACAGGATAATTATATTTGCAAACAAGACTTTTTGTACACTTGGCCAATAAAGAGTTTGCTTTTCTCCAAAACCAGTTTGAGAGTGATTTTCTGAGTCCATTGCATACCAGTTCCACAACCCTCTGTCCGGATATGACTGGATGAAACCACAAATATGCTCTGGTTATGGCTAACTCAATCCCAGATCTTGCTACAGGCTCTGCTTTGTGTTTTTGGATATTATCAATGGTCTTTATGGTTTTGAATGAATTGAAGCAGGGAATATTTTCTTTGGTGCTGGGAAACACTAATTAGTTCCACATGGAGACACTAACTCAACACATTCTTGCTCTCTAGGCAGAAAACTACAGCAATTGCTGCAAACAAACAAGAAATTTGTATTTGTGTAGATGACATTTTATGCACTTGCCTAAGAAAATACTTTGCTAATTTTCCCAAACCAGTTTGACTGTGATTATCTGAGTCCATTGCACAACAGTTCCACAGCACTTTGTCCCAATATGCCTGGATGAAACCTGAAATATCCTCTTGTGTTATGGCTAACTCAATCCCAGATCTTGCTACAACCTCTGTGTTTATGTTTTCTGGATATTATCAATGGACTTTACATTTTAGAATGAATTTCAGTAGAGGAAATTGTGTTTTGTGCTGGAAATGCTAATTGGTTTCATATGCAGGCCCAACATGTTCACATTTGTATTTTCTATGCAGAAAGCGAGAGCAATCGTTGCAAACAAACAGGATATTTATATTTGCAAACATGACTTTTTATACACATGGCCAAGAAAAAGAGTTTGCTTTTCTCAAAAACCAGTTTGAGAGTGATTTTCTGAGTCCACTGCCTACCAGTTCCACAACACTTTGTCTGGAAATGACTGGATGAAACCGGAAATATCATCTTGTGTTATGGCAAACTCAATCCCAGATCTTGTTACAGGCTCTGCTTTGTGTTTTTTGATACTATCAATGGACTTTATGGTTTTGAATGAATTGAAGCAGGGAATATTTTCTTTGGTGCTGGGAAACACTAATTAGCTCCACATGGAGACACAAACTCAATACATTCGTGCTGTCTAGGCAGAAAACTACAGCAATTCCTACAAACAAACATGATATTTGTGTTTGTGTAGATGACATTTTATGCACTTGCCGAAGAAAATACTTTGCTATTCTCCAAAACCAGTTTGACTGTGATTATCTGAGTCCATTGCATACCAGTTCCACAGCACTTTGTCCGGATATGCCTGGATGAAACCAGAAATATCCTCTTGTGTTATGGCTAACTCAATCCCAGATCTTGCTACAACCTCTGTGTTTGTGTTTTCTGGATATTATCGATGCACGATATTGTTTTGAATGTTTTTATCAGGGAATATTTTATTTTGTACTGGGAAACTCTAATTGAATCCACATGGAGACACCAGCTCTACACATTTGTATTTTCAAGGAGAATGCTAGAGGAACCGTGGGAAACAAACATGATATTTCTGGTTGTATACATGATATTTTATGCACTTCCTAACAAAAAGACTTGCTTCTTCCAAAACCATTTTCACTGTGATTTTCTCGGTCTATTTCATACGAATTCCGCACCACTTTGTCTCCAGATACCACTGGATTAAACCGGAAATAACCGGTTTTGCTTTGGCTAACCCAATTCCAGATATTGCAACAGCCTCTGTGTTTGTGTTTTCTAGATATTATCGATGCACTTTATTGTTTTGAAAGTTTTTTTTTATCAGGGAATATTTAATTGTGTGCTATGAAACACTAACTGGTTCTACATGGGGACACCAGCTCTACACATTCGTATTTTCTAGGTAGAAAACAAGAGGAACTGCGGCAAACAAACATGATATTTCTGTTTGTTTACATAACATTTTATGCACTTGCCTAACGAAAAGACTTTGCTTTTCTCCAAAACCATTTTTACTGTGATTTTCTCAGCCCATTGCATACGAATTCCCAACCACTTTGTCCAGATATGAGTGGATGAAACCAGAAATATGCGGTTCAGTTTTGGCTAACTCAATACCAGATATTGTGACAGCCTCTGTGTTTGTGTTTTCTGGATATTCTCAATGGACTTTTTGTTTTGAGTGTTTTTATCTCGGGGCATTTCATTTTGTACCCTAGAAACACTAGCTGACTCCACATAGAGACACCAGCTCTACACATTCATATTTTCAAGGGAGGAAGCTAGAGGCACTGAGGGAAACAAACATGATATTTCTGTTAGTATAGATGACATTTTAAGCACTAGCCCAAGGAAAAGACTTTGCTTTTCTCCAAAACAATTTTTACTGTGATTTTCTCAGCCCATTGCATATGAATTCCCAACCACTTTGTCCAGATATGAGTGGATGAAACCAGAAATATGCGGTTCAGTTTTGTCTAACTCAATCCCAGATATTGCGACAGCCTCTGTGTTTGTGTTTTCTTGCTATTATCCATGGACTTTATTGTTTTGAATGTTTTTATCATGGAACATTTAATTTTGTACTCGGAAACTCTAATTGGTTCCACATGGAGGCACCAGCACTATACATTCGTATTTTCCAAGGAGAAATCTAGAGGAACTGCGGCAAACAAACATGATATTTCTGATTGTATAGGTGACAAAATTTTATGCACTTGCCTAATGAAAAGACTCGCTTTTCTCCAAAACCATTTTTATTGTGATATTCCCGGTCTGTTGCATATGAATTCCACACCACTTTGTCCGGAGATGCCTCGTTGAAACCAGAAATATCCGGTTGTGTTTTGTATAACTCAATCCCAAATATTGTGACAGCCTTTGTGTTTGTGTTTTCGATGGTCTTTAGCGTTTTCAATGTATTTTATCCATTAACATTTAATTTTTTCCTTGAAACACTAATTGATTCCACATGGAGACACCAGCTCTACACATTTGTGTTTTCTAGGGAGAAAGCTAGAGGAACTGTCCAAACAAACATGATATTTCTGTTTGTATAGATGACATTTTATGCACTTGCCTAAGGAAAAGACTTTGCTTTTCTCCAAAACCATTTTTACTGTGATTCTCTGTGTCCATTGTATACGAATTTCACAAAACTTTGTCAGGATACGACTGGATGAAACCAGAAAGATCCAGTTGTGTTTTGGCTAACTCAGTCCCATATGTTGCGACAGCCTCTTTGTTGGTGTATTCCTGATATTATCGATGGACTTTATTGTTTTAAATGTTTTTTTATCAGGGAACATTTAATTTTGCGCTTGGAAACAATAGCTGTTTCCACATGGAGACACCAGCTCTACACATTCGTATTTTCTAGGGAGGAAGCTAGAAGAACTGCGGCAAAGAAACATGATATTTCAGATTGTATAGATGACATTTTATGCACTAGCCCAAGGAAAAGACTTTGCTTTTCTCCAAAACCGTTTTTACTGTGATTTTCTTGGTCCATTGCATATGAATTCCACAAAACTTTGTGTGGATATGCCTGGATGAAACCAGAAATATCCGGTTGTGTTTTGGCTAACTCAATCCCAGATATTGCTACAGCCTCTGTGTTTGTGTTTTCTGGATATTCTCAATGGACTTTTTGTTTTGAGTGTTTTTATCTCGGGGCATTTCATTTTGTACCCTAGAAACACTAGTTGACTCCACATGGAGACACCAGCTCTACACATTCATATTTTCAAGGGAGGAAGCTAGAGGCACTGCGGGAAACAAACATGATATTTCTGTTTCTATAGATGACATTTTATGCACTTGTCTAAGAAAAGACTTTGCTTTTCTCCAAAACCATTTGTAATGTGATTTTCTCGGTCCATTGCATACGAATTCCACACCACCTTGCCCGGATATGACTGGATGAAACCAGAAATATCCGGTTGTGTTTTGGCTAACTCAATCACAGATATTGCTACAGGCTCTATGTTTTTGTTTTCCAGATATTATCTACAGACTTTATTATATTGAATTTTTTTTATCAGGGTACATTTAATTTTGTGCTGGGAAACAATAGTTGACTCCAGATGGAGACACCAGCTCTACACATTCGTATTTTCTAGGGAGAAAGCTAGAGGTACTGCGGCAAACAAACATGATATTTCTGTTTGAATCGATGATATATTATCTACTTGCCTAATTAAAAGACTTTGCTTCTCTTCAAAACCATTTTTACTGTGATTTTCTCGGTCCATTGCATTTGAATTCCACAGTAGTTTGTACAGATATGACTGGATGAAACTAGAAATATCCAGTTTTGTTTTGGTAACTCAATCCCAGATATTGCTACAGCCTCTGTGTTTGTGTATACCTGATACTATCCACAGATTGTATTGTTTTGAATGTTTTTTTATCAGAGAACATTTAATTTTCTGCTGCGAAACACTAATTGGTTCCACATGCAGACACCTGCTCTACACATTCGTATTTTCTACAGAGTAAGCTAGAGGAAGTGCGGCAACACACATGATATTTCTGTTTGTATAGATGACATTTTATGCACTTGCCTAACGAAAAGACTTTTCTTTTCTCCAAAACCATTTTTACTGTGATTTTCTCGGTCCATTGCATAGGAATTCCACACCAGTTTGTCCGGATATGACTGGATAAAACCGAAAATATCAGATTTTGTTTTGGCTAACTCAATCCCAGATATTGTTACAGCCTCTGTGTTTGTGTATTGCTGATATTATCCACGGACTTTATTGTTTTGAATATTTTTTTATCAGGGAACATTTAATTTTGTGCTTGGAAACTCTAATTGGTTCCACATGGAGACACGAGCTCTACACATTCGTATTTTCTAGGGAGAAAGCTAGAGGAACTGCGGCAAACAAACATGATATTTCTGTTTGTATCGATGATATTTTATCTACTTGCCTAATGAAAAGACTTTGCTTTTCTCCAAAACCATTTTTACTGTGATTTTCTCGGTCCATTGCATAGGAATTCCATAGGAATTTGTCCGGATATGACTGGATGAAACCGGAAATATCCGGTTGTGTTTTGGCTAACTCAATCCAAAATATTGCTACAGGCTCTGTGTTTGTGTTTTCTGGATATTTTCTTTTTTTTTTAACTTTTATTTAATGAATATAAATTTCCAGTGTACAGCTTATGGATTACAATGGCTTCCCCTTCCCATAACTTCCCTCCCACCCGCAACCCTCCCCTCTCCCGCTCCCTCTCCCCTTCCATTCACATCAAGATTCATTTTCAATTCTATTTATATACAGAAGATCAATTTAGTATAAATACTTCAACAGTTTGCACCCACATAGAAACACAAAGTGAAACACACTGTTTGAGTACTAGTTATAGCATTAAATCAAAATGTACAATAAATCAAGGACAGAGATCCCACAGCAGGAGCTTTTCGATGGACTTTATTGTTTTGAATATTTTTATCAGGGAACATTTAATTTTGTACCGTAGAAACACTAATTGGTTCATCATGGGGACAACAGCTCTACACATTCGTATTTTCTAGGGAGAAAGCTAGAGGAACTGCGGCAAACAAACATGATATTTCTGTTTGTATAGATGACATTTTATGCACTTGCCTAACGAAAAGACTTTGCTTTTCTCCAACACCATTTTTACTGTGATTTTCTCGGTCCATTGCATACCAATTCCACACCACTTTGTCCGGATATAACTGGATGAAACCGGGAATATCCAGTTTTGTTTTGGCTAACTCAATCCCAGATATTGCTACAGCTTCTGTGTTTGTGTATTCCTGATATAATCCACGGACTTTATTGTTTTGAATGTTTTTTTTCAGGGAACATTTAATTTTGTGCTGCGAAACACTAATTGTTTCCACATGGAGACACAAGCTCTACACATTCGTATTTTCTACGGAGAAATCTAGAGGAACTGTGGCAATAAAACACGATATTTCTGTTTGTCTAGATGACATTTTATGCACTTGTCAAATGAAAAGACTTTTCTTTTCTCAAAACCATTTTTACTGTGATTATCTCGGTCCATTGCATATGTATTATACACCACTTTGTCCGGATATGACTGGATGAAACCAGAAATATGCGGTTGTGTGTTGGCTAACTCAATCCCAGATATTGCTGCAGCCTCTGTGTTTCTGTTTTCCAGATATTATCGACAGACTTTATTGTTTTGAATGTTTTTTTATCAGGGAACATTTAATTTTGTGCTAGGAAACACTAGTTGACTCCACATGGAGACACCAGCTCTACACATTTGTAAATTCTAAAAAGAAAGCTAGAGGAACTGTGGCAAACAAACATGATATTTCTGTTTATATAGATGACATTTCATGCACTTGCCTAGCGAAAAGACTTTACTTTTCTCCAAAACCATTTTTACTGTGATTCTCTCAGTCCATTGCTTACCAATTCCACATTAGTTTGTGCGGATATGAGTAAATGAAACCAGAAATACCGGTTGTGTTTCGCTAACTCAATCCCAGATATTGCTACAGGCTCTGTGTTTCTGTTTCCCGGATATTATCAACTGATTTATTATTTTGAATGTTTTTTATCAGGAATATTTCATTTTGTGCTGGGAAACACTAGTTGATTCCACATGGAGACACCAGCTCTACACATTCGTGTTTTCTAGGGAGAAAGCTAGATGAACTGTGGCAAACAAACATAATATTTCTTTTTTTAGGTCACATTTTATGCAGTTGCCTAACGAAAAGATTTTGCTTTTCTCCAAAACCATTTTTACTGTGACTTTCTCAGTCCGATCCATTGTATATGAATTCCACACCACTTTTCCGGATATGCCTGAATGAAACCAGAAATATCCGGTTGTGTTTTCCCTAACTCAATGCGAAATATTGTGAAAGCCTCTGTGTTTGTGTTTTACGGATATTATCAACAGACTTTATTGTTTTGAATGTTTTTATCAGGGATTTTGTACCATAGAAACACTAATTGGTTCCACATGGAGACACCAGCTCTACACATTCATATTTTCTAGGGTGAAAGCTAGATGAACTGCAGCAAACAATCATGAATTTTTGTTTGAATAGATGACAATTTATACACTTGCCTAAAGAAAAGACTTTGCTTTTCTCCAAAACCATTTTTACTGTGATTTTCTCAGTCCATTGCATACGAACTCCACAAGACTTTGTCCGGATATGACTGGATTTAACGAGATATATCTGGTTGTGTTTTTGCTAACTCCATCTGAAATATTGTAAAAGCCTCTGTGTTTGTGTTTTCTGGATATTATCGATGTACTTTATTGTTTTGACTGTTTTTTTACGAGGTAACTTTAAATTTTTTGCTGGGAAACACTAATTGGTTCTACATGGAGACACCAGCTCTACACATTCGTATTTTCTAGGGAGGAAGCTGGAGGAACAGCAGAAAACAAACATAATATTTCTTTTTGTATATATGACATTTCATGCACTTGCCAAGCTAAAAGACTTTGCTTTATTCCAAAACCATTTTTACTGTGATTTCCTTGGTCCATTGCATTCCACACCACTCTGTCCAGATGTGCCTGGGTGAAACCAGAAATATCCGGTTGTGTTTTGGCTAACTATATCCCAGATATTGCTACAGGCTCTTTGTTAATACTTTCCGGATATTATCGACAGACTTTATTGTTTTGAATGTTTTTTATCAGAGAACATTTAGTTTTGTGCTGGGAAACACTAGTTGACTCCACATGGAGACACCAGCTCTACACCTTCGTATTTTCTAGGGAGAAAGCCAGAGGATCTGTGGCAAACAAAGATGATATTTCTGTTTGTATACATGGCATTTTATGCACTTGCCTAAAGGAAAGACTTTGCTTTTCTACAAAACCATATTTACTGTGATTTTTCTGTCTATTGTATACGAATTCCACCTCACTTTGTCCGGATTTGCCTGGATGAAACCAGAATTATCCGGTTATGTTTTGGCTAACTCAATTCCAGATATTTCTGCAGCCTCTGTGTTTCTGTTTTCCCGATAATATCGACAGACTTTATTGTTTTGAATATTTTTTATGAGGGAACATTTAGTTTTGTGCAGGGAAACACTAATTGACTCCACATAGAGATACCAGCTCTACACATTCGTATTTTCTAGGGAGAAAGCTAGAGGAACTGCGGCAAACAAACATGATATTTCTGTTTGTAGAGATGACATTTTATGCAATTGCCTAAAGAAAAGACTTGGCTTTTCACCAAAATCATTTTTACTGTGATTTTCTCGGTCCATTGCATAGGAATTCCCCACCAGTTTGTCCGGATATGACTGGATGAAACCAGAAATATCCGGTTTTGTTTTCTATAACTCAAATCGAAATATTGTGAAACCCTTTGTGTTTGTTTTTTCCAGATATTATGGATGGAATTTATTGTTTTGAATGTTTTTATCAGGGAACATTTAATTTTGTACCGTAGAAACACTAATTGGTTCATCATGGGAACACCAGCTCTACACCTTCGTATTTTCTAGGGAGAAAGCTAGAGGAACTGCGGTAAACTAACATGATAATTCTGTTTGTATAGATGACATTTTATACACTTGCCTAACGAAAAGACTTTGCTTTTCTCCAAAATCACTTTACTGTGATTTTCTCGGTCCACTGCATACGAATTCCACAACAGTTTGTCCCCATATGACTGGATGAAACCAGAAATATCTGGTTTTGTTTTGGCTAACTCAACCCCAGTTATTGCTACAGCCTCTGTGTTTGTGTATTCCTGATATTATACACGGACTTTATTGTTTTGAATGTTTTTTATCAGGGAACATTTAATTTTGTGCTCGGAAACTCTAATTGGTTCCACTTGGAGACACCAGCTCTACACATTCGTATTTTCTAGGGAGAAAGCTAGAGGAACTGCGGCAAACAAACGTGATATTTCTGTTTCTATCGATGATATTTTATCTACTTGCCTAATGAAAAGACTTTGCTTTTCTCCAAAACCATTTTTACTGTGATTTTCTCGGTCCATTGCATAGCAATTCCACAGGAGTTTTTCCGCATATGACTGGATGAAACCGGAAATATCCGGTTGTATTTTGGCTAACTCAATCCAAAATATTGCTACAGCCTCTGTGTTTGTGTATTCCTGATGTTATCCACAGATTTTATTGTTTTGAATTGTTTTTTTATCAGGGAACATTTAATTTTGTGCTTGGAAACTCTAATTGGTTCCACATGGAGACACCAGCTCTACACATTCGTATTTTCTAGGGTGAAAGCTAGAGGAACTGCGGTAAACTAACATGATAATTCTGTTTATATAGATGACATTTTATGCACTTGCCTAACGAAAAGACTTTGCTTTTCTCCAAAACCGTTTTTACTGTGATTTTCTAGGTCCATTGCATACCAATTCCACACCACTTTGTCCGGAAATGACTAGATGAAATCCGAAATATCCGGTTTTGTTTTGGCCAACTCAACCCCGGTTATTGCTACAGCCTCTGTGTTTGTGTATTCTTGATATTATACAAGGACTTTATTGTTTTGAATGTTTTTTATCAGGGAACATTTAATTTTGTGCTTGCAAACTCTAATTGGTTCCACATGGAGACACCAGCTGTACACATTCATATTTTCTACGGAGAAAGCTAGAGGAACTGCGGCAATAAAACATGATATTTCTGTTTGTCTAGATGACATTTTATGCACTTGCCTAACAAAAACACTTTGCGTTTCTCCAAAACCATTTTACTGTGATTTTCTCGATCCATTACATATGAATTCCACACCACTTTGTCAGGATATGACTGGATGAAATCAGAAATATCTGGTTGTGTTTTGGGTACATCAATCCGAAATATGTGAAAACCTCTGTGTTTGTATTTTCTAGATATTTTCGATGGACTTTATTGTTTTGAATATTTTTATCAGGGAACATTTAATTTTGTACCGTAGAAACACTAATTGGTTCATCATGGGGACACCAGCTCTACACATTCGTATTTTCTAGGGAGAAAGCTAGAGGAACTGCGATAAACTAACATGATAATTCTGTTTGTATAGATGACATTTTATGCACCTGCCTAACGAATAGACTTTGCTTTTCTCCAAATCCATTTTTACTGGGATATTCTCCGTCCATTGCATACAAATTCCAAACCACTTTGTCCAGATATGACTGGATGAAATCAGAAATATCCGGTTGTGTTTTGGCTAACTCAATCCCAGATATTGCTACAGCCTCTGTGTTTGTGTTTTCTGCATATTATCAATGGACTTTATTGTTTTGAATATTTTTTATCAGGGAACATTTAATTTTGTGCTTGGAAACACTAATTGGTTCCACATGGAGACACCAGCTCTACGTATTATTATTTTCTCTGGAGAAAGCTAGAGGAACTGCGGCAAACAAACATGATATTTCTGTTTGTCTACATGACGTTTTATGCACTTGCCTAACGAAAAGACTTTGCTTTTCTCCAAATCCATTTTTACTGTGATTTTCTCGGTCCATTGCATACGAATTCCATACCATTTTGTCCGGATATGACTGCATGAAACCGGAAATGTCCGCTTTTGTTTTGGCTAAGTCATTCCCAGATATTGCTACAGCCTCTGCGTTTGTGTTTTCTGAGTATTATCAACAGACTTTATTGTTTTGAATGTTTTTTATTAGGGAACATTTAATTTTGTGCTTGGAAACACTAATGGTTCCACATGGAGACACAAGCTCTACACATTCGTATTTTCTAGGGAGAAAGCTAGAGGAACTGCTGCAAACAAACATGATATTTCTGTGTGTATAGATGACATTTTATGCACTTGCCTATCATAATGACTTTGCTTTTCTCCAAACCATATTTATTGTGATTTTCTCCGTCCATTGCATACGAATTCCACAACAGGTTGTCTGAATATGGCTGGATAAAACCAGCAATATCCGGTTCTGTTTTGGCTAACTAAATCCCAGATAGTGCTACAGCCTCTGTGTATTTGTATTCCTGATATTATCCATGGACTTTATTGTTTTGAATGTTTTTTATCAGGGAATATTTTATTTTGAGCTTGGATACAGTAATTGGTTCCACATGGAGACACCAGCTCTACACATTCAGGTTTTCTACGGAGAAAGCTAGAGGAACTGTGGTGAACAAACATGAAATTTCTGTTTATATCGATGGCATTTTATGCACTTGCCTAACGAAAAGACTTTGCTTTTCTCCAAACCATTTTTCCTGTGATTTTCTCGGTCCAATGCATACGAATTCCACACCAGTTTGTCGGGATATGACTGAATGAAACCTGAAATATTAGGTTCTGCTTTGGCTAATTGAATCCCAAATATGGTGAAAGCCTCTGTGATTGTATTTCCCGGATATTATCAATGGACTTTATTTTTCTGAATGTTTTTTATCAGGGAACATTTAATTTTGTACCATTGAAACACTAATGGGTTCATCATGAGGACACCATTTCTACACATTCGGTTTTTCTAGGGAGAAATCTAGAGGAACTACGGCAAACAAAGATGATATTTCTGTTTGTCTAGATGACATTTTATGCACTTGCCAAATGAAAAGACTTTGCTTTTCTCCAAAACCATTTTCACTGTGATTTTCTCGGTCCCTTGCATATGAATTCCACACCACTTTGTCCGGATATGACTGGATGAAACCGGAAATATCCGGTTCTGCTTTGGCTAACTGAATCCCAAATATTGTGAAAGACTCTGTGTTTGTGTATTCCTGATATTATCCACGGACTTTATTTTTTTTAATGTTTTTTATCAGGGAACATTTAATTTTGTGCTTGGAAACACTAATTGGTTCTACATGGAGACACCAGTGCTACACATTCGTATTTTCTAGGGAGAAAGCTAGAGGAACTGTGGTAAACAAACTTGATATTGCTGCTTGTGTAGATGACATTTTATGCACTTGCGTAACGAAAAGACTTTGCTTTTCTCCAAAAACATTTGTACTGTTATATTCTCGGACCATTGCATACAAATTCCACACCACTTTGTCCGGGTATAACTGGATGAAATCAGAAATATCCGGTTGTGTTTTGGCTAACTCAATCCCAGATATTGCTACAGCCTCTGTGTTTGTGTTTTCTGGATATCATCAATGGACTTTATTGTTTTGAATGTTTTTATTAGGGAAAATTTTATTTTGAGCTTGGATACAGTAATTGGTTCCACATGGAGACACCAGCTCTACGTATTATTATTTTCTAGGGAGAAAGCTAGAGGAACTGTGGCAAACAAACATGATATTTCTGTTTGTCTACATGACATTTTATGCACTTGCCTAACGTAAATACTTTGCTTTTCTCCAAATCCATTTTTACTGTGATTTTCTCGGTCCATTGCATACGAATTCCATACCATTTTGTCCGGATATGACTGCATGAAACCGGAAATGTCCGCTTTTGTTTTGGCTAAGTCAATCCCAGATATTGCTACAGCCTCTGCGTTTGTGTTTTCTGAGTATTATCAACAGACTTTATTGTTTTGAATGTTTTTTATTAGGGAACATTTAATTTTGTGCTAGGAAACACTAATGGTTCCACATTGAGACACCAGCTCTACACATTTGTATTTTCTAGGAAGAAAGCTAGAGGAAATGCTGCAAACAAACATGATATTTCTGTTTGTATAGGTGACATTTTATGCACTTGCCTAACATAATGACTTTACTTTTCTCCAAACCATATTTATTGTGGTTTTCTTGGTCCATTGCATACGAATTCCATACCAGTTTGTCCGGATATGACTGGATGAAAACGGAAATATCCGGTTCTGTTTTGGATAACTCAATCCCAGATATTGCTACAGCTTCTGTGTATTTGTATTCCTGATATTATCCAAGGACTTTATTGTTTTGATTGTTTTTTTATTCAGGAACATTAAGTTTTGTGCTTGGAAAAACTAATTGGTTCCACATGGAGACACCAGCTCTACGTATTATTATTTTCTAGGTAGAAAGCTAGAGGAACTGCGGCAAACAAACATGATATTTCTGTTTATATCGATGACATTTTATGCACTTGCCTAACGAAAAGACTTTGCTGTTCTCCAAAAACATTTTACTGTGATATTCTCGGTCCATTGCATACGAATTCCACACCAGTTTCTGCGGATATGACTGTATGAAACCGGAAATATCTGGTTTTGTTTTTGCTAACTAAATCCCAGATATTACTACAGCATCTCAGTTTGTGTTTTCTGGATATTATCAACGGAATTTATTGTTTTGAATATTTTTTTCCGGGGAACATTTTATTTTGAGCTCGGATACAACAATTGGTTCCACATGGAGACATCAGCTGAAAATGTTCATATTTTCTAGGGAGAATGCTAGAGGAACTGCCGCAAACAAACTTGATATTTCTGTTTGTATAGATGACATTTTATGCACTTGCCTAACGAAAAGACTTTGCTTTTCTCCAAAACCATTTTTACTGTGATTTTCTCGGTCCATTACATATGAATTCCACACCTTTTTGGGGGGATATTACTGGATGAAACCAGAAATATCTTGTGTTTTGGATAACTCAATCCCAGATATTGCTACAGCCTCTCTGTTTGTGTATTCCTGATATTATCCACAGACTTTTTGTTTTGAATATTTTATCAGGGTACATTTAATTTTGTACCTTTGAAACACAAATTGGTTCATCATGCAGACACCAGCTCAACACATTCATATATTCTAGGGAGAAAGCTAGAGGAACTGCGGCAAACAAACATGATATTTCTGTTTGTCTAGATGACATTTTATGCACTTGCCTATCGAAAAGACTTTGCTTTTCTCCAAAACCATTTTTACTGTGAATTTCAAGGTCCATTGCATATGAATTCCACACCAGTTTCTGCGGATATGACTGTATGAAACCGGAAATATCTGGTTTTGTTTTTGCTAACTCAATCCCAGATATTACTACAGCATCTCAGTTTGTGTTTTCTGGATATTATCAACGGACTTTATTGTTTTGAATGTTTTTTATCGGGAACATTTTATTTTGAGCTTGGATACAGCAATTGGTTCCACATGGAGACACACCAGCTCTACACATTCGTATTTTCTAGGGAGAAAGCTAGAGGAACTGCCACAAACAAACTTGATATTTCTGTTTGTATAGATGACATTTTATGCACTTGCCTAACGAAAAGACTTTGCTTTTCTCCAAAACCATTATACTGTGATTTTCTCGGTCCATTGCATACGAATTCCACACCAGATCGTCTGGATATGACTGGATGAAACCCCGAAATATCTTGTTGTGTTTTGGCTAACTCAATCCCAGATATTGCTACAGCCTCTGTGTTTGTGTATTCCTGATATTATCCATGGACTTTTTGTTTTGAATACTTTTATCAGGGTACATTTAATTTTGTACCTTTGAAACACAAATTGGTTCCTCATGCGGACACCAGCTCTACACATTGGTATTTTCTAGGGAGAAATCTAGAGGAAAACAAACATGATATTTCTGTTTGTATAGATGACATTTTATGCACTTGCCTAACGAAAATACTTTGCTTTCCTCCAAAACCATTTGTACTGTGATTTTCTCGGACCATTGCATACGAATTCCACACAAGATTGTCCGAATATGACTGGATGAAACCAGAAATATCCGGTGCTGTTTTGGCTAACTCAATCAGAAATATTTTGAAAGCCTCTGTGTTTGTGTTTTCTGGATATTATTGTTTTGAAGGTTTTTTATCAGTGAACATTTAATTTTGTACCATAGAAACACTAATTGGTTCCACATGGAGATACCAGCGCTACAGATTCGTAATTTCTAGGGAGAAAGCTAGAGGAAATGCCGCAAACAAACATGATATTTCTGTTTGTCTAGATGACATATTATGCACTTGCCTAACGAAAAGACTTTGCTGTTATCCAAAACCATATTTATTGTGATTTTCTCGGTCGATTGCATACGAATTCCACACCAGTTTGTCGGGATATGACTGCATGAAACCGGAAATATCCGGTTCTGCTTTGGCTAATTGAATCCCAAATATGGTGAAAGCCTCTGTGTTTGTATTTCCCGGATATTATCTATGGACTTTATTGTTCTGAATGTTTTTTATCAGGGAACATTTAATTTTGTACCGTTGAAACACGAATTGGTCCATCATGGGAACACCAGCTCTACACATTCGCATTTTCGAGGGAGAAAGCTAGAGAAACTGCGGCAAACAAACATGATATTTCTGTTTGTATCGAAAATATTTTATGCACTTCCCTAACGAAAAGACTTTGCTTTTCTCCAAACCATATTTATTGTGATTTTCTCGGTCGATTGCATACGAATTCCACACCAGTTTCTGTGGATATGACTGTATGAAACTGGAAATATCTTGTTTTGTTTTGGCTAACTCAATCCCAGATATTGCTACAGCCTCTGTATTTGTGTATTCCTGGTATTATCCACGGACTTTATTGCTTTGAATTTTTTTATCAGGGAGCATTTAATTTTGTTCTTGGAAACAGTAATTGGTTCCACATGGAGACACCCTCTCTACACATTCGTATTTTCTAGGGAGAATGCTAGAGGAACTGTGACAAACAAACATGATATTTCTGTTTGTATCGATGACATTTTATGCATTGCCTAAAGAAAACACTTTGCTTTTCTCCACAACCATTTTTATTGTTATTTTCTCGGTCCATTGCATACGAATTCCACACCATTTTGTCCGGATATGACTGGATGAAACCAGAAATATCCAGTTGTCTTTTGGCTAACTCTAACCGAAATATTATGAAAGCTTCTATCTTTGTGTTTTTTGGATATTATCAATGGACTTTATTGTTTTGAATGTTTTTATCAGGTAACATTTCATTTTGCACCGTTGAAACATTAATTGGTTCATCATGGGGACACCAGCTCTACACATTCGTATTTCTAGGGGGAAAGCTAGAGGAACTGCGGCAAACAAACATGATATTTCTGTTTGTCTAGTTGAAATTTTAAGCACTTGCCTAACGAAAAGACTTTGCTTTTCTCCAAAACCCCTTTTACTGTTATTTTCTCGGTCCATTGCATAGGAATTCCACACCAGTTTGTCTGCATATGACTGGATGAAACCGGAAATATCCGGATTTTTTTGGGTAACTCAATCCCAGATATTGCTACAGCCTCTGTGTTTGTGCTTTCTGGATATTATCAATGGACTTTATTGTTTTGAGTTTTTTTTTTATCGGAGAACATTTTATTTTGAGCTTGGATACAGAAATTGGTTCAATTTGGAGACATCAGCTGAAAATATTGGTATTTTCTAGGGAGAAAGCTAGAGGAACTGCTGCAAACAAACATGATATTTCTGTTTGTATAGGTGACATTTTGTGCACTTGCCTAACATAATGACTTTGCTTTTCTCCAAACCATATTTATTGTGATTTTCTCCGTCCATTGCATACGAATTCCATACCAGTTTGTCGGGATATGACTGGATGAAAACGGAAATATCCGGTTCTGTTTTGGATAACTCAATCCCAGATATTGCTACTGCTTCTGTGTATTTGTATTCCTGATATTATCCACGGACTTTATTGTTTTGAATGTTTTTTTATTAAGGAACATTAAGTTTTGTGCTTGGAAAAACTAATTGGTTCCACATGGAGACACCAGCTCTACGTATTATTATTTTCTAGGTAGAAAGCTAGAGGAACTGCGGCAAACAAACATGATATTTCTGTTTATATCGATGACATTTTATGCACTTGCCTAACGAAAAGACTTTTCTTTTCTCCAAACCATTTTTACTGTGATTTTCTCGGTCCATTGCATACGAATTCCACACCAGTTTCTGGGGATATGACTGTATGAAACCGGAAATATCTGGTTTTGTTTTTGCTAACTAAATCCCAGATATTACTACAGCATCTCAGTTTGTGTTTTCTGGATATTATCAACGGACTTTATTGTTTTGAATGTTTTTTATCGGGAACATTTTATTTTGAGCTTGGATACCGCAATTGTTTCCACATGGAGACATCAGCTGAAAATGTTCGTATTTTCTAGGGAGAAAGCTAGAGGAACTGCAGCAAACAAACTTGATATTTCTGTTTGTATAGATGACATTTTATGCACTTTCCTAACGAATAGACTTTGCTTTTCTCCAAAACCATTTTTACTGTGATTTTCTCGGTCCATTGCATATGAATTCCACACCACATTGTGCGCATATGACTAGATGTAACCCCGAAATATCTTGTTGTGTTTTGGCTAACTCAATCCCAGATATTGCTACAGCCTCTGTGTTTGTGTATTCCTGATATTATCCACGGACTTTTTGTTTTGAATACTTTTATCAGGGTACATTTAATTTTGTACCTTTGAAACACTAATTGGTTCATCATGCAGACACCAGCTCAGCACATTCATATTTTCTAGGGAGAAACCTAGAGGAACTGCGGCAAACAAACATGATATTTCTCTTTGTCTAGATGACATTTTATGCACTTGCCTAACGAAAAGACTTTGCTTTTCTCCAAAACCATGTGTACTGTGAATTTCTCGGTACATTGCATACGAATTCCACACCAGTTTGTCCGGATATGACTGGATGAAACTGGAGATATCTGGTTTTGTTTTGGCTAAATCAATACCAGATATTGCTACAGCCTCTGTGTTTGTGTTTTCCCAATATTACCAATAGACTTTATTGTTTTGAATGTTTTTTATCAGGGAATATTTAATTTTATGCTTGGAAACACTAATTGGTTCCACTTGGAGACACCAGTTCTACACATCCGTATTTGTAGGGAGAAAGCTAGAGGAACTGCTACAAACAAACATGATATTTTTGTTTGTCTAGATGACATTTTATGCACTTGCCCAACGAAAAGACTTTGCTTTTCTCCAAAACAATTTGTACTGTGATTTTCTCGGTCCACTGCATACTAATTCCAAACCAGTTTTTCCAGATATGACTGGATGAAATCGGAAATATCTCGTTGTTTTTTGGCTAACTCAATCCGAAATATTTTGAAAGCCTCTGTGTTTGTGTTTTCTGGATATTATCAATGGACTTTATTGTTTTGAATGTTTTTATTGGGAAAAATTTTATTTTGAGCTTGGATACAGTAATTGTTTCCACATGGAGACACCAGCTCTTCTTATTATTATTTTCTAGGTAGAAAGCTAGAGGAACCGCGACAAGCAAACATGATATTTCTGTTTGTATTGATGATATTTTATGCACTTGCCTAACGAAAAGACTTTGCTTTTCTCCAAAACCATTTTTACTGTGATTTTCTTGGTCCATTGCATACAAATTCCACACCTGTTTGCCCGGATATGACTGGATGAAACCACAAATATCCGGATCCGTTTTAGCTAACTCAATCCCAGATATTGCTACGGCTCTGTGTAAGTGTATTCCTGATAATATCCACAAGTTTATTGTTCAGAATGTTTTTTATCAGGGAACATTATATTTTGTGCTTGGAAACACTGATTGCTTCCACATGGAGACACCAGCTCTACATATTCGTATTTTCTAGGGAGAAAGCTAGAGGAACTGCGGCAATAAAACATGATATTTCCGTTTGTATAGATGACATTTTATGCACATGCCTAATGAAAAGACTTTGCTTTTCTCCCAAACCATTTTTACTGTGATTTTCGAGATCCATTGCATACGAATTCCACACCACGTTGTCCGGATTTGACTGGATGAAACCGGAAATATCCGGTTGTGTTTTGGCTAACTCAATTTGAAATATTGTGAAATATTCTGTGTTTGTGTTTTAAAGATATTATCAATGGACTGTATTGTTTTGTTTTGAATGCTTTTATCAGGGAACATAAAATTTTGAACCGTAGAAACACTAATTGATTCTACATTGAGACACCAGCTCTGTATATTCGTATTTTCTAGGGAGAAAGCTAGAGGAACTGGGGCAAACAAAGATGATAATTCTTTTTCTTTCAATGACATTTTATGCACTTGCCTAACGAAAAGTCTTTGCTTTTCTCCAAAACCATTTTTACTGTGATTTTCTCGGGACATTGCATATGAATTTGACACCACTTTGCCTGGATATGACTGGATGAAACCAGAAATATCCGGTTGTGTTTTGGCTAACTCAATCCGAAATATTGTGAAAGTTTCTGTGTTTTTGTTTTCTGGATATTATCGATATACTTTATTGTTTTGAATGCTTTTATCAGGGAACATTTAATTTTGAACAGTTGAAACACTAATTGGTTCATCATGGGGACACCAGCTCTACACATTCGTATTTTCTAGGGAGAAAGCTAGAGGAACAGCGGCAAACAAACATGATATTTCTGTTTGTATAGATGACATTTTATGCACTTGCCTAAATAGAAGACTTTGCTTTTCTCCAAAACCATTTTTACTCTAAGCACTTGCCTAACGAAAAGACTTTGCTTGTCTGCAAAACCATTTTTACTGTGATTTTCTTGGTCCATTGCATACGAATTCCACACCACTTTATCCGGATATGACTGGATGAAACCGGAATATCCGGTTGTGTTTTGGCTAACTCAATCCCAGATATTGCTACAGCCTCTGTGTTTGTGTTTTCTGGGTATTATCAGTGGACTTTATTGTTTTGAATGTTTTTTATCAGGGAACATTTAATTTTGTGCTTAGAAACTATAATTGGTTCCACATGGCGACACCAGCTCTACATATTTGTATGTTCTATGGAGAAAGCTAGAGGAACTGCGGCAAACATACATGATATTCTGTTGGTATAGATGACATTTTATGCACTTGCCTAACGAAAAGACTTTGCTTTTCTCCAAACCCATTTTTACTGTGATTTTATCGGTCCATTGCATACGAATTCCACAACATTTGTCCGGATATGACTCGATGAAACCAGAAATATCCGGTTGTGTTTTGGCTAACTCAATCCGAAATACTGAAAGCCTCTGTGTTTGTGTTTTCTACATATTATCGATGGACTTTATTGTTTTGAATGTTTTTATCAAGGAACATTTTATTTTGTACCATAGAAACACTAATTGGTTCATCATAGGGACACCAGCTCTACACATTCGTATTTTCTAGGTAGAAAGCTAGAGGAACTGCGGCAAACAAACATGATATTTCTGTTTGTATCGATGATATTTTATCTACTTTCCTTATGAAAAGACTTTGCTTTTCGCCAAAACCATTTTTACTGTGATTTTCTCAGTCCATTGCATACGAATTCCAGACCAGTTTGTCCGGATATGACTGCATGAAACCGGAAATATCCGGTTTTGTTTTGCCTAACTCAATCCCAGATATTGCTACGGCCTCTGTGTTTGTGTATTGCTGATATTATAAACGGACTTCATTGTTTTGAATGTTTTTTTTCAGGGAACGTTTAATTTTGAGCTTGGATACAGTAATTGGTTCCACATGGAGACACCAGCTCTACACATTCGTATTTTCTGCGGAGAAAGCTAGAGGAACAGCTGCAAAGAAACATGATATTTCTGAATGTATCGATGACATTTTATGCACTTGCGTAACGAAAAGACTTTGCTTTTCTCCAAATCCATATTTACTGTGATTTTCTCGGTCATTTGCATATGATTTCCACACCACTTTCTCTGGATATCACTGGATGAAACCAGAAATATCTGGTTGTGTTTTGGCTAACTCAATCCGAAATATTGTGAAAGCCTCTGTGTTTGTATTTTCTAGATATTATGATGGACTTTATTGTTTTGAGTGTTTTTAGCAGGGAATATTTAATTTTGTTCCGTAGAAATACTAATTGGTTCAGCATGGGGACACCAGCCCTACACATTCGTATTTTCTGCGGAGAAAGCTAGAGGAACAGCGGCAAACAAACATGATATTTCTGATTGTATCGATGACATTTTATGCACTTGCGTAACGAAAAGACTTTTCTTTTCTCCAAATCCATATTTACTGTGATTTTCTTGGTCCATTGCATACAAATTCCACACCTGTTTGCCCGGATATGACTGGATGAAACCACAAATATCCTTTCCATTTTGGCTAACTCAATCCCAGATATTGCTACGGCTCTGTGTAAGTGTATTCCTGATAATATCCACAAGTTTATTGTTCAGAATGTTTTTTATCAGGGAACATTATATTTTGTGCTTGGAAACACTGATTGGTTCCACATGGAGACACCAGCTCTACATACTCGTATTTTCTAGGGAGAAAGCTAGAGGAACTGCTGCAAACAAACTTGATATTTCCGTTTGTATAGATGACATTTTATGCACATACCTAATGAAAAGACTTTGCTTTTCTCCAAAACCATTTTTACTGTGATTTTCTCGATCCATTGCATAGGAATTCCACACCACGTTGTCCGGATTTGACTGGATGAAACCGGAAATATCCGGTTGCGTTTTGGCTAACTCAATCCGAAATATTGCTACAGCCTCCTTGCTTGTGTTTTCTGGATATTATCCAAGGACTTTATTGTTTTGAATGTTTTTTATGAGGAACAATTAATTTTGTACCCTAGAAACACTAGTTGACTCCACATGGAGACACCAGCTCTACACATTCATATTTTCTAGGGAGAAAGCTAGAGGAACTGCGGCAAACAAACATGATATTTCTGTTTGTACAGATGACATTTTATGCACATGCCTAAAGAAAAGACTTTGCTTTTCTCCAAAACCATTTTGACTGTGATTTTCTCGGTCCAATGCATAATAATTCCATGCATGAAACCGGAAATATCCGGTTTTATTTTACCTAACTCAATCCCAGATATTGCTACAGCCTCTGTGTTTGTGTTTTCCGGATATTATCAATGGACTTTATTGTTTTGAATGTTTTTTATTGGGGAGCATTTTATTTTGAGCTTGGATACAGTAATTGGTTCCACATGGAGACACCAGCTCTACGTATTATTATTTTCTAGGTAGAAAGCTAGAAGAACTGAGGCAAACAAACATGATATTTCTGTTTTTATAGATGACTATTTATGCACTTGCCTAACGAAATGACTTTGCTTTTCTAAAAAATCATTTTTACTGTGATCTTCTCGGTCCATTACATATGAATTCCACACCATTTTGTCCGGATATGACTGGATGAAACCAGAAATATCCGGTTGTGTTTTGGCTAACTCAATCCCAGATATTGCTACAGCCTCTGTGTTTGTGTTTTCTGGATATTATAAATGGACTTTATTGTTTTGAATATTTTTTATCTGGGAACATTTTATTTTGAGCTTGGATACATTAATTGGTTCCACATGGAGACACACCAGCTCTACACATTCGTATTTTCTAGGGAGAAAGCTAGAGCAACTGTGGCAAACAAACATGATATTTCTGTTTGTATAGATGACATTTTATGCACTTGTCTAACGAAAAGACATTGCTTTTCTCCAAAATCATTTTTACTGTGAATTTCTCGATCCATTGCATACGAATTCCACACCATTTTGTCTGGATATGACTGGATGAAACCGGAAATATCCAGTTTTGTTTTGGCTAACTCAATCCCAGATATTGCTACAGCCTCTGTGTTTGTTTTTTCTGCATACTGTGAATGGACTTTATTGTTTTGAATGTTTTTTATCCAGGAACATTTTATTTTGAGCTTGGATAGAGTAATTGCTTCCACATGGAGACACCAGCTCTACATTTTCTATATTCTAGGGAGAAAGGTAGAGGAACTGCTGCAACAAACATGATATTTCTGTTTGTATAGATGGCATTTTATGCACTTGCCTTATGAAAAGACATTGCTTTTCTCCAAAACCATTTTTACTCTGATTTTCTCGGTCCATTGCATATGATTTCCAAACCACTTTGTCGGACATGACTGGAAGAAACCAGAAATATCCGGTTGTGCTTTGGCTAACTCAATCCGAAATATTGTGAAAGCCTCTGTGTTTGTGTTTTCTGGATATTATCGACGGACTTCCTTGTTTTGAATATTTTTATCAGTGAACATTCATTTTGGTACCATTGAAACACTAATTTCTTCCACCTGAGACACCAGCTCTACACATTCTTATATTCCATGGATAAATCTAGAAGATCTTCGGCAAACAAACATGATATTTCTGTTTGTCTAGATGACATTTTATGCATATGCCTAATGAAAAGACTTTGCTTTTCTCCAAAACAATTTTTACTGTGATTTTCTCAGTCCATTGCATACGAATTCCACACCACTTTGTCCGGATATGACTCTTTGTAAACCGGAAATATCCGGTTGTCTTTTGACTAACTCAATCCAAAATATTGCTACAGCCTCTGTGTTTGTGTTTTCTGGATATTATCGAGGTACTTATTGTTTTGAATGTTTTTATCAGGGAACATTTAATTTTGTACCGTTGAAACACTAATTGGTTCATGATGGGAACACCGGCTCTACACATTCGTATTTTCTAGGAAGAAAGCTAGAGGAACTGCGGCAAACAAACATGATATTATGTTTGTCTAGATGACATTTTATGCACTTGCCTAACGAAAAGACTTTGTTTTTCTCCAAAACCATGTTTACTGTGATTTTCTCGGTCCATTGTAGATGAATTCAACGCTATTTTGTCCGGATATGCCAGGATGAAACCAGAAATATCCGGTTGTAATTTGGCTTACTATATCGCAAATATTGCTACAGACTCTGTGTTTGTGTTTTCTGGATATTATCGACACATGTTATTGTTCTGAATGTTTTTTTTTATCAGGGAACACTTAATTTTGCGCTGGGAAACACTAATGGGTTCCACATGGAGACACCAGCTCTACACATTCGTATTCTCTAGCGAGAAAGCTAGAACAACTGCGGCAAACAAACATGATATTTCTGTTTGTATACACGACACTTTTTGAAGTTGCCTAACGGAAAGACTATGCTTTTCTCTAAAAGCATTTTTACTGTGATTTTCTCAATCCATTGCATACGAATTTCACACCACTTTTTCCAGATATGACTGGATGAAACCAGAAATATCCGGTTGTGTTTTGGCTAACTCAATCCCAGATATTGTGAAAGTCTTTGTTTGTGTTTTCTGGATATTATCGATCTACTTTATTGTTTTGAATGTTTTTATCAGGAAGCATTTTCACCCAATGTACATTTTAAAGATTTATTCTATTTATTGGAAAGGCAGAGTGACACAGAGAAGAAGAGAGAGACAGAGAGACAGAGGGACCCAGAACTCCATCTGGATCTCCCATGTGGGTGGCAAGGACCCAAATTCTGGAGCTATCTTCTGCTGCTTTCCCAGGTGTGTGAGCAGGGAGCTGGATCAGAAGCAGAGCAAGTAGGTCTTGAGTAGTTATCACATTAACAGCCAAGATAATATAAGCTGATTTCTAGGACTCATTAACTTGAAAAAACATAAATTAAACAGAAACTAAATGAAACTCAAAATGTAACCCAAAAAATCATCATTTTCTACAAATTACAATCCTTACATGCAGAGCTGTAACTGAAAAAATGTTATTACCTCTTTAAAAAATTGCAAAATGAAGTACTTTGGTTACTCCCTCCAAATGAAGCCTCCATTAAGCTGTAGCTGAATCCTCCCACTCACTGGAGTTCAAGTACAAGGCTTCCTTCTCCAGCCCACAGCAGATGCTAGTGGCTGCTACTCATGGGAAGATGAATGGACACCATCAGCTTCCACACAGGGTGCCTTTCCTAGAGACATCACTGCTAAATCACTAGAGCATGTATCTTATATTAAAAACTTCTCTTCCAGATGCTAAATACCTTGCCTGTCACCCTCCAGCGTCACAGGGTATGATCTGCCGAGGACAGCCAGCCAGCTGGACAGCTCTAGGAATCCTGACCCTGGATGTTTCCCTGGGAGATGAATGGTCCCAGGACATGGGTGCTCAGAACACCAGCTTGAAGCAGCTCCTCCCAGCAGCGACACACAGCTGCTGGTCCATCAGAGGCGCCATGACAGGAAGCAGCCTGGAGACAAGCATACCCCATACTGGGGCTGAGAGGAGTCACGCAGCAACCTTCACACCTATGGCCTAGAGTCCCTTCTGCTCCTCCCCCCTAGGCAACCTCATTATGGGCAATCAGGTCATCAACAGGGAATCAGGTGACAGCACTAATCTAACAGAACAGGGACTCACTCAAGACTGGTTACTCTCCTGACAATTCCACTATGTGGAAGATGAGTGCCATATTTTCCTAGGCCACATCTCTTTCCCCACTGCGTGGGCATCTCTGTGAGTAAAAGGGGGCACTTATTTCTGGTCCTTTTTCTGTCGTACCACTCCTCACACTTGTACAGAGGCCTCCACAGACCAGTCCTTGTGTAAGTTAGTAGTTAGTGTGCTCCTAATGCTAAAAATATCTTGGAGTTTGGCACCGAACAGAAAATAAGAAAACTCAGTGGCCCCCTTGCTTCCAGCTGCAGGGACTGTAGCACAATCAGCAGGGAGCTGCATTGTGGGGACAGTGAAGAAGAGGGGGAAAAAGTCAGCAGAGCCCGCAGAGCCCTAGCTGCCCTGAGTGCCTGCAGGAACCCCACCTTGAGGGCTGTGTGCGTGTGGAGTGGGGGCTGCAGGGCTGAGCTATCCACTGCAGCCCTGGGCTCCCTGCTGGGGGACACCCAGGAATGCTCCATGGGAACCACTGCAGAATGGCCTGGTAAGTCTGAGATCGCATGGGCACCGAAAGAGGAAGCTAGCTCTTAACTCCAGTTACCAGCAGTCACCCACCTGCGTGCAACAGACCACTGACCTAGCTCTGCACTGTGGCATTTCTCAGAAAGTCTCAGCTCCAAAACATCTACCTGGTTGTAATATGTTTTTGTTGCTGTTATTTTTGTTTCTGTATTTTTTTTTTGCCTTTAGCTAGTTTTATCTTCCTGAAAGTAGGGGTCTCTGCCTTACTTAGAACAATATAAAAATGAACTCTCCCACCCCACCCCTCCGATTGTGGTCCAATTTAAAAAAAAAAAAGTGAGACCTTTAAAAACCTAGTACACCTCCTGAAAACCAGCATCCAGCTTGAATAAGACTCTACTTTCGCTTGACGCAATAAAATCGTCTGCCTTTTTGCAACCTTTTCCCAGCCATTTATTGCTACACTGAGCCGAAGAAATGAATCCACCAATCTATTCCAGTAACACTGAACACCCTACACACACCCTTCGCGAACCGGAACACCCCTGGGCCCCATAAATAAAAGGCATTAAGGAAACTTGAGAAAAGGGGAGACATGGGAGCCCCAGAGCATGGGGAAATGCGGGACAGCCTGGGTCCCTCTCAGTCCCTGCCGCTGCTTGATGGTACCCAGCGAGCCTGGACCCCCAGCCGCCAGCAGCCCTGGCACCCAACCCCTCTGCATGGTCTCCATATCTGCCATGAGAATACCCGGGGAGCCTGGCGGCTCCCTTCAGGACACACAGGGAAGCAAAGGGACACACAGGAATGGTAGTGGCCATGGCTAGAGACCAACAGCAGCAGCAGGAGAAGCAGCAGGGGGCGCCACAGGTGTTGTGCTTCCAAACTGCCTGGGACCGCAGGTGCAGAGTAACAGACTCGCTGAGCCAGAGCCAAGTCACTGACCCACCTCCCAGCGCTGCTTCTGGTCAGTGAATGAACTTCCGCAGTGCTGGGCCTCGGATCCACCTGTGCACAAGCGCGCTCCACTGTGCACACAGGCACACAGGCGCTCGGTAGGCAGGACTTCAGGGCACAGGGAACTCTGGGAATTGGAGTCCAGGACCAAGGCTTGGCTGGAGACCAGACTGGCAGGCCATCCTCAAGGGCTTTACAGTCTCCAGAAGGTGGAGACAGAATGGGAACTAAGAGCCTTTGCTTTTGTTTACATCACTCCACTCTTCCCCTCCAAAAATTTCAAAGATAGGTTGCTGCCCCTATTCCTTTCTTCAACAAACATCCTTTTTCAAATTTTCTTATAAAATTTTTATTTCATAAATATAAAGTTCAAAAGTACAACTTTTGGATTATAGCAGGTTTTCCCCCCATAACCACACTCTCACCTGCAAACCATCCCTTCTCTTACTCTTTTCCCATCCCATTCTTCATTAAGATTCATTTTTAATTCTCTTTATATCAGAAGATCAACTTAGTATATACAAAGTAAAGATTTCAACAGTTTGCACCCACACAGACACACAAAGGGTAAAGTACTCTTTGACCACTAGTTTTACCGTTAAATCACATAGTACAACATATTAAGGACAGAGATCCTATGTGGGGAAGAAGTGCACAATGACTCCCGTTGTTGATTTAACAATGGACATTCTTATTTATGAGGTCAGTAATCACCAGAGGCTCTTGTCACAAGCTGCCAAGGCCATGGAAGAGTCTTGAGTTCACAACCTCTGACCTTATTCAGATAAGGCCATAAGCAAAGTGGGAGTTCTCCCTTACCTTCAGAGAAATTGAACCAACATCCTTAAGAGTGACACCCAGTGAAGCTGACCCCAATTTCAGGATGCTTTATAAACTCTGCCTTCTTCCAAATAGTACCTTACCTGCTGCTTACCTGGAAGATTTCTCTGGGTTTTTACCTGTAACAGTCAAATAATAAATGAGAATGAATATAAAATAATTTCTGATGAGTTGCAGGGGGGAAAGCTTAGCATCTAGATTTGAGAATAAAATTTGTATTGGTGTTTTATTGATGTTTGGTAGTTATTTTCAAATCATTTTACATCATCCTTTAGTTCACCAAGTACAGAAAGATAAACAGGAGACCTGGATAGAGAACTAACATTCCTGAGGGACTAAATGCCTTACATCATATCTTTTAGCCCATAGATTAATTATGGAGACCATATTATCACTGGTTTGCTAAGAGGAGACTCAGGTGGAAAAGATTTTGTCATTTGCCCATGGGGAATATAGTGTTTTAGATTAGAAGGAACACCGGCTGAAATCTCACAAAACTTAAGAAATCATTGCTTTGTCTTACTGCTTTTTCTCAAACCTCACATTTCCCAGCTGGAAAAAAAATGAGAGGACCAGCAATGTAGCACAGTGGCTTAAGCCACCAGCTGCAAGGCTGGCATTCCATATGGGTGCCACTTTGAGTCTCTACTGCTGCACTTCTGATCCCATTCCCTGCAAGTGTGGCTGATAAAGCAGTGGCTCAAGTCAATGGGCCCCTGCACACATGTAGGAGACCCAGATGGACTTCCAGGCTTCTGGCTTCAACCTGCTGCAGCCCTGGCTGTTGTGGGGAGTGAGGCTTCAGATGAAACATCGCTCTCTCTGACCCCTCTCTCTGTTACTCTGCCTTCCAAATAAATAAATCTTTTCCAAAAAATGTGAGAAAGAGGAAGAATACCTGTAGAAGAACACACTGCAGAAAACCACATAGGATTGCAAATTGTCTAAAAAATGAATTACCCTCAAAATCTCACTCTTATTATTTCATGATCATTTTTTATGTTTAATGTTAAGGTAACAGCTGTGCTCAGATATGCGTGTGTTATTTGCATTTTAAGTTTTTAATTAGAAGCTTTTTAGTTAAATAGTTAACTGGATCATTTGCAGTTCTATGTCTGTGCCTTCTGTCTCTTGTTTACAAGATTAAAATTGCTTGCTTTGGATGGTTTAAATCTTCAGCCATTCACTTCCCACTTAGTATTTACTACACAAGGAAATATCATTTGCCTGGTTCATTCTTTCCTGTCAGACTGCAGACTTCATGAGAGTAAGAACCATGTTTGCTTTATTTGACCCGATAACCTCAGAACCTGACAGAGTCTGTCTCTTAGCTGAATGGATAAATGAGGATGTAAAAATAACATGGGGCTGGTGGTGTGGCACAGTGGGTTAAGCCACTGCCTGTGACACTGGCCCCCCATATGAGTGCCACTTCAAGTCCTAGCTGCTTAACTTCTGATCCAGTTCCCTGTTAATGTTTCTGAGAAAGCAATGGAAGATGACCCAAGTACTTGAGCCCCCCATCATCTTTGTGGGAGATTTGAATGGAGTCCAGGCTTCTGGCTTTATCTAGCCCAGAAGCACTGTGGTTTTTGGGGGAGTGAACCAGTGGATGGAATCTCTCTTTCTTTCTCTCTCTCTCTCTCTCTCTCTCTCTCTCTCTCTCTCTCTCTCTCATAAATACATACATAAAACTACAAACAAAGTAGGGTGGGGGCTTATCTGTTCAACTTCCAAAGGACCTGGGGAATGTATTTCAGTGGTGAGCCTTGTGAGAAGAGAAAATGGATTCAATGAACATCTGTGCAGTCCCCAGAGTATCAGCTCTGCTGATTTCTTGCTTGCGATTTTGGATGGGGTACTTAACCTCTCTATGCCTTCACTTCTTCATCTATAGCATTAAGGTAATGATATCGTCGATGTTATGTGACAAGGTTAAGCAAGAATTAATACACGTGAAACATTTAACACAGAGGCTAGCACACAGTGAGCGCTTGATAAATGCATCAAGCTGTACAGGCGCCATCTTTTAGAGACCACAATGCATGTTAGTGTAGAAGTCCTCAGAAGTCTCAAAGGACAGACTGTTTTTTTTTTTAAATGTTGATTAACCCAGGCTTTCCCAAACATGTTTGTCCTGCAAAACTGTCTTTTTTTGTATGACACATTTCAGCATCCAGTGAAACTGGTATTTAATATTTGTGACAAGTACATCTCTTTGGCTCCATTGGAAAGATAGGTGGGTTCTGGGGGAAGTTTAGTAAACCAAGGTCTGAAAATATTGATTCTAGAGAGCATTAAAATTGATCCTCTAGTTGTTAAGTGCTTATGAAGCATTTCCAGACATACTCTGTTAGCTCAGTTGGTTATTACTATTCTTATGATTTTGCCTTAGCATAGGCACTGTGTATATTACCTATATTACATATAGACATATATTCTATATATATACATATGTGAATACATATATTCATGGGGATAAAAAAAAAGGGAGGCTCAGCGAGCTAAAACCAGTGCCTTAGTCACAGAGCCGGTAATTGCTAGAGCTGATATCCAAGCCCAGATGTATCTGACCTTGAGAGTCTACGGATTTTTAAAGAAGTGGTACTCCAGCCAGGATCTAAAAACATAGCTCTCCAGTGGCCTTTAAAGAAAGCTGGACACAGCACTAACAAAACAGTAGAATAGCCTGCTGCTTTTTGTCAGCCTTCTTGGGGAAGGATAATAGGTGTGTGGTTACCAAGGAGTTCTTTGACATTGAGATGTAGGAGAATTTAGAGCATTGTGATTTAGGAATTTTGAGGGGATGTCAGAGGGTTCAGGGTCTGAATTACAGATAAAAGAATATATACCCTACTAACCTAACTAAGGTTATCACAATGTCCCTGTTTGATGTATATATGTTCCTCTTTATTTTTTCCACTCTCCAATGTACTCATGAAACTTTAGAAAATAGAAATGGATCAATTTAAAGTTTTAATTCTGAAAAAAAATTTGCTCTTTGTAATGTGCAGGACCATTCTCCTTTGACGGGAGACACAGATGTTTACCTGAATCTAGGTTGAAAATGTGATGTAAAAAGGAATTATGATAAATAGATACTTTGCAATTAAAAAAAATCTGGTGCTGGACAACTATTTTGCTATACTCGGCAGATCCAAATAGGATGTTCATTTCTTTCTGATATTGTTATTAGAAGTTATTCTTTGTAACACATTTTTGCATTATATCAGACATGCATTTACTTGAATGGAAGAGTGAGAGAGTGAGAGATCTCACATCTGCTGGTTCACTCTTCAAGATTCCTCCAAGAACTTGAGCTGGGCCAGGCAGGATCCAGGAACCTGGAGCTCTATTCAGGGCCCTGACTTCGGTGGCCATGGCAGGGACTCCAGGACTAGGATCATGAACCACCTCATTCTCATGTGCATTAGCAAGAAGCTGGGTTAGATGCAGAGTTTACAGGGCTCCCAATGGCACTTGGATATGGATGCCATTGTCTCTTGTGGCAGCTTCACCTGCTGCACATTCACGCCTGCTTCAACGTCTGCTTTTTAACTACTTCCTACTTCTGGAATTCTTTCTTGGTACTGCTTTTCTGTATTCTGATTTTCTGAATTATTCTGTATTGGAATAGTCATGAATAGAGGACTATGAATAGAGGTGTGTGCATTGATTTCACATTCACAGTCATCAATGTTTTCACGAATGGATCAGTACCAACATGTTATAGATGTGACATCCAGATGAGGGTTAGGAGAAGAGAAGAATGATATCAACCCAGGACTCTGAGGAACTGACTGACAATCACTGGTTAGAGATTTAGCAATCATTTTGCTAATGTGAAACGCAAGGTATACAGGAACAAAAATTTGGTTGCATAGTATATCATCAGTTGAAACCGTTTTCAGAAATGAAATGTGTGACTGCCTTAGTGGTATCTATACTCTGTGTGTGTGTCAAGTCATGGCTTATTTTCTTGCATTCCCATGGAAACCAACTAGGACCATGGGGGATTTGGAAGGGGAATCCACTGTGGGATCAGGCAATTCCGAGAGAAGTGTTTCAAGGGAGTTGACTCTGCATGAGGCCTTCAGCGTCCTGACACTCTGCACCAGCTTAGTCGCGCCAGACTGCAGGGGCCGCTTTCCCAAAATGTCACCAAGGCTTAGTCAAGTCCTACTGAGCTTGGAAAGCAACCCAAGTGCGGGGATCACCCCTATGCATGCGCACTGAGCACTCCTGGCCGCCCTGCACATGTGCAGCCCACAGAACTCGCGAGGAAGGCGCACCTGCGCAGTTGTGTGTGCAGGTGTTGCTTGGCAACACTTACTGTGAGTTCAGAGAAGCACCCTGAGCCCCTGGCTTGAGGCTGCACACAGCTGCCACAGGTTCCTCAGGCCTCGGAGTCTGTGAGAGGTGGCTGTCAGTCTCATCCCAGGAGAAGGCTTACTCCTTCCCATTTCAGAAGGGGGATCAGGTGTGAACACGGTGGGTAGGATGAAATCCCAGTCCGGGGTCTGCCAGCGCAGGTGAAGCAGCCCCAGACCACCTTAGGTACGGACTCTGTGACCCACCTCCTCCTTGAATAGTTCATCCATTTTCACAGCTTTTGGATGGGCTGTGGAGGTGTTTCCGAGGGTATAATCATGTCACCTGCAGATATGGACTTTTGGTTTCTCTTTTAATCCTACACCCTGTAAGTGAGAGCCCTGCTTTGTCCAGCCCCTCTAAGAGTGACAGACTTGGTTTGTCAGGGCCCTGTGGCTGTGGCAGTCTTGCTTTGTCCCTCCCCTCTGGGTGTGGCAGGCCTGCTTTGTACCGCCCCTCTGGTTGTAACAGTTTGCTTATTCCTGCCCCCTGGGAGTGACAGCCCTGCTTTATTCTGGCCCTGTGGGAGTACAGCCCTGCTTAGTCCCGCCCCCTGGGAATGACATCCCTGCTTAGTCCCGCCCCCTGGGACTGACAGCCATGCTTTGTCCCACCCTCTGGGAGTGACAAACCTGCTTTGTAATGCCCCCTGGAACTGACAGTCCATCTTTGCCCTGCTCCTCTAGGTGTGACAGCCCTGCTTTGTCCGGACCCCAGGAGTCACAGCTCTGCTTTGTATAGCCCCCTGGGACTGACAGCCTGGCCTTGCCCAGCCCCTCTGGGTGTGAAAGCCCTGCTTTGCCCTGACCCCCTTGAGTGACAGCCCTGCTTTATCGCTCCTCTTTGGGACTGAGAGCCCTGCTTTGTCCAGCTCCTCTCAGAGTATCTGTCCTGCTTTGCCCCAGCCCTTTGGCTGTGGCAGTCTTGCTTTGTCCTGCCCCTCTGGGCATGACAGCCCTGCTTTGTACCGCCACTCTGGTTGTGACAGTCCTGCTTTGTCCTGTGCCCTGGGCGTGGCAGCCCTGCTTTCCTTGACCCCTGTGATTGACATTACTGCTTTGTTCTTCCCCTTGGTGCATGACAGCCTTGCTTTGTACTGCCCCTCCTGTTGTGACAGTCATGCTTGTCCCTGCCCCATGGGAGTGAGAACCCTGCTTTGTGCTGCCTTCTGGGAGTGACAGCCCTGCTTTGTCCTGCCCCCTGAGACTGACAGCCCTGCTTTGTCCCACCCTCTGGGTGTGATGCCCTGCTTTATCACGCCCCTTTGGGAGTGAGAGCCTTGCTTCATCCTGGATCTCTGGGAATGACAGCCCTGCTTTGTCCCACCACCTGGGACTGACAGCCCTGCTTTGTCCCGCCCCCTGGGACTGAGAGCCATGCTTTGTCCCACCCTCTGGGTGTGATGCCCTGCTTTATCACGCCCCTTTGGGAGTGAGAGCCTTGCTTCATCCTGGATCTCTGGGAATGACAGCCCTGCTTTGTCCCACCACCTGGGACTGACAGCCCTGCTTTGTCCTGCCCCCTGAGACTGACAGCCCTGCTTTGTCCCACCCTCTGGGTGTGATGCCCTGCTTTATCATGCCCCTTTGGGAGTGAGAGCCTTGCTTCATCCTGGATCTCTGGGAATGACAGCCCTGCTTTGTCCCACCACCTGGGACTGACAGCCCTGCTTTGTCCCGCCCCCTGGGACTGAGAGCCATGCTTTGTCCAGCCCCTCTCAGAGTATCTGCCCTGCATTGTCCCAGCCCTTTGTTAGTGGCAGTCTTCTTGGTCCCGCCCCTCTGGGGGTGACAGATCTGCTTTGTACCACCCTTCTGGCTGTGGCAATCTTGCTTTGTCCCGCCCCTCTTGTTGTAGCAGTCCTGCTTGTCCCACCATCTGGGCGTGGCTGCCATGCTTTCCAGACCCGTGCGATTGACAATACTGCTTTGCTCTGCCCTTCTGTGCATGGCAGCCCCGCTTTGTACTGCCCCTCTGGTTGTGATAGTCTTGCTTGTTCCTGCCCAATGAGACTGACAGCCCTGCTTTGTCCCGCCCTCTGGGAGTGAGAGCCCTGCTTTGTCCAGCCCTCTCTGATTATCTGCCCTGCTTTGTCCAGGCTCTTTGGTTACGGCAATCTTGCTGTGTACCGCCTCTCTGGTTGTGGCAGTCCCGCTATGTCCCACCCCCTGGGGGTGGCAGCCCTGCTTTCCCTGACCCCTGCGTTTGACAGAACTACTTTGTTCTGCCCCTCTGTGCATGGAAGACCTGCTTTGTACTGCCCCTCCAGTTGTGAAAGTCTTGCTTCATCCCGTCCCCTGGGAGTGACAGCCCTGCTTTATTCTGCCCCTGTGGCAGTGGCATCCATGCTTTGTTCTACCCCCCTGAGAGTGACAGCCCCATTTCTGACTCCTACTGGCTTTCTCTTTTTCGACCTGCTCTTGAGAAGGCCTCCAATACTCCATGAAATAAGAGCGGTGGGAGTTGATATCTTTGTCTGGTTCCTGGTCTGAGGGGAACTGATACATGACTTTGCTCTTCTAGTTTTCCCCTATCTATTCCTCCACTTGAACAATGGGTAAATTCAAGCTTTCATCCTTTTGGCTTGTCTTTGGAATGTGACTGTTACTTGATAGTCCCAGGAAGTGTTGCTTTCCTGAGTGAGTGGATAAATGAGTGAATCAACACAATGCATCCTGAAGTCGTATTATTGCCCTGTAATGGGAACGAGTGGCCAAACCAGTCATTGGAAAAATGTTGACACTCATGAAAATTTTATTTGAGAAAAGGACATAATGACAAATTGACTTTAGTTGGTTAAAATTGAAAGAATAATTTGGGTGCAATTCATTATATATCTATACCATTTTGCTCTATGCAGCTTCACCTGCTGCACCTTCATACGTGCTGCAAATTCTGCTTCTTTAACTGCTTCCAACTTCTGGAATTCTTTCTTGGTACTGCTTTTCTGAATTGCAATAGTCATGATTAGAGGACAGGTGTGTGCATAAGTGGCCATTGGAGGGTGAACCAATGGCAAAGAAGACCTTGCTCTCTGTCTCTCACTGTCCACACTGCCCACACTGCCTGTCAAAAAAAAAGGAAAAAAAAAAATATATATATATATATATATATATATATATATATAAAAGGATATCCTTTGGGACATGCTGTTCTCTTCCATATTGCTCATATCCTCATCACCAAAAGACCACGTCAACTCCACATCTTGGGAACTTCTCAAATCTATCTTCTTTGCACCATTTTTGCTGCTTTTGTGCTTGTATGCATCCATTCCCAGCTGCCCTGTCACCATAACTTCCTACAGACCAACCTCAAATTCGTGATCCACTGGGTTGTTCTGGCAATCCATCCAAAAGGCAAGTCTGACCATTTATACCCCTGAATAAAATGCTGCAATGTCTCCTGAGACAGTGGATTAATGTTACCTGTATCCTTACAGAGGATACCTGGTTCTTGATGAGCTGGTCTCCAACTATACCACATCCCTTTCTAGTCCATGAGGCTCCACTTCATGCTTTCCACTCCATTAGCACTGAAAGGTTTGCATTTGCAAGCATATGCGATCTGTTGAATGTGTTCATACTCTTCGTTCTCAGTCTCCAATGCTTTTCACCTTCTCTTTCACCCTTCTCACCGGTCAAGGCAGACTAAGGGCAGACATGTGGCCTAGAAATTAAAAACACATGTATTCCATATTGGGGTACCTGGTTTCCTTACCCAGCGCTAGTGACTGAGTCTGGCTTCCTGCCAGCACAGACCTTTGGGAGGCCATAGGTAACAGTTCAAGCAGTTGGGTCCCTGACTAACAACTTCTGGGAGCAGATGTAGCTGACCTCACCCTAGGCTTACTCTTGACTTACTCTCATTATTCTGGACACCAGAAGCCAGAGAGCAGAGTTAATTAACTATGGAAGGAAAAAAGGGGAAGTAAATCTTGACTTCCATTTTTTTTTTACTTTGTAAAAATTTTTGATGTTATTGTTCAACTATACACCTCAAATTTCTGTCATTCAAAGCAAGCACATGTGTATTTCTTTAAGAAATGTAAATATTGTTTTCCATGACATATTTTAGCTGCTTTGGATTTATATGAGAATGTGAAGCAAGAAAAAAACTATTTCATTTATTCAACACACACTCTTCCCTTTCTGAGTTGCATAAAACATTTCCAGATGCAATACAGCACTGATTCCAAGCTTTTCAGTGTTTGGTCATCATCTTTTTTTTAAAGGACAATTGGGATTCAGGTAGCCTCTCAAAGAATATAGCCCAATTACAGCTCCCAGAGGTCCTGTTCTCATAGCATACTTGTCCTCCATCTCCATGGAAACTAGTCAGCCCTTCATATGCAGGGGTTCTGTACCTGTGTATTCAACCAAGTGCAGACTGAAAATATTTGACAAAAAAACAGTTGTACTAAACTTACACAAGCTTGCTTCTTGTCTTTACTGCCCACATCATAGACCCTCACAGGTTCACACAGTTTTTATATTATATTTGGTATTGTAAGGCATCTAGAGATGATTAAAATATACAAGAAGAAGAAACTTAAGCAACCTCAGATTCTGAGATCTAAGGGTAGCCCTACAATCAATGCACTGGGGTTCCTGAATGATAACCTAGTTCTAGGATGGTACACACTGTTTTCGAAGACTTACATCTTCAGGATCTTCTATCAGGGGACTTCATATGCAAACAGAAGTTGCAAATACTACCATAGGTTCTAAAATCTTAAAGTGTTCTCTACTAAAAACAAAGTAAGAATTAAGCCTAGGATTTACACGACTTTCTTTTACTCCTGAAGGAATATTTTTCAGGCTCACTCTGACACTAGAGGGCTGATGATTTTACTGCAGGTGCTAGGGCTGCGTGCTCAGTGGAAGGAATTTAAGGCTGTCTCTTTAGTTGTGCCTGCCCCAGCCCAGGCTTGAACTGCTGATTCCCAGGCTTGCCCTAGAACACTGTAGTCCACACACTGTAATTTGAGGTCTCTCGGAGAACTCAGTTGCTCATTTACCAAACATTTCATGAGCACCTACTCTATGCTGAGCATCCAACTTAGCACAAAAATAGGAAACTGAATTATATGGTTTTTGCTGGGAAGAAGGTTGCATCATACAAAGACAATGATCCAATATGATACAAGTCAAGTTACCCAGTGAATATCTCTATGGAAGGCTACCTGCCCTGTCCTGGGAGGGTCAGAGGAGGCTTCCTGGAGGGGATGACACCTCAGCTGCACCTGCAGAATAAGGAATCAGTAAGGGAAAAACAGGGAAAGGAGCACTCCAAGGAGTTTGGCTAATAAAGGCAAGAAACAGCCAAAAAACTCTACGTGCAGAGGTAGCTAGCAGGATGGTTCTTTTCGAGTTGGAATCCAAATTCCAAAGTTGGAATCAGGACGTGGTGAGAAAAGAGATTAAAGGGCATTAAGTGTCAGGAAGAGTGCCAGGCCCACCACATAAGACAGCTTGTTGTCTGAATTGCACATGATGGGGAGTCACCACAAGGCTTCAAGGAGAACAAAGACCCTGCTAGGCAGAGAGACTGCCTGGTAACACTGCATGGTGGTTTCACAGGAATATACAGAAGGTAAGAATCTGCGGTTTCATATTGGAGAGCAACGGTGCAGTCTGTACACCAGCAGTGGCAGTGGGAATCAGGAAAGGAGAAGGCTTATTGGTTCCAAAACTAGGAAACAAACCATAACGAGAAATCAGCAACACTGGGGGATCAGCTGAATGCAGGAGCTGGGGACGGCAGGCATTGAGGATGACTCCCAGGTTCCTGGGTTGGCTGACTCAGTGAATGAGGAACTGGAAGAAACACTCCCAACAGCAGCGCATATTACTCCACTTTTCTTCCAAAGCAGGCACTGTGAGAACATCAGAACCAATCTCCTAAGAATCTAGAGACTGGCACTATTATCTCTATTTTATATTTTACGTTTTAAAAAGATTTATTTATTTGAAAGTCAGAGCAAGAGAAAGAGAGGGAGAGACAGACAGAAAAAAACAGAGATGGGCCAGGGCTGTGGCATAGCTGGTAAAGCCACCACCTGTGGCACCACCATGCAAACTGGGCACCAGCTCAAGTCCTGGCTGCTCCACTTCTGATCCAGCTCCCTGCTAATAGCCTGGAAAAGCAGTGAAAGATACATCAAGTGATTGCAGACACAGATGAATCTCCAGCTTTGACCTGACCCAGTCCTGGCTGTTGGAATCATTTGGGAAGTGGACCAGCAGATGGAAGATATTTATTTCCTCTCTCTCTGTCATTCTGCCTTTCAAATAAATAATTCTTTTTAGAAGACATTCATTTGAGAGAGAGACAGTCTCTCTCTCTGTCATTCTGCCTTTCAAATAAATAATTCTTTTTAGAAGACATTCATTTGAGAGAGAGAGAGACAGACAGACAGACAGGTAGATGGATTTCCGTAGAGAACATTTTGTTGTGTGCTGGCAAATGCTAATTGGTTCAACAAGAAGACAAAACCTCTACACACTGGTGTTTCTAGGGAGAAAGCTAGAGCAACTGCAGGTACATACATGATATTTATTCTTGTAAACATGACATTTTATCCACTCGCCCAAGAAAAAGATTTTTTTTTTTCTCAAAAACCAGTTTGACTGTGAATTTCTGGGTCCATTTCACACTAATGCAGTAAACTTTGTCCGCATATGAGGGGATCAAACCAGAAATATCCGGCTGTGTTGTGGCTAACTCAATCTCAGATCTTGCTACAGCATCTGTATTTGTGTTTTCAGAATATTATCAATGGACTTTACGGTTTGGAATGAATTTTAGCGGGGAAAATTTTGTTTTGTGCTGGCAAAGATTAATTGGTTAAACATGGAGACAAAACCTCTACACATCTGTGTAGACACATCCATGTTGAATAAAGTTTAGCACAGAACATTTTGTTTTGTGCTGGCAAAGGCTTATTTTTTCCACAAGAATACAAAACCTCTACACATTCGTGTTTCTAGGGAGAAAGCTAGAGCAACTGCGACAAACAAACATGATATTTGTGTTTGTATGCAGACATTTTATCCACTTTCCCAAGAAAAATACTTTGTTTTTCTCCAAAACAAGTTTGACTGTGATTTTCTCGGTCATTTTCATAGAAATTCCACAACACTTTGTCCGGATATGAAAGGTTCAAAACGGTTGTGTTGTGGCTAACTCAATCCCAGATCTTGCTACAGCCTCTCTGTTTGTTTGTTTTTTCTGGATATTCTCTATGGACTTTACGGTTTTGAATGAATTTTAGCAGCGAAAATTTGATTCTGTGCTGTTAAACACTGATTGTTTCTACATGGAGAAAAAAATCTCTACACATTCCTGTTTTCTAGGGAGAAATCTAGAGCAAGTGCTGCAAACAAGATATTTATGTTTGTAAACATGACATTGAATCCACTTGGCCAGGATAAAGAGTGTGCTTTTCTCCAAAACAAGTTTGTGTGATTTTCTGTGTCCATTACATACTAATTCCACAACACTTTGTCCAGATATGACTGGATGAAACCAGAAATATCTGGTTGTGTTATGGCTAACTCAATCCTAGAACTTGTTCATTTGTGTTTTCTGGATGTTATCTATGTACTTTATATTTTTGAATGAATTTTAGCATGTAACATTTTGGTTCGTGTTGGGAAACGCTAATTCTTTCCATATGGAGACAAAACATTTACACATTCGTGTGTTCTAAGGAGAAAGCTAGAGCAACAGCCGGAAAAACATGATATTTGTCTTCAATACATGAGATTTTATCCACTTGCCCAAAAATAGACTTTGCTTTTCTTCAAAACCTTTTTGATTCTGATTTTCTGGGTCCATTGCATATAAATCCACAACAGTTTGTCCGCATGTGACTGTATGTTATGGTGTATCTAACACAATCCCAGATCTTGCTACAGCCTCTGTGTTTCTGTTTTCTGGATATTATTAATGGACCTACAGTTTTGAATGAATTTTAGAGGAAACATTTTGTTTTGTCCTGGCTAAGACTAATTTGTTCCACAAGAAGACAAAAACTCTACACATTCGTGTTTTCTATGGAGAAAGCTAGAGCACCTGTGGGAAAGCAACATGATGTTTGTGTTTGTATACATGACATTTTATCCACTTACCCAGAAAAAAATACTGTACTTTTCTCCAAAACCAGTTTTACTGTGATTTTCTGGGTCCCTTGCATACGAATTCCACAAAACTTTGTCCACATGTGACTGGATCAAACCAGAAATATCCGGTTGTGTTGTGGATATCTCAAATCCAGATCTTGCTACAGCCTCTGTGTTTGTTTGTGCTTTCTGCATATAGTCTAAGGACTTTACTGTATGGAATGAAATTTAGCAGGGAACTTTTTATTTTGTACTGGCAAATGCTAATTGTTTCCACATGGAGAAAAAACCTCTACACATTCATGTTTTCCAGGGAGAAAGCTAGAGCAACTGCAGGAAACAAACATGCTATATATGTTTGTAAACATGACATTTTATCCACTTGCCCCAGAAAAAGACTTTGCATTACTCCAAAACCAGTTTGAATGTGATTTTCTGGGTCGCTTGCATACAAATCCACAATACTTTGTCCTGATATGACTGGATCATACCAGAAATATCCAGTTGTGTTTTGGCTACCTCAAGTCCAGATCTTCAGCCTCTGGTTTTTTGTGTTTTCTGGATATTCTCTATTGACTTTATGGTTTTGAAGCAATTTTAGCATATAACATTTAGTTTTGCACTGGCAAACACTATCAAGTTCCAGAAAAAGAGAAAACCTCTACACATTCATGTTTTCTAGGGAAAAATAGAGATAAACTGTGGGAAACAAACATGATATTTATGTTTGTAAACATCATGTTTGTGCACTTACCCAAGAAAAAGACTTTGCTTTTCTCCAAAACCAGTTTCACTGTGTTTTTCTTGGTCCATTGATATTATCAATGGATACTATTGTTTTCTATGAATTTTAGCAGGGAATATTTTATTTTTTGCTGGCAACACTAATTGGTTCCACATGGATACAAAACCTCTATACATTCATGTTTTCTACGGAGAAAGCTAAAGCAACTGTGTGAAGCAAACATGATATTTATGTTTGTAAACTTGACATTTTATCCGCTTGCCCATGAAGAAGACTTTGCTTTTCTCCAAAACCAGGAAGACTGTGATTTTCTGTGTCCATTGCATATAAATCCACCGCAATTTTTTCCTGATATGACTGGATCAAACCAGAAATATCCGGTTGTGTTGTGGATAACTCTAAAACAGATCTTGCTACAGCCTCTGGTTTGTTTGTGTTTTCTGGATATTATCTACTGACTTTATGGTTTTGAATGAATTTTAGCAAGGAACATTTTGTTTCATGCTGGCAAATGCTAATTGGTTCCACAAGAAGACAAAACCTCTACACATTCATGTTTTCTATGCAGAAAGCTAGAGCAACTGTGGGAACAAAAAACATGATCTTTATGTTTGTAAACATCATATTTGTGCACTTTCCCAAGAAAAAGACTTTGCTTTTCTCCAAAACCTGTTTGACTGTGATTTTCTGGGTCCATTGCATATGAATTCCTCAACACTTTGTCTGGATGTACTGGAGCAAAGCAGAAATATCCAGTTGTTTTATCTGCCGCATTTGTTCTTGCTTTCTCTCTAGACAATGCAAATGTGTTTTGGCTAACTCAATCCAAGATCTTGCTACACTCTGTGTTTGTGTTTTCTGGATATTTTCCATGGACAATATGGTTTTGAATAAATTTTAGCAGGGAAAATTTTGTTCTGTGCTGGCAAAGTCTAATTGGTTCCACATGGAGACAAAAACTCTACGCATTTGTGTTTTTTAGGGAGAAAGCTAGAGAAACTGCAGCAACCAAACAAGATATTTGTGTTTGTATACATGACATTTTATCCACTTGACCAAGAAAAAGACTGCTTTTCTCCAAAACCTGCTTGCCTGGGATTTTCTGGGTCCATTGCATATGAATTCCACAATGCTTTGTCCGGATGTGACTGCGTCAAAACAGAAATATCCGGTTGTGTTGTATCTAACACAATCCCTGATCTTGCTACAGCGTCTGTGTTTGTTTGTGTTATCTAGATATTCTCTATGGACTTTACAGATTTGAATGAATTTTTTTTCTGCAGGAGGTAAAAAAGCAAGTTTTATTATGGCAGGGACATCCTTAAGTACGGATGGGCACCTCTCCAGAGAGAACCTGAGAGACTGCGGGGAGTGGTGGGATGGAGCGAAGTTACATGTTGAGCGGACAGATTACACCTGGCCAGACCAGGTGGGTAACTCAGCAGAGCGGCAGATTGTCTGTGTCCCCTGCATATGAATTCCACAATACTTTGTCTGCATATGACTGGATAATACCCAAAATATCCAGTTGTGTTGTGGCTAACTCAATTCCAGATCTTGCCACAGCCTCTGTGTATTTTTTGTCTTTTCTGAATATTCTCTATGGATTTTATGTTAAGGAATGAATTTTAAGAGGGAACATTTTCTTTTGTGTTGGCAATGGCTAATTGGTTCCATATGGAGACAAAACCTTTACACATTCATGTTTTCTATGGAGAAAGCTGGAGCAACTGTGGAAAAGAAACATGATATTTGTGTAGCATAAATAACATTTTATTCACTTACCCAAGAAGAATACTCTGCTTTTCTCCAAAAACAGTTTGACTGTGAGTTTATGTGTCATATCGGTGTGATTTTCACACAAATTCCACGAAACTTTGTCCGGATATGACTGGAGGAAACCAGTTGTGTTGTGGCTAACTCAATCCCAGATTTCCTACAGCCTCTGTGTTTGTATTTTCTGGATACTATCAATAGACATAACGGTTTTGAGTGAATTTTTACATGTAACATTTTGTTTTGTGATGGCAAACGCTAATTGTTTCCACATGGAGAAAAAACCTCTACACATTCGTGTTTTCTAGGGAAAAAATTACATCAACTGTTGCAAACATGATATTGGTGTTTGTATACATATTTCATCGACTTGCCCAAGAAAAAGATTGAGATATTCTCCACAACCAGTTTGGCTGTGATTTTCTGAGTCCATTTGCATACTAATTCCACAACACTTTCTCCGATTATGATTATATGAAACCATAAATATCTGGTGGTGTTGTGGCTAACTCAATCTCAGATCTTGCTTCAGCATCTGTATTTGTGTTTTCTGGATATTATCAATGGAGATTAGGGTTTTGAATGAATTTCAGCAGGGAACATTTTTTTTTACTGGAAAATTCTAATTGCTTCCATATGCAGACAAAACCTCTACACATTCGTGTTTTCTATGGAGAAAGCTAGAGCAACTGCGGGAAAAAAATATTTGTGTGGTATAAACGGCATTTTATCCACTTGCCCAAGAAAAATACTTTGCTTTTCTCCACAACCAGTTTGACTGTGATTTTCTGAGTCCATTGCATACTAATTCCACAACACTTTCTCTGAATATGACTGCATGAAACCAGAACTATCCAGTGGTGTTGTGGCTAACGCAATCTCAGAACTTGCTGCAGCCTCTGTGTTTGTGCTTTCTGGATATTATCAATGGACTTTACAGTTTTGAACGAATTTTCGCAGGAAACATTTTGTTTTGTACTGGCAAAGCTAATTAGTTCCAAAAGAGAACAAACCCTGTACATATACGTGTTTTCTAGGGAGAAAGCTAGAGCAACTGCGGGAAACAAACATAATATTTATGTTTGTAAACATCATATTTATCCAGTTGCCCATCAAAAAGACTGATTTCTCTAAAACCAGTTTGACTGTGATTTTCTGAGTCCATTACATATGAATTCCACAACACTTTGTCCGGATATGACTGGATCAAACCAGAAATATCTGGTTGTGTTGTGGCTAACTCAAATCCAGATCGTGCTGCAGCTTCTGGCTTCTTTGTGTTTTCTGGATATTATCAATGGACTTAATGGTTTTGAATGAATTTTAGCAGGGAACATTTCGTTTCGTGCTGGCAAACAGTAATTGGTTCAACAAGAAGACAAAAGCTCTACAAATTCATGTTTTCTAGGAAGAAAACTAGTGCAATTGTGAAAACAAACATGATATTTATGTTTGTAAACATCATATTTGTGCACCAACCTAAAAAATGTTTGCTTTTTCTAAAACCAGTTTACTGTTATTTTCTTGGTCAATTGCATTCAAATTCCACAACAATTTTTCTGGATATGACTGAGTGAAATCAGAAATTTCCGGTTGTGTTGTGGCTAACTCAATCCCAGATCTTGGTATAGTCTCTGTGTTTGTTTCTTCTGGATATTATCAATTGACTTTACAGTTTTGAATGAATTTTAGAAGGGAACATTTTATTTTGTGCTGGCAAAGACTAATTGTTTCCACATGGAGGAAAAACCTCTAGACATTCGTGTTCTCTAGGGAGAAACCTAGATTCACCATGGAAAACATGATATTTGTGTTTGTAAACATGACATTGAATCCAATTGCCTAGGAAAAAGACTGTGCTAGTTTCCACAACCTGTTTGACTGTGATTTTCTGGGTCCATTGCATATGAATTCCAGAACACTTTGTCCGGATATGACTGGATGAAACCAGAAACAATATCTTGTCTTGTAGCTAACTCAATCCCAGATCTTGCTACAAACTCTGTGTTGTGTGTGTGTGTGTGTGTGTTTTCTGGATATTCTCTATGGACTTTATGGTATGGAATGATTTCAGCACGGAACATTTTATTTTGTGCTGGCAAACTGTAATTGGTTCCACAAGAAGACAAAACCTCTAAACATTCGTGTTTTCTAGGGGAAAGCTAGAGCAACTGTGGGAAACAAACATGATATTTATGATTGTAAACATGACATTTTACCCACTGGCCCAAGGAAAAGACTCTGCTTTTCTCCAAAAGCAGTTTGACTGTGATTTTCTGGGTCAATTGCTTATGAATTCCACATCATTTTATCCGGTTATGACTAGATCAAACTAGAAATATCCGCTTGTGTTGTGGCTAAGTCAATCCCAGATCTTGCTACAGCCTTTGTGTTTCTGTTTGTTTTCTGAATATTATCAATGGACTTTACCGTTTTGAATGAATTTTAGCAGGGAATAGTTTAATTTGTGTTTGCAAATGCTAATTGTTTCCACATGGAGAAATAACCTCTACACATTCGTGTTTCCTGGGAGAAAGCTACAACAACTGCTGTAAACATGATATTTATGTCTGTAAACATGACATTTTATCCACTTGACCCAGAAAAAGACTCTGCTTTTCTCCAAAACCAGTTTATCTGTGATTTTCTGTGTCTCTTGCATACAAATTCCACAATACTTTGTCAGGATATGACTGGATTAACCAGAAATATCCAGTTGTTTTATGGCTAAACCAACGCCACATCTTGCTGCAGTCATGTGTAGTTTTGTGTTTTCTGTATATTCCTTATGGACTTTATGGTTTTGTATGAATTTTACCATGTAACATTTTGTTTTGTGCTGGCAAACACTAATTGTTTCCTTAGACAGACAAAATATCTACATATTCGTATTTTCTATGGAGAAAGCTAGAGCAACCGTGGCAAAAATTATAATTATATTTGCAAACATGACATTGTATCCACTTGACCAGGAGAAATACTGCGCTTTTCTCCAAACCAGTTTCACTGTGATTTCCTTGGTCCATGGCATATGAATGCCACAACATTTGTCTTGATATGAGAGGATTATATCTGAAATATCTGGGTTTTTTTTTTTTTGGCTAACTGAAATGCATATCTTGCTACAGCCTCTGTGTGTGTTTGTGCTTTCTGGATAATCTCTACAGACTTTAAGTTTTGAAGGCATATTTGCAGGGACCATTTTGTTTTATGCTGGCAAACTCTAATTGGTTCCATATGCAGACAAAAACTCTACACATTCATGTTTTCTTGGGAGAAAGCTAGAGCAATTGTGGGAAACCAACATGATATTTACGTTTGTAAACATGACATTTTATCCACTTGCCCAAGAAAAAGACTTTGCTTTTCTCCAACACCAGTTTGACTGTGATTTTCTTTGTGCCTTGCATACGAATTCCGTAACACTTGTTCCGGATATGCCTGGATCAAACAAGCACTATCTGGTTGTGTTGTGGCTAACTCAATCCCAGATCTTGCTACAGCCTATGTGCTTGTATTTTATGGATAATATCAATGGACTTTACAGTTTTGAATGAATTTTAGCAGGGAACATTTTGTTTTGTGCTTGTAAATGGTAATTGGTTCCACAAAATACAAAACTTCTACACATTTGTGTTTTCTAGGGAAAAAGCTAGAGCAAATGTGGTAAAGATGATATTTACATTGGTAAATATGAAATATTATGTTTTTAAATACTTTTCCACTTGCCCAGGAAAAAAACTGTGCTTTTCTCCTAAACCAGTTTCACCGTGAATTTCTGGGTCCTTTGCATATGAATTCCACAACACTTTATCCAGATATGACTGGATCAAACTAGAAATATCCGGTTGTTTTTTGGCTAACTCAAAGATCTTGCTACAGACTCTGTGTTTGTGTTTTCTGCATATTATCAGTGAACTTTATGGTTTGGAATGTATTTTAGCAGGGAACTTTTTGTGCTGTGATGGCAAAAACTATTTGGTTTCACATGCAGACAGAAACTCTACACATTCGTATTTTCTAGGGAGAATGCTAGAGCAACTGCGGCAAACAAACATGATATTTGTGTTTGTATACATGACATTGAATCCACTTGCCCAGGAAAAAGACTGTGATTTTCTCCAAAACAAGTTTGACTGTGATTATCTGGGTCCCTTGTATAAAATTCCACAACATTTTGTCCGTTATGACTGGATGAAACCAGAAATATTCAGTTGTGTTGGGGCTTACTCAATCCCAGATCTTGCTACAGCCTCTTTATTTGTTTGCGTTTTCTGGATATTATCAATGGACTTTATGGTTTTTAATGAATTTTAGCAGGGAACATTTTGTGCTGTGCTGGCAAACACTATTTGGTTTCACATGGAGACAGAAACCCTACACATTCGAGTTTTATGGGAGAATGCTAGAGCAACTGCAGAAAACAAACATGATATTTGTGTTTCTATACATGTCATTGAATCCACTTGCCCAGGAATAAGACTGTGATTTTCTCCAAAACCAGTTTGACTCTGATTTTCTGGGTCCATTGTATACAAATTCATGCAAAAAAATGCATACATTTTGTTCAGATATGACTGGATGAAACAAGAAATATCCGGTTGTTTTGTGGCTAACTCAATCCCAGATCTTGCTATAGCCTCTAAGTTTGTTTGTGTTTTCTGGATATTCTCTATGGACTTTATGTTGTTGAATGAATTTTAGCATGTAACTTTTTGTTTTGTGCTGGCAAACGCTAATTTGTTCCATATGCAGACAAAACCTCTACACATTTGTATTTTCTAGGGAGAAACCTTGAGCAACCATGGCAAACATGATAATTATGTTTGCAAACATGACATTGAATCCATTTTCCCAGGAAAAAGACTGTGCTTTTCTCAAAAACCAGTTTGACTGTGATTTCCTGGGTCCATTGCATACGAATTCCACACCATCTCTCCTGATATGACTGGATCATACCAGAAATATCCGGTTTTGTTGTGGCTAACTGAAATCCAGATCTTGCTACAGCCTCTGTGTGTGTTTGTGTTTTCTCAATATTATCAATGTACTTTATGGTTTTGTAGGCAGATGTGCAGGGAAAATTTTGTTTTGTGCTGAGAAAACCTAATAGGTTCTCAAGAAGAAAATTTCTCTACACATTCTTGTTTCCTGGGAGAAAGCTAGAGCATCTGTGGCAAACAAAGATGGTATTTACATTTGTAAACATGAAATTATATCCACATAGCCAGGAAAAAGACTGTACTTTTCTCCAAAAGCAGTTTGACTGTGATTTTCTGGGTCCTTTGCATACGATTCCACAACACTTTGTCAGGATATGACTGGATCATACCAGAAATATCCGGTTGTGTTGTGGCTAACTCAAATCCAGATCTTGCTACAGCCTCTGTGTTTGTTTGTGTTTTCTTTATAGCCTCTATGGACTTTATGGTTTTGAATGAATTTGAGTAGGGAACATTTTATATGTGCTGGCAAACACTAATTGTTTCTGCATGGAGAAAAAAACCTCTACATATTCGTGTTTTCTAGGAAGAAAGTTAGAGCAACTGCGGGAAACATGATATTTATGTTTATAAACATGATATTGAATCCACTTCCACAGGAAAAGCACTGGTCTTTTCTCCAAAACCAACTTCACTGGAGAGCGGCAAGATATCAGAACAGGAAGGGAGCACACTTATAGTTCGGGGAGAGACAATTTAATAAATGTGGAGATACTGCAGATTCAAGGAAGAGTAGGGGAAGAAACAGCAAAGGAAACTCTTCCAGAACTAGTGATTCACAGTGGACCTGCGTGGAGAGTGTGGAAGCAGAAGTTCAGGACACCAGCGGCAGAATCAACACACCAGCCCTGGGACATGAGGTGAGCCGAAACTCAATAGCCCGAGACAAGTGGGAAAGCAGAAAGAGGAGACTAGAGGGAACAAGGCTTGAAACCCCATGGGGAAAAGTTCACCAGGCTAATTAGAAGAGAGAGAGAAAAGACAAAAAGTGACCGATATGGACACGAGTTTCTCTCTCTCCGCTCAGCTCCCAAAGGTGAGCAAGACAAAGAGCAGGCGCCATTTTACACATATGTCATATGCAGGGTGACCTCGGGCCTGCACCAGCCCTGAGCCTAGCAGAAACACCTGACTCTGGGGGGAGGGGTGAAATAACAGGAGATTAGGATTTAATGAATGTGTGGTGCTAATGAACTGAGACTGTGAAAAAAAGAGATGGTGGGGGAGAGAACTCACAGAATTCACATGAGTACTCTCCAGAGATGCTACAATTTTGTAACCTTGGCAACCCAGTGGGATTCCGTAGGTGAATTGGAGCCCACACTGAGGGCAGCGCAGATTCCCTGTGTGGTCCTTGGGAAAGAGCTTCCGATCTCTGGCTCCTGTGGGTATATCATTCGCCTGCTAACTACCTCCAATTCCATTCAGCTCTGTGGAATTACTTCCCTTTTGAATAAAAAAAAAGAGAGTGAGATTTACCATGCCTAACCTGGGAGTGTCACCTTTGATACACCCTCAACCCTGAGGAACCAAACAGAGCTCTCAGGCCACACCCATCTCAAGTCTCTGAGGCTCCATCAAAAGCAGACAGTCCACTTATTCTAGAGTCACAGTATAAAAAGAAAAAAATACCACAGTGAAGAAACCAAAGAATATCTCCAATATGTCAAACAACAAATGCAAAAACCGAGGTAAAAAGAACAAGGAAGACACTATGATGCCCCCAAATGAAAAAGACACCCCAATTCAAGATTATGATCTTAATGAGATAGAAGTAATACAAGAAGCAGATCTCAAAAAATTGATAAGAACATTAAGAAGTTCTCAAAAACAAATTCTTGAACGACAGAAATCCTTCATGGACAAGATAGAAAATCTCTCTCGTGAAAGTGAAATATTAAGGAGGAATCAAAATGAAATGAAACAACTAGCAGAACAAGAAACTGTAATAGTGATGAGAAATCATAATGAAATGAAAAATTCAATAGATCAAATAGATCCAATGACAAACACATTAGAGAGCCTTAAAAACAGAATGGGTGAAGCAGAAGAGAATATCAGACTTAGAAGACAGAGAACAGGAAAGTATAAAGTCAAAGCAAAGTAAAGGAGAGGAAATTAGAAATCTAAAAAATATTGTTGGGAATCTACAGGATACTACTAAAAACCCAACATTCGGGTTCTAAGGCATGGAGAGAGAGAGAAAGGATTAGAAGAACTTTTTAGTGAGATACTTGCAGAGAACTTCCCGGGTCTGGAGAAGGACAGAGACATCCTAGTACAGGAAGCTCATAGAACCCCTAGTAAACATGACCAAAAGAGATCTGCACCATGACATGTTGTAATCAAACTCACCACAGTGAAACAAAGAAAAGATTCCAAAATGTGCAAGAGAGAAATGTCAGATTACTCTCAGAGGATCTCCAATTATACTCACAGCAGACTTCTCATCAGAAATCCTACAAGAAGGGAATGCCAAGACATAGCCCAAGTACCAAGAGAGAAAAACTGCCAGTCCAGAATATTATATCCTGCAAAGCTCTCAATTGTGAATGAAGGTGAAATAAAGACTTTTCGTATCAAACAGAAATTGAAAGAATTTGTTGCCACACATCCTGCCCTGCAAAAGATCACAGGAAGCTCAATTTTTCTTTGACATAGAATTAAAATCTGATTCTCTGTTAAAGCAATGTGTTAAAGTAATCTATTATGTTCTCTTGATGTCTGTTACATTCTAATTGTTCAAAAAAAGCTGAATTTTTATTAAGAGCTATGGGTTATTTAAATATGTGCTTACTTTCAAAGATTTGAATAATCACCTTGTAACAATGATCAAATTTGGTCTATAATATGTCATGATTTTAAGGAATCTTATTTCAACCAGATATTTTGGATTTTGAGCCTTCTTGGCATTCTTGACAGGCATTCAAAAAATCAAAGTTTCAAACAATCTGGACTCTAAAATTTCCAGTAAATCTTGGACTTTGGTTTTTCCAGTTTAGGCCCAACAGAAAAAAAATCAAAGGACCTATGTCTGTCATCTTATAGAGACACCAACTAATCAGGCTATTTGGATTATATTAGAAGTACTGTCAAGATGTGACATGGTACTAAATTTTAAGTTTCTATAATGGAAAATGCTATTAATACAAATGTTTGAGAATTCAAAGGTCTAATATTCTTGTGTTACTAGACATGATAGTTATCTTAATGAGAAATCCCCAGAGGCCTAAAGGGTTAAATACTTGTCAAATCCCACAGGTGCTTTCAAAAATACTGTGAAGTAAGCAAGTGCCTCTTGTTGGTTGATGAGTTTATAATTTTAAACATGGCAACTTAAAGTCTTTTGTCATCCACAGTTATATAAGATTCGCTGCTCATTAAACTAAAGTGTTGTTGGTTCTGTGTTTAGCTGTCCTCCTATAGGTTCCTATGGACTTTTTCCAGCCACTTCTATTGTATTCAGTACTTTGGGATGGCTCTGTAAACAGATGAAGCCAATAATGTATTAACAGTACCAACTGAGAGAAAGTATGGTTAACTGAGGTTACTAAAAACAAAAAGCAATTCAAATCAATTGGCAATCTACAAAAAGAGTTAAAGATTTTAAAAGCTATTATTAAAATTGCTATATTGGCCTATTATGCTATGTTATATGTGTGCACATATTGTATGTCCACATGGGAAAATTTTATTAAGAATTTTATTTTAATCGGCTTATAGATAAGATTGTCCATAAATGTAAGCTGCTAAATTTAATCAAAGATACATTTATTTCATGTGACCTGAATCTCTGTATCATATGTTTTACACTTGTTGGTAGAAAGAAACTAAAAACATTTTATATGGTTGTGCTTAAGTTTACTGGTTAAACAAACTACACCATGTTAGATATTTAAGACGTGTTTCCAAACACATGATTCTTAAAATTTATAGAAGACATTGGACTTTCTGGAAAATGTTTGCTTAAGTTGTTATCTAATGGATGAATCTGTTTGCTAAGTATTCATGTGATATTGCTATTGTCAGCAAGCGATCTAGGACTTGCTCCCTCATTTCACATTCCAAGCCCAATTTCTTCTTTCATTTCTCTATTCTCTTCAAGGTAGGTAACTAATTCTATTATGAAGGAATCTGCAGGACACACAATTTAATCTTTAGACTTTATAAAAGATATGGCTAACATTTTTCTGTAATAGCATACCCAAAATAAGAGTTTAAATTATAATCTCATAGCTAGATTCACTTCGCCATCAGCGAAGTAAACAGTAAGTGGAAAAAACCTCCCTTTCAGACCAAAGGGAAAGAACATTTTAAAGTGAGAATATAATTTGCCTCATGGGCATTGTCTACCTTAGAAAAAGTACTACAGATCATGCCTGTGACTATAGACTTGTAGTTCAGGCCACCGAAGATTAGAGATGGGACTTGGGCACTCCCTTGACTTGCATCCTCTGGTCTGTTTTAACACAAACCAGGAGGAAAAGAAAGCTAGGCATCAGAAGCAATGGGTGGCAGGCCTATTAATGGCTGATCTGTACAGTGATCTGCCCTCAAGGAGACCCAACAGGCCAGTCCTCTGCAGTGGCTTTCAATGTGGCAAGCCTGGGCTTCAGCAGAAGTCAGCTTGTGAAGAGCCCTGGCAGCTCTGCCAAGGGTTGGATCACAGGAAATGGACCTGCCCTGGAGTCGAAGGATGCCCAGGTCAGAGCCACAGATCTTATTGGCTCTAAGCTGAAAAGCCCTTCACTCAGCCCATCTTCCAAAGTGACCACTGCAGCTGAGGGGATGGCCAGTAGGGTCAGCAATATTGCAGGCAGAACTGTAAATTTCTTGTTAGAGATGCCACCTGCCTTTACCTGGCCAGCGCTCCTCCCTGGCCAGCTAAGTAATGAAAGTCAACAGAGTGCCTTCCCCTAGGAGGTTCACACCTCCCTTAGGATATACCCCATGCGAAGAGATAGATAGGTCTGGGCCTCTTAACTTACAAGGCCTAAAGCCCACCAGATTATTACCAGGCCCCTACTGTCAGGTTCTATTTACCTCTCAATCAGAAAACTTAATTGTAGCTTAGACAGCACCTTTCTTAGCTCCTCTAATAATCACTCTGTCCTTTGTTCTAGACCTCGTCTAGCACACTTGGGCCTCATTCCTTCGTAATCATAACCTCTACTCTACCACCAATGGCTCTACTCCCAACCTGTGTGTACTGATGATCCTCTTCCCCACTTAATGCTGTATAATCGTTCAGACCTGGTTAATGCCACTCTTAGGAACATTGGTTACTATCCTCACCCTGTGCTTTATGACCTTGTCTAAATATGATCAGAGTCGGCGAACTTGGAAGGCTTCCATAACCTTGGCATCTCATGACGAGAGCCTAGGGTGGTTACTGGCACAATAAACTAGAGTGTCAATTTGTTGGGTCAACAACAGGAGTCACTGTGCACTTGCTCCTCATGTGGGATCTCTGTCCTTAATGTGCTGTACATTTTGATTTAATGCTATAACTAGTACTCAAACAGTATGTTTCACTTTGTGTTTCTATGTGGGTGCAAACTGTTGAAATCTTTACTTAATATATACTAATATGATCTTCTGTATATAAAGAGAATTGAAAATGAATCTTGATGTGAATGGAAGGGGAGAGGGAATGGGAGAGGGGAGGGTTGCGGGTGGGAGGGAAGTTATGGGAGGGGGAAGCCATTGTAATCAATAAGCTGTACATTGGAAATTTATATTCATTAAATAAATGTTAAAAAAAACAACTTCACACTGATTTTCTGGGTCCAATACATACAAATTACACAACACTTTGTTCGGATATGACTGGATCAAACCAGAATTATCCAGCTGTGTTGTGGCTAACTCAAATGCAGATCTTGCTATAGCCTCTGGTATGTTTGTGTTTTCTGGATAGTCTCTATGGACTTTATGATATGTTATGAATTTTAGGATGGAACATGTTATTTTGTGCTTGCCAATGCTAATTGTTTCCACATGGAGAAAAAACCCCTACAGATTCATGTTTCCTAGGGAAAAAGCTAGAGCAACTGCGGGAAACATGATATTTATGTTTATAAACATGATATTGAATCCACTTCCACAGGAAAAGCACTGTTCTTTTCTCCAAAACTAATTTTACTGTGATTTTCTGGGCCCATTGCATACAAATTCCACAACACTTTGTCTGGATATGACTGGATCAAACCAGAAATATCCAGTTGGGTTTGGGCTAACTCAATCCCAGATCTTGCTGCAACCCCTGTTTTTGTGTTTTCCAGATATTTTTTTCAGATTTTTTTTATTTAATGAATATAAATTTACAAAGTACAGCTTATGGATTACAATGGCTTCCTCCCCCATAACTTCCATAAATTCCCTCCCACCCGAAACCCTCCCCTTTCCCAATCGCTCTCCCCTTCCATTTACATCAAGATTCATTTTCAATTCTTTTTATATACAGAAAATCAATTTAGTATATATAAAGATTTCAACAGTTTGCCCTCACATAGCAACACAAAGTGAAAAAATACTTTTGGAGTACTAATTATAGCATTAAATAACAGTGTAAAGCACTAATTACAGAGATCCTGCATGATATTTTTTTAAAAAGATTGATTAATTTTCTATGTAATTTCCAATTTAACACCAAGGTGTTTTTTTTTTCATTTTCAATTATCTTTATATACCGAAGATCGATTCAGTATATACTAAGTAAAGATTTCATCAGTTTGCACCCACACAGAAACACAAAGTGTAAAAATACTCTTTTAGTACTAGCTGTATCATTACTTCACACTGGACAACCCATTAAGGACAGATCCCACATGGGACGTAAGTACACAGTGACTCTTGATGTTGATGTTTAACAATTTAACACTTGTTTATGGTGTCAGTAATCTCCATAGGCTCTAGTCATGAGTTGCTGAGGCTATGGAAGCCTTTAGGGTTCGCCAACTTCAATCTGACTCCGACAGTGTCATAGTAAAAGTGGAAGTTCTCTCCTCCCTTCAGAGAAAGGTACCTCCTACCTTGATGGCCCCGTTCTTTCACTGGGATCACACTTGCTGAGATCCTTCATTTAGGTCTTCTTCTTGTTCTTCTTTCTTTTTTTTCAGAGTGTCTTGGCTTTCCATGCCCAAAATACTCTCATAGAATCTACAGCCAGATCCAAATGTCTTAAGGGCTGATTCTGAGGCCAGAGTGCTATTTAGGACATCTGCCATTCTGACTCTGCTGTGTCTCCGCCTTCCCATGTTGGATCATTCTCTCCCTTTTTTAGTTTTATCAGTTAGTATTAGCAGACATTAGTCTTGTTTGTGTGATCCCTTTGACTCTTAGATCTATCAGTGTGATCAATTGTGAACTGAAGTTGATCATCTGGACTAGTGAGATGGCATTGGTACATGCCACCTTAATGGGATTGTATTGGAATCCCCTGGCACGTTTCTAACTCCATCATTTGGTCCGATTGAGCATGTCCCCAATTGTACATCTCCTCCATCTCTTTTTCTCATTCTTATATTTAACCAGGATCACTTTTCAGTTAAGCTTTAAACACCTAGTAATAATTGTGTGTTAATTAGAGAGTTCAACAACTAGTACTAGAACAAAAAATACTAAAATGGATAAGTATTACATTGTACATCAAAAGTCAGGACAAGAGCTGATCAAGTCACTATTTCTCATAGTGTTCATTTCACTTCAACAGGTTTCCCCTTTGGTGCTCAGTTAGTTGTCACCGATCAGGGAAAACAAATGATATTTTTCTCTTTGGGACTGGCTTAATTCACTCAGCATGATGTTTTCCGGATTGCTCCATCTTGTTGCAAATGACCGGGTTTCATTGTTTTTGACTGCTGTATAGTATTCTATGGAGTACTTGTCCCATAGTTTCTTTATCCAGTCTACCGTTGATGGGGATTTGGGTTGGTTCCAGGTCTTAGCTATTGTGAATTGAGCTGCAATAAACATTAAGGTAAAGACTGCTTTTTTGTTTGCCAATTTAATTTCCTTTGGGTAAATTCCAAGGAGTGGGATGGCTGGGTTGTATGATAGGGTTATATTCAGGTTTCTGAGGAATCTCCAGACAGACTTCCATAGTGGCTTAACCAGTTTGCATTCCCACCAACAGTGGGTTAGTGTCCCTTTTTCCCCACATCCTCTCCAGCATCTGTTGTTGGTAGATTTCTGAATGTGAGCCATTCTCACCGGGGTGAGGTGAAACCTCATTGTGGTTATGATTTGCATTTCTCTGATTGCTAGTGATCTTGAACATTTTTTCATGTGTCTGTTGGCCATTTGGATTTCCTCTTTGGAAAAATGTCTATTGAGGTCTTTGGCTCATCTCTTAAGTGGGTTGTTTGTTTTGATGTTGTGGAGTTTCTTGATTTCTTTGTAGATTCTGGTTATCAACCCTTTATCTGCAGTATAGTTTGCAAATATTTTTTCCCATTCTGTCAGTTTCCTCTTCACTTTCCTGATTGTTTCTTTTGCAGTACAGAAACTTCTCAATTTGATGCAATCCCAATAGTTAATTTTGGTTTTGACTGCCTGTGCTCCTGGGGTATTTTCCAAGAAGTCTTCAACTGTGCCTATATCTTGCAGGGTTTCTCCAATGCTCTCCAATAATTTGATGTTGTCTGGTCATAGATTTAAGTCTTTAATCCATGTTGAGTGAATTTTTGTGCAAGGTGAAAGGTAGGGATCTTGCTTCATGATTCTGCACGTGGAAATCCAGTTTTCCCAGCACCATTTATTGAATAAACTGTCCTTACTCCAGGGATTGGTTTTGGATCCTTGATCAAATATGAGTTGGCTATAGATGTTTGGGTTGATTTCTGGTGTTTCTATTCTGTTCCATTGGTCTATCCATCTGTTTCTGTACCAGTACCATGCTGTTTTGATGACTACTGCCCTGTAGTTTGTCTTGAAATCTGGTATTGTGATGCCTCTGGCTTTGTTTTTGTTGTACAAGATTGCCTTAGCTATTCGAGGTCTCCTGTGTCTCCACATGAATTTCAGCATTGTTTTTTCCAGATCTGAGAAGAATGCCTTTGGTATCTTGATTGGTATTGCATTGAATATATAAATTGCTTTTGGGAGAATGGACATTTTGATGATGTTGATTCTTCCAATCCATGAGCATGGAAGATTTCTCCATTTTTTGATATCCTCTTCTATTTCCTTCTTTAAGGTTTTGTAATTTTTATCGTAGAGATGTTTAACATCCTTGGTTAAGTTTATTGCAAGGTATTTGATTGTTTTTGTAGCTATTGTGAATGGGATTGATCTTAGAAGTTCTTCCTCAGCCATAGCATTGCCTGTGTATATAAAGGCTGTTGATTTTTGTGCACTGATTTTATATCCTGCTACTTTGCCAAACTCTTCGATGAGTTCCAGTAGTCCCTTAGTAGAGTTCTTTGGGTCCCCTAAATAAAGAATCATATCATCTGCAAAGAGGGATAGTTTGAGTTCTTCCTTCCTGATTTGTATCCCTTTAATTTCTTTTTCTTGCCTAATAGCTCTAGCTAAGACTTCCAGAACTATATTGAATAGCAGTGGTGAGAGTGGGCATCCCTGTCTGGTACCAGATCTCAGCGGAAATGCTTCCAACTTTTCCCCATTCAATAGGATACTGGCCTTGGGTTTTTCATATATTGCTTTGATTGTATTGAGGAATGTTCCTTCCATACCCAGCTTGCTTAGAGTTTTAATCATGAAAGGGTGTTGTATTTTATCAAATGCTTTCTCTGCATCTATTGAGAGAATCATATGGTTTTTCTTCTGCAGTCTGTTAATGTGGTGTATTACGTTGATTGTTTTGTGAACACTGAACCAATCCCTGCATACCAGGGATAAATCCCACTTGGTCTGGGTGGATGATCTTTCTGATGTGTTGTTGCATTCTATTGGCCAGAATTTTATTGAGTATTTTTGCATCTATGTTCATCAGCGATATTGGTCTGTAATTCTCTTTCCATGTTGCATCTTTTTGTGGCTTAGGAATTAAGGTGATGCTGGCTTCATAGAAAGAATTTGGGAAGATTCCCTCTTTTTCGATTGCTCTGAATAGTTTGAGGAGAATTGGAGTTAATTCTTCTTTAAATGTCTGGTAGAATTCAGCAGTGAATCCATCTGGCCCTGGGCTTTTCTTTGTTGGGAGGGCCTTTATTACTGTTTCAATTTCTGTGTCAGTTATGGGTCTTTTTAGGTTTTCTATGTCTTCCTGGCTCAGTTTAGGTAGGTTGTGTGTGTCCAGGAATCTATCCATTTCTAATAGATTTCCCTGTTTGCTGGCATACAAGTCCTTGTAGTAATTTCTGATGATTCTTTTTATTTCTGTGGTGTTTGTTGTTACATTTCCTTTTTCATGTCTGATTGTATTGATTTGGGTCTTTTCTCTTCTTTTTTTAGCTAGTGGTGCCAATGGCGTGTCAATTTTGTTTATTTTTTTAAAAAACCAGCTCCTCATTTGGCTGATTTTTTGTAATGTTTTTTTGGATTCAATCCTGTTGATTTCTTCTCTGATTTTAATTATTTCTCTTCTCCTACTGGGTTTGGGTCTGGTTTGCTGCTGATTTTCTAGGCATTTCAGATTAACTGAAAGCTCATCTATTTGGTGCCTTTCCAATTTCTTGATGTAGGCACCTATTGATATAAACTTTCCTCTTAACACTGCTTTTGCTGTATCCCATAGGTTTTGGTATGATGTGCTGCTATCCTCATTTACTTCTAGAATTTTTTTGACAGGCAGAGTGGATAGTGAGAGAGAGTGAGACTGAGATAAAGGTCTTCCTTTTTGCCATTGGTTCACCCTCAAATGGCCACTGTGGCTGGCGGGTCTCGCTGATCCGAAGCCAGGAGCCAGGTGCTTCTAGTCTCCCATGTGGGTCCAGGACCCAAGGACTTGGGCCATCCTCCACTGCCTTCCCGGGCCATAGCAGAGAGCTGGCCTGGAAGAGGGGCAACCAGGATAGAATCCGGAGCCCCAACCAGGACCAGAACCCGGTGTGCTGGCACCGCAAGGCGGAGGATTAGCCTGTTAAGCCACAGCGCCACAGAAAATTTTTGATTTCTCCTTTAATTTCTTCTATGACCCATTGTTCATTCAGGAGCATGTTATTCAGTCTCCATGTGTTTTCATGTGCTCTAGGGATTCCTGAGTTGCTAATTTCCAACTTCATTCCTTTATGGTCTGAGAAGCTGCATGGTATGATTCTAATTCTTTTGAATTTGCTGAGACTTGCTTTATGGCCTAGTATGTGGTCAATCCTAGAGAAGGTTCCATGTACTGCTGAGAAGAAGGTAAATGCTTTCTGTGTAGGTGAAAAGTTCTGTAGATATCTGTTAGGTCCATTTGAGCTATAGTGTCATTTAAATCTACTGTCTCCTTGTTGATCTTCTGTCCTGTTGATCTGTCTATCTCTGAGAGTGGAGTATTGAAGTCCCCCAGTACTATTGTATTTGTGTTTAAGTCTCCCTTTAATTCCCTTAACAAGTCTTTTAAATAAACCGGCGCCCTATAATTAGGTGCATATACATTGAAAATCATTATATCTTCCTGTTTAATGGATCCCTTAATCATTATATAGTGCCCCTGTTTGTCTCTCCTAATAGTTTTTGTGGTAAAATTTATGTTATCTGATATTAAATGGCTACTCCCACTCTTTTTTCATTTCTGTTGGCATGGTATATCTTTTTCCAGCCTTTCACTTTCAGTCTTTGTTAGAAAGATGTGTTTCTTGTAAGCAGCAAATAGATGGGTTTTGTTCCTTAACCCAATCAGCCACTCGGTGTCTTTTAACTGGATTGTTCAGGCCTTTAACGTTTAATGTGACTATCGATAAGTAGTAACTTTGCCCTACCATTTTTGGGTTTCCTGTGATCTTTTGCTGTGAGGTTTCCTTCCTTTACCTTCTTTCATATTGATGACAATGTTTCTGTGTTTCTATATGTAACACATCTTTAAGCATCTTTTGCAGGGCTGCATGAGTGGCGACGAATTCTTTCAATTTCTGTTTGCTGTGAAAGGTCTTTCTTTCACCTTCATTCACAAATGAGAGCTTTGCAGGATATAATATTCTGGGCTGGCAGTTTTTCCCTCTTAGTACCTGGGCTATATCTCGCCTTTCTCTCATAGCTTATAGGGTTTCTGATGAGAAGTCAGCAGTGAGTCTAATTAGGGATCCTGTGAGGGTGGTCTGACGTTTCTCTCTTGCACATTTTAAGGTCTTTTCTTTATGTTTCATTATGGTGAGTTTAATTACAATGTGTCGTGTTGAGGATCTCTTTTGGTCATGTTTATTAGGGGTTCTATGAGCTTCCTATACTAAGATGTCTCTGTCCTTCTCCAAACCTGAGAAATTTTCTGATAGTATCTCACTAAAAAGGCCTTCTAATCCTTTCTCCCTCTCCATGCCTTCAGGAACTCCTAGGATCAAAATGTTGGGTTTTTTAGTAGTATCCTGTAGATTCCTGGCAATATTTTTTAGATTTTTAATTTCCTCTTCTTTTCTTTGGTTTGCCTATTTCCTTTCCTGTTCTCTCTATTCTAAGTCCTATATTCTCTCTTCTGCTTCACTCATTCTGTTTTTAAGGCTCTCTAATGTGTTTGTCATTTGATCTATTGAGTTCATTTCATTATGGTTTCTTGTCACTATCACAGTTTCTTGTTCTACTAGTTGTTTCATTTCATTTTGATTCCTCCTTAATATTTCATTTTCGTGAGAGATTTTCTATCTTATCCATTAAGGATTTCTGTAGTTCAAGAATTTGTTTTTGAGAGCTTCTTAATGATCTTACCAGTTTTTTGAGATCTGCTTCTTGCATTTCTTCTATGTCATCATCTTCATAATCTTGAATTGGGGTGTCTTTTTCATTTGGGGACATCATAGTGTCTTCCTTTCTCATGTTACCTTGGTTTCTACGTTTTCTTGGCATCTTGGATGTGTGGCCAAAGAGCTCTGTTTGGTTCTTCAGAGTTGTTCTCTGGCTTGCTCTCTTGCTTTTTTTTTAGACTCAGTTGGTAAGAAATTCCACACAGCTCACCGGGTTGCCTATGTTATGGAGTTTGTTTTACATATGTAAAATGGTGCCTGCTCTTTGTCTTGCTCAGCTTTGTAAGGTGAGTGGAGAGAGAGGCTAGTGACCCTGCTGGTTCCCCTTATTTATAGGCTTTATTTTCTCTCCTCCAGTCAGCCTGGTGCAGTTTCCCCCCGTGGGACCTCAGCCCATGCTCTAACCTTCCCGGCCAATGTCTCGGGTTACCTTCCCTTCCAGTGCTGGGGCTCAAATTCAGCGGCTTGGCTCCTGTGGCTCCAGTTTGACTATGATTTTCTGGGTCCATTAGATACAAATTCCACAACACTTTCCAGATATGACTGCATCAAACCAGTGATATCTGGTTGTGTTGTGGCTAACTCAATCCCAGATCTTGGTACAGCCTCTGCGTTTGTGTTTTCTGGATATTATCAATAGACTTTACAGTTTGGAATGAATTTTGGCAGGGTACAATTTTTTGGTTTTTTTTTTTTTGCTGGCAAATATTAATTGTTTCCACATGGAGACAAAAACTCTAAACATTCCAGTTTTTTAGGGAGAAAGCTAGAACAACTGTGGCAAACAAATATGATATTTGTGTTTGTATGCATAACATTTTATGCACTTGCCCAAGAAAAAGACTTTGCTTTTGCATACGAATTACACAACACTTTGTCCGAATATGACTGGATCATACCAGAAATATAAGGTTATATTGTGGCTAACTCAAATCCAGATCTTGCTACAGCCTCTGTGTTTGTGTTTTCTGGATGTTCTCTATGGACTTTATGTTTTGGAATGAATTTTAGCATGGACTATTTTGTTTCATGCTGTCAAACGCTAATTGGTTCCATATGCAGACAAAACATCTACACATTCGAGTTTTCTAGTGAGAAAGAGCAACCATCGCAAACATGATATATTTGTGTGTCTACATGATATTTTATCCAGTCACCCAAGAAAAATACTTCACCTTTCTCCAAAACTAATTTGAATGTCATTTTCTGTGTGAATAGCATACGAATTTCACAACACTTTGTTGGGATATGACTGGTTCATACCAGAAATATCCAGTTGTGTTGTGGCTAACTCAATCCCAGATCTTGCTACAGCCTCTGTGTTTGTCTTTTCTGGTTATTATCAATTGACTTTATGGTTTGTTATACATTTTAAGAGGGAACATTTTATTTTGTGTTGGCAAATGGTAATTGATTCCACATGGAGAAAACACCACTTCCCATTCATGTTTACTAGGAAAAAGCTCGAGCAAATGCTGCAAACATGATATTTATGTTTGTAAACATGACGTTGAATCCACTAGCCCAGGAAAAAGACTGTGCTTTTTTCCAAAACCAGTTTGACTGTGATTTTCTGGGTCTGCTACATACGAATTCCACAACACTTTGTCCACATATGACTGGATCATACCCGAAATATGCGGTTGTATTGTGGCTAACTCAAACCCAGATCTTGCTACAGCCTCTGTGTTTTTTGTGTTTTCTGGATATTCTCTATGGACTTTACTGTTTTGAATGAATTGTATGTAGTAGGGAACATTTTGTTTCGTGCTGGCAAATGCTAATTGGTTCCACATGGAGAAAAATCCTCTACATATTCGTGTTTTCTAGGGAGAAAGCTAGAGCAACTGCCACAAACAAACTTGGTATTTTTGTTTGTACACATGACATTTTATCCACTTGCCCAGGAAAAAGATTTTGCTTTTCTCCAAAACCAGTTTGACTGTTATTTTCTGGGCCCTTGCATACGAAACACAGCACTTTGCGGATATGACTGGATGAAACCAGAAATATCCAGTTGTGTTGTGCCCAACTGAAACCCAGATTTTGCAACAGCCTCTGTGTTTGTGTTTTCTACATATTATCAATGCACTTTTCGATTTGGAATGAATTTTGGCAGGGTACATTTTTTTTGCTGGCAAACACTGATTGTTTCCACATGGAGACAAAAACTCTAAGCATTCTGGTTTTTAAGGGAGAGAGCTAGAGGAACTGTGGCAAACAAACATGATATATGTGTTTGTATGCATAACATTTTATCCACTTGCCCAAGAAAAAGACTTTGCTTTTCACAAAAAGCAGTTTGACTGTGATTATCTGTGTCCATTGCATACAAATTCCACAACACTTTGTCTGGATATGACTGGATCATACCAGAAATATGTGATTGTGTTGTGGCTAACTCAAATCCAGATCTTGCTACAGCCTCTGTGTTTGTCTTTTCTGGATATTCTGTATGGACTTTACGGTTTTGAATGAATTTTAGCAGGGAACATGATATTTTGTGCTAATGAACCTTAATTGTTTCCACATGGAGAAAAAAACTCTACACATTCGTGTTTTCTTGGGAGAAGTCTAGAGCAACTGCTGTAACATGATATTTAATTTGTAAACATGACATTGAATCCACTTGCACAGGTTAGAGACTGTGCTTTTCTCTAAAACCAGTTTGACTGTGATTTTCTAGGTCCATTGCATACGAATTCCACAATAATTTGTCCGGATGTGACTGGATCATACCCAAAATATGCGGTTGTATTGTGGCAAACTCAAATCCAGATCTTGCTACAGCCTCTGTGTTTTTTTGTGTTTACTGGATATTCTCTATGGTCTTTACTGTTTCGGATGAATTGCAGTAGAGCACATTTTGTTTCATGCTGGCAAATGCTAATTGGTTCCACGTGGAGAATAAACCTCTACATATTTGTGTTTTAGAGGGAGAAAGCTAGAGCAACTGCCACAAACAAACTTGGTATTTGTGTTTGTATACATGACATTTTATCCACTTGCCCAGAAAAAATACTTTGCTTTTCTCCAAAACCAGCTTGACTGTGATTTTCTGGGGCTCTTGTATACGAATCCCACAGCACTTTGCAGATATGACTGGATGAAACCTGAAATACCCGGTTGCGTTGTACCTAACTCAATCCCAGATCTTGCTTCAGCCTCTGTGTTTGTGTTTTCTATATATTATCAATGGACTTTAATGTTTGGAATTAATTTTAGCAGGGAACATTTTCTTTTGTGCTGGCAAACGTTAATAGTTTCCACTTGGAGAAAAAACATGCTCCCATTCGAGGTTACTAGGAAAAAAGCTAGAGCAAATTCTGCAAACATGATATTTATGATTGTAAACATGACATTGAATCCCCTTGCCCAGGAAAAAGACTCTACTTTTCTGCAAAATCAGTTGACTGTGATTTTCTGGGTCCCTTGCATCCGAATTCCACAACACTTTGTCCAGATATGATTGGATGATATCAGAAATATCCGGTTGTGTTATGCCTAACTCAATCCCAGATCTTGTTACAGCCTCTGTGTTTGTGTTTTCTGGATATTGCCAATGGACTTTATGGTTTGGAATGAATTTTAGCAGGGAACATTTTGTTTTGTGCTGGCAAACTATGATTGGTTCCACAAGAAGACAAAACCTCTACACATTCATATTTTCTAGGAAGTAAGCTAGAGCAATTGCAGGAAACAAACATGATATTTATTTTTGTAAACATGACATGAATCCACTTGCTGAGGAAAATGATTGTGCTTTTCACCAAACCAGTTTGAATGTGATTTTCTGGTTTCATTGCATACAAATTCCACAACACTTTGTGCAGATATAGCTGGGTCAAACCAGAAATATCCGGTTGTGCTGTGGCTAATTCAATCCCAGATCTTGTGACAGCTTTGTGTTTGTGTTTTCTGGTTATTATAAATGGACTTTACTGTTTTGAATAAATTTTAGCAGGGAACATTTTGTTTTGTGCTGGTAAACACTAATTGTTTCCACATGGTGAAGAAACCTCTTACCATTCGTGTTTTCTAGGGAAAAAGCTAGAGCAAATGCTGCAAACATGATATTTATGTATGTAAACGTGACGTTGAATCCACTAGCCCAGGAAAAAACTGTGCTTTTCTCCAAAACCAGTTTGACTGTGATTTTCTGGGTCTGTTACATACGAATTCCACAACACTTTGTCCGCATATGACTGGATCATACCAGAAACACAAGGTTGTTTGTGGCTAACTGAAATCCAGATCTTGCTACAGCCTCTGTGTTTGTTTTTGTTTTCTGGATATTCTCTATCGACTGTACGGTTTTGAATGAATTTTAGCTTGGAACATTTTGTTTCGTCTTGGCAATCGCTAATTGGTTGCATATGCAGGCAAAACATCTACACATTCTTGTTTTCTAGGGAGAAACCTAGAGTAACCATGACTAATATGATATTTATGTCTTTATACATCATATTTTATCTATTTGCCCAAGAAAATGACCTTGCTTTTCTCCAAAACCTGTTTGACTGTGATTTCCTGGGTGCATTGCATACGAATTACACAACACTTAGCCTGGCTATGACTTGATGAAACCAGAAATATCCGGTTGTGTTGTGGCTAATTCAAATCAGATCTTGCTAAACCCTTTTTTTTTTTTTGGACAGGCAGAGTGGACAGTGAGAGAGACAGAGAGAAAGGTCTTCCTTTTGCCGTTGGTTCACCCTCCAATGGCCGCCGCGGTTGGCGCGCTGCAGCCGGCACACCGCGCTGATCCGATGGCAGGAGCCAGGTGCTTCTCCTGGTCTCCCATGGGGTGCAGGGCCCAAGCACTTGGGCCATCCTCCACTGCACTCCTGGGCCACAGCAGAGAGCTGGCCTGGAAGAGGGGCAACCGGGACCGAATTGGTGCCCTGACCGGGACTAGAACCCGGTGTGCCGGTGCCGCAAGGTGGAGGATTAGCCTACTGAGCCGCGGTGCCGGCCCACTAAACCCTTTTTGTTTGTTTGTGTTTTCTGGATATTCTCTATGGACTTTATGGATTTGAATGAATTTCAGCATGGATCATTTTGTTTTTTGCTTGCAAATGCTAATTGGTTGCATATGCAGAGAAAACTTCTACACATTCCTGTTTTCCAGGCATAAAGCTAGAGCAACTGTGGGAAAGAAACATGATATTTATGTTTGTAATTATGACATTTTATCCACTTGCTCAAGTAAAAGATTTTGCTTTTCTCCAAAACCAGTTTGACTGTGATTTTCTTGGTCCTTTGCATTCGAATTCCTCAACACTTTATCCAGATATGACTGGATGAAACCAGAAATATTCAGTTGTGTTGTGACTAACTCAAATCCAGATCTTCCTACAGCCTCTGTGTTTGTGTTTTCTTTATATTCTCTGTGGACTTTATGGCTTTGAATGAATTTTAGCAGGAAAAATTTTATTTTGTGCTGGCAATCCCTAATTTTTTCCACACGGAGAAAAAACCTCTACACATTCGTGTTTTCTAGGCAGTAAGCTAGAGGAATTGCAGGAAACAAATATTTCCTTGATTTATTTTTTTGTAAACATGACATTGAATCCACTTGCCAAGGAAAACAATTGTGCTTTTCTCCAAAACCAGTTTGACTGTGATTTTCTGGGTGGATTGCATACGAATTCCACAACACTGTCTCCGGATGTGACTGGATCAAACCAGAAATATCAATTTACATTGTGGCTAACTCATTCCCAAATCTTACTACAGCCTCTGTGTTTGTGTTTTCTGGATATTATCAAATGACTTTACGGTTCGTTATGAATTTTAGCAGGGAACATTTTATTTCCTACTGGCATAGGCAAATGTTTCCACATGGAGAAAAAACCTCTACACATTTGAGGTTTCTAGGGATAAATCTATTGCAACTGTGAAAAACATGATATTTATGTTTTTAAACATTACACTGAATCCATTTCTCTAGTAAAAAGTCTTTGCTATTCTCCAAAACCTGTTTGACTGTGATTTTCTAGGACCATTGCATACAAATTCGACAACACTTTGTCCGGATATGACAGGATGAAACCATAAATATCTGGTTGTGTTGTGGCTAACTCAAATCCAGATCATCCTATAGCCTCTGTGTTTGTGTTTTCCAGATATTCTCTATGGACTTTACAGTTTTGAATGATTTTTTAATGTAACATTTTGTTTCGTGCTGGCAAACGCTAATTCGTTCCACATGGAGGAAAAAAAACTCTACACAGTCATGTTTTCTAGGGAGAAAGCTAGAGCAACTGCAACAAAAAAACATGATATTTGTGTTTGTATGCATAACATTTTATGCACTTGCCCAAGAAAAAGACTTTGCTTTTGCATGCGAATTCCAAAACACTTTACCGGATATGACTGGAGGAAACCAGAAATATCTGGATGTATTTTGGCTAACTCAATCCCAGATCTTGCTACAGCCTCTGTGTTTGTTTGTGTTTTCTGGATGTTCTCTATGAACTTTACATTTTGGAATGAATTTTAGCATGGAATATTTTGTTTCGTGCTGGCAAACACTAATTAGTTCCACATGGAAACAAAAACTCTACACATTCCTGTTTTCTAGGAAGAAAGCTAGTGCATCTGCAGTAAACAAACATAATATTTTTGTTAGTATACATGCCATTTTATCCACGTGTGTAAGAAAATGCCTTTGCTTTTCTCCAAAACCAGTTTGACTGTGATTTTCTGGGTCCATTGCAAATGAATTCCACAACACTTTGTCCGGATATTACAGAATCAAATGAAAAATATCCATTTGCATTCTGGCTAACTCATTGCCAGATCTTGCTACAGCCTCTGTGTTTGTGTTTTCTGGATATTATCAATGGACTTTACGGTTTTGAGTGAATTTTAGCAGGGAACATTTTATTTTGTGCTGGCAAAAGCGAAGTATTACCGCATGCAGAATAAACCTATACCCATTCATGTTTTCTAGGGAAAAAGTTAGAGCAAATGCTACAAACATGATATTTATGCTTATAAACATGACATTAAATCCACTTCCCCGGAAAAAATACTGTGCTTTTCTTTAAGCCAGTTTGACTGTGATTTTCTATGTCCATTGCCTATGAATTCGTGAACATTGTCTGCATATGACTGGAAGAAACCAGACATATCCAGTTGTGTTGTGGGTAACTGAATCCCAGATCTTGCTACTGCCTCTCTGTTTGTGTTTTCTTGATGTTATCAATGGACTTTACAGTTTTGAATGAATTTTAGCAGGGAACATTGTGTTTTGTGCTAGCAAAAGCTAATTTGTTCCTCAGGATGACAAAACCTCTACACATTGGTGTTTTCCAGAGAGAAAGCTACAGCAACTGTGGGAAATACACATGATATTTATGATTTTAAACATGACATTTTATCCACTTGCCCAAGAAAAAGACTTTGCTTTTCTTCAAAACCAGCTTGTCTGTGATTTTCTGGGTCCATTGCATAGGAATTCCACAAAACTTTTTCCAGACATGACTGGATCAAACCAGAAATATCCAGTTGTGTTGTGACTAACTCAAATCCAGATCTTGTTACAGCCTTTGTGTTTCTGGGTGTTTTCTAGATATTATCAATGGACTTTACATTTTGGAATGAATTGTAGTGGGGGATATTTTGTTTTGTGCTGGCAAATGCTAATTGCTTCCATATGCAGACAGAACCTCTACACATTAGTGTTTTCTAGGGAGATATCAAGAGCAATTGTGGCAAAAAAAAACATAATATTTACATTTCTAAGCATGACAATGATTGCACTTGCCCAAAAAAATGAGTTTTCTGTTCTCCAAAAGCAGTTTGACAGTGATTTTCTGAGTCCATTGCATATGAATTCCACAACACTTTGTCTGGATATGACTGGATCAAACAAGAAATATCCTCTTGTGTTATGGCTAACTCAATCCCAGATCTTGCTACAGCCTCTCTGTCTGTGTTTTCTGGATATCGTCAATGGACTCTATGGTTTGGAATGATTTTTAGCAGGGGACATTTTGTATTGTGCTGGCAAATGCCACATTCGTATTTTCAAGGGAGAAAGCAAGAGCAACTGCGGCAAACAAACATGATATTTATGTTTGTAAGCATCATATTTATCCACTTACCCAAGTAAAAGTCTGCTTTTCTCCAAAACCAGTTTGACTGTGATTTTCTAGGTCCATTGCATACAAACAAACAAAATTTCACAACACTTTGTCCAGATAAAACTGGATCAAACCAGAAATATCCTCCTGTGTTATGGCTAACTCAATCCCAGATTGTGCTACAACCTCTTTGTTTTTGTTTTGTGGATATTCTCTATGGACGTTATGGTTTTGAATGACTTTTAGCAGGGAACATTTTGTTTTATTCTGGGAAAAACTTATTGTTTCCACATGCAGACACATACTCTACATATTCGTGTTTACTAGGGAGAAAGCTAGAGCAATTGCCACAAACAAACATGATATTTGTGTTTGTATGCATGACATTTTATGCTCTTGCCTAAGAAGAATACTTTGCTTTTCTCTTAAACCAGTTTCACTGTGATTTTCTGGGTCCCTTTCATAAGAATTCCACAACACTTAGTCCAGTTGTGACTGGATGAAACCAGTAATATGCAGTTGTGTTGTGGCTAACTGAATCCCAGATCTTGCTACAGCCTCTGTGTTTGTGTTTTCTGGATATTATCAATGGACTTTACCTTTGGAATGAATTTTAGCAGGGGACATTTTGTTTTGTGCTGGCAAATGATAATTGGTTCTACAAGAAGAAAAAACCTCTACACATTCGTGGTTTTTAGGGAGAAACCTAGAGCAACTGCAGCAAAGAAACCCGATATTTATATTTCTAACATGACATTTTATCTACTTGCCCAAGAAAATTACTTTGCTTTTCTCAAAATCCAGATTGACTGTGATTTTCTGGGTCCATTTCATATGAGTTCCACAACACTTTGTACAGAAATTACTGAATCAAACCAGAAATGTTTGTTTGTGTTTTGGCTGACTCAATCCCAGATCTTGCAACAGTCTGTGTGTTTGTTTGTGTTTTATGGATATTCTCTATGGACTTTACAATCTTGAATAAATTTTAGAAGGGGAGGAGGAGCAGCAAGATGGCGGAATAGGAAGGGAACACATTGATAGTTCAGCAAGACACACAGGTTAATAAAAGTGGAGATACTGCAGGGTAAAGGAAGAGTAGGGGAAGAAACAGCAGTGGAAACTCTTCCGGAACTAGTGATTCACAGTGGACCTGCGTGGAGAGAGTGGGAGCCCAAGTTCGGGACACCAGCGGCAGAATCAACACATCTGCGCTGGAACGCGAGGTGAGCCGAACCTCAATAGCCCGAGACACCAGCGGGCAACCGGAAAGAGGAGACTAGAGGGAACGAGGCTTGAAACTCCATGGGGAAAAGTTCACCAGGCTAACTAGAAGAGAGAGAGGAAAAAAAAAAGTGACCGATATGGACACGAGTTTCTCTCTCTCCGCTCACCTCTCAAAGGCGAGCAAGACAAAGAGCAGGCGCCATTTTGACATACGTCATAAGCAGGGCGACCTCAGGTCTGCACCGGACCTGAGCCTAGCAGAAAAACCTGACTCTGGGGGGAGGGGTGAAATAACAGGAGATTAGGATCTAATTTGGCAATCCAGTGAGAGACTGCAGGAGAATTGGAGCCCACACCGAGGGCAGCAGAGATTCCCTTTCCTTGGGAAAGAGCTTCTGATCTCTGGCTCGTGTGGGTATATCATTCGCCTGCTAACTACCTCCAATTACGTTCAGCTATGCGGAATTACTTCCCTTTTGAATCAAAAAAAAAAAAAGAAAGAAAGAGAGATTTACCACGCCTAACCTGGGAGTGTCATCTTTGACACACCCTCAACCCTGAGGAACCAAACACAGCTCTCAGTCCACACTTATCTCAAGCCTGTAAGGCTCCACCAAAAGCAGACAGCCCACTTAATATAGAGCCATAGTGTAACAAGAAAAAACACCACAATGAAGAAATCAAATATCTCCAACATGCCATACAACAAACGCAAAAACCGAGGTAACAAGAACAAGGAAGACACTATGACGCCCCCAAATGAAAAAGACACCCCAATGCAAGATTATGAAGATGATGAGATAGAAGAAATGCAAGAAGCAGATCTAAAAAAATTGATAAGAACATTAAGAAGTTCTCAAAAACAAATTCTTGAACTACAGAAATCCTTAATGGACAAGATAGAAAATCTCTCTCGTGAAAATGAAATATTAAGGAGGAATCAAAATGAAATGAAACAACTAGTTGAACATGAAACTGTGATAGTGACAAAAAACCACAATGAAATGAAGAATTCAATAGATCAAATGACAAACACATTAGAGAGCCTTAAACACAGAATGGGCGAAGCAGAAGAGAGAATATCAGACTTAGAAGACAGAGAACAGGAGAGGAAACAGGCAAACCAAAGAAAAGAAGAAGAAATTAAAAATCTAAAAAATACTGTCAGGAATCTACAGGATACTATTAAAAAACCCAACATTCGGGTTCTAGGAGTTCCTGAAGGCATGGAGAGGGAGAAAGGATTAGAAGGCATTTTCAGTGAGATACAGGCAGAAAATTTCCCAGGTTTGGAGAAGGACAGAGGCATCTTAGTACAGGAAGCTTATAGAACCCCTAATAAACATGACCAAAAGAGATCCTCAACACGACACATTGTAATCAAACTCACCACAGTGAAACATAAAGAAAAGATTCTAAAAGGTGCAAGAGAGAAACGTCAGATTACTCTCAGAGGATCTCCAATTAGACTCACAGCAGACTTCTCATCAGAAACCCTGCAAGCTAGAAGGGAATGGCGAGATATAGCCCAGGTACTAAGAGAGAAAAACTGCCAGCCCAGAATATTATATCCTGCAAAGCTCTCATTTGCGAATGAAGGTGAAATTAAGACTTTTCATAGCAAACAGAAACTGAAAGAATTTGTTGCCACTCATCCTGCCCTGCAAAAGATGGTTAAAGATGTGTTACACACAGAACACAGAAACATGGTCACCAATATGAAAGAAGGTAACGGAAGGACACCTCACAGCAAAAGATCACAGGAAGCTCAATTTCTCTTTGACATAGAATTAAACTCTGATGCTCTGTTAAAGCATTGTGTTAAAGTAATCTAAAAAAAAAGCAATTCAAATCAATTGGCAATCTACAAAAAGAGTTAAAGATTTTAAAAGCTATTATTAAAATTGCTATATTGGTCTATTATGCTATGTTATATGTGTGTACATATTGTATGTCCACATAGGAAATTTTATTAAGAGTTTTATTTTAAATGGCTTATAGATAAGATTGTCCATAAATTTAAGCTGCTAAATTTAATCAAAGATACATTTTAATTTGTGTGACCTGAATCTGTCTATCATATGTTTTTAACTTGTTGGTAGAAAGAAACTAAAAACATTTTATATGGTTGTGCTTAAGTTTACTGGTTAAACAAACTACACCATGTTAGATATTTAAGACGTGTTTTCAAATACATGATTCTTAAAATTTATAGAAGGCATTGGACCTTCTGGTAAATGTTTTCTTAAGTTGTTATCTAATGGTTGAAACTGTTTGCTAAGTATTCATGTGATATTGCTATTGTCAGCAAGCGATCTAGGACTTGCTCCCTCATTTCTCTATTCTAAGCCCAACTTCTTCTTTCATTTTTCTATTCTCTTCAAGGTAGGAAACTAATTCTATTATGAAGGAATCTGTAGGACACACAATTTAATCTTTAGACTTTATAAAAGAGATGGCTAACATTTTTCTGTAATAGCATAGCCAAAATAAGAGTTTAAATAATAATCTCATAGCTAGATTCACTTCGCCATCAGCGAAGTAAGCAGTAAGTAGAAAAAACCTCCCTTTCAGACCAAAGGGAAAGAACATTTTAAAGTGAGAATATAATTTTCCTCATGGGCATTGTCTACCTTAGAAAAACTACTACAGAACATGCATGTGACTATAGACTTGTAGTTCAGGCCACTGAAGAGTAGATATGGGACTTGGGCACTCCCTTGACTTGCATCCTCTGGTCTGTTTTAACACAAACCAGGAGGAAAAGAAAGCTAGGCATCAGAAGCAATGGGTGGCAGGCCTATTAATGGCTGATCTGTACAGTGATCTGCCCTCAAGGAGACCCAACAGGCCAGTCTACTGCAGTGGCTTTCAGTGTGGTAAGCCTGGGCTTCAGCAGAAGTCAGCTTGTGAAGAGCCCTGGCAGCTCTGCCAAGAGTTGGATCACTGGAAATGGACCTGCCCTGGAGTCGAAGGATGCCCAGGTCAGAGCCACAGATCTTATTGGCTCTAAGCTGAAAAGCCCTTCACTCAGCCCAACTTCCAAAGTGACCACTGCAGCTGAGGGTATGGTCAAGTAGGGTCAACAACATTGCAGGCAGAACTGTAAATTTCTTGTTAGAGATGCCCCCTGCCTTTACCTGGCCAGCTCTCCTCCCAGGCCAGCTAAGTAATGAAAGTCAACAGAGTGCCTTCCCCTAGGAGGTTCACACCTCCCTTAGGATATACCCCATGTGAAGAGATAGATAGGTCTGGGCCTCTTAACTTACAAGGCCTAAAGCCCACCAGATTATTATCAAGCTCCTTCTATCAGGTTCTATTTGCCTCTCAATCAGAAAACTTAATTGTAGCTTAGACAGCACCTTTCTTAGCTCCTCTAATAATCACTCTGTCCTTTGTTCTAGACCCTGTCTAGCACACTTGGGCCTCATTCCTTTGTAATCATAACCTCTACTCTACCACCAATGGCTCTACTCCCAACCTGTGTGTACTGATGGTCCTCTTCCCCACTTAATGCTGTATAATTGTTCAAACCTGGTAAATGCCACTCTTAGGATCCTTGGTTACTATCTTCACTCTGTCTTTTATGACCTTGTCTAAATATGATCAGAGTCGGCAAACTTGGAAGGCTTCCATAGCCTTGGCAACTCATTACGACATCCTAGGGTGGTTATTGGCGCCATAAACTAGAGTGTCAATTTGTTGGGTCAACAACAGGAGCCACTTGCTCCTCATGTGGGATCTCTGTCCTTAATGTGCTGTACATTGTGATTTAATGTTATAACTAGTACTCAAACAGTATGTTTCACTTTGTGTTTCTATGTGGGTGCAAACTGTTGAAATCTTTATACTAAATTGATCTTCTGTATATAAAGAGAATTGAAAATGAATCTTGATGTGAATGGAAGGGGAGAGGGAATGGGAGAAGGGAGGGTTGTGGGTGGGAGGGAAGTTATGGGAGGGTGAAGCCATTGTAATCCATAAGCTGTACACTGGAAATTTATATTCATTAAATAAAAGTTAAAAAATTAAAAATAAAAAATAAATTTTAGAAGGGAACTTTTTTTTTGTGCTGGCAAACACTAATTGGTTCCACATGGAGATAACAACTCTACACACTCAGGTTTTCAAGGGAGAAATCTAGAGCTACTGCAGCAAACAAACATGATATTTGTGGTTGTATACATGACATATTATCCACTTTCGCAGTAAAAAGACTCTGCTTTTCTCCAAAACCTGTTTGACTATAATTTTCTGGGTCCCTTGCATACAAATTCCATGAAACTTTGACCGGATATGACTGGATCCTACCAGAAATATCTGGTTGTGTTGTGGCTAACTCAAATCCAGATCCCGCTACAGACTCTGAATTTGTGTTTTCTGGATATTATCAATAGACTTTACGGTTTGGATTAAATTTTAGCAGAGGACATTTTGTTTTGCATTGGCAAATGCTAATCGGTTCCACAAGAAGAGAAAACCTTTACACACATGTTTATCTAGAGTGAAAGCTACAGCAACTGCGGGAAGGAAACATGATCTTTTTGTTTGTAAACATTACATTTTATCCACTTGCAAGAAAAAGTCTTTGCTAATCTCCAAAACCAGTTGACTGTGGTTTTCTGGGTCCATTGCAAACGAATTCCACAACACTTTATCCAGATATGACTGAATCAAAACAGAAATATCCAGTTCTTTGTGGCTAACTCAATCCCAAATCTTGCTATCGACTCTGTGTTTGTGTTTTCTGGATGTTATCAATGGACTTCATGGTTTTGAATGAATTGTAGGAAGGGACATTTTGTTTTGTGCTGGCAAACACTATTTTTGCCATATTGAGACCAAAAGTCTACACATTCGTGTATTCTAGGCATAAAGCTAGAGCAACTACGGTAAACGAACATGATATTTGCGTTTGCAAACATGACATTTTATTCACTTGCCCAGGAAAAAGACTGTGCTTTTCTCAAAAACCAGGTTGACTGTGATTTTCTGGGTCAATTGCTTACGAATTCCACAACATTTTCTCCGGATATGACTGGATTATATTAGATATATCCCATTGTATTGTGGCTAACTGAAATACAGATCTTGCTACAGCCTCTGTGTTTGCTTGTGTTTTCTGGATATTATCAATGGGCTTTACGGTTTTGAATGAATTTTAGTGGGGAACATTTTGTTTTTAGCTGGCAAAAGGCTGATTGGTTCCAGAAGAAGACAAAAACTCTACACATTCGTGTTTTCTAAGGAGAAAACTAGAGTAACTATGGGAAACAAACATATTTGTGTTTGTATACATGACGTTTTATCCACTTGCCCCAGAAAGTCTTTGCTTTTCTCCAAAGCCAGTTTGACTGTGATTTTCAGGGTACATTGCATACCAATTGCACAACACTTTGGATATGACTGGATCAAACCTGAAATATGCAGTTGTGTTGTGGCTAAATTAATGCTAGTTCTTGCTACTGCCTCTGTGTTGTTGTTTCTGGATATTATCAATGGACTTTATGGTTTTGAATGAAATTTAGAAGGGAACATTTTGTATTGTGCTGGCAAATGCTAATTGATTACACATATAGACCAAAATTCTACACATTTGCGTTTTCCATGGAGAAAGCTAGAGCAACTGCAGCAAACAAACATGATATTTGTGTTTGTATACATGGCATTTTATCCATGTTCACAAGAAAAAGACTGATTTTCTCCAACACAAGTTTGACTGTGATTTTCTTGGTCCTTTGCATACGAATTCCACTACAATTTGTCTGGATATGACTGGATCCAACCCCAAATATCCAGTTGTGTTGTGGCTGACACAAATCCAGATGTTGCTACAGCCTCTCATTGTTTGTGTTTTCTGGATATTCTCTGTGGATTTTATGGTATCGAATGAATTTTAGCAGGGAACATTTTGTTTTGTGCTGGCAAACGCTAATTGTTTCCATATGTAGACAAAACCTCTACACATTAATTATTTAATGAATTTACAAATAGTTGGTTGGAACTGTTTTTAAAATATTTCAGAGGCTGGTGCTATGAAGTAATGTGTATAGCCACCACCTGCAGTGTTGGCATCCCATATGGGCACCAATTCAAGTCCTAGCTGCTCCACTTCTGATCCATCTCCCTGCTATGGCCTGGAAAAGCAGTACAAGATGGCCCAAGTATTTGGGCCCCTGCACCTGCGTGGCAGACCTGGAAGAAACTCCTGGCTCCTGGCTTCAGATCAGCACAGCTCTGGCTGTGGTGGCCATTTGGAGAGTTAACCAGCAGATGGAAGCCCGGCCTCCCCCTGCCTCTCTGCCTCTCTGCAACTCTGCCTTTCAAATAAATAAATAAATCTTTAAAAATGATAATTGCTAATGCTAATACTTTATAAAAGCAGCTTCCATCAGAGGTGCTTCCCCCTTAAAGTTAATCATTAATATTTTAGCCCCATGGCTTATGCAGTTGGCCAAGCCATGTTGAATCTAGGCAGGCACCACTTGCTTTTACCAGCTGGCTTGGTAACAGAAATTCCATTGCACTGGAGAGTTGGCTGGTCCAATCCCACAGTGTACTGTGCATTTTCCAAACAACAGCTGTCACCTAGTCCTTATTTTTCTAAAGCTTCAGGTCGGTTCAATAAACCAAACTGCTCTAAGACATTCAAATAACTGATAATTCTCCAAAGGAATGAGCTAGCTTTTCTAAGTTAATTTGTATTTTTTAGTCAGGGATATAAGCAATTACCTAGGCAAGGGGGAGAATATAGAAAGAATTGTATACAGTTTTTTTAAAAAGATTTATTTATTTGAAAGAGTTACACATTGAGAGAATGAGAGAGAGAGAGAGAGAGAGAGAGAGAGAGAGAGAGAGAGAGGTCTTCCATCCACTGGTTCACTCCCCAATTAGCCGCCATGGCCAGAACTGTGCCAATCCGAAGCCAGGAGCCAGGAGCTTCTCCCAGGTCTCCCACATGGGTGCAGGGGCCCAAAGACCTGTTCCATGCTCCACTGCTTTCCCAGGCCACAGCAGAGTGTTGGATCAGAAGAGGAATAGTCACAACTCCACCTGCACCCATATGGGATCGGGCACTGCAGGCGGCAGCTTTAACCACTACACCACAGTGCTGGCCCCTGGTACTTGTATGTGAATCTGGTAGTATATAAGGTCATCCAAAGCCCCAGGAGGCACTAAGGATAAACAGGAGCCTGAGGGTGGGTATGCCGTGGCAGAGTCCAACCCCACATGTTTGGTTTTTTTTAAAGTTTGTGGCAGAGCTTGCATTGGGCATTGTGGCTTAAATCACTGCCTGTGATGCCATCATCCTAGATGGGTTCCAGTTCATGTCTAGCAGCTCTACTTCCTATCCAGGTCCATGCTAATAGCCTGGAAAAGCAGTGAAATATATACCAAGTGGTTGCAGACACAGATGAAGCTCCTGGCTTTGACCTGGCCCGGTCCTGGCTATTGGAACCATTTGGGAAGGGAACCAGCAGATGGAAGATATTTCTCTCTCTCTCTCTCTCTCTCTCTCTCTCTCTCTCTCTCTGTCATCCTGCCTTTCAAATATATAATTCTTTTTAGAAGACATTCTTTTGAGAGAGAGAGTAAGACAGATAGATAGGTCGATGGATCTTCAATTTGCTGGTTCATTCCCCAGACAGTCGCAACAGCCAGGGATGGGCCAGGCCAAAGCCAGGATCCAGGACTTTCTTCCAGACCTCCCTCATAATTAATAACAATAAAATAACGTGTACAAATACTGCATTATTAATTGTGGTACATGTACCATACTGAAAACTTGGGGTAAGTATTTATGAAGTCTGTTTTATCTGTGCAGTTTTCACATAAATCTAAAAACTACTCTACAATGAAAATTAGTTTGAAAAGATGAGAAAGGCCCTTAACCTAGAATTTAAACATAGACAATTAGAGAGATGAATTCATAAAGAAAAGGATTCCTTTTGATCTAGAGCCAATTACTCATTGATTGTTTCTTCTGAGTAGTAAAATGGAGGGGAGTATAATCACAATTGCTGGGAAAGTATCTGATTTTGCTTACAAAATTGATTTGATTCAGTTTTTTTTTGACAGGCAGAGTGGACAGTGAGAGAGAGAGAAAGGTCTTCCTTTCAGTTGGTTCACCCTCCAATGGCCGCTGTGGACTGCATGCTGTGGCCGGCTCACTGCACTGATCTGAAGGCAGGAATCAGGTGCTTCTCATGGTTTCCCATGCGGTTGCAGGGTCCAAGCTCTTGGGCTATCATCCACTGCACTGCCAGGCTACAGCAGAGAGCTGGCCTGGAAGAGGGGCAACCGGGACAGAATCCAGTGCCCCGACCGGGACTAGAACCCAGTGTGCCAGCTTTGCAGGCAGAGGATTAGCATTTTTGAGCCATGGTGCTGGCCTGATTCAGTTTTTTTAAGACTTATTTATTTACAGGAAAGTCAGAGTTACAGAGAGAGAAGGAGAGGCAGAGAGAGAGAGGTCCTCCATCTGCTGGTTCACTCACCAATTGGCCACAATGGCCAGAGCTAAGCCGATCTGGAGCCAGGAGCTTCCTCCAGATCTCTCATATGAGTACAGGGGCCCAAGGACCTGGGCCATCCTACACTGCTTTTCCAGGACAGAGCAGAAAGCTGGATTAGAAGTGTAGCAGCCAGGACTCGAACCAGTGCCCACATGGGATGCCAGCACTGCAGGCTGTGGATTTACCTGCTATGCCACAGCACCAGCCCCTCTGATTCAGCTTGTAAAGAAGGTTTCTGAGTTGAATCCCACCAAAGGACATTGTCATTTCAAATTTCTTGTGGAGAGATCTGCCAAGTTATCCTCCAAAGAGACTCTACCATATTATATGCATCCCAAGTGTTAATGTGAGGTCCTCACTTCTGCCTACCTTCATCAACAAGTGTTAGTTATCACACAGCCTGTTTGCAATTCCTCTATCACAAAGACTGTTTGCAATTCCTTGAGAAGCATCAAAGCTGCCATCTTCAAGTTTTCTTTCCTTCTCTCCAGCTCTCTAATCCAAGAGAGAATGTTAGTGGGGAATCCTGGAGATATACCATCTGCGTTAAATTATCAGAAGGAATAAATTCCTACTGCTGTAGCTCCAAGGAAAATCATCTACAAGGATTCTGCATCACGTCCTTTGTTAAAATGGAATCTCTTTTTGCTGCATTCCACACTTGATTGAATTCTTCCTTTTGAATCAACAGCTCCTAATTTTTATTCATTACTCCTTTGCTGGAGCTGGGGTGACAGTAAGGGTGGAAGAAAATAAAGGGAAAAAAAACTAAAAGTACCAGATTGAAAAGTAGGAAACAATGGGCAGGAAGAATAGAGGTGAGGGGGTAAAGATTAGCTTTGGGGAAAAAAGCCAACTTAAATCCTCTAAGCAAAGTTCCTTCCTTCATTCCATCACTACTGCCCTCACTCCAGAGCTCTAAGGACAGAATCCAAGGGCAGGCATGGATTGCAGGGTAGGGCACAGTGGAAGGAGCACTGACAGCCCTATTTGCCTAATAGCAACCTCCCCACCCCAACTTCTGATCCCACTGCCAAGAATCAGCTTCATACAAGAAACCACTTAGGGCAAAGGCTTGCAGAAAACCACAGACCCCATGTTCTCATGCCCTTTAAGCCTCTTTGAAATCACCATGTTGCTAGAGAAAGTGAAATCATGGCCAAGCTGCTTCTAAGGAACACAAAGATGGGGCGCTGTTGTGGCAAAACAGGTTAAAGCACTGACTGCAACAATGTCAGCATATGAGCACAGGTTCAAGCCCCAGCCTCTTAGAATCTGACCCAGCTCCCTGCTGATGTGCCTGGGAAGGCAGCAGCAGATTGAGTACTTGGGCCCCAGCCACCCATGTGGGAGACCCAGATGGAGTTCTGGCAGCCTGGCTTTAACTTGGCCAGGATCTGGCAATTGTGGCCATTTGGAAAAGCAGCCAAATATGGCCCAAGTCTTTGGGCCTCTATATGCATGTGGGATCCCTTGAAGAAGCTCCTGGCTCCTGTCTTCAGCTTAACACAGCCCTGGCTATTGTGGCAATTTGGGGAGTGAACCAGTGGGTGGAATCTCACTCATTCTCCCCCGCTCCTCTCTCTCTCTCTCTCCTCTAACTCTGCATTTCAAATAAATAAATAAAATCTTTCCAAAAAAACTTTCATGAATCTGATTATGTTAAATAAGCACATATTGAAGTTTGCCATAGATGTAAAGCCTTTCCCAAATGTTTGTTCTTTCCAATCCTCCTGGCCCAAATCTAACTTCTAAAAATCTCACCTAAGGGACAAGCCCTTCCAGATCCTTCCTAATCTGACATGGCCTCTTCATCTCCCTAGTAGTGGCCCGGCAAAGAGCCCAGCTCTGCTTACAACCACAAAACTCTCTAGGGCAGAAAGCCCCTTTCATCTGAACTTTGCCTGTCATTCCTCAGGCCAAGTTGCTATGCCTCTGAGCCAGAACAGTGCCCTCCACAGAACAGGGAAGTGTCACTGACCCTGGACACAGAAAAATAAAAGTGCTTGGACTTCTGTAATGGAAAAGGGTGAGTTCTTCCCAGTGGGGATACGGCAGAGTACAGTATCAGCTGAGATGTCACGGGTCTATATAAAACAGACCTGTCTTCCAACCTGTACTCACAAAACTCTACAGAAGTTGGGAAACTTTTGTCCAAAACCACTTATACAAAAAATTCTGCCATCGGAATCAGGAAATGGACTCTGTGCTGTAGCCCAAAATCATGTTCAGAACTGCACCTGGAGCCAGTGATGTGGCATAATAGATTAAACCTCTGCCTGTGGCACCTGCATCCCATAGGGTGCTGGTTCGAGTCCAATTGCTCCTCCCCCAGTCCAACTCTCTGCTAATGGCCTGGGAAAGCAGTGGAAGATGGTCCAAAGGCTTGGGCCCCTCACCCACATGGGAGACAAGGAAGAAGCTCCTGGCTCCTGGCTTCAGATCACCCAAACTTTGGCCATCGCAGCCATTTGGGAAGTGAATGAGTGGATGGAAGACCTCTCAGTCTCCCCATCTCTCTGTCTATAACTCTGCCTCTCTGAATAACTAACTGAAAAAGAAGAAAAAGAAGATCTGCATCTAAGAGTTCTCCCTCCAAATTGTACATGTGGGTATTTTATAAGCCAATTCAGTCCCCTAATAATGTGCTGTTCCTTAAACAAGCATTTCTGTGTGTATCCATATCCATGCATACAGTGCCATATTTATTTAGTTACTTTTAGACTACAAAACACACCTGTGTGATCTATTCCATCTCTGCCACCCAGAAAGGCAAGGCAAGATTATCTGCTTCCTCTCATTTTTAAATTTATTTATTTATATATTTATGTATTTATGTGCTTATTTATTTATTTGCCAGGCAGAGTTAGACAAGGAGAGAGACGGAGAGAAAGGTCTTCCTTTTTCCATTGGTTCACTTCCCAAGTGGCCGCTACAGCCGGCACACTGTGCCAATCTAAAGAGAGGAGCCAGGTGTTTCCTCCTGGTCTTCACGTTGGTGCAGGGCCCAAGGTCTTGGGCCATCCTCCACTTCCTTCCCGGGCCACAGCAGAGAGCTGGACTGGAAGAGGAGCAACCAGGACAGAATCTGGCACCCCAACTGTGACTAGATCCTGGGCTGCTGGCACCACAGAGGGAGGATTAACCTGGTGAGCCTCAGCACTGGCCACTTCTTGTCATTTTAAGTTGGAGTAACTGGGGCTCAGAACAAAGTGATTTAGCTGGAGTCACACAGCTCATCCCTGACAAGCCCAGCATTACTGATCCTGCATTTTGACCCTGATTTTAAGCTGTTCTTCACTTTCTAGGCACCACTTCCCACTTGTCAGTGTGCCAGGAGCTGCCCAGTCCTGTACTCAACACTGAGGGTTCCTTCAAACTCTATCAAATGGGCTGAAGCCAGCCAGTGCCTCTCAGCCAAGAGGTGTGTTTGCTCTCACAACCACTATCTCTTGAGCCAAGCACAACATGAAGTGATACACTGGATACTGTGACACAAGGAGACAGACATACACCTACAGGAGAGAAACAATGAAGCAAATAATTACAATGATATGAGATGAGACTTTTAAAAGGAGGTAGGCAATTACATTAGGAGTAATTCCCACACAGAAGTCTAGAAGCAAGTTTGAGGAAGGCAGCCCCTAGTGGACAGGAATCTAAAGCCATAAGACCTCATCCTGAGCCCTTTCTGTAGGTCATTTTACCTCTCAGCCACTGGTACTGCCCCAGGAAGGGGAAGAACTTGAAGCAGAAGGCCAATCTGCATTGCCCAGGACTATTCTGCCACTTCCCACCCTCCAGCACTGATTTCTTCACAAATTAGCATTTCAAAACTTGAGAGCTGGCAAAGAGAAAGGGAGCACTGATTTAAAAACAAACAAACAAACAAACAAAACAACCTTCCAGCCCCTCCTGGCAGCATATAGCAGCAAGATGTGCTAGTGGGAGCCCAAGCCATACCAAAGCATGCCCAGCCTCCCCCACATCAGGCTAAGCACCCCAAGCCCCTCCCCTGGGCCACCTCCTAATTACAAAATTGCAGAGAAGGGGCAGCTGGAGCATGCACCGTCAGCTGCTCAGCAACATGGGAAGGAAAGGGAACTCCGCATGAAGGAGCCAAGGCCACCAGGGGGACACAAGGGGGATCCTCCCCAGGACTGGGCAAGAAAGGCACTGCTGGGAGCAGACCTGTGTCTCCACTCTCACCTGGTGCTCTGGAGAATGGCATCCTCTGTCTCTCCTCCCTCCTAACCCTAACTCCCAGTCCCTCAGGGTCAAACTCCTCTGCAAAACCTTCATTCCCTCTGATGCTGTCCCCCTAGAAGAAGGATCTAGAAACCTCAAGGGACAAAAGCATCACTTCGGGAGGCTGCCTGCTAAAGACACAGAACTCTGGGCAGCATTCCCTGTGGTTCTGCTCAGAAGGATGAGTGTGGGTCCTGGGAATCTGCATTACACAGGACGATCCCCACAGTCATCACCCCCTCTCCAACACCACCACACATGACTTGAAGCCAGTAGTCCTGACATCACAGGATGATGCCTGCCCTGGAAATGTTCAAGCCCTTCCTGTCTGTGGTTTTTCATGACCACTTCTGCTTCATAGAAACATCTTAGCTATCCACCATGACCACCAGGCTCCCAGGAAAAGAAGTAGGACTCCCTCTTTTGACCTAGCCTCCCTCAAGAAAGCCAAGGCCAAGCAATGCACCTAGAATGGGAAACCAAAGAACTCTGCCAAGAAGCCAAAGGACAATGGGGCTTCAGCTAATGGCCATGAGACCAACCATGCAGAGAGCAAAATATACAGTTGAGCATTAACTTCAGTTTAATCAGGACTCCTAATCTACCTCCCAATAAACGGCAGCAAGGCAATGTCTTGGTTTGTTCATTGAATATTTCCTGAGTGTCTCCCCTGTGCTGGGCATGGTTCTGAATACTCTTGGGGTCTTCTGGTGGTGAAGCAATCAAACATCATCAGGAAGTATTTGATAGTGATTTCTCTTTGCCAAGCAAGATCGTCTGTGATGTCAGACCTCAGAACCACACGAGCTCCAAGTGGACATTCTCAACCAGGCCTGGCTGTTGGATGAAGAAGTAATGCAGGGAGATGAGGTCAGCTTGTGGTTCTGGCAGGGAGAATCTGATTCTCACATTCTCATAAGCAAACCCTGGCAGCACTGGTGTTCTTTCTTCCACTGAGACACTGTACACTGTCCCAAGAAAAGCAATCTGCCAGGCATAGCTCCTTAGAATAAACTGCTTCTTCTTGAAGTTCAGGCATCAGCACAAATGTCACTTCTTCCAGAAAGTTATCCTTGACTCTTAGACAAGACTGGATGCTCAGACCTAGGAATCCAGGGCATTTTATACTTTTCAGATTAGAACACTTTCCAGTAGTCCCTGCAATTGCTAACTAGAATTTAAGGTACGACAAGCAGGAAGCATAAGCTGCCTTGCTCAGCATCCTGTCCTCAGTGCCTGGTCTCACACCTCGGACATGGTGGACACACAGTACATCTGGCTGGATGCTTAAATTAATGAGTTAGTGCATCACACTCTCTATCTATGACAACAACTGCCACAGTTTCCTCGACTGTCAGCAATCAACACCTAAGCTCAAGCAGGGCTTCAGCTCTGTAGTAGCAGCAGCTCACAGGGGCACAATTGCAGCTCAGAGGATCACCATGATACAGAATCCATGGGACACTCCCCATCATCAGAGAAGGACAAAATGCTTTAGGGCAGCACAGTATCATCACGAGAGTGAGGTCCACACTGCCATGAGCCACATCACCAGCTGTGTCCAAGACTTGATGGTAAGGTCTCCTACAAGCCACTCACTCACCTTCTCATAGCTGTGTCATGGAACACTTCCACAGCATGTGCTATATTCAAATAGAGAAAAAAGGACAATAAAACCTGCCAGAGCAGGCTAAGAAATCAGGAGGAAACTGTGAAGCATCTCTGCTGGCATGAAAGAGTTAAACACACCTATCTGTGTTCTTTTTACCATAAACCACATTTGACTTCTGCCCAGTCAGAATGAAGCCCCATGGGGTGGCCACTCACACAGGAAGCCCATGCATTATAACTTTTGTCATTCAATGGCTGTTTTTTTCCTTTGCTTTTGGTGGTTTGTTGTTGTTGTGGTGGTTGTTGTTGTTATTTAATTTATGGCTCATGAAGGAAGCTGAAGTCTAGGCCCTAACTTCAGTCCTGCTGAGCCTGAGCTGCTGCCCATACTTATTAGACACCAATCACCCCACCCTGGCTTTTTCTAGAATTCCTTCTGTACTGTGATTGTGGCCTTTAGTCCTGAATCCCATGTTCAGTGTTGCTCTTCTGCCTCCCAAACAGATTTCTGAGCCTAGATGGGAAGGCCTGGGGACAGGGAGCAGCAGAATTGGTGCTCCGTGATTGACAGTGAGGTCCTGCCCCAGCAGTGAGCTGAACCCCTTCCCTTAAATCAAAAGGCAGGCATGAAAGAGCTGAGAGGACTTGAGGTAGCATCTGCCTACATCTGCTACACACATATGAATGTGAGATTCCAAACACAAGCTGTTCTTAACAAGTGGACTTAGGTAATAGACTCAAGTCCAAGGTCAGCAGGCAGAGGATCAGCATTTCCCACTCCCACACTCCTACTGCACACTACCTGGCAATCAGAACTCTTCTCTGGCATTCCCAAGCCCCAGGGGGCTCCCTTCCTATGACAAAGAAAACATTGAGCTTATTTATGCACTCAGGGTATTGGACAGTCCTCTTTAGCCCTAGGAAGATACCCACAGACTACATGCAAAAGCCTCCCCCCAGTTATGCTTCTTCTGACTCCCCTGTCAAGCCCTGTCCAGAACTCCCCCAACTCAGGCCTGCTGTTTATTTCTCACCTGACCTAGGAGGCCCCTGCAAGTCACATCCTCCGCCTCCACTGAGAACAGATAACCCATCCTGCTATGGGCCTGGGACATGCACATGGGGGCAGGGGCTGCAGATGTGTCTCCCCTAGATCAGAGGTTGAAGGTGTCTGTGTAATTCACAATCTAGGCACACACCAGAGACACTAAGACCTCGTACCCGAGTGCTGCTCAAATATCATCACAGCAAACCTGATTCTATATCACCCCAATCTCCATGACACATGAATTCTAGCAGACTGTTCATTTCAAACAACATCTGGCAAAACAAATTTCCAGGACAAGAAAGTATCTTGAGATTGGGGGTTCCCTATCCCTAGTCCATCTGACTCAGGGACTCAGTTTCTCTAATAGGAGCTTGCATCTGAATCAAATAAAAGGAAAAAGAAGTGGAGGAAACCCAGGCCTAGTCCTGGTGTGTGGATAATAATAAAGGGAGATTAGCTGGAACAGCACAGAAAAGGGATTTTGAGCCTCCCTCCCTCCTTTCCCACGTTACTATAAATGGCAAGGGAGGAGATGGTGCAGCTTCTGCTGTTTAGATACAATGTGTGCATTTTGATTCAGAGAAATACCTCCAAATCATCAAGCTTGGGTTGACCTGCAAGCATCCCTGGAAAAACTGCCTGTGGGAAGAGTTCCAGAAAACACCAGGGCCCTAATGAGCACTGTAGCACCTGCTGTGGGCCTGCCAGTAGGGGCGCGTGTTGAGTGGCCCAGGATTGGACACGTTGCCAGTTGCAGAGCCCAGGATTGGGAAATGCTCCCAAAGTGCTTCACGGCATTGAAAAGGAAAGTGGAAATGCCTCTGGACTGAATGGATGGCCGTGAAACTGCCCAGGTGCCCAGGAAGAAGCTAAGTCCCAGTGCACCAGGGAAAGCCTGGTGACCTGGGGACTACCCCCATTCCCCCAGCAACAGCAGATATCCTAAAAGCCAGGCCCTGGTGCATGAGTCTGCACATCCACACCCATAACCACATACCCCTCACCCTTCCTATGCTCTCAGGGCCCCACATGCCTTCCCTCTGCCACCACCCCCACAGCCACCTGCATCTTCGGCTGGCTCCTACCACAACATGGCCCTGTAGTCTGCTCTCCACTGCAGGTCTGGTCATGTTCGTGCTACTGACCCAGTCTCCCAGCCTCCACCCACAAGACAGCAAATGGACCCAGGGGCACAGAGAAGCCTGAAAGAGGTGGAAGGGACCCTCCCACTCTGGTTTCTAAGTAGAGAACTCACTCATGAGTGCCACATCCTGCAGAGAGATGATGAGCTCACCAACACCTGTTAAAGCACCTGCAAGCCTCATCAGGGGTGGAGACTGGGGGGGATGTCCTTGGCAAGTGAGCACAAGGAGCACCTCTGTGGCCTTGCCTCTGCCAGCCTGGCCCTGCTGCCCCCAAGGCTACTTCCCACAGATGATCCATGTCCAGGTTCACAGCTCAGTTAAGTCAGCAGCCAGCTTTGAGCAGGCAGCAGCAGGGATCACATCTGCATGGCAGTGGCTGAAAGGGGCAGGAACAGAGTCGGATGACCCAGCAGCTCCCACAGGCAGAGCAGCCAGCTCTCTGCCAGCAGCAAGCAGAGCCAGGCCACACTGGGCCAGATGGCTCTGCAGCCTTCATGGACTGCTCCTGTCCAGCCAGGCCCCACCTCAGCTGTGCAAACATTGCCTCATCCTGACAGGACAGACCCAGCAGCAGGAAAAGGAGTCTCCATGAGTGTGTTGAGAGTGAGCAACCAGAAAGCACCACACTCCTCACAGGAGCCTGGGCCCCCCTTGGAGAGGCAGAGGAGGAAAGAGGCTTAGAGAACCCTGGAGCAACTGAGCAGAAAGAGGGCTAGTTCCATGCAGTCTGGACAGAGGGATGGCCCATGTCATCTGGGGATTCACTTTACCCTTCACTGGGGGCTCTAGCTCCTCTCCAGAGGTGGAGCCTGGTGGCCTGGGCACTGCCCCCATCTCCCCAGCAACCACAGATCTGCTAAAAGCCCAGACTGGTGTCCCCACCCCTGCTTCATGACCAGAGCCCTTGGAAAGTACCGCTGACCCCCAACACCATCTGCCTGATGTCAGCCAGGCCCTGCTCAGTCCAGGCTGCCCATGGCCTGGATGGGCTCAATTGATTTAAGACACAGTGTCCTCCATGACACCTGACTTTATAAAGACACATCTCAGAGTACCAAATGCCACCCCCTACTCAGAGCTGAGAAGGCTTTTTCAAATACATGACAGAGGAGAGCAAAGCAGAAATCCTGAGGGTGCTGTGATCCACCAGTTTCCTGCCTGAACACAGGAAGTAGCTGCTCCTAATTCAGGGAGACAGCCTGAGGAAGCCATGCTGACAAGGGAGAGAGCTGCAGTGTCTCTATTACTCTTCTCAGCACAATAAAAAGAGAGAAAAGGGTGGTTATAGAGAGGATGGCAGTACATAAATTCCAAAACAGGGGAAAGAAAACTTTAGAGAAGTTTGCTTAAGAAAATAAAGTGATTGGGTTGGCATTGTGGCATAGTGGAAAAAGCCACAGCCTGCAAAGCTGGCATCACACAGGGCTGCTTCACTTCTGACATGGCTCCATGCAATGGCCCTGGAAAAGAAGTGAAAGATGGCCCACATTCTTGGGCCCCAGCCTCCAATGCAGGAGACCTGGAAGAAGCTCCTGGATTTGGCATGGCAAAGCCCTGGCCATTACAGCTATCTGGGAAGTGAACCAATAGATGGAAGATCTCTCTTTCTCTGTGTCTCCCTCTTCCTCTTTAACTCTGATTTTCAAATACATAAATCTTTTTTTAAGAAAGAAAAGTAGCTGAAGAAAATCTTTAATATGGGGTGTTAAGCAACATCAGTTCATAAATTCTCACCAGGCTTGAAGCAAACTGCCCTGTCTATCCACAGCCCAAATGTTTTCTTTTTTTAAGACTAATTTATTTATTTGAAAGAGTTAAAGACAGAGAGAAGGAGAGACTGAGAGAGGTCTTCTATCTGCTGGTTCACTCCCCAATTGGCCGAAACGACTGGAGCAATACCAATCTGAAGACAGGACCAGGACCTTTTTCCGGGTCTCCCCTGTGGGTGCAGGGGTCCAAGGGCTTGGGCCATCTTCCAATGCTTTCCCAGGCCATAGCAGAGTTGGATTGGAAGTGGAGCAGCCAGTTCTCAAACCAGTACCCATAGGGTATTCCGGCACTGCAGGTAGCAGACATACCCATTATTCCACAGTGCCGGACTCCCAATTTTTTCAAAACACAATTACTTTCTGGTTAAATTTGAGTAGAAGATTATAGGGTTCAGCACTCAATGTCTCCAAGCACCAAATAATTAGTTTTCACTCTGCGTGAATGTAGCCAGAGTCCAACCAGGCACTTGAAAAACTTGAGAATAGCTATTTCAGAAGTTTTATTTAAATTTTTTTAATTTTTTATTTTTTTTGGCAGGCAGAGTGGATAGTGAGAGAGAGAGACAGAGAGAAAGGTTTTCCTTTGCCATTGGTTCACCCTCCAATGCTCTCTGCATTTGGCGCATCTCAGTGCTACGAAGCCAGGAGCCAGGTGCTTCTCCTGGTCTCCCATGCAGGTGCAGGGCCCAAGGACTTGGGCCATCCTCCACTGCCTTCCCGGGCAATAGCAGAGAGTTGAACTGGAAGAGGGGTAACCCAGATAGAATCCGGCGCCCCAACTGGGACTAGAACCCGGAGTGCCAGCACTGCAAGGTGGAGGATTAGCCTGTTAAGCAACGGTGCCGGCCAACAACAGCTATTTCATAAGTTGTAGACATGAAATATGGGGCAGTCACACAGGACAGCTGTGTCCAGTGTTCAAAGTGAGACCCAGGATGGCAAGCCTGTTTTACCCCAAGGGAAGTCAGCTTTCCAGTTCATTAAAGGGAAGCACCAGGAAAACACAGCTGCTTGAAATGTAAGATGGATGCTTTATGGATGACTGATGACAGCTCCGTTCTTCTCTGAAAAATATTCTGAGGTGGACAAGGGCTGAGAGTTGTGAAAATAGAATCCCATGCATTCTGTTAAGTGTGAAACAACAGAAAACCTGGAAAATAATTCCAAGGTCAGAGAGGCATAAGGAGGAAAGCAAAGACATGAGGGATGGATGGATGGATTTCTGGATGCCATCTCTTCCACCATGTTCCACAGGAACTTACACTTGCTAAAGCAGGGGCATTCATTCCACTGCCAAAGGACTGCAAAGGTAGCACAAGTTGGCTGTCTCAAAGGTGTCCACATTATGTCCATCAGCATCTCTGCCAATGGCCAATGTCCCACAAGAAGCAGTCTTCCCAGAGGGACAGAGGCTGACTGGCAATTTGGATCAAGGAGTGACTATTCCTGGAAAAACATCCACTATCCAGACCAGCAGTAACAGCAAATAGAAAAAGCGAGAAGGCGGAGAAAGTCAGGGGCAGAAAAACAGGGAAGCCCCAATGGCTGAGCCACCATCTTGCTGGCTTCCAGATGCTCAGGCAAGTGCCACCACAGGCCTTAGGAGCCAGTGGACAGCAGCAGCAGAGCACTGTCACTCAGCAAAACCCACAGATGGTGTCCTGGGATCTACACACAGCTGACTTTGGTCTGTTCACACGCTGGGTAAAATGTAGTTGAGCCAAGGCAAAAAAAAAAAAAAAAAAAAAAAACCTGAAAAACCTTCCACTAAAATATTCCCTGAGAAGATGAGCTATCCAAGGCCAAGTCGCCCAGGACAGGTGGGGGTCTTTGTGGTGAATAAGCACCCTACATGGCGGGCCTGATTCAGAGCACAGTTTCCAGCTGTGTGGTTCCCCCACCCATGCATCTTCTCTTCATCTCCCCAGACAATGCCCAGACACAGAGGAATCCCCGCATCACACTCATCTGTACAAGGAACAACTGTACATGTGAGTCAGTGTGCAAACACATGGATACCTCCAATACCGTGGCACAGACACACACATCTCCTGTGTCTCTTTTCAGAAACAGCATCTATGTGAGACAACAGACCCTGGAACTGACCAGAGTTAGAACAGACTTCTTTCCCTTTCACTTGTAAAACTAAGACTGTACCTTTTCAATGCTACCGACAGCATTTCCAAATGTCTATGGAGGAGCTGGCTCCATGGCACAGAGGGTTATGCCACTGCCTCCAATGCTGGCATCCCCTATAAACACTACTCAAGACCTACTTGCTCTGCTTCTGATCCAGCTCCCTGCTCACACACCTGGGAAAGCAGCAGAAGATAGCTCCAGTATTTGGGTCCTTGCCACCCACATGGGAGACCCAGATGGAGTTCTGGGTCCCTCTGTCTCTCTGTCTCTCTCTTCTTCTCTGTGCCACTCTGCCTTTCCAATAAATAAAATAAATCTTTAAAATGTACATTGGGTGAGAGATGAGAGAAAGGTTATCGCATTAACAGCCAAGATAATATAAGCTGATTTCTAGGACTCATTAACTTGAAAAACATAAATTAAACAGAAACTAAATGAAACTCAAAATGTAACTAAAAACATCATCATTTACTAGAAATTGCAATCCTTACATGCAGAGCTGTAACTGATAAAAGGTTACTACCTCTTTAAAAAAAATGCGAAATGAAGTACTTTGGTTACTCCCTCCAAATGAAGCCTCCATTAAGCTGTAGCTGAATCCTGCCACTCACTGGAGTTCAAGGACAAGGCTTCCTTCTCCAGCCCACAGCAGATGCCAGTGGCTGCTACTAATGGGAAGATGGATGGACACCCTCAGCTTCCTCACAGGGCGCCTTTCCTAGAAACATCACTGCTAAATCACCAGAGCATGTATCTCATATTAAAAACTTCTCTTCCAGATGCTAAATACCTTGCCTGTCACCCTCCAGCAGCACAGGGTACAATCTGCCGAGGACAGGCATCCAGCTGGACAGCTCTAGGAATCCTGTTCCTGGCTGTTTCCCTGGGAGATGAATGGTCCCAGGACATGGGTGCTCAGAACGACGGCTTGAAGCAATTCCTCCCAGCACAGTGGCTGGTCCATCAGAGGTGCCTGGGGACAAGCAAACCCCATATTGGGGCTGAGAGGAGTCACGCAGCAACCTTCACACCCACTGCCTAGAGTCCCTTCTGCTCCTCCCTCCTAGGCAACCTCATTATGGGCAATCAGGTCATCAACAGGGAAATAGGTGACAGCACTAATCTAACAGAACAGGGACTCACTCAAGACTGGTTACTCACCTGACAATTCCACTATGTGGAAGATAAGTGCCATATTTTCTTAGGCCACATCACTTTCCCCACTGCGTGGGCATCTCTGTGGGGGAAAAGGGGCACTTATTTCTGGTCCTTTTTCTGTCGTACCACTCCTCATACTTGTACAGAGGCCTCCACAGGCCAGTCCTTTTGCAAAGTATTAGTGTGCTCCCAATGCTAAAAATGTCTTGGGCTTCGACACTGAACAGAAAGTAATAAAATTCAGTGCCCCCCTTACTTCCAGCTACAGGCACAATCAGCGGGGAGCGGCATTGTGGGGACAGTGAAGAAGGGCAAAAAAGTCAGCAGAGCCTGCAGAGCCCTAGCTGCCCAGAGTGCCCGCGGGGACCCCACCTTGTCAGCTGTGTGCATGTGGAGTGGGGGCCGCAGGGCTGAGCCATCCACTGCAGCCCTGGGCTCCCTGCTGGGGGCCACCCAGCTCTGCTCCACGGGAACCCCTGCAAAGTGGCCTGGTAAGTCTGAGGTCCCATGGGCTCCGAAGGAGGAAGCTAGCTCTTAACTCCAGTTCCCAGCAGTCACCCGCCTGGGTGCATCCAGGCCACTGACCCAGCTCTGCACTGTGGCATTTCTCAGAAAGTCTCAGCTCCAAAACGTCTACCTGGTTGTAATGTGTTGCTGTTGCTGTTGTTTTTGTTTCTGTATTTTTTTTTTGCCTTTAGTTAGTTTTATCTTCCTGAGAGGAGGCGTCCCTGCCATACTTAGAACAATATAAAAATGAACTCTCCCATCCCACCCCTCCGATTGTGATCCAATTGAAAAAAAAAAAAGTGGGACCTTTAAAAGCCTAGTACACCTCCTGAAAACCAGCATCCAGCTCCAATAAGACTCTACTTTCGCTTGACGCAATAAAACTGCCTTTTTGCAACCTTTTCCCAGCCATTTATTGCTACATTGAGACAAAGAAATGAACCCACCGATCCGTTCCAGTGACACTGAACACCCCACACACACGCTTCATGACCCGGAACACCCCCTTGGACCCTGTAAATAAAAGGCATTAAGGAAACTTGAGAAAAGGGGAGACGCAGGAGCCCCAGAGCACGGGGAAACACGGGACAGCCTGGGTCCCTCTCAGTCCCTGCTGCCACCCGATGGCACCCAGTGAGCTGGGACCCCAAGCCACCAGCAGCCCTGGCACCCAACCCCTCTGCATGGTCTCCATATCTGCCGTGAGAATTCCCGGGGAGCCCAGTGGCTCCCTTCAGGATGTGCAGGGAAGCAAAGGGACCCGCGGGAAAGGTAGTGGTGATGGCTAGAGACCAACAGCAGCAGCAGGAGAAGCAGCAGGGGCTACCCCAGGTGTTGTGCACGAAAAATGCCTGGGACCACAGGTGCAGAGTAACAGACTCGCTGAGCCAGAGCCAAGTCACTGCCCCACCTCCCAGCGCTAGCTCTGGTCAGTGAATGAACTTCCTCAGTCCTGGGCCTGGGATCAACCTGTGTGCACGCACACTCTGACTGGCACATATGCACGCAAGGACTTGGGTTTGCAGGATGTCAGGGCACAAGGGAATCTGGTAAATGGAGTCCAGGACCAAGGCTTGCCTGGAGACCAGACTCGCTGGCCATCCTCAAGGGCTTTATAGTCTCCAGCAAGTGGAGACAGAATGGCAACTAAGAGCCTTTGCTTTTGTTTACATCTCTCCACTCTTCCCCTCCAAAAATTTCAAAGATAGGTTGCTGCCCTTATTCCTTTCTTCAACAAACATCCTTTTTCAAATTTTCTTATAAAACTTTTATTTCATAAATATAAAGTTTGAAAGTACAACTTTTGGATGATAGCGGGTTTTTCCCCCGATAACCACCCTCCCACCTGCAAACCACCCCATCTCTTACTCTTTTCCCATCCCATTCTTCATTAAGATTCATTTTTAATTCTCTTTATATGCAGAAGATCAACTTAGTATATACAAAGTAAAGATTTCAACAGTTTGCACCCACACAGACACACAAAGGGTAAAGTACTCTTTGACCACCAGTTTTACCATTAATTTGCATATTACAACACAATAAGGACAGAGATCCTATGTGGGGAGGAAGTGCACAATGACTCTCATTGTTGGTTTAACAATGGACATTCTTATTTATGAGGTCAGTAATCACCAGAGGCTCTTGTCAGGAGCTGCCAAGGCCATGGAAGCCTCTTGAGTTCACAACCTCTGACCTTATTCAGATAAGGCCATAAGCAAAGTGGAAGTTCTCTCCTCCATTCAGAGAAATTGAACCAACATCCTTAAGAGTGACACCCAGTGAAGCTGACCCCAATTTCAGGATGCTTTATAAACTCTGCCTTCTTCCAAATAGTACCTTACCTGCTGCTTACCTGGAAGATTTCTCTGGGTTTTTACCTTTAACAGTCAAATAATAAATGAGAATGAATGCAAAATAATTTTTGATGAGTTGCAGAGGGGAAAGCTTAGCATCCAGATTTGAGAATAAAATTTGTATTGGTGTTTTATTGATGTTTGGTAGTTATTTTCAAATCATTTTACATCATCCTTTAGTTCACCAAGAACAAAAAGATAAACAGGAGACCTGGATAGAGAACTAACATTCCTGAGAGACTAAATTCCTTACATCATATCTTTTAGCCCATAGATTAATTCTGGAGACCATATAATCACTAGTTTGCTAAGAGGAGACTCAGGTGGAAAAGATTTTGTCATTTGCCCATGGGGAATATAGTCTTTTAGTCTAGAAGGAACACCAGCTGAAGTCTCACAAAGTTTAAGAAATCATTGCTTTGTCTTATGGCTCAGTTTCTCAAACATCACATTTCCCAGCTAGAAAAAAAATGAGAGGACCAGCAATGTAACGCAGTGGCTAAAGCCACCAGCTGCAAGGCTGGCATTCCATATGGGTGCCGCTTTGAGTATCCACTGCTCCACTTCTGATCCCATTCCCTGCAAGTGTGGCTGATAAAGCAGTGTATGGTGGCACACATGTAGGAGACCCAGATGGAGCTCCAGGCTGCAGCCCTGGCTATTGTGGCCATGTGGGGAGTGAGCCTCCAGATGAAAGATCGCTCTCTCTGACCCCTCCCTCTGTTACTCTGGCTTCCACATAAATAAATCTTCCCAAAAAAATGTCAGAATGAGGAAGAATACCTGTAGAAGAACACACTGCAGAAAACCACGTAGGATTGCAAATTGTCTAAAAAATGAATTACACTCAAAGTCTCACTCTTATTATTTCATGATCATTTTTTATGTTTACTGTTAAGGTAACAACTGTGCTCAGATATGTGTGTGTTATTTGTATTTTAAGTTTTTAATTAGAAGTGTTTAGATAAATAGTTAACTGGATCATTTGCAGTTCTATGTCTGTGCCTTCTGTCTCTTGTTCACAAGATTAAAATTGCTTGCTTTGGACGGTTTAAATCTTCAGCCATTTACTTCACACTTAATATTTACTACACAAGGAAATATCATTTGCCTGGTTCATTCTTTCCAGTCAGACTGCAGACTTCATGAGAGCAAGAACCATGTTTGCTTTATTTGACCCGACAACCTCAGAACCTGACAGAGTCTGTCTCTTAGCTGAATGGATAAATGAGGATGTAAAAATAACATGGGGCTGGTGGTGTGGCACAGTGGGTTAAGCCACTGCCTGTGACACTGGCCCCCCATATGAGTGCCACTTCATATCCTAGCTGCTTAACTTCTGATCCAGTTACCTGTTAATGTGTCTGGGAAAGCAATGGAAGATGAACCAAGTACTTGAGCTCCTCATCACCTATGTGGGAGATTTGAATGGAGTCCAGGCCTTTGGCTTTATCTAGCCCAGAAGCATTGTGGCTTTTGGGGGAGTGAACCAGTGGATGAAATCTCTCTCTCTCTCTCTCTCTCTCTCTCTCTCTCTCTCTCTTTCTCTCCTTCCCTCCCTCTCTTTCTCCCTGTCTCTCCTACTCGCTCTATTACTCTACTTTTCAAATAGATAGATAAATACACACACACACACACACACACACATATATATATATATATATAATTAAGGGAAGTGTGGTTATCTTCTTGGAATCATACCCACGAAATGCATAAAATCTTTATAATAATAAAAGAATTTTGGGGGTCCAGTGTTTTGGCATAGTAGGCTAAGCCTACAACTGCAGGGCCAGAATCCCCAACATGGTTGCCAGTCCATCTCCCAGCTGCTCCATTCCCTATCCAGCACTCTGCTTATAGTGTGGGAAAGCGATAGAAGATGTCCCAAGGGTTTGGGCCCCTGCACCCATGTGGCAGAAAATGGAAAGCCCCAGTAAGCTGAGCTTGGAGTTGAGATAGAAATGGGTTAAAACTCTTGAGTACACTGAAGAGGAAATTGAAGAAAATTTCACCCATTAAGAGTCCATCTTATGCCAGTGGACACATGATGGGTGCCCTCTTCACTCAATTGGGCAGGTAAGTAATACCTCCATTTTTAATTGAGAAAGCAGGCCAAGAGAAGATGATTTCACTTATTCACCAAATATATGCACAACGAACTTATAGATGGGAAAGATTTTCCCAAGAGGCTCCGAATATCATAGGAGATAGAGGCAAATCATCATATTACATGAGGATGCTGAAGCCATAATATCAGTCAGTGTGAGAGGCAGGATTCAAATCATGGACTATCTGGGCGTGAACTTCACCACCTTAGTGGGCCAGCTTTTAGTTGTCAGCATCCTAACACACAGTACAGTTCAGAGGGGTAGTGGTCCTTGCTGCTGGCAGGGAGTTTTGAGAGAAAAGAGAGGACATTGGGAATTGGGAAGCGGCATCTACAAGTAATCTAGCAGCAATTCAGACCCAGAAGAGATGGTGATACATGTCTCCAAAGTGAACAAGCCATAGTGACCCTCCCCTTGGGAAGGGCTGACTCCAGAGTCTAGAGGTGACAGTGGTTCTAGCTTTGGGAGCCACTGGAAGCAGGAAACCAGGTTGCTTATGAGCAAAGTAACCTGAGGACAAGGGAGTAGGGGGCTCTTGAGCTAGGGTTGAGAGGAGTGGGCATATGCGGAATAGCACTGGTGATATGAGAAGGAAGGATGCAAATTCTTGGGTTAGGAGGAGAAAATAATCTGTGACAGGATTGGCTGCCTTGCAAAAAGTAAACCTTGGCTTCTTTCTTCCCCTGTGAGGCTCATAGTTCAGGGACCCTGGGCTCAACATTCTAGAGATATGTAGTCTGTAGCCAGTGGATGCATAGCTCAAGCAGGCCTTGTGCCTTGGGACAGGCTGTAGGCTTCATTGAGTTTGTGACCCATTCCTCTGGGGCATGTGCATGCACCACCCTGGACCAGTCGGTAAGGTTGGCTGAATGGCGACAGAGGAGGTGAGGAGAAAAGGTGAGAACTAGATGAGACACAGGAAGTAGAGCGTGGAGCTGCTAGAGGAAGAGCTCCACTCTTGACAGGTGGCTTCATTTGGTTTCTGATTAAATGGGAGGTTTATAAAGCCAACAAGAAAAAGGCTAATTTTAAAAAATATATTGGGCACTGGCATTGTAGCATAGCAGGTAAAGCCACTGCCTGTGACTCTGGCATCCCAAATGGACATCAGTTCAAGTCCTGGCTGCTCCACTTCCAAACCAGCTCCCTGTTAATGGTCTCAGAAAAGCAGTGGAAGATGCTCCAAGTGCTTGGGCCCCTGCCACACACGTAGGAGACCTGAAAGTAGCTCCTGGCTCCTGGTTTTGGCACAGCCCACCCCTTGCCATTGCAACCATCTGGGCAGTGAAGCAGTGGATGGAAAATCTCTCTCTCTCTCTCTGACATTCAAATAAATAAATAAATTTTTCAAAAGCATATTGAACTGCAGCATATGTGTCCCCAGGGAGTTCACCCTTGCCATGAGGTTTCTCCCAGGAAGGCCGTGCATTCCCCAGCCCGGCAGATTTCTAGGCACTTGCAGGCCTGTAGAAACACCAATGTGCTGCTGCACTTGGTTTTGGTCACTGAACTTTTCAACAAATTCATATTAAAACCAAAGAGAAATGTAAATGGGGCCAAGTGAGTGCTATGGAAGACCTTTCTCTCTGTCTCTCCCTCTCACTGTCTATAACTCTAACTCTCAAATCAATAATTTCTTTTTCACAAAAGTGATCTGAATGTCTTATTGCTCCTGAACACTGTCACCCCTACAACTTTTGGATCCTCTGCTCTGTATAGCTCATAGATAAGTATGCATGGAATCTGTACAATGCCCCCATTTTGTGGGAAAGGCAACCAAGGCACAGATGCTGCATAGTTCTGATGAGGTTGGCAGCACCCAAGAGAAGGCCCTTCATGTTTCCAGCAAGAGCAACCTCCCAAACAACATCCAGTAATGCAACCAGACAAAGAGGCTCAGGAGCCTCAGCAGCCCAAGGCAAAGGGAATCACTTAGATTCATATCATTGAAAACTCTGGTATACTGGGAAAGGAAACGAAAGTGGAAAGATCCAGGCCAACTTTGGAGAAGCAGAGAATTAAAAATAGTGGAACTTTGAATCTTTGTTTCTTCTCTCTCTGGATAGTGGAGGCAGACTGAGGATGGCCGGTGCTGGCCAGGACACAAGAAGCATTTTGTTTTCTCTTCTCTGGGAGGAGAAGATATGTGTGAATGAAACGTTCTGGGTCACTGTCCAGAGCACTCACTCACTGCACACAGATCAAGAATTCCCTTGTCACCAGAATCCCCTGTTCCCCCACTAGCTTCTGCTTACAGGTGACACTTGATGAATTCCCATTTAGTCCCTGAGCACCTAGAGTAGCATTAGACTGGGCACTGAGGAATGACAAGAACACCATTCCAGGCATAGGAGGGGATTGTGGCTGAGGGACTGGGTATAGGAGACATTTTTAAAGATTGTTAATTGATGCATAATAACTGTCCATATTTATCAGGTCCAGTGTGATGTTTCAATACATGAAGACCGAATGTAGTGCTCAGAACAGAGTAATAGGCATTATCTATCACCTCAGACCTTTATCAATCTGTTATTGTGATTAGAAGATTCAGAATTATCTCTTAATAGCTACTTTGGAATACACAATAAATTATTATTGTTAACTGCCATTACCCTGTTGTGCTATAAAATGCTAGTACACATCAACCAGGTGTACATAGAATTTTTTTCTCCCCATTCCCAGGCTCTGGTAACCATTCTTTCTGCTTCCATGAAATCAACATTTTTAGCTTCTATATATGAGACAACATGTGGTATTTGTCCTTCTATGGCTGGGTTATTTCACTTAGCATGCCCTGCAGTTCCATCCATGCTGCAAGTGACTGGATTTTTTTTTTAGATTTATTTTATTTATTTGAAAAGCAGAGTTACAGAAAGAGAGAGGAGGATAGTACATGGGAGAAAGAGAGAGCAAGAGAGAGACTGAGAGAGATCTTCAATCTGCTTGGTTCATTCCCTAAATGGATGCAATAGTCAGAGCTGGGCCAGGCCAAAATCAGGAGCCTGGAACTCCACCTGAGACTCTCAAGTGAATATCAGGGGTCCAAGCACTTGGTCCATCTTCTGATGTTTTCACAAACACATTCTCAGGGGTCTGGATCGCAGGTTGAGCAATAAGGACTAGAGCTGGAGCTCAGATGGATGCCACAGTTGTGGGCAGTAGCTTAACCCACTGAACCACAACAGCAGCCCCCAGAATTTCATTCATTTTTCTGACTAAATAATATCCCATTGTATATAACATTCATCATTCATGTGTCAATGGACACCTAGGAAACGTCTCTATCTTAGCCATTGTGAATAATGCTGTGATAACAATGAGATCACAACTATCTACAGAAGAGGGACAGTATTCACTGCACAAGGCATTCTCAAGGGAAAGGTGCTCAGCAGAGTGGCTTCACCTGGGGCTTTGGCATTTTGGATAGGTGAAGATGGGTCATGGACCAGCTCCTGAGAGTGAGGGAAAAGATGCAGCCAAGAGGATGCTGGCCAGGATGGAGCTGTGAGAGCAGCAGTCCACCACAAGGTGCCTGAAAATCTAAGCCAGCCTATAGGCATCAGAATGGGGAAAGGAGTTAGGGGAATTACTATCCATCAGGTCCTTATTATGCCAGGCAGGTGCCATGGTCTCCCTTTCATAATGAGTAGCCATTGAGTATCAAGTACTTTCTGTCCATGAACCCACCTACTTCACAGTTATTACTCTGTGAGTTGGTCATTAAAATCTCCACTGTTAAATTAGGCAACAGGAACTCAGAAAAGTTAAGTGGCTTACCTGAAGTTACACAGCTGGTGCAGACCCAAAATTTGAATCCAGTTCTGACTGACTTTGAAGTTAGTGTTTACTATGCTAGTCAGTCAATCATTCCTCAGTGCCAACACACTCCCCCAGATCTTGGGAACAAGAGATTCCACAGGAAAAAAAGGACATCCTGACTGTTAGTCATGATAGGACAGCATAAATTCTGTAACAGGTACCATCCAAATCTCAGGGGTTTAAGATAATCAATAACTCTCATCAGTGTAACAGTCTGGTGATGCTTGGAAAGGGTGTGGGGTGGATTGGGTTGATGGACTACTTGTGCAGTCATTCCGGGGTCCAAGTTCATTTCATGGTGTTTCTTGTCCATCTTTTACATCCTTAGAATCTTTTATTGAGTCCTCTGTAATCTTCCAAAAGATAAGGGAAAAGGGAATATAAAGGCAGACATTTGGCACAGCAGTTAAGCTGCCCCATGGAACACCCTCATCCAATTCCAGAGAGCCTGGTTCAAGTCCCAGGACTTCACCTCCAATTCAGATTCCCTCTAATGCACACTCTAGAAGGTGGCAGGTGATGAGATTAAGTCATTGGGGCCCTGACCCCCCATGTGGGAGTTTCAGTCTCCCAACTTTGGCCTGGCCTACCCTGGCTGTTTGTGGGTATTTGAGAGTGAAGCAGCAGATTAAAGATTCTCTCTCTCTCTCTCTCTCTCTCTCTCTCTCTCTCTCTCTCTCTCTCATAAATACATACATAAAACTACAAACAGAGTATAGGGTGGGGGCTCATCTGTTCAAATTCCAAAGGGCCTGGGGAATGTACTTCAGTGGTGAGCCCTATGAGAAGAGGAAATGGATTCAATGAACATCTGTGCAGTCCCCAGAGTATCAGCTCTGCTGATTTCTTGATTGCAATTTTGGATGTGGTACTTAACCACTCTATGCCTTCACTTCTTCATCTATAGCATTAAAGTAATGATATCATCTATGTTACATGACAAGATAGAGCAAGGATTAATACATGTGAAACATTAAACACAAAGGCTAGCGCACAGTGAGCGCTTGATAAATGCATCAAGCTGTACTGGCGCCATCATTTAGATACCATAATGCATGTTAGTGTAGAAGTCCTCAGAAGTCTCAAAGGAGAGACTGGCTTTTTTAAAAATGTTGATTAACCCATGCTTTCCCAAACATGTTTGTCCTGCAAAACTGTCTTTTTTTGTTGTTGTTGTTTTTGTGTTTTTTTTTAATTAAACTTTTATTTAATGAATATAAATTTCCAAAGTACAGCTTATGGGTTACAATGGCTTCCCCCTCCCAAAATTTCCCTCCCACCCACAACGCTCCCCTTTCCCGCTCCCTCTCCCCTTCCAATCACATCATGATTCATTTTCAATTCTCTTTATATACAGAAGATCAGTTTAGTATATATTAGGTAACGATTTCAACAGTTTGCCCCCATATAGCAACACAAAGTGAAAAGAAATACTGTTGGAGTACTAGTTATAGCATTAAATAAGAGGGTACAGTACATTAAAGACAGAGATCTTACATAATATATTTTTTTAAAAAGTAATTAATTTTCTATGCCATTTCCAATTTAACACCAGGTTTTTCCTTTTTTCATTTCCAATTATCTTTATATACAGAAGATCGATTCAGTATATAATTAGTAAAATCTCATCAGTTTGTACCCACGCAGAAACACAAAGTGTAAAAATACTGTTTCAGTACTAGTTATAGCATCACTGCACATTAGATAACACATTAGGGACAGATCCCACATGGGATGTAAGTACACAGTGACTCCTGTTGCTGACTTAACAATTTGACACTCTTGTTCATGGCATCAGTAATCTCCCTAGGCTCTAGTCATGAGTTGCCAGGGCTATGGAAGCCTTTAGAGTTCGCTGACTTTGATCTTATTCCGATAGGGTCATAGTCAAAGTGGAAGTTCTCTCCTCCCTTCAGAGAAAGGTACCTACTTCTTTGATTGCCCTGTTCTTTCCACTGGGATCTCACTCACAGAGATCTTTCATTTAGGTCTTCTTCTTTTTTTTCTTTTCCATGGTTTCTTGGCTTTCCATGCCTACAATATTCTCATGGGCTCTTCAGCCAGACCAAATGCCTTAAGGGCTGATTCTGAGGCCAGAGTGTTGTTTAGGACATCTGCCATTCTATGAGTCTGCTGTGTATCCCACTTCCCATGTTGGATCCTTCTCTCCCTTTTTGATTCTATCAGTTAGTATTAGCAGACACTTGTCTTGTTTTTGAGATCCCTTTGACTCTTAGACCTATCAGAGCCATCGAATGTGAACTGAAATTGATCACTTGGACTAGTGAGATGGCATTGGTACATGCCACCTTGATGGGATTGTATTGGAATCCCCTGGCACATTTCTAACTCCACCATTTTGGGCAAGTCCAATTGAGCATGTCCCAAATTGTACATCTCCTCCCTCTCTTTTTCCACTCTTATATTTAACAGGGATCACTTTTCAGTTAAAATTTAAACACCTAAGAATGTGTGTTAATTACAGAGTTCAACCACTAGTACTAGAACAACAACAACAACAACAACAACAACAAATACTAAAAAGGATAAAGTATTACATTGTACATCTAGAGTCAGGACAAGAGCTGATCAGTTCATTTTTCTTATAGTGTCCATTTCACTTCAACAGGTTTTCCCTTTGGTGCTCAGTTGTCGCCGATCAGGGAAAGCAAATGATATTTGTCTCTTTGGGACTGGCTTAATTCACTCAGCATGATGTTTTCCAGATTCCTCCATCTGGTTGCAAATGACCGGGTTTCATTGTTTCTTACTGCTGTATAGTATTCTATGGAGTACATTTCCCATAATTTCTTTATCCAGTTTACTGTTGATGGGCATTTGGGTTGGCTCCAGGTCTTAGCTATTGTGAATTGAGCTGCAATAAACACTAATGTGCAGATGGCTTTTTTATTTGCCAAATTAATTTCCTTTGGGTAAATTCCAAGGAATGGGATGACTGGGTTGTATGATAGGGTTATATTCAGGTTTCTGAGGAATCTCCAGACAGACTTCCATAGTGGCTTAACCAGTTTGCATTCCCACCAACAGTGGGTTAGTGTCCCTTTTCCCCCACATCCTCTCCAGCATCTGTTTTTGGTAGATTTCTGAATGTGAGCCATTCTCACCGGGGTGAGGTGAAACCTCATTGTGGTTTTGATTTGCATTTCTCTAATTGCTAGTGATCTTGAACATTTTTTCATGTGTCTGTTGGCCATTTGGATTTCCTCTTTCGAAAAATGTCTATTGAGGTCCTTGGCCCATCTCTTAAGTGGGTTGTTTGTTTTGTTGCTGTGGATTTTCTTGATTTCTTTGTAGATTCTGGTTATCAACCCTTTATCTGTAGTATAGTTTGCAAATATTTTTCCCATTCTGTCGGTTGCCTCTTCACTTTCCTGACTGTTTCTTTTGAAGTACAGAAACTTTTCAATTTGATGCAATCCCAAATGTTAATTTTGTTTTTGACTGCCTGTGCTGTTGGAGTCTTTTGCAAGAAGTCTTTGCCTGTACCTATATCTTGCAGGGTTTCTCCAATGCTCTCTAATAATTTGATGGTTTCAGTTCGTAGATTTAAGTCTTTAATCCATGTTGAGTGAATTTTTGTGTAACGTGATAGGTATGGGTCTTGCTTCAAGCTTCTGTACGTGGAAATCCAATTTTCCCAGCACCATTTATTGAATAGACTGTCCTTATTCCAGGGATTGGATTTGGATCTTTGGTCAAATATAAGTTGGCTGTAGATGTTTGGATTGATTTCTGGTGTTTCTATGCTGTTCCATTTGTCTATCCACCTGTTTCTGTACAAGTACCATGCTGTTTCGATAACAACTGCCCTGTAGTATGTCCTGAAATCTGGTATTGTGATGTCTTAGGTTTTGTTTTTGTTGTACAGGATTGCTTTGGCTATTCGAGGTCTTCTGTGTCTCCATATGAATTTCAGCATCATTTTTTCCAGATCTGAGAAGAAGGTCTTCGGGATCTTGATGGGTATTGCATTGAATGTATAAATTGCTTTTGGGAGAATAGACACTTTGATGATATTGATTCTTCCAATCCATGAGCATGGAAGATTTCTCCATTTTTTGGTATCCTCTTCTATTTCTTTCTGTAAGGTTTTGTAGTTTTCATCGTAGAGATTTTAACATCCTTGGTTAAGTTTATTCCAAGGTATTTCATTGTTTTTGTAGCTATTGTGAATGGGATTGATCTTAGAAGTTCTTCCTCAGCTGTGGCATTGCCTGTGTATACAAAGGCTGTTGATTTTTGTGCACTGATTTTATATCCTGCTACTTTGCCAAACTCTTCAATGAGTTCCAGTAGTCTCTTAGTAGAGTTCTTTGGGTCCCCTAAATAAAGAATCATATAATCTGCAAAGAGGGATAGTTTGAGTTCTTCCTTCCTGATTTGTATCCCTTTAATTTCTTTTTCTTGCCTAATAGCTCTAGCTAAGACTTCCAGAACTATATTGAATAGCAGTGGTGAGAGTGGGCATCCCTGTCTGGTACCAGATCTCAGCGGAAATGCTTCCAACTTTTCCCCATTCAATAGGATACTGGCCTTGGGTTTTTCATATATTGCTTTGATTGTATTGAGAAATGTTCCTTCCATACCCAGCTTGCTTAGAGTTTTCATCATGAAAGGGTGTTGTATTTTATCCAATGCTTTCTCTGCGTCTATTGAGAGAATCATATGGTTTTTCTTCTGCAGTCTGTTAATGTAGTGTATTACGTTGATTGTTTTGCAAGTGTTGAACCATCCCTGCATACCAGGGATGAATCCCACTTGGTCTGGGTGGATGATCTTTCTGATGTGTTGTTGCATTCTATTGGCCAGAATTTTATTGAGTATTTTTGCATCTATGTTCATCAGCGATATTGGTCTGTAATTCTCTTTCAATGTTGCATCTTTTTGTGGCTTAGGAATTAAGGTGATGGTGGCTTCATAGAGAGAATTTGGGAGGATTCCCTCTTTTTCGATTGCTCTGAATAGTTTGAGAAGAATTGGAGTTAGTTCTTCTCTAAATGTCTGGTAGAACTCAGCAGTGAATCCATCTGGCCCTGGGCTTTTCTTTGTTGGGAGGGCCTTTATTACTGTTTCAATTTCTGTGTCAGTTATTGCTCTGTTTAGGTTTTCTATGTCTTCCTGGCTCAATTTAGGTAGGTTGTATGTGTCCAAGAATTTGTCCGTTTCTGATAGATTTCCCTGTTTGCTGGCATACAAGTCCTTGTAGTAATTTCTGAAGATTCTTTTTATTTCTGTGGTGTCTGTTGTTACGTTTCCCTTTTCATCTCTGATCCTATTGATTTGGGTCTTTTCTCTTCTATTTTTAGTTAGTTGGGCCAATGGGGTGTCAATTTTAATTATTTTTTCAAAAAACCAGCTCCTCGTTTTGCTGATTTTTTGTAATGTTTTTTTGGATTCAATCCTGTTGATTTCTTCTTTGATTTTAATTATTTCTCTTCTCCTACTGGGTTTGGGTTTGGTTTGCTGCAGATTTTCTAGATCCTTGAGATGACTTGAAAGCTCATCTATTTGGTGCCTTTCCAATTTCTTGATGTAGGCACCTATTGATATAAACTTTCCTCTTAACACTGCTTTTGTTGTATCCCATAGGTTTTGGTATGTTGTGCTGTTATCCTCATTTACTTCCAGAAAATTTTTGATTTCTCTTTTAATTTCTTCTATGACCCATTGTTCATTCAGGAGCATGTTGCTCAATCTCCATGTGTTTGCACGTGCTCTAGGGATTCCCGAGTTGCTAATTTCCAATTTCATTCCTTTGTGGTCTGAGAAGCTGCATGGTATGATTCTAATTCTTTTGAATTTGCTGAGACTTGCTTTATGGCCTAGTATGTGGTCAATCCTAGAGAAGGTTCCATGTACTGCTGAGAAGAATGTAAAGTCCTTAGATGTAGGATGAAATGTTCTGTAGATATCTGTTAGATCCATTTGGGCTATAGTGTCATTTAAATCTACTGTCTCCTTGTTGATCTTCTGTCCTGTTGATCTGTCTATCTCTGAGAGTGGAGTATTGAAGTCCCCCAGTACTATTGTATTGGGGTCTAAGTCTCCCTTTACGTCCCTTAACAAGTCTTTTAAATAAGCTGGTGCCTTGTAATTAAGTGCATATACATTGATAATCATTATATCTTCCTGTTGAATGGATCCCTTAATCATAAATAGTGCCCCTCTTTGTCTCTCCTAACAGTTTTTGTGGTAAAGTTTATGTTGTCCGATATTAAGATGGCTACGCCCGCTCTTTTTTCATTTCTGTTGGCATGGTATATCTTTTTCCAGCCTTTCACTTTCAGCCTGTATGGATCATTGTTGGAAATATGAGTTTCTTGTAAGCAGCAAAAAGATGGCTTTTGTTCCTTAACCCAATCAGCCAATCGTTGTCTTTTAACTCAACAATTCAAGCCATTAACATTCAATGTGACTATTGAGAAGGAGTAACTTTGCCCTGCCATTTGCCAAAGATATTTTCTAATATATGGTTTGAGATTCCTGTGAGCTTTTGCTGCGAGGTTTCCTTCCTTTACCTTCTTTCATATTGGTGACCATGTTTCTGTGTTTCTGTATGTAACACATCTTTAAGCATCTTTTGCAGGGCTGGACGAGTGGCGACAAATTCTTTCAATTTCTGTTTGCTGTGAAAGGTCTTTATTTCACCTTCATTCGCAAATGAGAGATTTGCAGGATATAATATTCTGGGCTGGCAGTTTTTCTCTCTTAGTACCTGGGCTATATCTCGCCATTCTCTCCTAGCTTGTAGGGTTTCTGAAGAGAAGTCAGCTGTGAGTCTAATTGGAGATCCTCTGAGAGTAATCTGGCGTTTCTCTCTTGCACATTTTAGGATCTTTTCTTTATGTTTCACTGTGGTGAGTTTGATTACGATGTGTCGTGGTGAGGATCTCTTTTGGTCATGTTTATTAGGGGTTCTATGAGCTTCCTGTACTAGGATGTCTCTGTCCTTCTCCAAACCTGGGAAATTTTCTGCTAGTATCTCACTGAAAATGCCTTCTAATCCTTTCTCCCTCTCCATGCCTTCAGGAACTCCTAGAACCCGAATGTTGGGTTTTTTAATAGTATCCTGTAGATTCCCGACAGTATTTTTTAGATTTCTGATTTCTTCTTCTTTGATTTGATTGTTTCCTTTCCTGTTCTCTGTCTTCTAATTCCGATATTCTCTCTTCTGCTTCACCCATTCTGTTTTTAAGGCTTTCTAATGTGTTTGTCATTTGATCTATTGAGTTCTTCATTTCATTATGGTTTCTTGTCACTATCACAGTTTCATGTTCTACTAGTTGTTTCATTTCATTTTGATTCCTCCTTAATATTTCATTTTCGTGAGAGATTTTCTATCTTGTCCATTAAGGATTTCTGTAGTTCAAGAATTTGTTTTTGAGAACTTCTTAATGTTCTTATCAGTTTTTTGAGATCCGCTTCTTGCATTTCCTCTATCTCTTCATCTTCATAATCTTGGATTGGGGTGTCTTGTTCATTTGGGGGCATCATAGTGTCTTCCTTGCTCTTGTTACCTCGGCTTCTACGTTTGTTGTTTGGCATGTTGGAGATAATTTATGGTTTTTATTTTTTTTGTGGTGTTTTTTTCTCGTTATACTATGCCTCTATGTGGGCTGTCTGCTTTGATGGATCCTTAGAGGCTGTGATGGGCGTGGCCAGAGAGCTCTGCTTGATTCTTCAGGTTTAAGGCTGTGCAAAAAGTGACTCACCTTGATCCTTGCTGGCTCTCTCTCTCTCTCTCTCTCTCTCTCTCTCTCTCTCTCTTTCTCTCTCTTTTTTTTTTACTCAGTTGGGAAGTAATTCCGAATGGCTGAGTGGAATTGAGGGTAGTTGAAATCTGGCCTCTGTGAGCATTTGTTTGAACTACCCCTGGGACCACACACAGAGTTTATGCAGCCCTCAATGTGTTCTCAAGTTTCACCTTAGACCCAAAGTTACTGTGTTTGTGTACTCATTGCCGCTTTACATATGTAAAATGGTGCCTGCTCTTTGTTTTGCTCAAGTGAAGGGAGGGGCCTCTGCCTTTCCCCACTAATGTCTCGTGTTTCTGAGGCTTTTGTCTTACCTCCCGTGTGTTCCCGTGCTGGGGAGATTCTGCGGCTCGTCTCCCGCGGTTGGATTTCCACACGGTGGGCTCCTTATAGGTCCTCTGTGTCATATCCACTAGATCCGGAAGTGTTTCCTCTGCAGTTTTTTTTCTTGAATCTTTTCCTGAGGCTACAGTAATTCCACTTTTATGAAACTTTATTTTCCAGATTATCGGCGCACATCCTCACTATCCGCCATCTTGGCTCCACCCCCAAAACTGTCTTTTGTTTGTATGACGCCTTTTAGCATCCAGTGAACTGGTATTTAATCTTTCTGACAAGTACATCTCCGAGTCTGTGAGAGGTGGCCACCAGTCTTGGCCCAGGAGAAGGCTTGCTCCTTCCCATTTCAGAAGGGGGGTCAGGTGTGAATATGGTAGCTAGGATGAAATCCCAGTCTTGGGTCTGCCAGTGCAGGTGAAGCTGCCCCAGATCACCTCAGGTATGGACTCCGTGACTCACCTCTTCCTTGAATAGTTCATCCATTTTCACAGCTTTTGGATGGGCTGTGGAGGTGTTTCCAAGGGTCTAATCATGTCACCTGCAGATATGGACTTTTGGTTTTTCTTTTAATCCTATAGCCAGTAAGTGAGAGTCCCTCTAAGAGTGACAGACTTGGTTTTTCTGGGCCCTTTCTGGCAGTTTTGCTTTGTCCTACCCCTCTGGGCATGGCAGGCCTGCTTTGTACCACCCCTCTGGTTGTAACAGTCTTGCTTATTCCTGCCCCCTGGGAATGACAGCCCTGCTTAATCACTCCCCCTGGGACTGACAGCCCTGCTTTGTCCCACCCTCTGGGAGTGACAAACCTGCTTTGTAATGCCCCCTGGAACTGACAGTCCATCTTTGCCCTGCCCCTCTGGGTGTGAAAGCCCTGCTTTGTCCTGATCCCCTTGAGAGACAGCCCTGCTTTATCCCGCCCCCTTGAGAGTGAGAAGCCTGCTTTGTCCAGCCCCTCTCAGAGTATCAGCCCTGCTTTGTCCTGGCCCTTTGTCTGTGGCAGTCTTGCTTTGTCCCACCCCTCTGGGCATGGCAGCCCTGTTTTGTACCACACCTCTGGTTGTGACAGTACTACTTTGTCCTGAGCCCTGGGCGTGGCAGCCCTGCTTTCCTTGACCCCTGCGATTGACAGTACTGCTTTGTTCTTTTCCTTGTTGTGTGGCAGCCCTGCTTTGTAACTCCCCTCCTGTTGTGACAGCCCTGCTTTGTCCCACCCCCTGGTACTGTTTTGTCCTGCCCTCTGGGTGTGAAAGCCCTGCTTTATCCCGCCCCTTTGGAGTGAGAGCCCTGCTTTGTCCTGGGTCTCTGGAATGACAGCCCTTCTTTGTCCCACCCCCTGGGACTGACAACCCTGCTTTGTCCAGCCCCTCTCAGAGTATCTGCCCTGCATTGTTCCAGCGCTTTGTTTGTGGCAGTCTTCTTTGTCCCACCCCTCTGGGCATGACAGGCCTGCTTTGTACCGCCCTTCTGGCTGTGGCAAACTTGCTTTGTTCTGCCCCTCTGGTTATGGCAGTCCTGCTTGTCCCGCCCTCTGGCCATGGCTACCCTGCTTTCCAGACCCCTGTGATTGACAGTACTGTTTGTTCTGCCCCTCTGTGCATGGCAGCCTTGCTTTGTACCGCCCCTCCGGTTGTGACAGTCTGCTTGTTCCTGCCCAATGGGAATGACAGCCCTGCTTTGTCCCGCCTTCTGGGACTGACAGCCCTGCTTTGTCCAGCCCCTCTCCGAGTATCTGCCTTGCTTTGTCTGGGCTCTTTGGTTATGGAAATCTTGCTGTGTACCGCCCTTCTGGTCCTGTCAGTCTTGCTTTGTCCCACCCCCTGGGGGTGGCAGCCCTGCTATCCCTGACCCTGCGATTGAAAGAACTGCTTTGCTCTGCCCCTCTGTGCATGGCAGACCTGCTTTGTACCACCCCTCCAGTTGTGAAAGTCTTGCTTCATCCTGCCCCCTGGGAGTGACAGCCCTGCTTTATTCTGCCACTGTGGCAGTGACATCCATGCTTTGTTCTACCCCGCTGAGAGTGACAGCCCCATTTCTGACTCCTGCTGGCTTTCTCTTTTTCGAACTGCTCTTGAGAAGGCTTCCAATACTCCATGAAATAAGAGCAGTGGGAGTTGATACCTCTGTCTGGTTCCCGGTCTGAGGGGAACTGATAGATGACTTTGCTCTTCTAGTTTTCCCCCATCTGTTCTTCCACTTGAATAATGGGTAAAATCAAGCTTTCATCCTTTTGGTTTCTCTTCAGAATGTGACTGTTACTTGATAGTCCCAGGAAGTGTTGTTTTCCTGAGTGAGTGGGTAAACGAGTGATTCAACACAATGCTTTCTGAAGTCGTATTATAGCCCTGTAATGGGAATGAGTGGCCAAACCAGTCATTGGAAAAATGTTGACATTCATGAAAATTTTATGTGAGAAAAGGACATAATGACAAATTGACTTTAGTTGGTTAAACTTGAAAGAATAATCTGGGTGCAATTCATTATATATCTATACCATTTTGCTCTATGCAGCTTCACCTGCTGCACCTTCATGCATGCTGCAACGTCTGCATTTCAACTGCTTCCAACTTCTGGAATTCTTTCTTGGTACTGCTTTTCTGTATTGGAATAGTCATGAATAGAGGATAGGTGTGTGTATCAGTGGCCATTGGAGGGTGAACCAATGGAAAGGAAGACCTTGCTCTCTGTCTCTCTCTCACTGTCCACACTGTCCACACTGCCTGTCTATATATATATATATATATATATATATATATATATATTGACATATATATATATATATATATATGAATATCCTTTGGGACATACTATTCTCTTCCATACTGTTCATATCCTCATAGTCAAAAGACCACGTCAACTCCACATCTTGGGAACTTCTCAAACCTATCTTCTTTGCACCATTTTTGCTGCTTTTGTGCTGTATGCATCCATTCCCAGCTTCCCTGTCACCATAACTTCCTACAGACCAACCTCAAATTCGTGATCCACTGGGTTGTTCTGGCAATCCATCCAAAAGGCAAGTCTGACCATTTATACCCCTGGATAAAATGCTGCAATGTCTCCTGAGACAGTGGATTAATGTTACCTGTATCCTTACAGAGGGTACCTGGTCCTTGATGAGCTGGTCTCCAACTATACCACATCCCTTTCTAGTCCATGAGGCTCCACTTCATGCTTTCCACTCCATTAGCACTGAAAGGTTTGCACTTGCTAGCATATGCGATCTGTTGAATGTGTTCATACTCTTCGTTCTCAGTCTCCAATGCTTTTCACCTTCTTTTTCACCCTTCTCACCAGTCAAGGCAGTCTAAGGACAGACATGTGGCCTAGAAATTAAAAGCACATGTATTCCATATTGGGGTACCTGGTTTCCTTACCCAGCGCTAGTGACTGAGTCTGGCTTCCTGCCAGCACAGACCTTTGGGAGGCCATAGGTAACAGTTCAAGCAGTTGGGTCCCTAACTAAGAACTTCTGGGAGCAGATGTAGCTGACCTAACCCTATGCTTACTCTGGACTTACTCTCATTATTCTGGCCACCAGAAGCCAGAGAGAAGAGTTAATTAACTATGGAAGAAAAAAAAGGGAAGTAAATCTTGACTTCCATTTTTTTTACTTTGTTAAAGCTTTTTGATGTTATTATCCAACTATACACCTTATTTCTCTGTCATTCAAAGCAAGCACATGTGGCTTTCTTTAAGAAATGTAAACATTGTTTTCCAGGACATAGTTTAGCTGCTTTGGAGTCATATGAGAATGTGAAGCAGGAAAAAACAATTTCATTTATTCAACACACAGTCTTCCCTTTCTGAGTTGCATAAAACATTTCCAGATGCAATACAGCACTCTACATTCGGTAATATAATTCTAGAAGATTCCAAGCTTTTCAGTGTTTGGTCATCATCGTATTTTTTTAAAAAAAAGGACAATTGGGATTCAGGTAGCCTCTCAAAGAATATAGTCTAATTTACAGCTCCCAGAGGTCCTGTTCTCATAGCATACATGTCCTCCATCTCCATGGAAACTAGCCATCCCTTCATATCCAGGGGTTCTGTACGTGTAATTTCAACCAAGTGCAGACTGAAAAATTTTGGCAAAAAGGCATCTGTACTAAACATACACAAACTTTGCTTCTTGTCTTTACTGCCCACATCATAGACCCTCACAAGTTCACACAGTGTTTATATTATTTTAGGTATTGTAAGGCATCTAGAGATGATTTAAAGTATACAAGAAGAAGAAACTTAAGCATCCTCAGATTCTGAGATCTAAGGGTGGCCCTACAATCAACGCACTGGGGTTCCTGAATGATAACCTAGTTCTAGGATGGTACACACTGCATAGGATGACTTATATCTTCTGGATCTTCTATCAGGGGACTTCATATGCAAACAGAAGTTGCCAATACTACCATAGGTTCTAAAATCTTAAAGTGTTCTCTAGTAACAACAAAGAATTAAGCCTAGGATTTACACAACTTTCTTTTACTTCTGGAAGGAATACTTTTCAGGCTCACTCTGACACTTGAGGGCTGATGCTCTTACTGTAGATGCTTAGCTGGGTGCTCAGTGGAAGGAAATTAAAGCTGTCTCCTTAGTTGTGCCTGCCCCAGCTGATTACCAGGCTTGCCCTAGAACACTGTAGTCCACCCACACTGGAATTTGAGGTCTCTCGGAGAACTCAGTTGCTCATTTACCAAACATTTCATGAGCACCTACTCTATGCTGAGCATCCAACTTAGCACAAAAATAGGAAACTGAATTATATGGTTTTTGCTGGGAAGAAGGTTGCATCATACAAAGACAATGATCCAATATGATACAAGTCAAGTTACCCAGTGAATATCTCTATGGAAGGCTACCTGCCCAATCCTGGGAGGGTCAGAGAAGGCTTCCTGGAGGGGATGACACCTCAGCTGCACCTGCAGAATAAGGAATCAGTAAGGGAAAAACAGGGAAAGGAGCACTCCAAGGAGTTTGGCTAATAAAGGCAAGAAACAGCCAAAAAACTCTACTTGCAGAGGTAGCTAGCAGGATGGTTCTTTTCGAGTTGGAATCCAAATTCCAAAGTTGGAATCAGGACGTGGTGAGAAAAGAGATTAAAGGGCATTAAGTGTCAGGAAGAGTGCCAGGCCCACCACATAAGACAGCTTGTTGTCTGAATTGCACATGATGGGGAGTCACCATAGGGCTTCAAGGAGAACAAAGACCCTGCTAGGCAGAGAGAATGCCTGGTAACACTGCATGGTGGTTTCCCAGGAACATACAGAAGGCAAGAGACTGCGCAACGGTGCAGTCTGTACACCAGCAGTGGCAGTGGGAATCAGGAAAGGAGAAGGCTTATTGGTTCCAAAACTAGGAAACAAACCATAACGAGAAATCAGCAACACTGGGGGATCAGCTGGATGCAGGCACTGGGTACAGCAGGCATTGAGGATGACTCCCAGGTTCCTGGGTTGGCTGACTCAGTGAATGAGGAACTGGAAGAAACACTCCCAACAGCAGCTCATATTACTCCACTTTTCTTCCAAAACAGGCACTGTGAGAACATCAGAACCAATCTCCTAAGAATCTAGAGACTGGCACTATTATCTCTATTTTATATTTTACTTTTTAAAAAGATTTATTTATTTGAAAGTGTAAGAGAAAGAGAAGAAGAGACAGACAGAAAAACAGAGAGGGGGGCAGGGCTGTGGCATAGCTGTTAAAGCCACCACCTGTGGCACCACCATCCAAACTGGGCACCAGCTCAAGTCCTGGCTGATCCACTTCTGATCCAGCTCCCTGCTAAAAGCCTGCAAAAGCAGTGAAAGATATATCAAGTAGTTGCAGACACAGATGAATCTCCGGCTTTGACCTGACCCAGTCCTGGCTGTTGGAACCATTTAGGAAGTGGACCAGCAGATGGAAGATCTTTATTTCTTCTCCCCCCCCCTCTCCATCTCTCTCTCCATCTCTCTCTCTCTCTCTCTCTCTCTCTCAGTCTCTCTCTGTAGCATTCTGCCTTTCAAATAAATAGTTCTTTTTAGAAGACATTCATTTGAGAGAGAGAGAGACAGATAGACAGGTAGATGGACTTCAGTAGGGAACATTTTGTTGTGTGCTGGAAAATGCTAATTGGATCCACAAGAAGACAAAACCTCCACACGCTGGTGTTTCTAGGGAGAAAGCTAGAGCAACTGCAGGTACAAACATGATATTTATGCTTGTAAACATGGCATTTTATCCATTCGCCGAAGTAAAAGACTTTGTTTTTCTCTAAATCCAGTTTCACTGTGCATTTCTGGGTCCATTGAACACTAAATCATAACATTTTGTCCGCATATGAGGGGATCACACCAGAAATGTGTGTGTGTGGCTAACTCAATCCCGGATCTTGCTGCAGCCTCTGTGTTTGTGTTTTCTGGATATTATCAATGGACTTTACAGTTTGGAATGAATTTTAGCATGGAACATTTCATTGTGTGCTGCCAAAGACTAATTGGTTAAACATAGTGACAAAACCTCTAGACATTCGTGTTGTCTAGCGAGAAAGCTAGAGCAACTGCAGCAGACAAACATGATGTTTGTGTTTGTATACATGACATTTTATCCACTTACCCAGGAAAAAGACTGTACTTTTCACCAAAACCAGTTTTACTGTGATTTTCTGGGTCCCGTGCATATGAATTCCACAGCACTTTGTCCAGATATGCTTGATCATACCAGAAATATCCAGTTGTGTTGTGGATATCTGAAATCCAGATCTTGCTACTGCCTCTGTGTTTTTTTTCTGGATATTATCAGTGGACTTTATGTTTTGGAATGCATTTTAGCTTGGAACTTTTTGGTTTGCTCTGGCAAACACTAATTAGTTCCATATAGACACAAAAATTCAACACATTTGTGTTTTCTAGGGAGAAAGCTAGAGTAACTGCTGAAAACATGATATGTATGTTTGTATACATGACATTTTATCCACTTGCCCAACAAAAAGACTGTGCTAATCTGCAAAACCAGTTTGACTGTGATATTCTGGGTCCCTTGCATAGGAATCCACAACACTTTGGCCAGATATGATTGGATGAAAGCAGAAATATCTGGTTGTGTATTGGCTAACTCAAATCCAGATCTAGCTACAGCCTCTGGTTAGTTTGTGTTTTCTGGATATTCTCTATTGACTTTATGGTTTTTAATGAATTTTAGCATATAATATTTTTGTCCTAGCAAATGCTAATTGGTTCCACAAGAAGACAAACCCTCTACACATTCGTGTTTTCTAGGGAGAAAGCTAGAGCAACTGCTGCAAACAAGATATGTATGTTTATAAACATGACATTGAATCCACTTGTAAATTTAAAAGACCTTGCTTTTCTCCAAAAAAAGTTTAACTATGATTTTCTGGGTCCCTTGCATGGTATTCTACAACACTTTGTCTGGATCTCACTGGATCATACCAGAAATATCCAGTTGTTTTGTGGCTAACTCAAATCTAGATCTTGCTACAGCCTCTGTGGTTTTTTTTTCTGGATATTACTAATGGACTTTACGGTTTGGAATGCATTTGGCAGAGAATATTTTTTTCTTGCTGCCAAATGCTAATAGGTTCCACATGCATGTAGATAAAACCTCTATATATTTGAGTTTTCTTTGGAGAAAGCAAGAGCAACTGCGGGAATCAAACACGATATTTATGTTTGTAAACATCATATTTAAACACTCACCCAAGCAAAAGACTTTGCTTTACTACAAAACCAGTTTGACTGTGATTTTCTGGGTCCATTGCATTGGAATCCACAACACTTTGTCTGGATATGACTGGATCAAACAAGAAATATCCAGTTGTGTTGTGGCTAACTCAATCCCAGGTCTTGCTACAGCCTCTGTTTTTTTTTTTTTTCTGGATATTATCAATGGACTTTTTTGTTTTGAATGAATTTTAGCTGGGAATATTTTGTTTTCTTTTGGCAAACAGTAATTTGTTCCACATAGACACAAAAATTCAAAACATTCGTGTTTTCTAGGGAGAAAGCTAGAGCAACTGCGGGAAACAAACATGATATTTATGTTTGTTAACATCATATTCGTGCACTTACCCAAGAAAAAGACTTTGCTTTTTTCCAATACCAGTTTGACTGAAATTTTCTGGGTCCATTGCATACTTATACCACAACACTTTGTCCGGATATGACTGGATCTAACCAGAAATATCCGGTTGTGTTGTGGCTAACTCAATACCAGGTCTTGCTTCAGCTTATGTGTTTGCGTTTTCTCGATTTTATCGGTGGACTTTTTGGGTTTGAATGAATTTTAGCAGGGAACATTTTGTTTTATGCTGGCTAATGCAATAAGGTTCCACAAGAAGACAAAACCTCTACACATTCATGTTTTCTAGGGAGAAAGCTAGAGCAACTGAGGGAAACAAACATATTTTTGTTTGTAAACTTCATATTTATCCACTTGCAAAAGAAAAATACTTTGCTTTTCTCCAAAACCAGTTTGACTGTGATTTTCTGGGTCCCTTGCACAGAAATGAACAATACTTTGTCCGGATATGACTGGATGAAACTAGAAATATTCGGTTGTGTTTGGCTAACTGAATCCACGATCTTGGTATAGTCTGTGTTTGTATTTTCTGGATATTATCAATGGACCTTACGATTTGGCATGAATTTCAGCAGGGAATAATTTGTTTAGTGCTGGCAAATGCTAATTGGTTCCACAAGAAGACAAACCCTCTACACATTCGTGTTTTCTAGGGAGTAAGCTAGAGCAACTGTGGGAAACAAACACGATATTTATATTTGTAAACATGGAATTTTAACCACTGGCCCAAGAAAAATACTTTGCTTTTCTCCAAAACCAGTTTGACTGTAATTTTCTGGGCCCATTGCATACAAAGTGCACAACACTTTTTCGGGATATGACTGCATCAAACCAGAAATATCCGGTTGTGTTGTATGTAACACCAACATTGATCTTGCTACAGCCTCTGTGTTTGTGTTTTCTGTATATTCTCTATGAGCTTCACAGTTTTGAATGTATTTTGGTAGGCAACATTTTGTTTTGTGTTGGCAAAGGCTAATTGGTTCCACAAGAATAAAAACCTCTATACATTTGTGTTTCTAGGGAGAAAGCTAAAGCAGCTGTGGGAAAGTAACATGATATTTATGTTTCTATACATGACATTTTATCCACTTGCCCAAGAAAGAGACTTTGCTTTTCTCCAAAACCAGTTTGACTGTGATGTTTTGGGTCCATTACAAACGAATTCCACAACACTTTGTCCAGATATGACTGGATAAAAACAGAAATATCCAGTTGTGTTGTGGCTAACTCAATCCCAGATCTTGCTACAGCCTCTGTGTATGTTTTTTTCTGGATATTATCAATGGACTTTACAGTTTTGAAGGAATTTTAGCAGGGAACATTTTGTTCTGTGCTGGCAAAGGCTAATTGGTACCACAATGAGACAAAAACTACGCATTCAGGTTTTTTAGGGAGAATGCTAGAGCAACTGCGTCAAACAAGCAAGATATTTGTGTTTGTATACATGATATTTTATCCACTTGCCCAAGAAAATGACTTTGCTTTTCTCCAAAACCAGTTTGACTGTGATTTTCTGGGTCCATTGCACTCGAATTCCACAACACTTTGTCTGGATATGACTGGATTATACCAGAAATTTCCGGTTGTGTTGTGGCTAACTGAATTCAGATTTTGCTACAGCCTCTGTGTTTGTTTGTATTTTCTGTATATTCTCTATGAACTTTATGGTATGGAATGAATTTTAGCAGGGATTATGCTATTTTGTGCTAGCAAATGCTAATTTTTCCACATGTAGAAAAAACCTCTACACATTCGTGTTTTCTAGGGAGAATGTTACAGCAACTGCTGCAAACATGATATTTATGTTTGTACATATTACATTGAATCCACTTGCCCTGGAAAAAGACTTTGCTTTTCTCTAAACCCAGTTTGAATGTGATTTTCTAGGTCCATTGCATACAAATTCCACAACACCGTGTCCGGATGTCACTGGAGCAAACCAGAAATATCCGGTTGTGTTGTATCTAACACAATCCCAGATCTTGCTACAGCCTCTGTGTTTGTGTTTTCTGGATATTCTCTATGGACTTTACAGTTTTGAAATAATGTTAGCAGGGAATATTTTGTTTTGTGCTGGCAAAGGCTAATTGGTTCCACAAGAATACAAACCCTCTACACATTTGTGTTTCTAGGGAGAAAGCTAGACCACCGGCAGCAAACAAACATGATATTTGTGTTTGTATACATGACATTTTATCCACTTGCCCAAGAAAAAGACTTTTCTTTTCTCCAAAACCTGTTTGACTGTTATATTCTGTGTCATTTTCACACAAATTCCACAACATTTTTCCGAATATTACTGGATCAAACCAGAAAAATCCAGTTGTATTGTGGCTAACTCAAGTACAGTTCTGGCTAAAGCTTCTGTGTTTCTTTGCATTTTCTGGATATTCTCTAAGGACTTTAGGTTTATGAATGATTTTTAACATGTAACATTTTGTTTCGTGCTGGCAAACGCTAATTATTACCATAAGCAGATAAAACCTCTACATATAGGTGTTTTCTAGGGAGAAAGCTAGAGCAACTGCAGGAAACAAACACGATATTTGTGTGGTTTAAATAACATTTTATCACTTGCCCAAGAAGAAGACTCTGTTTTTCTCCAAAAACAATTTGACTGTGATTTTCTGTTTCATATATGTGTGAATTTCACACAAATTCCACAAAGTTTTGTCCAGATATGACTGGGGCAAACTGGTTGTGTTGTGGCCAACTGAATCCTGATTTGCTACAGCCTCTGTGTTTGCATGTTCTGGATATTATCAATGGACTTCAGTTTTGTATGAATTTTAGCATGTAGCATTTTGTTTTGTGCAGACAAACACTAATTGTTTCTACATGCAGAAAAAACCTCTACAGATTTGTGTTTTCTAGGGAAAAATTACATCAACTGTTGCAAACATGATATTTGTGTTTGTATATATATATTTTATCCACTTGCCCTGGAAAAAATCTGTGATTTCCTCTGAAACCAGTTTGACTGTGATTTTCTGAGTCCATTGCATACTAATTCCACAACACTTTCTCTGATTATGACAATCCAGAAATATCCTGTGGTCTTGTGGCTAACTCAATCTCAATCTTGGATCTTGCTACAGCATCTGAATTTGTGTTTTCTATATTATTAATGGAATTTACAGTTTTGAATGAATTTTAGCTGGGAACATTTTGTTTTTTACTGGCATACGCTAATTGCTTCCATATGCAGACAAAATCTCTACACATTTGTGTTTTCTATGGAGAAAGCTAGAGCAGCTGTGGGAAAGAAACATGATATTTGTGTGGTATATATGGCATTTTATCCACTTGCCCAAGAAACAGACATTGCTTTTCTCCAAAACAGTTTGACTGCGATTTTATGGGTCCATTGCACATGAATTCCACAACACTTTATCTGGATATGACTGGATCAGAACAGAAATATCCGGTGGTGTAGTGGCTAACTCAAATCCAGATCTTGCTACAGCCTCTGTGTTTCTTTGTGTTTTCTGGATATTCTCTATTGACTTTACGGTTTTGGATGAATTAGGCAGAGAACATTATGTTTTTTGCTGGCAAACACTAGTTGGTTTCATATGCAGACAAAACCTCTACACATTCGTGTTTTCTTGGGAAAATGCTATGGCAACTGCTGCAAACATGATAATTATGTTTGTAAACATGACATTTTATCCTCTTGCCTTAGAAACAGGCTTTGCTTTTCTCCAAAACCAGTTTGAGTGTGATTTTCTGGATCCATTGCACGAATTCCACAACAATTGTTAGGATATGACAGGATCAGACCAGAAACATCCGCTGTGTTTTGAAAAACACAATCCAGATCTTTATACAGCCAATGTGTTTGTGTTTACTGGATATTATCAATGGAGTTTATGGTTTTGAATGAATTTTAGCAGAGAACATTTTGTTATGTGCTGGCAAACACTAATTGGTTCCACATGGAGACAAAACTGCTACATATTCATGTTTTCTAGGGAGAAAGCTAGAGCAACTGTGGCATACAAACCTGATATTTGTGTTTGTATACATAAAATTTTATCCACTTGCCCAAGAAAAAGACTGTGCTTTGCTCCAAAACAACTTTGACTGTGATTTTGTGGGTGCATTGCATTAGAATTCCATGACATTTGTCTGGATAAGACAGGATCAAACCAGAAATATCCGGTTGTGTTGTGGCTAATTCAATTCCGGATCTTGCTACAGCCTCTGTGTTTGTTCATGTTTTCGGGATATTCTCTATGGACTTTACAGTATGGAATGAATTTTAGCAGGGAATATTTTATTTTGTGCTGGCAAACACTTATTGTTTCCACATGGAGAATAAACCTCTACACATTCGTATTTTCTAGGGAGAAAGCTAGAGCAACTGTGGCAAACATACATGATATTTGTGTTTGTATACATGACATTGAAACCACTGGCCCATGAAAAAGACTTTGCTTTTCTCCAAAACCAGTTTTACTGTGATTTTCTGGGTAATTGCATAAAAATCCACAACTCTTTGTCCAGATATGACTGGATAAAACTAGAAATATCCAGTTGTGTTGTGGCTAAGTCAATCCTAGAATTTGCTTTAGCCTCTGTGTTTGTTGTTTCTGGATGTTATCAATGGACTTTATGGTTTTGAATGAATTTTAGCAGGGAACATTTTGTGCTATGCTAGCAAAGACTAATTGTTTCCTCATGGAGAGAAAAACTCTACAAATTTGGTTTTCTAGGGAGAAAGGTACAGCAACTGCAGGAAACAAACATGATGTTTGTGTTTGTATACATGACATTTTATCCACTTGCCCAGGAAAAACATTTTGCTTTTCTCCAAAACCGCCTTGACTGTTATTTTCAGTGTCATTTTCACAAAATTTCCACAACACTTTGTCCGGATATGACTGGATGAAACCAGAAATATCCGGTTGTGTTGTGGCTAACCCAATTCCAGATCTTGCTACATTCTCTGTGTTTGTGTTTTCTGGATATTATCAATGGACTTCACAGTTTTGAAAGAAGTTTAGCAGAGAACATTTTGTTTTTGCTGGCAAACGCTAATTTATTTCACAAGAAATCAAAGCATCTACACACTCGTGTTTTCTAGGGAGAAAGAAGGGAACATTTTATTTTGTGCTGGCAAAGGCTAATTGTTTCCACATGGAGAATAAACCTCTACACATTCGTGTTCTCTAGGGAGAAAACTTGATTAACCCTGGAAAACATGATATTTGTTTTGTAAACATGACATTGAATAAACTTGCCCAGGAAAAAAACCTGTGCTTTTCTCCAAAACGAGATTGACTGATTTTCTGGGTCCATTGCATATGAATGCCAGAACACTTTGTTCGGATATGACTGGTTGAAACCAGAAATATCAGCTTGTCTTGTAGCTAACCTAATAACAGATGCTGCTACAGCCTCTGTGTTTTTGTGTGTGTGTGTGTTTTCTGGATGTTCTCTATGGACTTTACAGTATGGAATGAATTTTAGCTGGGAACATTTTATTTTGTGCTGGCAAACACTAATTAGTTCCACATGAAGACAAACTTCCAGACATTCGTGTTTTCTAGTGAGAAAGCGAGAGCAACTGTGGGAAACCAACATGATATTTATGATTGTAAACATGACATTTTATCCACTGGCCAAAGAAAACGACTTTGCTTTTCTCCAAAACTTTTTTGACTGTGATTTTCTGTGTCATTTTCACAAAATTTCCACAAAACTTTGTCCGTATATGAATGGATGAAACCAGAAATATCCGTTTGTGCATTGACTAAATCAATCCCAGATCTTGCTACAGCGTCTGTGTTTGTGTTTTCTGAATGCTATCAATGGACTTTACAGTTTTGAATGAATTTTAGCAGGAAACATTTTGTTTTGTGCTGGTAAAGGCTAACAGGTTCCACAAAAAGACAAACCCTCTACTCATTCGTGTTTTCTAGGGAGAAAACTAGGGCAACTGTGGGAAATACACATGATATTTACATTTGTAAACATGAAACTTTTTCCACTTGCCCATGAAATAGACCTGCTTTTCTTCAAACAAGTTTTACTGTGATTTTCTGGGTCCTTTGCATATGAATTCCACAACACTTTATCCAGATATGACTTGATCAAATCAGAAATATCCAGTTGTGTTGTGGCTAACTCAATTCCAGATCTCGCTACAGCCTCTGTGTTTGTTTGTGTTGTCTGGATATTAACAATAGACTTTATGGTTTTTGAATTACTTTTAGCAGGGGACACTTTGTTTTCTGCTAGCAAACACTAATTGGTTCCACATGGAGACAAAAATCTACACATTCCTGTTTTCTAGGGAGAAAGTAGAAAAACTGCGGAAAAGGCACATGATATTTATATTTGTAAACATGACGTTGAATCCATTTGCCCAGGAAAAAGACTGTGATTTTTCTCCAAAAACAGTTTGACTGTGATTTTCTGGGTCCATTGCATAAGAATTCCACAAAACTTTGTCCGGATATGACTGGTTCAAACCAGAAATAACCGGATTTCTTGTAGCTAACTCAATCCCAGATATTGCTATAGCCTCTGTGTTTGTGTTTTCTGGATATTATCAATGGACATTACAGTTTCGAATGAATTTTAGCTGGGACATTTTGTTTTCGCTGGCAATCACTAATTGGTTCCACAAGAAGAGAAAACCTCTACACATTCGTGTTTTCTAGGGAGAAGCTAGAGCAACTGCGGGAAACAAACATGATATTTATGTTTGTAAACATGGCATTTTGTCCACTTGCCTAGGAAAAATATTTTTCTTTTCTTAAAAACCAGTTTGACCCTGATTTTCTATGTCCAATGCGTACCAATGCTACAACACTTTGTCTGGATATGACCGGACCACACCAGAACTATCCGATTGTGTTATGGCTACCTGAATCCCAGATCTTGCTACCACTTCTGTGTTTGTTTCTGTTTTCTGGCAGTTCTCTATGGACTTTATGGTTTAGAATGATTTTTTTTGACAGGCAGTGTGGATAGCAGAGGGAGACAGAGAGAAAGGTCTTCCTTTTTGCCATTGGTTCACTCTCCAATGGCCACCGCGGTAGGTGCGCTGCACCTGGCGCACCACGCCACTCTGATGGCAGGAGCCAGGTGCACATCCTGGTCTCCCATGGTGTGTGGGGCACAAGAACCTGGGCCATCCTCCACTGCACTCCCCGGCCACAGCACAGAGCTGGCCTGGAAGAGGGGCAACTGGGACAGGATCTGTGCCCCGACCGGGACTAGAACCCAGTGTGCTAGCGCCGCAAGGCGGAGGATTAGCCTGTTAAGCCACGGCGCCAGCCTAGAATGAATTTTAGCTGGGAACGTGTTGTTATGTGCTGGCAAATGCTAATTGGTTCCACAAGAAGACAAAACCTCTACACATTCATGTTTTCTGGGGAGAAAGCTAGAGCAACTGCGGAAAACAAACATGATATTTATGTTTGTAAACATGACGTTGAAGCCACTTGCCCAGGAAAAAGACTGTGTTTTTCTCCACAACCAGTTTGACTGTGATTTTCCATGTCATTTTCACACAAATTGCACAAAACTTTGTCTGGATATGACTGGATCCAACCAGAAATATCCGGTTGTGTTCTGGCTAACTCAATCCCAGGTCTTGCTACAGCCTCTGTGTTTGTTTGGGTTTTCTGGATATTCTCTATTGACTTTATGGTTCTGAAAAAAATTTTTATCAGGGAACATTTTGTTTTGTGCTGGCAAAGGCTAAGTGGTTCCACAAGAAGACAAAACCCATACACTTTTGTGTCTTCTAAGGAGAAAGCTAGAGCAACTAAGGCAAACAAGCAAGATATTTGTGTTTGTATACATGACATTTTATCCACTTGCCCAAGAAAATGACTTTACTACTCTCCTAAACCAGATTGGCTGTCATTTCCTGGGTCCCTTGCATACGAATTCCACATACTTTGTCCAGATATGACTGGATTATACCAGAAATATTCAGTTGTGTTGGGGCTAACTCAAATCCAGATCTTGCTACAGCCTCTAGTTTGTTTTGTTTCCTGGATATACTCTTGGAATACAGTAGGAATGAATTTTAGCAGGGAACATTTTATTTAGTGCTGGCAAATGTTAATTGTTTCTACATGGAGAAAAAACCAAGACACATTTGTGTTTTGTAGGGAGAAAGCTAGAGCAACTGCAGGAGACATGGTATCTATGTTTCTAAACATGACATTTTATCCACTTGCCCAGGAAAAAGACTTTGCTTTGTTCAAAACCAGTTTGACTGTGATTTTCTGGGCCACTTGCATACAAATTCCACAACACTTTGTCCGGATATGACTGGCTCATACCAGAAATATCCGGTTGTGTTGTGGCTAACTCAAATCCAGATCTTGCTGCAGCCTCTGTGTTTGTTTTTGGTTTCCGGCTATTATCCATGTACTTTACAATTTTGAATGAATTTTAGCATTGAACATTTTATTTTGTTCTGGAAGACGGTAATTGTTTCCCTGTGGAGAAAAATCCACTACAGATTCTTGTTTTCAAGTGAGAATGATAGAGGAACTGCGGGAAATAAATAAGATATTTGTATTTCTCTACATGACATTTTATCCACTTTCCCAAGAAAAAGCCTTTGCTTTTCTCCAAAACCAGTTCGACTGTGATTTTTCTGGATCCATTACATACGAATTCCACAACATTTGTCAGGATATGACGGGATCAAACGAGAACTATCCAGTTGTTTGTGTCTAACTCAATCCCAGATCTTGCTACAGACTTCGTCTTTGTGAGTGTTTTCTGGATATTCTCTATGGACTTTACAATAAATATGTAATGCATTTTGGCAGAAAACAATTTAGTTTGTGCTGGCAAACCCTAATTGTTTCCACATCAAGAAAAAACATCTACACATTTGTATTTTCTAGGGAGAAAGCTAAAGCAACTGTGGAAAACTACATGATATTTATGTCTGTAAACATGACAATAAATCCATTTCCCAGGAAAAAGACTGTGCCTTTCTCCAAAACCAGTTTCAATGCCATATTTTGTGTCCATTGCAAACGAATTGAACAACACTTTGTCCAGGTATGACTGGATTATACCAGAAATATTCAGTTGGTTTGTGGCTAACTCAAATCCAGATCTTGTTACAGCCTCTATATTTGTTTGTGTTTTCTGGATATTCTCTATGGACTTTATGGTTTTGAATGAATTTTAGCAGGGAAACTTTTGTTTCGTGCTGGCAAATGCTTTGGTTCCATATGCAGACAAAACCTCTACACATTGATATTTTCTAGGGAGAAAGTTAGAACAACTCCGGGAAACAAATATGATATTTGGTTGTAAACATTTTATCAACTTGCTCAGGAAAAAAGACTTTGCTTTTCTTCAAAATCAGTTTGACTGTGATTTTCTGTGTCCCTTAGATACTAATTCTACTGCACTTTGTCTGGAAATGCTGGATCAAAGCAGAAATATCCGGTTGTGTTGTGGGCAACTCAATGCCAGATCTTGCTACAACTTCTAGTGTTTGTGTTTTGTGGATATAACCAATGGACTTTACAATTTTGAATGAATTTTGGTAGGGAACATTTTGTTGAGTGCTGTCAAATGAAAATTGTTTCCACATCAGGAAAAATCCTATATTAATTCCTGTTTTCTAGGGACAAAGCTAGAGCAACTGCTGCAAACATGATATTTATGTTTCTATAAGTGATTGAATCCACTTGCCCAGGAAAAAGACTGTGCTTTTCTCCAAAAGGAGATTTACTGTGCTTTTCTGGGTCCATTGTATATGAATTCCACAACACTTTGTCTGGATATGACTGGATGAAACCAGAAATATCTGGTTGTGTTTTGGCTAATTCAAATCCATATTTTGCTACAGCTTCTATGATTGTTTTAGTTTTCTGGATATTAGCAATAGACTTTATGGATTTGAATGAATGTTACCAGGGAAAGTTTTGTTTTGTGCTGGCAAACACTAGTTGGTTCCACATGGAGAAAAAACCTCTACATATTCGTGTATTCTAGGGAGAAAGCTAGAGCAACATTGGAAACATACATGATATTTGTATTTGTATACATGACATTTTATCCACTTGCCCAGAGAAAGACTGTGCTTTTCTCAAAAACCTGTTTGTACCTGATTTTCTGCAGCATTTTCACACAAATTCCACCACACTTTCTTGGGATATGTTTGGTTCAACCAGAAATATGAGGTTGTGATGTGGTTAACTCAATCCCAGTTCTTGCTACAGCCTCTGTGTTTGTTTGTGTTTTCTGGATATTCTCTATGGACTTTACGGTATGTAATGAATTCAGAAGGGTGCATGTTTTTTTTTTTTTCTGGCAAACGCTAATTGTTTCCACATGGAGAAAAAAAAACCTCTACACATTGGTGTTTTCTAGGGAGAATGCTAGAGCCACTGCTGCAAACACAATATTTATGTGTAAACATGACATTGAATCCACTTGCCCAGGAAAAAGACTGTGCTTTTCTCCAAAACCCACTTGGCTGTGATTTTCTGGGCCTAATGCATCCGAATTCTAAAACACTTTTCCGGATATGACTGGATGAATCCAGAAATATCTGGTTGGGTTGTGGCTAACTCAATCCCAGATCTTGCTACAGCCTCTGTGTTTGTGTTTTCTGGATATTATCAATGGACTTTATGGTTTTGAATGCTTTTTATCAGGGAACATTTTATGCTGTGCTGGCAAATGCTAACTGGTTGCACATGGAGACAAAAACTCTACATATTCGTGTTTTCTAGGGAGAAAGCTAGAGCCACTGTGGCAAACATACATGATATTTGTGTTTCTATACATGACATTGAATCCACTTGCCCAGGAAAAAGACTGTGCTTTTCTCCAAAACCCACTTGGCTGTGATTTTCTGTGTCATTTTGACACAAATTCAACAGCACTTTGTCCGGATATGACTGGATGAATCCAGAATTATGCGGTTGTGTTTGGCTAACTCAATCCCAGATCTTGCTACAGCCTCTGTGTTTGTTTGGACATTTTGAATTTTGAATGAATTTTAGTTGGGAACATTTTGCTTTGTGCTGGCAATTGCTAATTGGTTGCACATGGAGACAAAACCTCTGCACATTCGCCTTTTCTAGGGAGAAAGCTAGACCAACTGTGGCAAACAAACATGATTTTTGTGTTTGTATACATGACACTTTATCCACTTGCCCAATAAAACACTTTGCTTTGCTCCAAAGCAGTTTGTGATTTTCAGTGTCATTATCACACAAATTCCACAACACTTACCCGATAAGACTGGATGAAACAAGAATTATCTGGTTGTGTTGTGGCTAACTCAATCCCAGATTTTGTTACAGCCTCTGTGTTTGCGTTTCTGGATATTCTCTATGGAATTTATGATATGGAATGAATTTCTGCAGGGTACATGTTATTTTTTTCTGGCAAACTCTAATTGTTTCAACATGGAGAAAAAAAAACTCTACACATTCGTGTTTTCCCGGGAGATAGCTACAGCAACTCCTGCAAACATGATATTATGTGTGTAACCATGACATTGAATCCACTTGCCCAGAAAAAGACTGTGCATTTCTCAAAAACGTGTTTGACTCTGGTTTTCTGGGTCCTTTGCATGCGAATCCCACAATACTTCTCAGGATATGATTGGTTCACACCAGAAATAGGAGTTTGTGATATGGCTAACTCAAATCCAGATCTTGCTACAGCCTCTGAGTTTGTTTGTGTTTTCTGGATATTATCAATGGACTTTAAGATTTTGAATGAATTTTAGCAGGGAACATTTTATGTTGTGCTGGCAAACGCTAATTGTTTCTACATGGTGAAAAAACCTCTACACATTCGTGTTTTCTAGGCAGATAGCTACAGCAACTGCGGCAAATGAACATGATAGATATGTTTGTAACAACATTTTATCCACTTGCCCAGGAAAAACACTGTGCTTTTCTCCAAAAGCAGTTTGACTGTGATTTTCTGGGTCCATTGCATACGAATTCCACAACACTATGCCCATGTATGACTGGATGAAACTAGAAATATCTGGTTGTGTTGTGGCTAACAAAATCCCAGATCTTGCCACAGCCTATGTGGTTGTGTTTTCTGCTTATTGCCAATGGACTTTATGGTTTTGAAATAATTTTATCAGGGAAATTTTTATGTTGTGCTGGCAAATTCTAGTTGGTTCCACAAGGACACAAAACCTCTAAATATTCACGTTTCTAGGGAGAAAGCTAGAGCAACTGTAGCAAAAATACATAATATTTGTGTTTGTATACATGGCATTTTATCCACTTGCCCAAGAAAAAGACTGTGCTTTTCTCCAAAACCAGTTTGACTGTGATTTTCTGTGTCATTTTGACACAAATTCAACAGCACTTTGTCCGGATATGACTGGATGAATCCAGAATTATGCGGTTGTGTTGTGGCTAACTCAATCCCAGATCTTGCTGCAGTCTCTGTGTTTGTTGTGTTTTCTGGATATTCTCTATTTACTTTACATTTTTGAACGAATTTCAGCAGGGAATATGTTATTTTATTCTGGCAACGCTAATTGTTTCCAGACAGAGACAAAAACCTCTACACATTCATGTTTTCCCAGAGATAGCTACAGCAACTCATGCAAACATTTTTTTTTGACAGGCAGAGTGGACAGTGAGAGAGAGAGACAGAGAGAAAGGTCTTCCTTTTGCCATTGGTTCACCCTCCAATGGCCACCGCGGCTGGCGTGCTGCAGCCGGCGCACCGCGCTGATCTGATGGCAGGAGCCAGGTGCTTCTCCTGGTCTCCCATGGGGTGCAGGGCCCAAGCACTTGGGCCATCCTCCACTGCACTCCCTGGCCACAGCAGAGAGTTGGCCTGGAAGAGGGGCAACCAGGACAGAATCCGGAGCTCCGACCAGGACTAGAGCCCGGTGTGCCGGCGCCGCAAGGTGGAGGATTAGCCTGTATGGAAGGAATTCAGCAGGGTGCATGTTTTTTTTTCTGGCAAACGCTAATTGTTTCCACATGGAGACAAAAACCTCTACACATTTGTGTTTTCTACAAAGAAAGCTAGAGCCACTGCGGGAAACAAACATGATATTTATGTGTGTAAACATGACATTGAATCCACTTGCCCAGGAAAAAGACTGTGCTTTTCTCCAAAACCCACTTGGCTGTGATTTTCTGTGTCATTTTGACACAAATTCAACAGCACTTTGTCCGGATATGACTGGATGAATCCAGAATTATGCGGTTGTGTTTGGCTAACTCAATCCCAGATCTTGCTACAGCCTCTGTGTTTGTTTGGACATTTTGAATTTTGAATGAATTTTAGTTGGGAACATTTTGCTTTGTGCTGGCAATTGCTAATTGGTTGCACATAGAGACAAAACCTCTGCACATTCGCCTTTTCTAGGGAGAAAGCTAGACCAACTGTGGCAAACAAACATGATTTTTGTGTTTGTATACATGACACTTTATCCACTTGCCCAATAAAACACTTTGCTTTGCTCCAAAGCAGTTTGTGATTTTCAGTGTCATTATCACACAAATTCCACAACACTTACCCGATAAGACTGGATGAAACAAGAATTATCTGGTTGTGTTGTGGCTAACTCAATCCCAGATTTTGTTACAGCCTCTGTGTTTGCGTTTCTGGATATTCTCTATGGAATTTATGATATGGAATGAATTTCTGCAGGGTACATGTTATTTTTTTCTGGCAAACTCTAATTGTTTCAACATGGAGAAAAAAAACTCTACACATTCGTGTTTTCCCGGGAGATAGCTACAGCAACTCCTGCAAACATGATATTATGTGTGTAACCATGACATTGAATCCACTTGCCCAGAAAAAGACTGTGCATTTCTCAAAAACGTGTTTGACTCTGGTTTTCTGGGTCCTTTGCATGCGAATCCCACAACACTTCTCAGGATATGAGTGGTTCACACCAGAAATAGGAGTTTGTGATATGGCTAACTCAAATCCAGATCTTGCTACAGCCTCTGAGTTTGTTTGTGTTTTCTGGATATTATCAATGGACTTTAGATTTTGAATGAATTTTAGCAGAGAACATTTTATGTTGTGCTGGCAAATGCTAATTGTTTCCACATGAGAAATACCTCTACACATTCGTGTTTTCTAGGCAGATAGCTACAGCAACTGCAGCAAACGAACATGATAGTTATGTTTGTAAACAACATTTTATCCACTTGCCCAGGAAAAACACTGTGCTTTTCTCCAAAAGCAGTTTGAGTGTGATTTTCTGGGCCTAATGCATCTGAATTCTAAAACACTTTTCCGGATATGACTGGATGAATCCAGAAATATCTGGTTGTGTTGTGGCTAACAAAATCCCAGATCCATCCTATGTGGTTGTGTTTTCTGCTTATTACCAATGGACTTTATGGTTTTGAAATAATTTTATCAGGGAAATTTTTATGTTGTGCTGGCAAAATCTAGTTGTTTCTTCAAGGAGACAAAACCTCTACATATTCACCTTTTCTAGGGAGAAATCTAGAGCAACTGTGGCAAAAATACATGATATTTGTGTTTCTATACATGACATTTTATCCACTTGCCCTAGAAAAAGACTGTGCTTTCCTCCAAAACCAGTTTGACTGTGATTTTCTGTGTCATTTTGACACAAATTCAACAGCACTTTGTCCGGATATGACTGGATGAATCCAGAATTATGCGGTTGTGTTGTGGCTAACTCAATCCCAGATCTTGCTACAGCCTCTGTGTTTGTTTGGACTTTTTGGTTTTGAATGAATTTTAGCCAGGAACATGTTGCTTTGTGCTGGCAAACGCTAAGTGGTTCCACAAGAAGACAAAACCTCTGCACATTCACCTTTTCTAGGGAGAAAGCTAGACCAACTGTGGCAAACAAACATGATTTTTGTGTTTGTATACATGACACTTTATCCACTTGCCCAATAAAACACTTTGCTTTGCTCCAAAGCAATTTGTGATTTTCAGAGTTGTTTTCACACAAATTCAACAACACGTACCTAATAAGAATGGATGAATGCAGAAGTATCTGGTTGTGTTGTCACTAACACAATCCCAGATCATGATACAGCCTCTGTGTTTTTTGTGTTTTCTGGATATTATCAATGGACTTTACAGTTTTGAATGAACTTTACCAGGGAGACTGCACGTGGACATGCCAAATGCTAATTGTTTCCACATGAGAAATACCTCTACACATTCGTGTTTTCCCGGGAGATAGCTACAGCAACTCCTGCAAACATGATATTTATGTTTGTCAATATGACATTGAATCCACTTGCCCAGAAAAAGACTGTGCTTTTCTCAAAAAGCTGTTTGACTCTGATTTTCTGGGTCCATTGCATACGAATCCGACAACACTTTTCAGGAGATTACTGGTTCATCGCAGAAATATGAGGTTGTGATATGGCTAACTCAAATCCAGATCTTGCTACAGCCTCTGAGTTTGTTTGTGTTTTCTGGATATTATCAATGGACTTCAAGATTTTGAATGAATTTTAGCAGGGAACATTTTATGTTGCGCTGGCAAACGCTAATTGTTTCTACATGGTGAAAAAACCTCTACTCTTTCGTGTTTTCCAGGCAGATAGCTACAGCAGCTGCAGCAAACAAACATGATCTTTATGTTTGTAAACATCATTTTATCCAGTTGCCCATGAAAAACACTATGCTTTTCTCCAAATCAGTTTGACTGTGATTTTCTGGGTCCAATGCATACAAATTCCACCACACATTGCCCAGGGATGACTGGATGAAATTAGAAATATCCGATTGTTTTGTGGATAACAACATCCTAGATCTTGCTATAACCTCTGTGGTTGTGCTATCTGGATATTAACAATGGACTTTATGGTTTTGAATAAATTTAGCAGGGAACATTTTTTTAAGCTGGCAAATGCTAATTGGTTCCACATGGAGAAAAAACCTCTACACATGCTTCTTTTTTAGGGAGAAAGCTATAGCAACTGCTAGAAACAAACATGATATTTATGTTTGTAAACAAGACATTGAATCTACTAGTCCAGGAGGAAGACTGCTTTTCTCCAAAAAAAACTCGCCTGTGATTTTTGGGGTCCACTGCATTAGAATTCCACAACATTTTTTTCCAGATATGCCTGGATAAAACCAGAAATACCAGGTGTGTTGTGTTTGATTCAAGTCAAGTTCTTGCTAGAGCCTCTTGGTTTCTTTGTGTATTCTGGATTTCCTCTATGGACTTTACCATATGGAATGAAGTTTAGCAGGGAAAATTTTCTTTTGTGCTGGCAAACACTAATAGTTTCCACATGTGCCAGGGATTCCAATACAATCCCATCAAGGTGGCATGTACCAATGCCATCTCACTAGTCCAAGTGATCAATTTCAGCTCACAATTGATGGCTCTGATAGGTCTAAGAGTCAAAGGGATCACACAAACAAGACAAGTGTCTGCTAATACTAACTGATAGAATCAAAAAGGGAGAGAAGGATCCAACATGGGAAGTGGGATACACAGCAGACTCATAGAATGGCAGATGTCCTAAACAACACTCTGGCTTCAGAATCAGCCCTTAAGGCATTCGGATCTGGCTGAAGAACACATGAGAGTATTGTAGACATGGAAAGCCAAGACACCATGGAAAAGAAAAAAAAAGAAGAAGACCTAAATGAAAGATCTCTGTGAGTGAGATCCCAGTGGAAAGAATGGGGCCATCAAAGAAGGAGGTACCTTTCTCTGAAGGGAGGAGAGAACTTCCACTTTGACTATGACCCTATTCGAATAAGATCAAAGTCGGTGAACTCTAAAGGCTTCCATAGCCCTGGCAACTCATGACCAGAGCCTAGGGAGGTTACTGACGCCATGAACAGGAGTGTCAAATTGTTAAGTCAGCAACAGGAGTCACTGTGTACTTACATCCCATGTGGGATCTGTCCTTAATGTGTTGTCTAATGTGCAATGATGCTATAACTAGTACTGCAACAGTATTTTTACACTTTGTGTTTCTGTGTGCGACAAACTGGTGAGATCTTTACTAATTATATACTGAATCGATCTTCTGTATATAAAGATAATTGGAAATGGAAAAAGTAAACCTGGTGTTAAATTAGAAATGGCATAGAAAATTAATTAATTTTTAAAAATACCAGACAGGGATGCCCACTCTCACCACTGCTCTTCATTATAGTTCTCAAAGTTTTAGCCAGAGCTATTAGGCAAGAAAAAGAAATTAAAGGGATACAAATTGGGAAGGAAGAACTCAAACTATCCCTCTTTGCAGATGATATGATTCTTTATTTAGGGGACCCAAAGAACTCTACTAAGAGACTATTGGAACTCATCGAAGAGTTTGGCAAAGTAGCAGGTTATATATCTATGCACAAAAATAAATATAGCCTTTGTATACATAGGCAATGCCATGGCTGAGGAAGAACTTCTAAGATCAATCCCATTCACAATAGCTACAAAAACAATGAAATACCTTGGAATAAACTTAACCAAGGATGTTAAAGATCTCTACGATGAAAATTACAAAACCTTAGTGAAAGAAATAGAAGAGGATACCAAAAAATGGAGAAATCGTCCATGCTCATGGATTGGAAGAATCAATATCATCAAAGTGTCTATTCTCCCAAAAGCAATTTATACATTCAATGCAATACCAATCAAGATACCAAAGACCTTCTTCTCAGATCTGGAAAAAATGATGCTGAAATTCATGTGCAGACACAGTAGACCTCAAATAGCCAAAGCAATCTTGTACAACAAAAACAAAACCTAAGACATCACAATACCAGATTTCAGGACATACTACAGGGCAGTTGTTATCAAAACCGCATGGTACTGGTACAGAAACAGATGGATAGACCAATGGAACAGAATAGAAACACCAGAAATCAATCCAAACATCTACAGCCAACTTATATTTGACCAAAGATCCAAATCCAATCCCTGGAATAAGGACAGTCTATTCAATAAATGGTGCTGGGAAAATTGGATTTCCACGTGCAGAAACATGAAGCAAGACCCCTACATTTCACCTTACACAAAAATTCACTCAACATGGATTAAAGACTTAAATCTATGAACTGAAACCATCAAATTATTAGAGAGCATTGGAGAAACCCTGAAAGATATAGGTACAGGCAAAGACTTCTTGGAAAAGACCCCAGGAGCACAGGCAGTCAAAACCAAAATTAACTATTTGGATTGCATCAAATTGAGAAGTTTCTGTACTTCAAAAGAAACAGTCGAGAAAGTGAAGAGGCAACCGACAGAATGGGAAAAAATATTTGCAAACTATACTACAGATAAAGGGTTGATAACCAGAATCTACAAAGAAATCAAGAAAATCCACAACAACAGAACAAACAACCCACTTAAGAGATGGGCAAAGGACCTCAATAGACATTTTTCGAAAGAGGAAATCCAAATGGCTAACAGACACATGAAAAAATGTTCAAGATCACTAGCAATCAGAGAAATGCAAATCAAAACCACAATGAGGTTTCACCTCACCCCGGTGAGAATGGCTCACATTCAGAAATCTACCAACAACAGATGCTGGAGAGGATGTGGGGGAAAAGGGACACTAACCCACTGTTGGTGGGAATGCAAACTGGTTAAGCCACTATGGAAGTCTGTCTGGAGATTCCTCAGTAACCTGAATATAACCCTACCATACAACCCAGCCATCCCACTCCTTGGAATTTACCCAAAGGAAATTAATTTGGCAAATAAAAAAGCCATCTGCACATTAATGTTTATTGCAGCTCAATTCACAATAGCTAAGACATGGAACCAACCCAAATGCCCATCAACAGTAGACTGGATAAAGAAATTATGGGACAAGTACTCCATAGAATACTATACAGCAGTAAGAAACAATGAAACCCGGTCATTTGCAACAAGATGGAGCAATCTGGAAAACATCATGCTGAGTGAATTAAGCCAGTCCCAAAGAGACAAATATCATTTGTTTTCCCTGATCGGTGACAACTGAGCACCAAAGGGGAAACCTGTTGAAGTGAAATGGACACTATAAGAAACAATGACCTGATCAGCTCTTGTCCTGACTCTAGATGCACAATGTAATACTTTATCCTTTTTAGTATTTGTTGTTGTTGTTCTTGTTGTTCTAGTACTAGTGGTTGAACTCTGTAATTAACACACATTCTTAGGTGTTTAAATTTTAACTGAAAAGTGATCCCTGTTAAATATAAGAGTGGAAAAAGAGAGGGAGGAGATGTACAATTTGGGACATGCTCAATTGGACTTGCCCAAAATGGTGGAGTTAGAAATGTGCCAGGGGATTCCAATACAATCCCATCAAGGTGGCATGTACCAATGCCATCTCACTAGTCCAAGTGATCAATTTCAGTTCACAATTGATGGCTCTGATAAGTCTAAGAGTCAAAGGGATCACACAAACAAGAAAAGTGTCTGCTAATACTGATAGAATCAAAAAGGGAGAGAAGGATCCAACACGGGAAGTGGGATACACAGCAGACTCATGGAATGGCAGATGTCCTAAACAACACTCTGGCCTCAGAATCAGCCCTTAAGGCATTCGGATCTGGCTGAAGAACACATGAGAGTATTGTAGACATGGAAAGCCAAGATACCATGGAAAAGAAAAAAAAAAGAAGACCTAAATGAAAGATCTCTGTGAGTGAGATCCCAGTGGAAAGAATGGGGCCATCAAAGAAGGAGGTACCTTTCTCTGAAGGGAGGAGAGAACTTCCACTTTGACTATGACCCTATTCGAATAAGATCAAAGTCGGTGAACTCTAAAGGCTTCCATAGCCCTGGCAACTCATGACCAGAGCCTAGGGAGGTTACTGACGCCATGAACAGGAGTGTCAAATTGTTAAGTCAGCAACAGGAGTCACTGTGTACTTACATCCCATGTGGGATCTGTCCTTAATGTGTTGTCTAATGTGCAATGATGCTATAACTAGTACTGCAACAGTATTTTTACACTTTGTGTTTCTGTGTGCGACAAACTGGTGAGATCTTTACTAATTATATACTGAATCGATCTTCTGTATATAAAGATAATTGGAAATGAGAAAAAAAACCTGGTGCTAAATTAGTAATGGCATAGAAAGTTAATTAATTAAAAAATATTATGTAGGATCTCTGTCTTTAATGTGCTGTACACTGTTATTTAATGCTATAACTAGTACTCCAACAGTATTTCTTTTCACTTTGTGTTGCTATATGGGGGCAAACTGTTGAAATCTTTACCTAATGTATACTAAACTGATCTTCTGTATATAAAGAAAATTGAAAATGAAGCATGATGTGATTGGAAGTGGAGAGGGAGCGGGAAAGGGGATGGTTGTGGGTGGGAGGGAAGTTATGGGAGAGGGGAAGCCATTGTAACCCATAAGCTGTACTTTTGAAATTTATATTCTTAAATAAAAGTTTAATAAATGAAAAAAATATCATGTAGGATCTCTGTCTTTAATGTGCTGTGCACTCTTATTTAATGCTATAACTAGCACTCCAACAGTATTTTTTCACTTTGTGTTGCTATATGGGGGAAAATTGTAGAAATATTTACTTAATATATACTAAACTGATCTTCTGTATATAAAGAGAATTGAAAATGAATCTTGACGTGAATGAAAGGATAGAGGGAGTGGGAAAGGGGAAGGTTGTGAGTGGAAGGGAAGTTATGGGAGGGGGGAAGCCATTGTAATCCATAAGCTGCACTTTGGAAATTTATATTCATTAAATAAAAGTTATATATATATATATATATATATATATATATATATATATATAAATAGTTTCCACCTGGAGAAAAAACCTCTACACTTTCATGTTTCCTAGGGATAAAAATAGAGAAATTGTGGGACACATGCTATTTATGTTTGTAAACATGACATTGAATCCACTTGCCCAGGAAAAACACTGTGCTTTTCTCAAAAAACTGTTTCACTCTGATTTTCTGGGTCATTTTCACACAAATTCCACAACACTTTGTCCGGATATGACCGGATCAAACCAGAACTATCTGGTTGTGTTTGGCTCACTTCTACAGCTTCTGTGTTTCTTTGTGTTTTCTGGATATTCTCTATGGACTTTATTGTATGGAATGAATTTTAGCAGGAAACATTTTATTTTGTGCTGGCAAACACTAATTGGTTGCACATGGAGAAAAACTGCACATTAACGTTTTCTAGGGAGAAAGCTAGAGCAACTATGGGATACATCATATTAATGATTGTAAACATGACATTAAGTCGACTTGTCCATGAAAAAGACTGTGCTTTGCTCCAAAACCAGTTTGACTGTATTTTCTGGGTCCATTGCCTACGAATTCCACAACATTTTGTGAGGATATGACTGGATCATACCGAAATATCTGGTTGGTTGTGACTAACTTATATCCAGATCTTGCTACAACCTCTTTGTTTGTTTGTGTCTTATGGATATTCTCTATGGAGTTTACGGTATGGAATGAATTTTAGCAGGGAACATTTTATTTTGTGCTGGCAAACGGTAACTGTTTCAACATGGAGAAAAAAATCTCTACACATTCGTGTTTTCTAGCGAGAAAGCTAGAGCAACTGCTGCAAACATGATATTTAGGTTTGTCAACATGATATTTAATACTTGTTCAGGAAAAACACTCTGCATTTCTACAAAATCCATTTGACTCTGATTTTCTGGGTCCTTTGCATAAAAATTCCTCAACACTTTGTCCAGGTATGACTGAATCAAACCAGAAATATAACGCTAATTCAATCCCAGATCTTCCTACAGCCTCTGTGTTTGTTTGTGTTTTCTGGATATTATCTATGGAATTTATGGTTTTGTTTTAGCATGTAACATTTTCTTTCTTGCTGGCAAACTCTAATTGGTTCCATATGCTGAAAAACCTCTACATTCGTGTTTTCTAGGGAAAAAGCTAGAGCAACTGCAGGAAACAAATGGGATAGTGATGTTTGTAAACATGATATTTTATCCACTTGCCCAAGAAAAAGACTTTGCTTTTCTCCAAAACCAATTTGACTGCGATTTCTGGGTCTATTGCATACGAATTCTACCACAACTTATCTGGATTTAACTGGATCAAAAAAGAATTATCCGGTTGTGTTGTGGCTAACTCAATCCCAGATTTTGCTACAGCCTCTGAGTTTGTGTTTTCTGGGTATTCTCTATGGACTTTACGGTTTGGAATGAATTTTAGCAGGGGACATTTTATGTTGTGCTGGCAAAAGCTAACTGTTTCCAAATGGAGAAAAAACCTCTACACATTCATGTTTTCTAGGTAGAAAGCTAGAGCAACTGCTGCAAACATGATATTTATGTTTGTAAACATGACAATGCATCCACTAGTCCAGGACAAAACTGTGCTTTTCTCCAAAACTAGTTTGACTGTGATTTTCTGAGTGCATTGCATACGAATTCCACAATAATTTTTCTGTATATGACTGGATCATACCAGAAATAACCAGTTGTGTTGTGGCTATCTCAAAACCCGATCTTGCTACAGTCTCTTGGTTTGTGTTTTCTGGATATTCTCTATGGACTTTACGGTTTTGAATGAATTTTAGCATGTAACATTAGCAAACGCTAATTGGTCCATATGCAGACAAAACCTCTGCACATTCATATTTTATAGAGAAAAAGCTAGAGCAACAGAGAGAAACATGATATTTATGTTTGTAAACATGACATTTAATCCACTTGCCCAGAAAAAGACTGTGCTTTTCTCCAAAACCAGTTTTACTGTGATTTTCTGGGTCCATTGCATATGAATTCCACAATACTTTTTCCAGATATGACTGGATCCAACCAGAAATATCCGGTTGTGTTGGGCTAACTCAATCCCAGATCTTGCTACAGCCTCTGTGTTTGTGATTTCTGGTTATTATCAATGGACTTTATGGTTTGAATGAAATTTAGCTGGGAACATTTTATTTTTTTGCTGCCAAACATTAATTTTTTCCACATGGAGGAAATCCTCTACATATTCGTGTTTTCTTGGGAGAAAGAGCAATTGCAGGAAGCAAACATGATATTTATGTATATAAACATGATATTGAATCCACTTGTCCAAAAAAAAGATTTTGCATTTCTCTAAAAGCAGTTTGACTGTGATTTTATGGGTCCATTGCATGCAAATGAGACAACACTTTGTCCGGACATGACTGGATCAAACCAGAAATATCCGGTTGTGTTGTGCCTAAGTCAATCCCAGACCTTGCTACAGCCTCTGTGTTTGTTTGTGTTTTCTTTATATTCTCTATGGACTTTATGGTTTTGAATGAATTTTAGTAGGGAAAATTTTGGTTTGTGCTGGCAAACACTAATTGGTTCCACATGGAGAAAAAACCTCGACCCATACGTGTTTTCTAGGAAAAAAGCTAGAGCAATTGCTGCAAACATGATATTTATATTTGTAAACATGACATTGAATCCACTTGCCCAGGAATAAATCTGTGCTTTCCTCCAAAACCAGTTTGACTCTAATTTTCTGGGTCCTTTGCATATGAATTCTATAGCACTTTGTCCAATTATGACTGGATGAAACCAGAAATATCCGGTTGTGTTGTGGCTAACTCAATCCCAGATCTTGCTACGGCCTCTTTGTTTTTTTGTGTTTTCTGGATATTCTCTATGGACTTTGTGGTTATGAATGAATTATAGCAGGGAAAATTTTGTTTTGTTCTGGCAAACAGTAATTGGTTCCACATGGATACACAATTCTACACATTCGTGTTTTCTAGGGAGAAAACTAGAGCAACTGCAGCAAACAAATGTGACATTTGTGTGTGTATAGATGACATTTTATGCACTTGCCAAGGAAAAAGACTCTGCTTTTCTACAAAACCAGTTTCTCTGTGATTTTCTTGGTGCCTTGCATACGAATTCCACAAACTTTGTCCAGATATGACTGGATCATACCAGAAATATCCGGTTGTGTTGTAGCTAACTCAAATCCAGATCTTGCTACAGCCTCTGTGTTTGTTTGTGTTTTCTGGATATTCTCTATGAACTTTATGGTATGGAATAAAATTTAGCGGGAAACATTTTATTTTGTGTTGGCAAACGCTAACTGTTACAACATGGACAAAAAACCTATACACATTTGTGTTTTCTAGGGAGAAAGCTAGAGCATCTGCTGCAAACATGATATTTAGGTTTGTCAACATGACATGTTATCCACTTGTCCAGGAAAAAGACTGTGTGTTTCTCCAAAATCCATTTGACTCTGATTTTCTGGGACCATTTTCTAAAACTTCCTCAACACTTTCTCCAGATATGACTGTATCAATTCAGAAAGATCTGGCTAACTCAAACTCAGATGTTGGATAACTCAAATCCAGATCATGCTACAGAATCTGTGTTTGTGTTTTATGGATATTCTCTATGGATTTTACGGTTTTGAATGAATTTTAGCATGTAACAATTTGTTTTGTACTGCCAAAATCCAATTGGTCCCGTATGCAGAAAAAACCTCTACACATACTTGTTTTCTAGGGAAAAAACTACAGCAACTGTGGCAAACAAACATGAAATTTGTTTTGTATCCATGACATTTTATCCAATTGACCAAGATAAGTACTTTGCATTTCACCAAAACCAGTTTGACTGTGATTTTCTAGGGCCATTGCATACGAATTCCTCAACACTTTCCAGATATGACTGGATGAAACCAGAAATATACAGTTGTTTTGTGACTAACTAAATCCCAGATCTTGTTACAGCCTCTGTGTTTGTGTTTTCTGCATATTATCAATGGATTTTAAGGTTAGGAATGAATTTTCACAGGGAACATTTTGTTTTGTACTGGCAAACACTCTCTACACATTTGTGTTGTCTAGGGAGAAAGGTAAAGCAACTGTGGGAAACAAACATGATAGTTATGTTTGTAAACAACATATTTATCCACTTGGCCAAGAAAAAAAACTTTGCTTTAATCCAAAACCAGTTTGACTGTGATTTTCTGGGACCATTGCATACGAATTCCAGAACACTTTCCGGATATGACTGGATCAAATCAGAAATATCCAGTTGTGTTTTGGCTAACTCAATCCCAGATCTTGCTATAGCCTCATTGTTTGTCTTTTCTTGATATTTTCAATGGTCTTTATGGTTTTGAATAAATTTTAGCAGGAAACATTTTATTTTGTGCTGGCAAATGCTAATTGTTTCCACATGGAGAAAATACCTTTTAGACATTCAGGTTTTCTAGGGAGAAATCTAGAACAACTGAGGGAAAATGATACTTATGTTTGTAAACATGACGTTGAATCTGCTTACCCAGGAAAAAGGCTGTGCTTTTCTCCAAAACCAGATTGACTGTGATTTTCTGGGTCCATTGCATACGAATTCCACCACAGTTTGTCCGGATATGAAAGGATCAAACCAGAAATATTGTGTTATGGCTAACTCAAATCCAGATCTTCCTACAGCCTCTGTTTGTTTGTGTTTTCTGGATATTCTCTATGGTCTTTACGGTTTGGAATGAATTTTAGCAGGGAACATTTTGTTTTGTGCTGGCAAACGCTAATTGTTTACACATGCAGAAAATACCTCTACAAATTAATGTTTTCTAGGGAGAAATCTAGAGAAAATGGCGAAAACATGATATTCATGTTTGTAAACGTGACATTGAATACACTTTCCCATGAAAAAGACTGTGCTTTTCTCCAAAATCAACTTGACTGTGATTTTCTGATTCCATTGCATATGAATCCGGAACATTAGTCCGGATATGACTGATCAAACCAGATATATCCCTTTGCATTGTGGCTAACTCAATCCCAGATATAGTTTTATGCTGGCAAAATCTAATTGGTTCCACAAGAATACAAAACCTCTACACATCTTTGTTTTCCAGGGAGAAAGCTACAGTAACTGCAGGAAACAAACATGATATTTATGTTTGTAACCATCATATTTATCCACTTGCCCAAGAAATAGACTTCGCTTTCTCCAAAACCAGTTTAACTGTGATTTTCAGGGTCCATTTCATACGAATATCACAACACTTTGTCCGGATATGACTGGATCAAACCAGAAATATGTGGTTTTGTTGTTGCTAACTGAATCCCAGATCTAGCTACAGCCTCTGTGTTTGTTTGTGCTTTATGGATATTCTCTATGGAGTTTAGGGTATAGAATAAATTTTAGCAGGAAACATTTTGTTTTGTGCTGGCCTATGCTAATTAGTTCCACAAAGAGAAAAACCTCTACACATTCATGTTTTCTGGTGAGAAATCTAGAGCAACTGTGGGAAACAAACATGATATTTATGTTTGTAAACATGACATTGAATCCACTTGCCCAGGAAAAAGAGTGTGCTTTTCTCCAAAACCAGTTTTACTGTTGTTTTCTTGGTCCTTTGCACATGAATTCCACAACAATTTGTCGAGATATGACTGTATCCTACCAGAAATATCCGGTTGTGTTGTGGCTAACTCAATCCCAGATCTTGCTACTGCCTCTGTGTTTGTGTTTTCTGGATATTATCAATGGACTTTATGGTTTGGAATGGTTTTTAGCAGGGAACATTTTATTTTCTGCTGGCAAACACTAACTGGTTCCATATGCAGAGGAAACCTCTACACATTAATTAATCAATATATTTACAAATTGTTGATTGGAACATTTTTTAAAGCATTTTAGAGGCCAGTGCTATGGTGTAATATGTAAAGCTGCCACCTGCAGTGCTGCCATCCCATATGGGCACCAGTTCGAGTCCTAGCTGCTCCACTTCTGTTCCTGCTCCCAGCTGTGGCCTGGAAAAGCAGTAAAAGATGGCCCCTGTGTGGCAGACCTGGAAGAAACTCCTGGCTCCTGGCTTCAGATCAGCACAGCTCTGGCTGTTGTGGCCATTTGGAGAGTTAGTCAGCAGATGGAAGACCGATATCTCTCTCTCTCTCTCTCTCTCTCTCTCTCTCTGCCTCTCTGCCTTTCAAATAAATAAATAAATCTTTAAAAAACATGATAATTGCTAATGCTAATACTTTATAAAAGCAGCCTCCATCAGAGGTGCTTCCCCCTTAAAGTTAGTCATTAATATTTTAGCTCCCTGGCTTATGCAGTGGGCCAAGCCATGTTGAGTCTAGTCAGGCAGCATTTGCTCTCACCAGCCGGCTTGGTAACAGAAATTCCATTGCACTGGAGAGTTGGCTGGTCCAATCCCACAGTGTACTATGCCATTTTCCAAACAATAGCTGTCACCTGAGTCCTTATTTTTCTAAAGCTTCAGGGTCGGTTCAATAAACCAAACTGCTCTAAGACATTCAAATAACTGATACTTCTCCAAAGGAATGAGCTAGCTTTTCTACATTAATTTGTATTTTTTAGTCAGGGATATAAGCAATTACCTAGACAAGAGGGAAAATATAGAAAGAATTGTTTACAGTTTTTTAAAAAGATTTATTTCTTTGATAGAGTTACACATAGAGAGAATGAGAGAGAGAGAGAGAGAGAGAGAGAGAGAGAGAGAGAGTCTTCCATCCACTGGTTCACTCCCCAATTAGCTGCCATGGCCAGAACTGTGCCAATCCGAAGCCAGGAGCCAGGAGCTTCTCCCAGGTCTCCCACATGGGTGCAGGGGCCCAAAGACCTATGCCATGCTCCACTGCTTTCCCAGGCCACAGCAGAGTGCTGAATCAGAAGAGGAGTAGCCAGGACTCAAACCGGCACCCATATGGGATCTGGCACTGAAGGTGGCAGCTTTAACCACTACACCATAGTGCCAGCCCCTGGTACTTGTACATGAATGTGGTAGCATATAAGGTCAGCCAAAGGCCCCAGGAGGCACTGAGGATAAACAGGAGGCTGAGGGTGGGTCTGCCGTGGCAGAGCCCAACCCCATATGTTTGTTTTTTAAAGTTTCTGGCAGAGCTTGCATTGGGCATTGTGGCTTAAATCACTGCCTGTGATGCCATCATTCCAGATGGGTTCCACTTCATGTCTAGCAGCTCTACTTCCTATCCAGCTCCCTGCTAATAGCCTGGAAAAGCAGTGAAAGATACACAAAGTGGTTGCAGACACAGAGGAAGCTCCTGGCTTTGACCTGGCCCGGTCCTGGCTATTGGAACCATTTGGGAAGTGAACCAGCAGATGGAAGATATCTCTCTCTCTCTCTCTGTGTGTGTGTGTGTGTCATTCTACCTTTCAAATAAATAATTCTTTTTAGAAGGCATTCTTTTGAGAGAGAGAGAGAAAGACAGATGGATAGGTAGATGGATCTTCCACTTGCTGGTTCATTCCCCAGACAGTCGCAACAGCCAGGGATCAGCCAGGCCAAAGCCAGGATCCAGAACTTTCTTCCAGACCTCCCACATAATTAAAAACAATAAAATAATGTATATAAATACTGCATTATTAATTGTGGTACACATACCATGTTATTATACATACTAAAAACTGGGAGTAAGTATGTATGAAGTCTGTTTTATCTGTGCAGTTTTTCCATAAATCTAAAAACTACTCTACAATGAAAATTAGTTTGAAAAGATGGGAAAGACCCATAACCTAGAATTTAAACATAGACAATTAGAGAGATGAATTCATAAAGAAAAGGTTTCCTTTTGATCTAGAGAGAATTAGTCATTGATTGTTTCTTCTGAGTAGTAAAATGGAGGGGAGTATAGTCACAATTTCTAGGAAAGTATCTGATTTTGCTTACAAAATTGATTGGATTCAGTTTTTTTTTTGACAATCAGAGTGGACAGTGAGAGAGAGAGAGAGAGAGAAAGGTCTTCCTTTGCCATTGGTTCACCCTCCAATGGCCGCGGTGGCCTGCGCACTGCGGCCAATGCACTGCACTGAACTGAAGGCAAGAATCAGGTGCTTCTCCTGGTCTCCCATGCGGTTGCAGGGTCCAAGCACTTGGGCTATCATCCACAGCACTCCCAGGCCACAGCAGAGAGCTGGCCTGGAAGAGGGGCAACTGGGACAGAATCTGGTGCCCAGACCAGGACTGGAACCCAGTGTGCCAGTGCTACAGGCAGAGGATTAGACTATTGAGCAATGGTGCCAGCCTGATTCAGTTTTTTTTTAAAGACTTATTTATTTACAGAAAAGTCAGAGTTACAGAGAGCGAAGGAGAGGCAGAGAGAAAGAGAGAGATCCTCCATCCGCTGGTTCACTCCCCAATTGGCCACAATGGCCAGAGCTAAGCCGATCTGGAGCTAGGAGCTTCCTCCAGAACTCTCATATGGGTGCAGGGGCCCAAGGACCTGGGCTATCCTCCATTGCTTTTCCAGGCCAGGGCAGAAACCTGGATCAAAAGATAAGCAGCCAGGACTTCAACCAGTGCACACATGGGATGCCAGCACTGCAGGCTGGGGCTTTACCTGCTATGCCACAGCACCAGCCCCTCTGATTCAGCTTGTAAAGAGGGTTTCTGAGTTGAATCCCACCAAAGGAAATTGTCATTTCAAATTTCTAGTGGAGAGATCTGCCAAGTTATCCTCCAAAGAGACTCTACCATATTATATGCCTCCAAAGTGTTAGTGTGAGATCCTCACTTCCGCCTAACTTCATCAAAAGTGTTAGTTTCATACAGCCTGTTTGCAATTCCTCTATCACAAAGACTACTTGCAATTCCTTGAGATGCATCAAAGCTGCCATCTTCAAGCTTTCTTTCCTTCTCTCCAGCTCTCTAATCCAACAGAGAATGTTAGTGGGGAATCCTGGAAATATACCATCTGGGACAAATTATAAGGAGGAAGAAATTCCTACTGCTGTAGCTCCAAGGAAAATCATTTACAAGGATTCTGCATCACGTCCTTTGTTAAAATGGAATCTCTTTTTTTGCTGCATTCCACACTTGATTGAATTCTTCCTTTTGAATCAACAGCTCCTAATTTTTATTCATTACTCCTTTGCTGGAGCTGGGGTGACAGTAAGGGTGGAAGAAAAGAAAGGAAGAAAAACTAAAAGTACCAGACTGAAAAGTAGGAACAAATGGGCAGGAAGAATAGAGGTGAGGGGGTAAAGATTAGCTTTGGGGAGAAAAGCCAACTTAAATCCTCTAAGCAAAGTTCCTTCCTTCATTCCATCACTACTGCCCTCACTCCAGAGCTCTAAGGACAGAATCCAAGGGCAGGCATGGGTTGCAGGGTGGGGCACAGTGGAAGGGGCACTGACAGCCCTATTTGCCTAATAGCAACCTCCCCACCCCAACTTCTGATCCCACTGCCAAGAATCAGCTTCATACAAGAAACCACTTAGGGCCAAGGCTTGCAGAAAACCACAGACCCCATGTTCTCATGCCCTTTAAGCCTCTTTGAAATCACCATGTTGCTAGAGAAAGTGAGATCATGGCCAAGCTGCTTCTAAGGAACACAAAGATGGAGCCGCTGTTGTGGCAAAACAGGTTAAAGCACTGACTGCAACAATGTCAGCATATGAGCACAGGTTCAAGCCCCAGCCTCTTAGAATCTGACCCAGCTCCCTGCTGATGTGCCTGGGAAGGCAGCAGCAGATTGTCTGAGTACTTGGGCCCCTGCCACCCATGTGGGAGACCCAGATAGAGTTCTGGCAGCCTGGCTTTAACTTGGCCAAGATCTGGCAATTGTGGCCATTTGGAAAAGCAGCCAAAGATGGCCCAAGCCTTTGGGCCTCTATATGCATGTGGGATCCCTTGAAGAAGCTCCTGGCTCCTGTCTTCAGCTTAACACAGCCCTGGCTATTGTGGCAATTTGGGGAGTGAACCAGTGGGTGGAATCTCACTCATTCTCCCCCGCTCCTCTCTCTCTCTCTCTCCTCTAACTCTGCTTTTCAAATAAATAAATAAAATCTTTCCAAAAAAAAACTTTCATGAATCTGATTATGTTAAACAAGCACATATTGAAGTTTGCCACAGATAAAAAGCCTTTCCCAAATGTTTGTTCTTTCCAATCCTCCTGGCCCAGCTCTAACTTCTAAAAATCTCATCTAAGGGACAAGCCCTTCCAGATCCTTCCTAATCTGACATGGCCTCTTCATCTCCCTAGTAGTGGCCCGGCAAAGAGCCCAGCTCTGCTTACAACCACAAAACTCTCTAGGGCAGAAAGCCCCTTTCATCTGAACTTTGCCTGTCATTCCTCAGGCCAAGTTGCTATGCCTCTGAGCCAGAACAGTGCCCTCCACAGAACAGGGAAGAGTCATTGACCCTGGACACAGAAAAATAAAAGTGCTTGGACTTCTGTAAAGGAAAATGGTGAGTTCTTCCCAGTGGGGATACGGCAGAGTACAGTATCAGCTGAGATGTCACGGGTTTGTATAAAACAGACCTGTCTTCCACCCTGTACTCACAAAAGTCTACAGAAGTTGGGAAACTTTTTTCCCAAACCACTTATGCAAAGAATGCTGCCATTGGTGTCAGGAAATGGACTCTGTGCTGTAGCCCAAAATCACATTCAGAACTGCACCTGGGGCCACTGCTGTGGCATAGTAGGTTAAACCTCTGCCTGTGGCACCTGCATCCCATAGGGTGCTGGTTCGAGTCCCAGTTGCTCCTCCCCCAGTCCAACTCTCTGCTAATGGCCTGGGAAAGCAGTGGAAGATGGTCCAAAGGCTTGGGCCCCTCACCCACATGGGAGACAAGGAAGAAGCTCCTGGCTCCTGGCTTTAGATCAGCCAAATTTTGGCCATCACAGCCATTTGGGAAGTGAATGAGTGGATGGAAGACCTCTCTGTCTCCCCATCTCTCTGTCTATAACTCTGCCTCTCTAAATAACTAACGGAAAAAGAAGAAAAAGAAGAACTGCATCTAAGAGTTCTCCCTCCAAGTTGTACACATGGGTATTTTATAAGCCAATTCAGTCCCCTAATAATGTGCTGTTCGTTAAACAAGCATTTCCGTGTGTATACATATCCATGCATATAGTACATATGTGCCATATTTATTTACTTACTTTTAGACTACAAAACACAGCTGTGTGATATTTTCCATCTCAGCCAACCAGAAAGGCAGGGCAAGATTATCTGCTTCCTCGCATTTTTAAATTTGTTTCTTTCTTTTGTTTTCTTTTCTTTTCTTTTCTTTTCCTTTCTCTTCTTTTCTTTCTTTCTTTCTTTCTTTCTTTCTTTCTTTCTTTCTTTCTTTCTTTCTTTCTTTCTTTCTTTTTTGTCAGGCAGAGTTAGACAGTGAGTGAGACAGAGATAAAGGTCTTCCTTTTTCCATTGGTTCACTCCCCAAGTGGCTGCTACAGCCAGCAGACTGTGCCAATCTAAAGCCAGGAGCCAGGTGCTTCCTCCTGGTCTCCCATGTGGGTGCAGGGCCCAAGGTCTTGGGCCATCCTCCACTTCCTTCCTGGGCCACAGCAGAGAGCTGGACTGGAAGAGGAGCAACCAGGACAGAATCTCGCGCCCCAACCGTGACTAGATCCCGGGCAACCAGCACCACAGGAGGAGGATTAGCCTAGTGAACCTCAGCACTGGCCACTTCCTCTGATTTGAAGTTGGAGTAACTGGGGCTCAGAACAAAGTGATTTAGCTGGAGTCACACAGCTCATCCCTGACAAGCCCAGCAATTCTGATCCTGCATTTTGACCCTGATTTTAAGCTGTTCTTCACTTTCTAGGCACCACTTCCCACTTGTCAGTGTGCCAGGAGCTGCCCAGTCCTGTGCACAACACTGAAGGGTCCTTCACACTCTATCAAATGGGCTGAAGCCAGCCAGTGCCTCTCAGCCAAGAGGTGTGTTTGCTCTCACAACCACTATCTCTTGAGCCAAGCACAACATGAAGTGATACACTGGATACTGTGACACAAGGAGACAGACATACACCTACAGGAGAGAAACAATGAAGCAAATAATTACAATGAAATGAGATGAGCCTTTTAAATGGAGGTAGGAAATTACGTTAGGAGTAAATCCCACACAGAAGTCTAGAAGCAAGTTTGAGGAAGGCAGCCCCTAGTGCACAGGAATCTAAAGCCACAAGACCTCATTCTGAGCCCTTTCTGTAGGTCATTTCACCTCTTAGCCACTGGCACTGCCCCAGGAAGGGGAAGAACTTGAAGCAGAAGGCCAATCTGCATTGCCCGGGACTATTCTGCCACTTCCCACCCTCCAGCACTGATTTCTTCACAAATTAGCATTTCAAAACTTGAGAGCTGGCAAAGAGAAAGGGAGCACTGATTTAAAAACAAACAAACAAACAAAACAACCCTCCAGCCCCTCCTGGCAGCATATAGGAGCAAGATGTGCTGGTGGGAGCCCAAGCCATACCAAAGCATGCCCAGCCTCCCCCACATCAGGCTAAGCACCCCAAGCCCCTCCCCTGGGCCACCTCCTAATTACAAAATTGCAGAGAAGGGGCAGCTGGAGCATGCACCGTCAGCTGCTCAGCAACATGGGAAGGAAAGGGAACTCCCCATGAAGGAGCCAAGGCCACCAGGGGGACACAAGGGGGATCCTCCCCAGGACTGGGCAAGAAAGGCACTGCTGGGAGCAGACCTGTGTCTCCACTCTCACCTGCTGCTCTGGAGAATGGCATCCTCTGTCTCTCCTCCCTCCTAACCCTAACTCCCAGTCCCTCAGGGTCAAACTCCTCTGCAAAACCTTCATTCCCTCTGATGCTGTCCCCCTAGAAGAGGGATCCAGAAACCTCAAGGGACAAAAGCATCACTTCGGGAGGCTGCCTGCTAAAGACACAGAACTCTGGGCAGCATTCCCTGTGGTTCTGCTCCGAAGGATGAGTGTGGGTCCTGGGAATCTGCATTACACAGGACGATCCCCACAGTCACCACCCCCTCTCCACCACCACCACACATGACTTGAAGCCAGTAGTCCTGACATCACAGGATGATGCCTGCCCTGGAAATGTTCGAGCACTTCCTGTCTGTGGTTTTTCATGACCATTTCTGCTTCATAGAAACATCTTAGCTATCCACCATGACCACCAGGCTCCCAGGAAGAAGTAGGACTCCCTCTTTTGACCTAGCCTCCCTCAAGAAAGCCAAGGCCAAGCAATGCACCTAGAATGGGAAACCAAAGAACTCTGCCAAGAAGCCAAAGGACAATGGGGCTTCAGCTAATGGCCAAGTGACCAACCATGCAGAGAGCAAAATATACAGTTGAGCATTAACTTCAGTTTAATCAGGACTCCTAATCTACCTCCCAATAAATGGCAGCAAGGCAATGTCTTGGTTTGCTCATTGAATATATCCTGAGTGTCTCCTCTGTGCTGGGCATGGTTCTGAATACTCTTAGGGTCTTCTGGTGGTGAAGCAATCACACATCATCAGGAAGTATTTGATAGTGATTTCTCTTGCAAAGTTACTTGGAAAGCAAGATCGTCTGTGACGTCAGGCCTCAGAACCACATGAGCTCCAAGTGGACATTCTCAACCAGGCCTGGCTGTTAGACGAAGTACTGCAGTGAGATGAGGTCACCTTGTGGTCCTGGCAGGGAGAATCTGATTCTCACTTTCTCATAAGCAAACCCTGGCAGCACTGGAGTTCTTTCTTCCACTGAGACGCTGTACACTGTCCCAAGAAAAGCAACCTGCCAGGCATAGCTCCTTAGAATAAACTGCTTCTTCTTGAAGTTCAGGCATCAGCACAAATGTCACTTCTTCCAGAAAGTTATCCTTGACTCTTAGACAAGACTGGATGCTCAGACCTTGGAATCCAGGGCATTTTATACTTTTCAGATTAGAACACTTTCCAGTAGTCCCTGCAATTGCTAACTAGAATTTAAGGTATGGCAAGCAGGAAGCATAAGCTGCCTTGCTCAGCATCCTGTCCTCAGTGCCTGGTCTCACACCTGGAACATGGTGGACATGCAGTACAACTGCCTGGATGCTTAAATTAATGAGTTAGTGCATCACACTCTCTATCTATGACAACTGCCACAGTTTCCTCGACTGTCAGCAATCAACACCTAAGCTTAGGCAGGGCTACAGCTCTGTAGTAGCAGCAGCTCACAGGGGCACAACTGCAGCTCAGAGGATCACCATGATACAGACTCCATGGGACACTTCCCATCATCAGAGAAGGACAAAATTCTCTAGGGGTAGTACAGTGTCATCAGAAGAGTGAGGTCTACACTGGCCATGAGCCACATCACCAGCTGTGTCCAAGACTTGATGGTAAGGTCTCCTACAAGCCACTCACTCACCTTCCCATAGCTGTGTCATGGAGAGGGCACTGAGCACTTCCACAGCAGGTGCTGTCTTCAAATAGAGAAAAAAGGACAATAAAAGCTGCCAGAGCAGGCTAAGAAGTCAGGAGGCAGCTGTGAAGCATCTCTGCTGGCAGGAAAGAGTTAAACACACCTGTCTGGGTTCTTTTCACCATGAACCGCATTTGACTTCTGCCCAGTCAGAATGAAGCCCCATGGGGTGGCCACTCACACTGGAAGCCTATGCATTGTAACTTTTATCATTCAATGGCTGTTTTTTTCCTTTGTTTTTGGTGGTTTGCTGTTGTTGTTGTTATTTAATTTATGGCTCAAGAAGGAAGCTGAAGTCTAGGCCCTAACTTCAGTCCTGCTGAGCCTGGGCTACTGCCCATACTTATTAGACACCAATCACCCCACCCTGGCTTTTTCTAGAATTCCTTCTGTACTGTGATTGTGGCCTTTAGTCCTGAATCCCATGTTCAGTGTTGCTCTTCTGCCTCCCAAACAGATTTCTGAGCCTAGATGGGAAGGCCTGGGGACAGGGAGCAGCAGAATTGGTGCTCCGTGACTGACAGTGAGGTCCTGCCCCAGCAGTGAGCTGAACCCCTTCCCTTAAATCAAAAGGCAGGCATGAAAGAGCTGAGAGGACTTGAGGTAGCATCTGCCTACATCTGCTACACACATATGAATGTGAGATTCCAAACACAAGCTGTTCTTAACAAGTGGACTTAGGTAATAGACTCAAGTCCAAGGTCAGCAGGCAGAGGATCAGCATTTCCCACTCCCACACTCCTACTGCACACTACCTGGCAATCAGAACTCTTCTCTGGCATTCCCAAGCCCCAGGGGCTCCCTTCCTCTGACAAGGAAAACATTGACCTTATTTATGTACTCAGGGTATTGGACAGTCCTCCTTCAGCCCTAGGAGGATACCCACAGACTACATGCAAAGGCCTCTCCCCAGTTATGCTTCTTCTGACTCCCCTGTCAATAATAAATGTCAAATAATATATATATTATATAATATATATAATAATTATATATATATATATATAATTGAGGTAAGTGTGGTTATCTTCTTGGAATCTTACCCACAAAATGCATAAAATCTTTAAAGGCCTCTCCCCAGTTATGCTTCTTCTGACTCCCCTGTCAATAATAAATGTCAAATAATAATATATATTATTATATAATATATATAATATATATATATAATTGAGGGAACTGTGGTTATCTTCTTGGAATCATAACCACAAAATGCATAAAATATTTATATTAATAAAAGAATTTTGGGGGTCCAGTGTTGTGGCATAGTAGGCTAAGCCTCCACCTGCAGGGCCAGCATCCCTCATATGGGTCCAGTCCATCTCCCAGCTACTCCATCCCCAATCCAGCTGTTTGCTTATAGTGTGGGAAAGCGGTAGAAGATGTCCCAAGGGTTTGGGCACCTGCACCCATGTGGGAGAAAACGGAAAGCCCCAGTAAGCTGAGCTTGGAGTTGAAATAGAAATGGGTTAAAACTCTTGAGTACACTGAAGAGGAAATTGAAGAAAACTTCACCCATTAAGAGTCCAACTTATGCCAGTGGACACGAGATGGGTGCCCTCTTCACTCAATTGGGCAGGTAAGCAATAGCTCCATTTTTTAATTGAGAAAGCAGGCCAAGAGAAGATGATTTCACTTATTCACCAAATATATGCACAAGGAACTTACAGATGGGTAAGATTTTCCCAAGAAGCTCCGAATATCACAGGAGATAGAGGCAAATCATCATATTACATGAGGATGCTTAGACAAGGTACAATGAAACCATAAGATCAGTCAGTGTGAGAGGCAGGATTCAAATCATGGACTATCTGGGCGTGAACTTCACCACCTTAGTGGGCCAGCTTTTAGTTGTCAGCATCCTAACACACAGTACAGTTCAGAGGGGTAGTGGTCCTTGCTGCTGGCAGGGAGTTTTTGAGAGCAAAGAGAGAACTTTGGGAGTTGGGAAGCAGCATCTACAAGTAATCTAGCAGCAATTCAGACCCAGAAGAGATGGTGATATATGTCTCCAAAGTGAACAAGCCATAGTGATCCTCCCCTTGGGAAGGGCTGACTGCAGAGTCTAGAGGTGACAGTGGTTCTAGCTTTGGGAGCCACTGGAAGCAGGAAACCAGGTTGCTTATGAGCAAAGTAACCTGAGGACAAGGGAGTAGGGGGCTCTTGAGCTAGGGTTGAGAGGAGTGGGCATATGCGGAATAGCACTGGTGATATGAGAAAGAAGGATGCAAATTATTGGGTTAGGAGGAGAAAATAAACTGTGAGAGGATTGGCTGCCTTACAAAAAGTAAATCTTGGCTTCTTTCTTCCCCTGTGAGCCCCATAGTTCAGGGACCCTGGGCTCCAACATTTCTAGAGATGTGTAGTCTGTGGCCAATGGATACATAGCTCAAGCAGGCCTTGTGCCTTGGGACAGGCTGTAGGCTTCATTGAGTTTGTGACCCATTCCTCTGGGGCATGTGCCTGCACCACTCTGGACCAGCGGGCAATGTTGGCTGAATGGCGACAGAGGAATTGAGGAGAAAAAAGTGAGAACTAGATGAGACACAGGAAGTAGAGTGTGGAGCTGCTAGAGGAAGAGCTCCACTCTTGACAGGTGGCTTCATTTGGGTTCTGATTAAATGGGAGGTTTATAAAGCCAACTAGAAAAAGGCTAATTTAAATATATGCAGATTCTATGCATACTTATCTATGAGCTATACAGAGCAGAGGTTCCAAAAGTTGTAGGGGTGACAGTGTTCAGGAGCAATAAGACATTCAGATCACTTTTGTGAAAAAGAAATTATTGATTTGAGAGTTAGAGTTATAGATAGTGAGAGGGAGAGACAGAGAGAAAGGTCTTCCATAGCACTCACTTGGCCCCATTTACTTTTCTCTTTGGTTTTAATATGAATTTGTTGAAAAGTTCAGTGACCAAAACAAAGTGCAGCATATATATATATATATATATATATATATATATGGCACTGGCATTGTAGCATAGCAGGTAAAGCCACTGCCTGTGACTCTGGCATCCCAAATGGACATCAGTTCAAGTCCTGGCTGCTCCACTTCCAAACCAGCTCCCTGTTAATGGTCTCAGAAAAGCAGTGGAAGATGCTCCAAGTGCTTGGGCCCCTGCCACACACGTAGGAGACCTGAAAGTAGCTCCTGGCTCCTGGTTTTGGCACAGCCCACCCCTTGCCATTGCAACCATCTGGGCAGTGAAGCAGTGGATGGAAAATCTCTCTCTCTCTCTCTCTGACATTCAAATAAATAAATAAATTTTTCAAAAGCATATTGAACTGCAGCATATGTGTCCCCAGGGAGTTCACCCTTGCCATGAGGTTTCTCCCAGGAAGGCCATGCATTCCCCAGCCCAGCAGATTTCTAGGCACTTGCAGGCCTGTAGAAACACCAATGTGCTGCTGCACTTGGTTTTGGTCACTGAACTTTTCAACAAATTCATATTAAAACCAAAGAGAAATGTAAATGGGGCCAAGTGAGTGCTATGGAAGACCTTTCTCTCTGTCTCTCCCTCTCACTGTCTATAACTCTAACTCTCAAATCAATAATTTCTTTTTCACAAAAGTGATCTGAATGTCTTATTGCTCCTGAACACTGTCACCCCTACAACTTTTGGATCCTCTGCTCTGTATAGCTCATAGATAAGTATGCATGGAATCTGTACAATGCCCCCATTTTGTGGGAAAGGCAACCAAGGCACAGATGCTGCATGGTTCTGATGAGGTTGGCAGCACCCAAGAGAAGGCCCTTCATGTTTCCAGCAAGAGCAACCTCCCAAACAACATCCAGTAATGCAACCAGACAAAGAGGCTCAGGAGCCTCAGCAGCCCAAGGCACAGGGAATCACTGAGATTCAAATCATTGAAAACTCTGGTATACTGGGAAAGGAAATGAGAGTGGAAAGATCCAGGCCAACTTTGGAGAAGCAGAGAATTAAAAATAGTGGAACTTTGAATCTTTGTTTCTTCTCTCTCTGGATGGTGGAGGCAGACTGAGGATGGCCGGTGCTGGCCAGGACACAAGAAGCATTTGTTTTCTTTTCTCTGGGAGGAGAAGATATGTGTGAATGAAATGTTCTGGGTCACTGTCCAGAGCACTCACTCACTGCACACAGATCAAGGATTCCCTTGTCACCAGAATCCCCTGTTCCCCCACTAGCTTCTGCCTACAGGTGACACTTGATGAATTCCCATTTAGTCCCTGTGCACCTAGAGTAGCATTAGACTGGGCACAAGGAATGATGACAACACCATTCCAGGCATAGGAGGGGATTGTGGCTGAGAGACTGGGTATAGGAGACAGACATCATTTTTAAAGATTGTTAATTGATGCATAATTATTGTCCATGTTTATCAGGTCCAGTGTGATGTTTCAATACATGAAGACCGAATGTAATGCTCAGAACAGAGTAATAGGCATTATCTATCACCTCAGACCTTTATCAATCTGTTATTGTGATTAGAACATTCAGAATTCTCTCTTAATAGCTATTTGGAATACACAATAAATTATTATTGTTAACTGCCATTACCCTGTTGTGCTATAAAATGCTAGTACCCATCAACCAGGTGTATGTAGAGTTTTTTCTCCCTGTTCCCAGGCTCTGGTAACCATTCTTTCTGCTTCTGTGAAATCAACACTTTTTAGCTTCTAGATATGAGACAAAGCATGTGGTATTTATCCTTCTATGGCTGGGTTATTTCACTTAGCATGCCCTGCAGTTCCATCCGTGCTGCAAGTGACTGGATTTTTTTAAGATTTATTTTATTTATTTGAATGGCGGAGTTACAGAAAGAGAGAGGAGGATAGTGCACGGGAGAAAGAGAGAGCAAGAGAGAGACTGAGAGAGATCTTCCATCTGCTTGGTTCATTCCCTAAATGGCTGCAATAGTCAGAGTTGGACCAGGTCAAAGTCAGGAGCCTGGAACTCCACCTGAGTCTCTCAAGTGAATATCAGGGGTCCAAGCACTTGGTCCATCTTCTGATGTTTTCACAAACACATTCTCAGGGATCTGGATTACAGGTTGAGCAGTGAGGACTGGAGCTGGAGCTCATATGGATGCCACAGTTGTGGGCAGTGGCTTAACCCACTGAACCACAACAGCAGCCCCCAGAATTTCATTAATTTTTCTGACTAAATAGTATTCCATTGTATATAACATTCATCATTCATGTGTCAATGGACACCTAGGAAACTTCTCTATCTTAGCCATTGTGAATAATTCTGTGATAACAATGAGATCACAACTATCTACAGAAGAGGGACAGTATTCACTGCACAAGGCATTCTCAAGGGAAAGGTGCTCAGCAGAGTGGCTTCACCTGGGGCTTTGGCATTTTGGATAGGTGAAGATGGGTCATGGACCAGCTCCTGAGAGTGAGGGAAAAGATGCAGCCAAGAGGATGCTGGCCAGGATGGAGCTGTGAGAGCAGCAGTCCACCACAAGGTGCCTGAAAATCTAAGCCAGCCTATAGGCATCAGAATGGGGAAAGGAGTTAGGGGAATTACTATCCATCAGGTCCTTATTATGCCAGGCAGGTGCCATGGTCTCCCTTTCATAATGAGTAGCCATTGAGTATCAGGTACTTTCTGTCCATGAACCCACCTACTTCACAGTTATTACTGTGTGTGTTGGTCATTAAAATCTCCACTGTTAAATTAGGCAACAGGAACTCAGAAAAGTTAAGTGGCTTGCCTGAAGTTACACAGCTGGTGCAGACCCAAAATTTGAATCCAGTTCTGACCGACTTTGAAGTTAGTGTTTACTATGCTAGTCAGTCAATCATTCCTCAGTGCCAACACACTCCCCCAGATCTTGGGCACAAGAGATTCCACAGGAAAAAAGGACGTCCTGACTGTTAGTCATGATAGGACAGCATAAATTCTGTAACAGGTACCATCCAAATCTCAGGGGTTTAAGGTAATCAAAAACTCTCATCAGTGTCACAGTCTGGTGCTGTTTGGAAAGGGTGGGTGGAGGGTGGATTGGGTTGATGGACTACTTGTGCAGTCATTCCGGGGTCCAAGTTCATTTCATGGTGTTTCTTGTCCATCTTTTACATCCTTAGAATCTCTTATTGAGCCCTCTGTTATCTTCCAACAGATAAGGGAAAAGGGAATATAAAGGCAGACATTTGGCACAGCAGTTAAGCTGCCCCTTGGGACACCCTCATCCAATTCCAGAGGTCCCAGGACTTCACCACCAATTCAGATTCCCTCTAATGCACACTCTAGAAGGTAGCAGTTTATGAGATTAAGTCCTTGGGGCCCTGACCCCCCATGTAGGGTTTTCAAGGGAGTTTACTCTGCATGAGGCCTTCAGCGTCCTGACACTCTGCACCTGCTTAGTCGTGTCAGACTCCAGGGACCGCTTTCCCAAAACATCACCAATGCTTAGTCAAGTCCTACTGAGCTTAGAAAGCAAACCAAGTGCAGGGATTCCACACGCACATGAGCACTGAGCACTCCTGGCTGCCAGGATTCTGTGTGCATGCACAGCCCACAGAGCTCGTGAGCGAGGTGCGCCTGCGCAGTTGTGTGTGCAGGCGTTGCTTGGCAACACTTACTGTGAGCTCAGAGAAGTGCCCTGAGCCTGTGGCTTGTGGCTGCACACAGCTGCCACAGGTTCCTCAGGCCTCAGAGTCTGTGAGAGGTGGCCACCAGTCTCGGCCCAGGAGAAGGCTTGCTCCTTCCCATTTTGGAAGGGGGATCAGGTGTGAAAACAGTGGGTAGGATGAAATCACAGTCCAGGGTCTGCCAGCGCAGATGAAGCGGCCCCAGACCACCTTAGGTACAGACTCCGTGACCCACCTCCTCCTTGAATAATTCATCCATTTTCACAGCTTTTGGATGGGCTGTGGAGGTGTTTCCGAGGGTCTAATCATGTCTCCTGCAGATATGGACTTTCGGTTTTTCTTTTAATCCTACACCTTGTAAGTGAGAGCATTGCTTTGTCCAGGCCCTCTAAGAGTGGCAGACTTGGTTTGTCAGGGCCCTGTGGCTGTGGCAGTCTTGCTTTGTCCCTCCCCTCTGGGTGTGGCAGGCCTGCTTTGTACCGCCCCTCTGGTTGTAACAGTCTTGCTTATTCCTGCCCCTGGAAGTGACAGCCCTGCTTTATTCTGCACCTGTGGGAGTACAGCCCTGCTTAGTCCCACCCCCTTGGAATGACAACCCTGCTTTGTCCCGCCCCCTGGGACTGACAGTCCTGCTTTGTCCCGCCCTCTTGGAGTGACAAACCTGCTTTGTAATGCCCCCTGGAACTGACAGTCCATCTTTGCCCTGCTTTGCCCCACCCTCTGGGTGTGACAGACTTGCTTTGTCCTGATCCCCTTGAGTGACAGCCCTTTATCCAGCCCCATTGGGAGTGAGAGCAATGCTTTTTCCTGGCCCACTGGGAGTGACACCCATGCTTTGTCCTGCCCCCTGGGACTGACAGCCCTGCTTTGTCCAGCCCCTCTCAGAGTATCTGCCCAGCTTTGTCACGGCTGTTGTCTGTGGCAGTCTTGCTTTGTCCTGCCCCTCTGGGCATGGCAGCCCTGCTTTGTACCGCCCTTCTGGTTGTGACAGTACTGCTTTGTCCCGAGCCCCTGGCATGGCAGCCCTGCTTTCCTTGACCCCTGCGATTGACAGTACTACTTTGTTCTTCCCTTTGGTGTATGGCAGCACTGCTCTATACCACCCTCTTGTTGTGACAGTCATGCTTGTCCCTGCCCCCTGGGAGTGACAGCCCTGCTTTATTCTGCCCCTGTGGGAGTGACAGCCGTGCTTAGTCCCACCCCATGGGACTGACAGCCCTGTTTTGTCCCGCCCTCTGGATGTGAAAGCCCTGCTTTATCCCGCCCCTTTGGGAGTGAGAGCCATGCTTTGTCCTGGATCTCTGGGAATGACAGCCCTTCTTTGACCCACCCCCTGGGACTGGCAGCCCTTCTTTGTCCTGCCTCCTGGAACTGACAGCCCTGCTTTTTCCCGCCCCCTGGGACTGACAGCCATGCTTTGTCCAGCCCCTCAGAGGATCTGCCCTGCATTGTCCCAGCCCTTTGTCTGTGGCAGTCTTCTTTGTCCCACCCCTCTGGGCGTGACAGACCTGCTTTGTACCACCCTTCTGGCTGTGGTAATCTTGCTTTGTTCCGCCCCTCTGGTTGTGGCAGTCCTGCTTGTCCCGCCCTCTGGGCGTGGCTGCCCTGCTTTCCAGACCACTGCGATTGACAGTACTGCTTTGTTCTGCCCCTCTGTGCTTGGCAGACCTGCTTTGTACATGCTTGTCCCTGCCCCCTGGGAGTGACAGCCCTGCTTTATTCTGCCCCTGTGGCAGTGACAGCAATGATTTGTCCTACCCCCCCTGAGAGTGACAGCCACATTTCTGACTCCTGCTGGCTTTCTTTTTTTCGAACTGCTCTTGAGAAGGCTTCCAATACTCCATGAAATAAGAGCAGTGGGAGTTGATATCTTTGGATCCCGGTCTGAGGGGAACTGATAGATGACTTTGCTCTTCTAGTTTTCCCCCATCAGTTCCTTTACTTGAACAATGGGTACAATCAAGCTTTAATCCTTTTGTCTTCTCTTCGGAATGTGACTGTTACTTGATAGTCCCAGGAAGTGTTGTTTTCCGGAGAGAGTGGGTAAACGAGTGAATCAAAACAATGTTTCCTAAAGTCGTATTATTGCCATGTAATGGGAACGAGTGGCCAAACCAGTCATTGGAAAAATGTTGACATTCATGAAAATTTTATGTGAGAAAAGGACATAATGACAAATTGACTTTAGTTGGTTAAACTTGAAAGAATAATCTGGGTGCAATTCAATATATATCTATACCATTTTGCTCTATGCAGCTTCACCTGCTGCACCTTCATACATGCTGCAACTTCTGCTTCTTTAACTGCTTCCAAATTCTGGAATTCTTTCTTGGTACTGCTTTTCTCTATTGGAATAGTCATGAGTAGAGGATAGGTGTGTGCATCGGCAGCCATTGGAAGGTGAACCAATGGCAAAGGAAGACCTTGCTCTCACTCTCTCACTGTCCACACTGCCCACACTGCCTGTCTATATAGATAGATAGATAGATAGATAGATATAGATATAGATATAGATATCCTTTGGGACCTGCTGTTCTCTTCCTTACTGTTCATATCCTCATAGTCAAAAGACCACGTCAACTCCACATCTTGGGAACTTCTCAAACCTATCTTCTTTGCACCATTTTTGCTGCTTTTGTGCTTGTATGCATCCATTCCCAGCTGCCCTGTCACCATAACTTCCTACAGACCAACCTCAAATTCGTGATCCACTGGGTTGTTCTGGCAATCCATCCAAAAGGCAAGTCTGACCATTTATACCCCTGGATAAAATGCTGCAATGTCTCCTGAGACAGTGGATTAATGTTACCTGTATCCTTACAGAGGGTACCTGGTTCTTAATGAGCTGGTCTCCAACTATACCACATCCCTTTTTAGTCCATGAGGCTCCACTTCATGCTTTCCACTCCATTAGCACTGAAAGGTTTACAATTCCAAGCATATGCGATCTGTTGAATGTGTTCATGTTCTTCATTCTCAGTCTCCAATGCTTTTCACCCTTCTCACCGGTCAAGGCAGTCTAAGGGCAGACATGTGGCCTAGAAATTAAAAACACATGTATTCCATATTGGGGTACCTGGTTTCCTTACCCAGCGCTAGTGACTGAGTCTGGCTTCCTGCCAGCACAGACCTTTGGGAGGCCATAGGTGACAGTTCAAGCAGTTGGGTCCCTAACTAAGAACTTCTGGGAGCAGATGTAGCTGACCTCACCCTAGGCTTACTCTGGACTTACTCTCATTATTCTGGCCACCAGAAGCCAGAAAGAAGAGTTAATTAACTATGGAAGAAAAAAAAGGGAAGTAAATCTTGACTTCCATTTTTTTTTACTTTGTTAAAGCTTTTTGATGTTATTATCCAACTATACACCTTATTTCTCTGTCATTCAAAGCAAGCACATGTGGCTTTCTTTAAGAAATGTAAACATTGTTTTCCAGGACATAGTTTAGCTGCTTTGGAGTCATATGAGAATGTGAAGCAGGAAAAAACAATTTCATTTATTCAACACACAGTCTTCCCTTTCTGAGTTGCATAAAACATTTCCAGATGCAATACAGCACTCTACATTCGGTAATATAATTCTAGAAGATTCCAAGCTTTTCAGTGTTTGGTCATCATCTTTTATTTTTTTTAAAAAAAAGGACAATTGAGATTCAGATTGCCTCTCAAAGAATATAGTCTAATTTACAGCTTCCAGAGGTCCTGTTCTCATAGCATACATGTCCTCCATCTCCATGGAAACTATCCATCCCTTCATATCTAGGGGTTCTGTACGTGTGTATTCAACCAAGTGCAGACTGAAAAATTTTGGCAAAAAGACATCTGTACTAACATGCACAAACTTTGCTTCTTGTCTTTACTGCCCACATCATAGACCCTCACAAGTTCACACAGTGTTTATATTATTTTAGGTATTGTAAGGCATCTAGAGATGATTTAAAGTATACAAGAAGAAGAAACTTAAGCATCCTCAGATTCTGAGATCTAAGGGTGGCCCTACAATCAACGCACTGGGGTTCCTGAATGATAACCTAGTTCTAGGATGGTACACACTGCTTAGGAAGACTTATATCTTCTGGATCTTCTATCAGGGGACTTCATATGCAAACAGAAGTTGCCAATACTACCATAGGTTCTAAAATCTTAAAGTGTTCTCTAGTAACAACAAAGAATTAAGCCTAGGATTTACACGACTTTCTTTTACTCCTGGAAGGAATACTTTTCAGGCTCACTCTGACACTTGAGGGCTGATGCTCTTACTGCAGGTGCTAGGGCTGGGTGCTCAGTGGAAGGAATTTAAGGCTGTCTCTTTAGTTGTGCCTGCCCCAGCCCAGGCTTGAACTGCTGATTCCCAGGCTTGCCCTAGAACACTGTAGTCCACCCACACTGGATTTTGAGGTCTCTCAGAGAACTCAGTTGCTCATTTACCAAACATTTCATGAGCACCTACTCTATGCTGAGCATCCAACTTAGCACAAAAATAGGAAACGAAATTGTATGGTTTTTGCTGGGAATAAGGTTGCATCATACAAAGACAATGATCCAATATGATACAAGTCAAGTTACCCAGTGAATATCTCTATGGAAGGCTACCTGCCCAATCCTGGGAGGGTCAGAGAAGGCTTCCTGGAGGGGATGACACCTCAGCTGCACCTGCAGAATAAGGAATCAGTAAGGGAAAAACAGGGAAAGGAGCACTCCAAGGAGTTTGGCTAATAAAGGCAAGAAACAGCCAAAAAACTCTACATGCAGAGGTAGCTAGCAGGATTGTGCTTTTCGAGTACAAAGTTGGTGGGAAAAGAGATTAAAGGGCATTAAGTGTCAGGAAGAGCACCAGGTTCACCACATAAGACAGCTTGGTGTCTGAATTGCACATGATGGGGAGTCACCACAGGGCTTCAAGGAGAACAAAGACCCCGCTAGGCTGAGAGACTGCCTGGTAACACTGCATGGTGGTTTCACAGGAATATACAGAAGGTAAGAATCTGCAGTTTCATATTGGAGAGCAACGGTGCAGTCTGTACACCAGCAGTGGCAGTGGGAATCAGGAAAGGAGAAGGCTTATTGGTTCCAAAACTAGGAAACAAACCATAACGAGAAATCAGCAACACTGGGGGATCAGCTGGATGCAGGAGCTGGGGACGGCAGGCATTGAGGATGACTCCCAGGTTCCTGGGTTGGCTGACTCAGTGAATGAGGAACTGGAAGAAACACTCCCAACAGCAGCGCATATTACTCCACTTTTCTTCCAAAGCAGGCACTGTGAGAACATCAGAACCAATCTCCTAAGAATCTAGAGACTGGCACTATTATCTCTATTTTATATTTTACTTTTTAAAAAGATTTATTTATTTGAAAGTCAGAGTAAGAGAAAGAGAGGAAGAGACAGACAGAAAATCAGAGAGGGGGGCAGGGCTGTGGCATAGCTGGTAAAGCCACCACCTGTGGCACCACCATCCAAACTGGGCACCAGCTCAATTCCTGGCAGCTCCACTTCTGATCCAGCTCCTTGCTAATAGCCTGGAAAAGCAGTGAAAGATACATCAAGTGATTGCAGACACAGATGAATCTCCGGCTTTGACCTGACCCAGTCCTGGCTGTTGAAACCATTTGGGAAGTGGACCAGCAGATGGAAGATATATATTTCCTGTCTCTCCCTCTCATTCTCTATCTCTCTCTATCACTTTCTGTGTGTGTGTGTGTGTGTCATTCTGCCTTTCAAATAAATAGTTCTTTTTCGAAGACATTCATTTCAGAGAGAGAGTGAGAGATAGATAGGTAGATGGATTTTAATAGGGAACATATTGTTCTGTGCTGGCAAACACTAATTGGTGCCACAAGAAGACAAAACCTCTACACATTGGTGTTTTCTAGGGAAAAAGCTAGAACAAGTGCTGAAAACATGATATTCATGCTTGTAAACATGAAATTGAATCCACTTGCCCAAGAAAAACACTGTGCTTTTCTCCAAAACCAGTTAGACTGTGATTTTCTGAGTAGATTGCATACTAATTCCACAACACTTTCTAAGATTATGACTGGAAGAATCCAGAAATATTCTGTGGTATTGTGGATAACTCAATTTCGGAACTTGCTGCAACATCTGAATTTGTGTTTTCTATATTATCAATGCAATTTATGGTTTGAATGCATTTTAGCAGGGAGCATTTTGTTTTTTACTGGCATACGCTAATTGCTTCCATATGCAGACAAAACCTCTACACATCTGTGATTTCTATGGAGAAAGAAACATGACATTTGTGCGGTATGAATGGCATTTTATCCACTTGCCCAAGAAACAGACTTGTCTTTTCTTCAAAACAATTTCACTGCGATTTTATGGGTCCATTGCACACGAATTCCACAACACCTTGTCTGGATATGACTGGATCATACCAGAAATATCCGGTTGTGTAGTGGCTAACTCAAATCCAGATCTTGCTACAGCCTCTGTGTTTCTTTGTGTTTTCTGGATATTCTCTAACGACTTTATAGTTCTGAATACATTTTAGCAGAGAACATTATGATGTTTTTTGCTGGCAAACACTAATTCGTTCCATATGCAGAAAAACCCTCTACAGATTCGTGTTTTCTTGGGAAAAAGCTATGGCAACTGCTGCAAACATGATATTTCTGTTTGTAAACATGACACTTTATCCTCTTGTTCAAGAAACAAATTTTGCTTTTCTCCAAAACCAGTTTGACTGTGATTTTCTGGATCCATTACATGCAAATTCAACAACATTGGTCAGGATATGACGGGATCAGTCCAGAAACATCCCGTGTGTTTTGGCTAACACAATTCCAGATCTTTATACAGCCTCTGTGTTTGTTTGTGTTTTCTGGATATTATCAATGGACTTTACTGTTTTGACTGAATTTTAGCAGGGAACATTTTGTTTTGTGCTGGCAAACGATAATTAGTTCCACATGGAGAAATAACCTCTACATTCGTGTTTTCTAGGGAGAAAGCTACAGCAACTGCTGTAAACATGATATTTATATTTTAAACATTACATTGAATCCACATGCCCAGGAAAAAGACTCTAATTTTCTCCAAAACCATTTCGACTGAGATATTCTGTGTCTCTTCCACAATATATGTCTGGATATAACTGGATCAAAATAGAAACATCCGGTTCTGTTGTGGTTAACACAATTCCAGATCTTTATACAGCCTCTGTGTTTGTTTGTGTATTCTGGATATTATCAATGGACTTTATGGTGTTGAATGAATTTTAGCATGCAACATTTTGTTTTGTGCTGGCAAACGCTAATTATTTCCACATGCAGACAAAACCTCTACACATTCATGTTTTCTAGGGAGAAAGCTAGCGCAACCATGGACAACATGATAATTATGGTTGCAAACATGACATTGAATGTACTTGCCCAGGAAAAAGACTGTGCTTTTCTCCAAAACAAGCTTGACTGTGATTTCCTGGTTCCATTTCATACGAATTCCACAACATATGTCTGGATATAACTGGATCATACCAGAAATATCCGGTTGTGTTGTGGCTAACTGAAATGCATATCTTGCTACAGCCTCTGTGTTTGTTTGTGTTTTCTGGATATTCTCTATGGACTTTATGGTTTTGAAGGCATATTTGCAAGGAACATGTTGTTTTTTGCTGGCAAACGCTAATTGGTTCCATATGCAGACAAAACCTCTACACATTCGTGTTTGCTTGTGAGAAAGCTAGAGCAACTGCAGGAACCCACCGTGATATTTATGATTGTAAACATGTCATTTTATCCACTGGCCAAAGAAAAAGACTTTGCTTTTCTTCAAAACCAGTTTGACTGTGATTTTCTTTGTGCCTTGCATACGAATTCCAGAACACTTGGTCTGGATAGGACTGGATCAAACCAGAACTATCTGGTTGTCTTGTGGCTAACTCAATCCCAGATCTTGCTACAGCCTCTGTGTTTGTGTTTTCTGGATATTATCAATGGACTTTACGGTTTGGAATGAATTATAGCAGGGAACACTTTGTTTTGTGCTGGTAAAGGCTAACAGTTTCCACAAAAAGACAAACCCTCTACACATTCGTGGTTTTTTTCAGGGAGAAAGCTAGAGCAACTGCAGGAAACACACATGATATTTACCTTTCTAAACATGACATTGTTTCCACTTGCCCATGAAATAGACTGTGCTTTTCTTCAAACCAGTTTTACTGTGATTTTCTGCACCCTTTGCATATGAATTCCACAACACTTTATCCGGATATGACTGGATCAAACCAGAAATATCCGGTTGTGTTATGGCTAACTCAATCCCAGAGCTTGCTACTGCTTCTGTGTTTGTTTATGTTTTCTGGCTGTTCTCTATGGACTTTACGGTTTAGAATGAATTTTAGCTGGGAACGTGTTGTTATGTGCTGGCAAATGCTAATTGGTTCCACAAGAAGACAAAACCTCTACACATTCGTGTTTTCTAGGGAGAAAGCTAGAGCAACTGCGGGAAACAAACGTGATATTTGTGTTTGTAAACATGACGTTGAATCCACTTCCCCAGGAAAAAGACTGTGTTTTTCTCCACAACCAGTTTGACTGTGATTTTCTGTGTCATTTGCACACAAATTCCACAAAACTTTGTCTGGATATGACTGGATCCAACCAGAAATATCCGGTTGTGTTGTGGCTAACGCAATCCCAGATCTTGCTACAGTCTCTGTGTTTGTTTGTGTTTTCTGGATATTCTCTATTGACTTTATGGTTCTGAATGAATTTTAGCAGGGAACTTTTTGTTTGGTGCTGGCAAAGGCTAAGTGGTTCCACAACAAGACAAAACCAATACACATTTGTGTTTTCCAAAGTGAAAGCTAGAGCACCTGTGGCAAACAAGCAAGATATTTGTGTTTGTATACATGACATTTTATCCACTTGTCCAAGAAAATGACTTTGCTTCTCTCCAAAACAAGATTGAATGTGATTTTCTGTGTCATTTGCACACAAATTCCACAAAACTTTGTCTGGATATGACTGGACCCAACCAGAAATATCTGGTTGTGTTGTGGCTAACTCAATCCCAGATCTTGCTACAGCCTCTGTGTTTCTTTGTGTTTTCTGGATATTCACTATGGACTTTACGGTAAGGGATGAATTTCAGCTGGGAACATGTTATTTTTTTCTGGCAAACGCTAATTGTTTCCCATTGGGAAAAAACCTCTGCAAATTCAAGTTTTCTAGGGAGAAAGCTAGAGCCACTGCTGCAAACATGATATCTATGTGTGTAAACATGACATTGAATCCACGTGCCCAGGAAAAAGACTGTGCATTTCTCCAAAATCAACTTAGCTGTTATTTTCTAGATCCATTACATACGAATTCCTCAACACTTTGTCCAGCTATGACTGGATGAATCCAGAAATATCTGGTTGTGTTGTGGCTAACTCAATCCCAGATCTTGCTACAACCTCTGAGTTTGATTCAATGGTTTTGAATGATTTTTAGCAGGGAACATTTTATGCTGTGCTGGCAAACACTAATTGGTTGCACATGGAGACATAAACTCTACATATTCATGTTTCCTACAGAGAAAGCTAGAGCAACTGTGGGAAACATACAATATATTTGTGTTTGTATACATATTTTATCCACTTGCCCAAGAAAAAGACTGTGCTTTCCTCCAAATCCAGTTTAACTGTGATTTTCTGTGTCATTTTGACACAAATTCAACAGCACTTTGTGTGGATATGACTGGATGAATCCCGAATTATGCAGTTTTTTGTGGCTAACTCAATCCCAGATCTTGCTACAGCCTCTGTGTTTGTTTGGACTTTTTGGTTTTGAATGAATTTTAGCCAGGAACATGTTGCTTTGTGCTGGCAAATGCTGAGTGGTTCCACAAGAAGAAAAAACCTCTGCACATTTGCCTTTTCTAGGGAGAAAGCTAGAGCAACTCTGGCAAACAAACATGATTATTGTGTTTGTATACATGACACTTTATCCACTTGCCCAATAAAACACTTTGCTTTTCTCCAAAGCAATTTGTGATTTTCAGAGTCATTTTCACACAAATTCCACAACACTTACCCGATAGGAATGGATGAAAGCAGAATTTTCTTGTTGTGTTGTGCCTAACACAATCCCAGATCATGATACAGCCTCTGTGTTTGCTGTGTTTTCTGGATATTATCAATGGACTTTATAGTTTTGAATGAATTTTGGCACGGAACATTGTACGTTGTGCTGCCAAAAGCAAATGGTTTCCACATGAGAAAAACCTCAACACAATCGTGTTTTCTAGGGAGATAGCAACAGCAACTCCTGCAAATATGATATGTATGTTTCTAAACATGACCTTCAATCCACTTGCCCAGAAAACGACTGTACTTTTCTCAGAAACAAGTTTGACTCTGAATTTCTGCATCCATTGCATAGGAATTCCACAACACTTTTCAGGATATGACTGGTTCATACCAGAAATATGAGGTTGTGATGTGGCTAACTCAAATCCAGATCTTGCTACAGCCTCTGAGTTTGTTTGTGTTTTCTGGATATTATCAATGGACTTTAAGATTTTGAATGAATTTTAGCAAGGAACATTTTATGTTGTGCTGGCAAACGCTAATTGTTTCTACATGGTGAAAAAACCTCTACACATTCGTGTTTTCTAGGGAGATAGCTACAGCAACTGCAGCAAACGAACATGATATTTATGTTTGTAAACAACATTTTATCCACTTACCTAGGAAAAAGCATTTGCTTTCCTCCAAAAGTAGTTTGACTGTGATTTTCTGGTCCATTGCATACGAATTCTACAACACTTTGTCCAGGTATGACTGGATGAAACTAGAAATATCCGGTTCTGTTGTGGCTAACAAAATCCCAGATATTGCTACAGCCTCTGTGTTTGTGTTTTCTGGATATTACAATGGACTTTACGGTTTTGAATGAATTTTAGCAGGGAACATTTATGTTGTGCTGGCAAAGACTAATTGGTTCCACATGGAGACAAAACCTCTTCATAATCGTGTTTTCTAGGGAGAAAGCTACAGCAACTGTGGCAAACACACATGATATTTGTGTTTGTATACATGACATTTTATCCACTTGCCCAAGAAAAGATTGTGCTTTTCTCCAAAACCAGTTTGACTGTGATGTTCTGTGTCATTTTGACACAAATTCAACAGCACTATGTCCAATATGACTGGATGAATCCAGAAAAAAACCTCTACACATTCGTGTTTTCTAGGGAGAAAGCTAGAGCCACTGCTGCAACCATGATATTTATGTGTGTAAACATGACATTGAATCCACTGGCCCAGGAAAAAGATTGTGCTTTTCTCCAAAACCAACTTGGCTGTGATTTTCTGAGTCTAATGCATCCAAATTCTAAAACAATTTTCCAGATATGACTGGATGAATCCAGAAATATCTGGTTGTGTTGTGGCTAAATCAATCCCAGACCTTGCTACAGCCTCTGAGTTTGTTTGTGTTTTCTGGATATTATCAATGGATTTATGGTTTTGAATGATTTTTAGCAGGGAACATTTTATGCTGTGCTGGCAAACACTAATGGGTTGCACATGGAGACAAAAACTCTACATATTTGTGTTTTCTAGGGAGAAAGCTAGAGCAATTTTGGCAAACATACATAATATTTCTGTTTGTATACACGACATTATATCCACTTGCCCAAGAAAAAACTGTGCTTTCCTCCAAAACCAGTTTGTGATTTTCTATATCATTTTGACACAAATTCAACAGCACTTTGTGTGGATATGACTGGATGAATCCCGAATTATGCAGTTTTTTGTGGCTAACTCAATCCCAGATCTTGCTACAGCCTCTGTGTTTGTTTGGACTTTTTGGTTTTGAATGAATTTTAGCCAGGAACATGTTGCTTTGAGCTGGCAAACGCTAAGTGGTTCCACAAAAAGACAAAACCTCTGCATATTAGCCTTTTATAGGGAGAAAGCTAGAGCAACTCTGGCAAACAAACATGATTATTGTGTTTGTATACATGACACTTTATCCACTTGCCCAATAAAACAATTTGCTTTTCTCCAAAGCAGTTTGTGATTTTCTGTGTCATTTTCACACAAATTCCACAACACTAACCCGATAGGACTGGATGAATGCAGAAGTATCTGGTTATGTTGTGCCTAACACAATCCCAGATCATGATACAGCCTCTGTTTTTGTTGTGTTTTCTGGATATTATCAATGGACTTTACAGTTTTGAGTGAATTTTAGCATGGAATATTGTACGTGTTGCTGCCTAATGCTAATTGTTTCCACATGATGAAAACCTCTACACATTCATCTTTACATTGCAGATAGCTACAGAAACTCCTGCAAACATGATATTTATGTTTGTAAACATGACCTTGAATAACTTGCCCAGAAAAAGACTGTGCTTTTCTCAAAAACCAGTTTGACTGTGATTTTATGGGTCGATTGCATACGAAATCCACAACACTTTGTCCAGGTATGACTGGATGAACCTAGAAATATCCGGTTCTGTTGTGGCTAACAAAATCCCAGATCTTGCTACAGACTCTGTGTTTGTTTGTGTTTTCTGGATATTACCAATGTACTTTATGGTTTTGAATGAATTTTAGCAGGGAACATTTTATGTTGTGCTGGCAAACACTAATTGGTTCCACATGGAGACCAAACCTCTACAAATTCATGTTTTCTAGGGAGAAAGCTAGAGCAACTGTAGCAAACATACATGATATTTGTGTTTGTATACATGGCATTTTATCCACTTGCCCAGGAAAAAGACTGTGCTATTTCCAAAACCAGTTTACCTGTGAATCTCTGGGTCCCTAACATACAAATTATACAACACTTTGTGCAGATATGATTGGATCCAACCAGAAATATCCAGTTGTGTTGTGGCTATCTCAATACTTGATCTTGCTAGAGTCTCTTGGTTTGTTTGTGTTGTCTGGACATCCTCTATGGACTTTACCATATGGAATGAATTTTAGCAGCGAACATTTTATGTTGTGCTGGGAAACACTAATTGAGCTTTTCTCCAAAACCAGTTTGACTGTGATTTTCTGTGTCCATTGCATACCAGTTCAACAACACTTTGTCCGGATATGACTGGATGAAACCAGAAATATCCGGTTGTGTTGTGGTTATCTCAAAACCTGATCTTGCTACAGCCTGTTCGTGTATTCTGGATATTCTCTATGGACTTTAGGTTTTGTTTTTTTTGTTGTTATTGTTGTTTTCTTTTGTTTCCTTTATTTTTATTGATTATTTTTTGAACTTTTATTTAATGAATATAAATTTCCAATGTAAAACTTATGGATTACAATGGCTTCCCCCTCCCATAACTTCCCTCCCACCCACAACCCTCCCCTCTCCTGGTTCCCCTCCCCTTCCATTCAATCAAGATTCATTTTCAATTCTCTTTATATACAGAAGATCAATTTAGTATATATTAAGTAAAGATTTCAACAGTTTGCACCACATAGAAACACAAAGTGAAACATACTGTTTGAGTACTAGTTATAGCATTAAATCACAATGTACAGCACATTAAAGTCAATGGACTTTAGGTTTTGAATGAATTTTAGCATGTATTTTTTTTAACGTTTATTTAATGAATATAAATTTCCAGTGTTCAGCTCATGGATTACAATGGCTTCCCCCTCCCATAACTTCCCTCCCACCCGCAACCCTCACCTCTCCTGCTCCCTCTCCCCTTCCATTTGCATCAAGATTCATTTTCAATTCTCGTTATATACAGAGATCAATTTCATATAAAGATTTCAACAGTTTGCACCCACATAGAAACACAAAGTGAAACATACTGTTTGAGTACTAGTTATAGCATTAAATCAAAATGTACAGCACATTAAGGACAGAGATCCCACATGAGGAGCAAGTACACAGTGGCTCCTGTTGTTGACCCAATAAATTGACGCTCTAGTTTATGGCGCCAATAACCACCCTAGGCTCTCGTCATGAGTTGCCAAGGCTATGGAAGCCTTCCAAGTTTGCCGACTCTGATCATATTTAGACAAGGTCATAAAAGACAGAGTGAGGATAGTAACCAATGATCCTAAGAGTGGCATTTACCAGGTTTGAACAATTGTACAGCATTAAGTGGGGAAGAGGACCATCGTACACACAGGTTGGGAGTAGAGCCATTGGTGGTAGAGTAGAGGTTATGATTACAAAGGAATGAGGCCCAAGTGCGCTAGACAGGGTCTAGAACAAAGGACAGAGTCATTATTAGAAGAGCTAAGAAAGGTGCTGTCTAAGCTACAATTAAGTTTTCTGATCTAGAGGCAAATAGAACCTGATAGAAGGGGCTTGATAATAATCTGGTGGGCTTTAGGCCTTGAGTTAAGAGGCCCAGACCTATCTATCTCTTCACATGGGGTATATCCTAAGGGAGTTGTGAACCTCCTAGGGGAAGGCACTCTGTTGACTTTCATTACTTGGCTGGCCTGGGAGGAGAGCTGGCCAGGTAAAGGCAGGGGGCATCTCTAACAATAAATTTACAGTTCTGCCTGCAATGTTGCTGACCCTACTTGACCATACCCTCAGCTGCAGTGGTCACTTTGGAAGTTGGGCTGAGTGAAGGGCTTTTCAGCTTAGAGCCAATAAGATCTATGGCTCTGACCTGGGCATCCTTCGACTCCAGGGCAGGTCCATTTCCAGTGATCCAACTCTTGGCAGAGCTGCCAGTGCTCTTCACAAGCTGACTTCTGCTGAAGCCCAGGCTTACCACATTGAAAGCCACTGCAGTAGACTGGCCTGTTGGGTCTCCTTGAGGGCAGATCACTGTACAGATCAGCCATTAATAGGCCTGCCACCCATTGCTTCTGATGCCGAGCTTTCTTTTCCTCCTGGTTTGTGTTAAAGCAGACCAGAGGATGCAAGTCAAGGGAGTGCCCAAGTCCCATCTCTAATCTTCAGTGGCCTGAACTACAAGTCTATAGTCACAGGCATGTTCTGTAGTAGTTTTTCTAAGGTAGACAATGCCCATGAGGAAAATTATATTCTCACTTTAAAACTTTCTTTCCCTTTGGTCTGAAAGGGAAGTTTTTTCTACTTACTGTTTACTTCGCTGATGGCGAAGAGAATCTAGCTATGAAATTATTATTTACATTCTTATTTTGGGTATGCTATTGCAGAAAAATGTTAGCCATCTCTTTTATAAGGTCTAAAGATTAAATTGTGCGTCCTACAGATTCCTTGACCATGTTTCTGTGTTTCTGTGTGTAACACATCTTTAAGCATCTTTTGCAGGGCAGGATGAGTGGCAACCAATACTTTCAGTTTCTGTTTGCTATGAAAAGTCTTAATTTCACCTTCATTCACAAATGAGAGATTTGCAGGATATAATATTCTGCGCTGGCAGTTTTTCTCTTTAGTACCTGGGCCATGTCTCACCATTCCCTTCTAGCTTGTAGGGTTTCTGATGAGAAGTCTGCTGTGAGTCTAATTGGAGATCCTCTGAGAGTAATCTGGCGTTTCTCTCTTGTACCTTTTAGGATCTTTTCTTTATGTTTCACTGTGGTGAGTTTGATTACGATGTGTCGTGGTGAGGATCTCTTTTGGTCATGTTTATTAGGGGTTCTATAAGCTTCCTGTACTAAGATGCCTCTGTCCTTCTCCAAACCTGGGAAATTTTCTGCTAGTATCTCACTGAAAATGCCTTCTAATCCTTTCTCCCTCTCCATGCCTTCAGGAACTCCTAGAACCCGAATGTTGGGTTTTTTAATAGTATCCTGTAGATTTCTGACAGTATTTTTTAGATTACTGATTTCTTCTTCTTTTCTTTGGTTTGCCTGTTTCCTTTCCTGTTCTCTGTCTTCTAAGTCTGATATTCTCTCTTCTGCTTCACCCATTCTGTTTTTAAGGCTCTCTAATGTGTTTGTCATTTGATCTATTGAATTCTTCATTTCATTATGATTTCTCGTCACTATCTCAGTTTCTTGTTCCACTAGTTGTTTCATTTCATTTTGATTCCTCCTTAATATTTCACTTTCACGAGAGAGATTTTCTATCTTGTCCATGAAGGATTTCTGTAGTTCAAGAATTTGTTTTTGAGAACTTCTTAATGTTCTTATCAATTTTTTGAGATCCACTTCTTGCATTTCTTCGATCTCATCATCTTCATAATCTTGAATTGGGGTGTCTTTTTCATTTGGGGGGCGTCATAGTTTCTTCCTTGTTCTTGTTAGCTTGGTTTTTGCGTTTGTTTGGCATGTTGGAGATATTTGGTTTCTTCACTGTGGTGTTTTTTCTTGTTACACTATGGCTCTATATTAAGTGGACTGTCTGCTTTCGGTGGAGCCTTAGAGGCTTGAGATGAGTGTGGCCTGAGAGCTGTGTTTGGTTCCTCAGGGCTGAGCGTGTGTCAAACCCAGGTTAGGCCTGGTAAATCTCTTTCTTTCTTTCTTTCTTTCTTTCTTTCTTTCTTTCTTTCTTTCTTTCTTTCTTTCTTTCTTTCTTTTTTGATTCAAAAGGGATGTAATTCCGCACAGCTGAACGTAATTGGAGGTAGTTAGCAGGTGAATGATATACCCACAGGAGCCAGAGATCGGAAGCTCTTTCCCAAGGACCGCACAGGGAATCTCGGCTGCCCTTGGTGTGGGCTCCAATTCTCCTGCAGTCTCCCACTGGGTTGCCAAGTTAGATCCTAATCTCCTGTTATTTCACCCCTCCCCCCTGAGTCAGGTTTTTCTGCTAGGCTCAGGGCTAGTGCAGACCTGAGGTCGCCCTGCTTATGATGTATGTCCAAAATGGCACCTGCTCTTTGTCTTGCTCGCCTTTGAGAGGTGAGCGGAGAGAGAGAAACTCGTGTCCGTATCGGTCACTTTTTTTTTCCTCTCTCTCTTCTAGTTAGCCTGGTGAACTCTTCCCCACGGAGTTTCAAGCATCATTCCCTCTAGTTTCCTCTTTCCGCTTGCCCACTGGTGTCTCGGGCTATTGAGGTTCAGCTCACCTCGCATTCCAGTGCTGGTGTGTTGAGTCTGCTGCTGGTGTCCTGAACTTGGGCTCCCACGCTCTCCACGTAGGTCCACTGTGAATCACTAGTTCCAGAAGAGTTTCCTCTGCTGTTTCTTCCCCTACTCTTCCTTGACCCTGCAGTATCTCCACTTTTATTAACCTGTGTCTTGCCAAACTACCAATGTGCTCCTTACCTATTCTGCCATCTTACCGCTCTCCCAGCATGTAGTATTTTGTTTTGTGCTGGCAAACGCTGATTGGTTCCATATGCAGACAAAACCTCAACACATTCATATTTTCTAGAGATTAAGCTAGAGCAAAAGAGGGAAACATGATATTTATGTTTGTAAACATGGCATTTTATCCACTTACCCAAGAAAGAGACTTTGCTTTTCTCCAAATCAGTTTGACTGTGATTTTTGGGCCCATTGCATACGAATTCCAGAATACTTTGTCCAGATATGACTGGAAGAAACCACAAATATCCAGTTGTGTTGTGGCTAACTGAATCCCACATCTTTCTACAGCCACTGTGTTTGTGTTTTCTGGATATTATCAATGGACTTTACGGTTTGCAATGCATTTTAGCAGAGAACATTATGTTTTTTGCTGGCAAATGCTTTTTGGTTCCATATGCAGACAAAACCTCTACACATTCATGTTTTCTTGGGAAAAAGCCATGGCAACTGCTGCAAACATAATATTTATGTTTGTAAGCATGACATTTAATCCACTTGTACAAGAAAAACTTTGCTTTTCTTCAAAGCCATTTTGACTGTGAATTTCTGGATCCATTGGATGCAAATTCTACAACATTTGTCAGGATATGACTGTAGCAGACAAGAAACACCCCGTGTGTTTTGGCTAACACAATACCAGATATATACAGCCTCTGTGTTTGTGTTTTCTGGATATTATCAATGGACTTTATGGTTTTGAATGAATTTTAGTAGGGGAATTTTTTTGTGCTGGCAAACGCTAATTGGATCCACATGGAGACAAAACCTCTACACACGAATGTTTTCTAGGGAGAAAGCAAGAGCAATTGCGGGAAACATGAGATGTATATTTGTAAACATGACATTTTATCCACTTGCATAGGAAAAAGACTGATTTTCTCACAAACCAATTTGACTGTGATTTTCCGGGTCCATTGCATAGGAATTCCACAGCACTTTGTCCGTATATGACTGGATCAAACCAGAAATATCCATTTGTGTTGCGGGTAACTCAATCCCAGATCTTGCTACAGCTTCTGTGTTTGTGTTTTCTGGATATTATCAATGGGCTTTATGGTTTTGAATGAATTTTAGCATGTAACATTTTGTTTTGTACTGGCAAAGGCTAATTGTTTCCACAAGAAGATAAAACCTCAACACATTCGAGTTTTCTAGGGAGAAAGCTAGAGCAACTGTGGGAAACCAACATGGTAACTATGTTTGTAAACATGCCATTTTATCCACTTGCACTAGGAAAAGGCTATGCTTTTCTCCAAAACAAGTTTGACTCTGATTTCCTGGGTATATTGCATACAAATTCCACAACAATTTTTTGGAGTGACTGGATCAAACCAGGAACACCCAATGGTGTTGTGGCTAACTCAATCACACATCTTGCTAAGTCCTCTGTGTTTGTTTGTGCTTACTGGATATTCTTTATGGAATTTACAGTTTTGAATGAATTTTCACATGTAACATTTTGTTTTTTGCTGGCAAACGCTAATTACTTCCATATGCAGACAAAATCTCTGCACATTTGTGTTTTCTAGGGAGAAAGCTACAGCAACTGCTGCAATAATGATATTTATGTTTGTAAACATGACATTGATTCCACTTCCCCAGGAAAAAGGCTGTGCTTTTCTCCACAACCAGTTTGACTGAGATTTTCTGTGTCCCTTGCATATGAATTACACAACACTTTGTCCAAATATGACGGATGAAACCAGAAATATCCGGTTGTGTTGTGGCTAACTCAATCCCAGATCTTGCTACCCGCTCTATGTTTGTGTTTTCTGGATATTATAAATGGACTTTATGGTTTGGAATGAATTTTAGTACGGAACATTTTGTTTTGTGCTGGTAAATACTAATAAGTTCCACATGGTGAAAAACCTCTACACTTTCCTGTGTTCTAGGGAAAAAGCTAGAGCAACTAATGTCAACATGATATTTATGTTTGTAAACATGACATTTAATCCACTCACCCAGGAAAATGACTGCTTTTCTCCAAAACAAGTTTCACTGTGATTTTCTTTTCCATTGCATAGGCATTCCACAACACTTTGTCCGATTATGACTGTATCAAACCAGAAATATCCGGTGGCATTGTGGCTAACTCAATCCCAGAGCTTGCTACAGGCTCTGTGTTTGTGTTTTCAGGATATCCTCTATGGACTTTACCATATGGAATGAATTTTAGCAGGGAACATTTTATGTTGTGCTGGGAAATGCTAATTGTTTCCACATGGAGAGAAAACCATTACACATTCGTGTTTTCTAGGGAAAAATCATATCAACTGCAACAAAATATTTTTGTTTGAAAACATGACATGGAATCCACTGGCCCAGGAAAATACTTTTTTTCTCCAAAACCATTTTGACTATCATTTTCTGGGTTCATTGCATATGAATTCCAGAACACTTTGCCCGGATATGACTGGATGAAACCAGAAATATCCAGTTGTTTTGTGGTTAACTCAATCCCAGATCTTGCTGCAGCCTCTGTGTTTTTTGTGTGTTTTCTGGATATGCTCTATGAACTTTATGGTACAGAATGAATTTTTGCAGGGAACATTTTATTTTCTTCTGGCAAATGCTAATTGGTTCCATGGGCAGACAAAACCTCTACACATTCGTGCTTTCTAGAGAGAATGCTAGAGCAACTCTGGAAAACATGATATTTGTGTTTCTATACATGACATTGGATCCACTCTTCCAAGAAAAAGATTTTGCTTTTCTCCAAAACCAGTTTGACTATGATTTTCTGTGTCCCTTGCATATGAATTCCACAACACTTTGTCGATATTGACTGGATGAAACCAGAAATATCAGGTTGTGTTGTGGCTAACTCAATCCCAGATCTTGCTACAGGTTCTGTGTTTGTTTTTTTCTGGATATTATCAATGGACTTTACATTAGAATGAATTTTAGCAGGGAACATTTTGTATTGTGCTGGCAAACGCTAGTTGGTTCCATATGCAGACAAAACCTCTACACATTCATGTTTTTAGGGAGAAAGATAGAGTATCCCTGGAAAACATGATATTTTTCTTTGTAAACATGACATTGAATCCACTTGCCCAAGAAAAAGACTTTCCTTTTCTCCAAAACCAGTTTGACTGTGACTTTCTGGGTCCATTGCATACGAATTCCACAACACTTTGTCCAGATATGACTGGTTCTTACCACAAATATCCAGTTGTGTTGAGGCTAACTCAACCCCAGATTTTGCTAGAGTCTCTGTGTTTGTGTTTTCTATATATAATCAATGGACTTTACAGTTTTGAAAGAATTATATAAGGGAGCCTTTTATTTTCTGCTGGCAAACACTAATTGTTTCCAGATGGAGACAAGACCTCTACACATTCGTGTTTTCTAGGGAGAAAATTAAAGCAACTGCGGGAAACAAACCTGATATTTGTGTTTGTATACCTGGTATTTTATCCACTTTCCCAAGAAAAATACTGTGATTTTCTCCAAAACCAGTTTGACTGTGATTATCTGAGTCCATTGCATATGAATTCCACAACACTTTGTCCGATTATGACTGGATGAAACCAGAAATATCTGGTGTGTTGTGGCTAACTCAATGTCAGATCTTGCTGCAGCATCTGCATTTGTGTTTTCCAGATATTATCAATGGACTTTATGGTTTTGAATGAATTTTAGCAGGGATCATTTTGTTTTGTGCCTGGTAAAGGCTAATTGGTTCCAGAAGAAGACAAAACCTCTACACATTCACATTTTCTAGGGATATAGCTACAACAACTGTTGCCAACATGATATTTATGTTTGTAAACATGACATTGAGTCCACTTGCACAGGAAAAAGACTGTGCTTTTCTCCAAAACAATTTCACTGGGATTCTCTGTCCTGCATATGAATTCCACAACACTTTGTCTGGATATGACTGGATCGTACCGGAAATGTCCAGTTGTGTAATGGCCAAATAAATCCAGATCTTGCTACAACCTCTGTGTTTGTTTGTGTTTTCAGGATATTATCAATGGACTTTACGGTTTTGAATGAATTTTAGCAGGGAACATTTTATCTTGTGCTGGCAAAGGCTAATTGTTTCCACAAGAAGACAAAACCTCTGCACTTTCGAGTTTTCTAGGGAGAAAGCTAGAGCAACTACGGAAAAAAACATGATAATTTTGTTTGTATACATGATATTTTATCCACTTGCCCAAGAAAAAGATTGCATTTCTCCAAAACCAGTTGACTGATTTTCTGGTTCAATTGACTACGAATTCCACAAAATTTTTTCTGGATATGACTGGATGAAACCAGAAATATCCAGTTGTGTTGTGGCTAATCAAATCCAGAACATGTTTGTTTGTGTTTTCTGGATATTTTCTATGGAATTTATGTGTTTGAATGATTTTTAACATGGAACATTTTGTTTTGTGCTGGCAAACGTGAATTGGTTTGCTTCCTCATGGAAAGAAAAAATCTACACATTTGTGTTTTCAAGGGAGAAAGCTACAGCAACTGCAGAAAAGAAACATGATTTTGTGTTTGTAAACATGACATTTTTTTCCTCTTGCCCAAGAAAAACACTTTGCTTTCCATCAAGACCCGTTTGAATTAATTTTCAGTGTCATTTTCACACACTTTGCACAAAACTTAGTCCGGGTATGACTGGATCAAACCAGATATATCTGGTTGTGTTGTGGCTAACTCAATCCCAGATCTTGCTTCAGCTTCTGTGTTTGTTTATCTTTTCTGGATGTTCTCAATGGACTCAACAGTTTTGATTGTATTTTAGCAGGGAACATTTGTTTTGTGTTGGTATACACTAATAGGTTCCACAAGAAGACAAATCCTCTACACTTCAGTGTTTTCTAGGGAGAAAGCTAGAGCAACTGCAGTAAACAAACATGATATTTATGTTTCTAAACATGACATTGAATCCACTTGCCCAAGAGAAAGACTTTGCTTTTCTCCAAAACCTGCATGACTGTGATTTTCAGTGTAATTTTCACACAATTTCTGGATATGTTTGTATACATTTGAGTTTTCTAAGGAGAAAGCTAGAGCAACTGAGGGAAACAAACATGATATTTATGTTTGTAAACATGATATTTTTTGCACTTCCCCAGGAAAAAGACTTTCTTTTCTCCAAAACCAGTTTGACTGTGATTTTCTGGTAAATTGCATAAAAATTTCACAACACTTTGTAGTGATATGACTGGATCAAACCAGAAATATCCAGTTGTGTTGCAGCTAACTCAATCCCAAATCTTGCTACAACCTCTGTTTTTGTTGTTTCTGGATATTATAAATGGACTTTATGGAATGAATTTTCACAGGGAGCATTTTGTTTTATGCTGGCAAACTCTAATTGGTTCCTCATGGAGAGAAAAAATCTACACATTCTTGTTTTCAAGGGAGAAAACTACAGCAACTGTGAGAAAGAAACATGATTTTGTTTGTAAACATGACACTTTGCTTTTCGCCAAAATCAGTTTGAATTGATTTTCAGTGTCATTTTCACACAGTTGCACAAAACTTTGTCCGGATATGACTGGATGAAAAGAGAAATATCTGGTTGTGTTGTGGCTAAATAAATCCGAGATCTTGCTACAGCCTCTGTGTTTGTGTTTTCTGGATATTATCAATGGACTTCACAGTTTTGAATGAAATTTAGCAGGGAATATTTTGTTTTGTGCTGGGAAATGCTAATTTATTCCATATGCAGACAAAACCTCTACATACTCATGTTTTCTAGGGAGAAAGTTAGAGCAACTGCAGGATACAAACAAGATATGTATGTTTGTAAACATGACATTTTATCCACTTGCACAAGAAACACTTTGCTTTTCTCCAAAACCAGTTTGACTGTGATTTTCTGGGTCCATTGCCTAGGAATTCCACAACACTTTGTCCACAAATGACTGGATCTAATATGATATAACCAGTTGTGTTGTGGCTAACACCCCAGATCTTGCTAGAGCCTCTGTGTTTGTGTTTTGTGGATATTGTAAATGGACTTTAGAGTTTTGAATGAATTTTAGCAGGGAACATTTTATTTTGTGCTGGCAAACGCTAATTGTTTCCACATAGAGTAACAACCTCTACACATTTATGTTTTCTATGGATAAATCTAGAGCAAATGTGGCAAACAAACATGATATTTGTGTTTGGAAACATGACATGGAATCCACTTGTCAAGGAATAAAACAGTGCTTTTTTCCTAAACCAGTTTGACTGTGATTTTCTGGGTCCATTGCATATGAATTCCACAATACTTTGTCCGGTTATGTCTGGATGAAACCAGAAATATCCAGTTGTGTTGTGGCTAACTCAATGCCAGATCTTGCTACAGCCTCTGTGTTTGTGTTTTCTGCATGTTATCAGTGGACTTTATCGTTTGGAATGAATTTTAGCAGGAAGCATTTTGTTTTTTGCTAAACAAACACTAATTGGTCCACATGGAGACAAAAACTACACATTCTTGTTTTCTAGGGAGAAAGCAGGAGCAACTGCAGCAAACTAACATGATATCTGTGGTTGTATACGTGACGTTTTATCCACTTGCCCAGGAAAATACTCTGCTTTTCTCCAAAACGTGTTTGACTGTGATTTTCTGGGTCCAATGCATATGAATTCCACAAAACTTTGTCTGGATATGAATGAGTCATACCAGAAATATCCGCTTGTGTTGTGGCTCACTCAAATCCAGATCTTGCTACAGCCTCTGTGTTTGTTTGTGTTTTCTGGATATTCTCTATGGACTTTATGGTATAGAATGAAATTTAACAGGTAATATTTTATTTTGTGCTGCCAAATGCTAATTGTTTCCACATGGAGAAAAAACCTCTACACATTCGTGTTGTCTAGGGAGAAAGCTAGACAACAGCTGCAAACATTATATTTATGTTTGTAAACATGACATTGAACCCACTTGCCCAGGAAAAAGACTGTGCTTTTCTCCAAAACCAGTTTGACTGTGATTTTCTGGGTCCACTGCATATGAATGCCACAACACTTTGGCCGGATATGACTGGAAGAAAGCGGAAATATCCTCTTGTGTTATGGCTAACTCAATCCCAGACCTTGCTACAGCCTCTGTGTTTGTTTGTGTTTTCTTGACATCTCTATGGACTTTATGGTATTGAATGAATTTTATCATGTAACATTTTCTTCTGTGCTGGCAAACGCTAATAAACAATCTCTAGACCTTCTTGTTTTCTAGGGAGAAAGCTTCAGTAAATGCTACAAACATTATATTTATGTTTGTAATTTTTCATCGAATCCACTTGTCCAGGAAAAAGACTGTGCTTTTCTCCAAAACAAGTTTCACTGTGATTTCAGTGTCCATTGCATACGAATATCACAACACTTTGTCCAGATATGACTGGATCAAACCAGAAATATCCGGTTGTGTTATGGCTAACTCAAATCCAGATCTTGGTAGAGCATCTGTGTTTGTTTGTGTTTTCTGGCTGTTCTCTATAGACTTTACGGTTTTGAATGAATTTTAGCAGTGAACATTTTATTTGTGCCAGCAAAGCGTAATTGTTTCCACATGGAGAAGAGACTTCTACATATTCGTGTTTTCCAGGGAGAAAGTTAGAGCAACTGCGGGAAACAAACATGATATTTATGTTGGTAAACATGACATTGAACCCACTTGCCCAGGAAAAAGACTGTGCTTTTCTCCAAAACCAGTTTGACAGTGATTTTCTGGGTCCATTGCATAGGAATCCACAACACTTTGTTCAGATATGATTGGACCAAAACAGAAATATCCAGTTGTCTTGTGGCTAACTCAATCCCAGATCTTGCTACAGCCTCCGTGTTTGTGTTTTCAAGATATTATCAATGGACTTTATCGTTTTGAAGTAATTTTAGCAGGGAATATCAGGGAATATTTTGTTTTGTGCTGCCAAACACGAATTGGTTCTGCATGGAGACAAACCTCTGCACATTCGTGTTTTCTAGGGAGAAAGCTAGAGCAACTGCAGCAATCAAAAATGATATTTGTAGGTATACATAACATTTTATCCACTTGCCCAAGAAAAAGACTGTGCTTTTCTCAAAAACCAGTTTGACTGTGTATTTCCAGTTCCCTTGCATACGAATTACACAACACGTCATCCAGCTATGACTGGATCAAACCAGAAATATCCGGTTGTATTGTGGCTAACTCAATCCCAGATCTTGCTACAGCCTCTGTGTTTGTTTGAGTTTTCTGGACATTCTCTGTAGATTTTACGGTTTTGAATGAATTTTAGCATGTTACGTTTTAGTTTGTGCTGGCAAACGCTAATTATTCCCACATGCAGACAAGACCTCTACACATTCATGTTTTCTAGGGAGAAATATAGAGCAACTTCTGCAAACATGATATTTATGTTTATAAACATGACATTGAATCCACTTGCCCAGGAAAAACTGTTATTTTCTCCAAAACCAGTTTGAGTGTGATTTTCTGAGTCCATTGAATACGAATTCCACAAAACTTGTCTGGATATGAATGAATCATACCAGAAATATCAAATAACTCAAATAAAGTTCTTGCTACAGCATCTGTGTTTGTGTTTTCTGGGTATTCTCTATGGATTTACAGTTTTGAATGAATTTTAGCATGTAACATTTTGTTCCATGCTGACAAACTCTAATTGGTTCCATATGCAGACAAAACCTCTACACATTCGTGTTTTCTAGGGAGAAAGCTACAGCAACTGAGGGAAACAAAAATCATGTTTATGTTTGTAAACATGACATTTTATCCACTTGCCCAAGAAAAAGACTTTGCTTTTCTCCAAAACAAGTTTGACTGTGATTTTCTGGGTCCATTGCATGCAAATGCCACAACACTTTGTCCGGATATTACTGGATCAAACCAGATATATCCGGTTGTGTTGCTGCTAACTCAATCACAGATCTTGCTACAGCCTCTGTGTTTGTGTTTTCTGCATGTTATCAGTGGACTTTATCATTTGGAATGAATTTTAGCAGGAAGCATTTTGTTTTTTGCTGCCAAACACTAATTGGTCCACATGGAGACAAAAACTACACATTCTTGTTTTCTAGGGAGAAAGCAGGAGCAACTGCAGCAAACTAACATGATATCTGTGGTTGTATACGTGACGTTTTATCCACTTGCCCAGGAAAATACTCTGCTTTTCTCCAAAACGTGTTTGACTGTGATTTTCTGGGTCCAATGCATATGAATTCCACAAAACTTTGTCTGGATATGAATGAGTCATACCAGAAATATCCGCTTGTGTTGTGGCTCACTCAAATCCAGATCTTGCTACAGCCTCTGTGTTTGTTTGTGTTTTCTGGATATTCTCTATGGACTTTATGGTATAGAATGAAATTTAACAGGTAATATTTTATTTTGTGCTGCCAAATGCTAATTGTTTCCACATGGAGAAAAAACCTCTACACATTCGTGTTGTCTAGGGAGAAAGCTAGAACAACAGCTGCAAACATTATATTTATGTTTGTAAACATGACATTGAACCCACTTGCCCAGGAAAAAGACTGTGCTTTTCTCCAAAACCAGTTTGACTGTGATTTTCTGGGTCTGCCTCATACAAATGCCACAACACTTTGGCTGGATATATCTGGAAGAAAGGAGAAATATCCTCTTGTGTTATGGCTAACTCAATCCCAGACCTTGCTACAGCCTCTGTGTTTGTGTTTTCTGGATATTCTCTATGGACTTTATGGTATTGAATGAATTTTATCATGTAACATTTTCTTCTGTGCTGGCAAATGCTAATTGTTTCCACATGGATTAAACAACCTCTAGACATTCATGTTTTCTAGGGGGAAAGCTTCAGTAAATGCTGCAAACATTATATTTATGTTTGTAAACATGACATCGAATCCACTTGCCCAGGAAAAAGACTGTGCTTTTCTCCAAAACAAGTTTGCCTGTGAATTTCTCGGTATGTTGCATTCGAATTCCGCAACACTTTGTCCGAATATGACTGAATAAAATGTAAATATCCAATTGTGTTGTGGTTAACTCAAATCCAGATTTTGGTAGAGCCTCTGTATTTGTTTGTGTTTTCTCGATAGTCTCTATGGACTTTACAGTTTTGAATGAATTTTAGCAGTGAACATTTTATTTTGTGCTAGCAAAGCATAATTGTTTCCACATGGAGAAAAAACCTCTACATATTCATGTTTTCTAGGGAAAAATCTAGAGCAAATGCTGCAAACATGATATTTATGTTGGTAAACATGACATTGAATCCACTTGCCCAGGAAAAGACTGTGCTTTTCTTCAAAACCTGTTTGGCTGTGTTTTTCTGTGTCATTTTCACACAAATCCACAACATTTTTTCCGGATACGACTGGATCAAACCAGTTTTGTTGTGGCTAACTCAATCCCAGATCTTGCTACAGCCTCTGCGTTTGTTGTTTCTGGATGTTATCAATGGACTTTATGGTTTTGAATGAATTACAACAGGGAGGATATTATTTTGTGCTGGCAAATGCTAATTGTTTCCACATGGAATAAACAACCTATAGACATTCGTGGTTTCTAGGGAGAAAACTGGAGCAAGTGCTGCAAACATGATATTTATATTTCTAAACATGACATTGAATCCACTTGCCCAGGATTAAGAGTGTGCTTTTCTCCAAAACCAGTTTGACTGTGATTTTCTAGGTCCACTGCCTATGAATTCCACAACACTTTTTCCGGATATTACTGGATGAAACCAGAAATATCCGGTTGTGTTGTGGCTAACTCCAATCCAGAACTTATTTGTTTGTGTTTTCTGGATATTCTCTATGGACTTTACATTTTGAATGATTTTTAACATGTAACATTTTGTTTCATGTTGGCAAACGCTAATTTGTTCCATATGCAGACAAAACCTCTACATATATGTGTTTTCTAGAGAGAAAGCTCGAGCAACCATAGCAAACATGATATTTGTGTTTGTATACATGATATTTTATTCACTTGCCCAAGAAAAAGACTTTGCTTTTCTCCATAACCTGTTTGGCTGTGATTGTCTTGGTCCATTGCATACGAATTGCACAACACTTTGTCCGGATATGACTGGATCATACCAGCAATATCTGGTGTCTTGTTCCTAACTCAAATACAGATTTGGCTACTACCTCATTGTTTGTTTGTGTTTTCTGGGTATTCTCTATCATTTTTCTGGTTTTAAATGAATTTTAACATGTACCATTTTGTTTCGTGCTGTCAAAAGCTAATTGGTTCCATATGCAGACAAAACCTCTACACATCATGTTTTCTAGGGAGAAAGCTAGAGCAACCGGTGCAAACTTGATATTTGTGTTTGTATACATGACTTTTTATCCACTTGCCCAGGACAAAGACTTTGCTTTTCTCCTAATCCAGTTTGACTGTGATTTTCTGGATCCATTGCATACGAATTCCACAACATTGTCCGGATATGACTGGATCAAACCAGAAATATCTGCTTGTGTTGTGGTTAACTCAATCCCAGATCTTGCTACAGCCTCTGTGTTTGTGTTTTCTGGATATTATCAATGGACTTTATGGTTTGGAATGAATTTTAGAATATAACATTTTGTTTTGTGCTTTCAAACACTAATTGGTTCACATGGAAAAAAAAACCTATACACATTCGTGTTTTCTAGGAAGAAAGCTAGAGTAACTGTGGCAAACAAACATGATATTTATGTTTGTAAACATGAATTTTACCACTTGCCCAAGAAAAAGACTTTGCTTTTCTCCAAAACCAGTTTGACTGTGATTTTCTGTGTACCTTGCATATGAACTCCACAACACTTTGTACGGATATGACTGGATCAAACCCGAAATTACCGGTTGTGTTTTGGCTAACTCAATCACAGATCTTGCTACAACCTCTATATTTGTTTATGTTTTCTGGATACTCTCTATCGACTTCATGATATGGAATGAATTTTAGCAGGACACATTTTATTTTGTGCTAGTAACGCTATTGTTTCCTCATGGAGAAAATACTTCTACACATTCTTGTTTTCCTGGGAGCAGCTAGAGAACTGTTGCAAACATGATATTTATTTTTGTAAACATGATATTAAAACCATTTCCCCAGGAAAAAGACTTTGCTATTCTCCACAGACAGTTTCACAGTGATTTCTGAGTCCATTGCATCTGAATTCCATAGCACATATTCCAGATATGACTGGATCAAACCAGAAATTACCGGTTGTGTTGTGGCTAACTCAAATCCAGATCTTACAATGCCTCTTTGTTTGTTTGTGTTTTCTTGATATTCTCTATGGACTTTACGGTTTTGAATGAATTTTAGCAGGGAATATTTTATTTTGTGCAGCCATATGCTATTGTTTCCACATGGAGAAAAAACCTCTACACATTCGTGTTTTCTAGGGAGAAACTAGAGCAACTGCGGGAAACAAACATGATATTTATATGTGTAAACATGACATTTTATCCACTTGCACCAAAAAAAAAAACTTTGCTTTTCTCCAAATCATATTTCACTGTGATTTTCTGGGTCCATTGCATATGAGTTGTGCAACACTTTGTCCGGATATGACTGGATGCAACCAGAAATATCCAGTTGTGTTGTGGCTAATTCAATCCCAGATCTTGCTACAGCCTATGTGATTGTGTTTTTTGGATATGAATGACCCCAATTTCATGGTCGTCAGGATGGCGACCCCAGAGACCCAGACCTCAGGCCAGACAATGCAAAGAACATGAGGCGGTTTATTGAACGTTTGTGCAAACGGGCTCCTCAGCACCACAGGTGGTCGAGAGAGAGCCTTGTGTAACTGCAGGGGTTACAGGCAGTTTTTAAAGACAATAGCCACCTGATTAACATGTATGCGGAGCATTTGGTGATTAGCTATTTTGAAGGGCAAGGGAAGGGGTGATGGTCTTTCCTGGAAAAGCCTCAAAATGTTCTGCTCGCTAATCTAGGGTACATGTGGCACCCATGTTGGGAGGGGGTAAGTTTATACAATGGTCACTAAGTTACAGAAACTTATTGCAGCTCTTTTCAGACATCTGCAAGCGTTATCGAGTGAGACAGTTACACAGAGCAGTTACACAAGGCAGTTTCCCAAGGTTATTCTGCAGGCGGTGGAGACACAGTTATCTTAAGGGATGTCTACTGCCAGCAGCTAAACTTTTTAACTCGTTACTATAATATTATTTTAATATTTACTTTTAGCAGGGGTCTTACAGATATTATCAATGAACTTTATGGTTTTGAATTAATTTTAGTAGGCAATATTTTATTTTGTGTTGGCAAACGCTTATGATTCCACATGGAGAAAAAAACCTCTACACATCCTTGTTTTCTAGAAGAAATCTAGAGCAACTGTGGGGAACAAACATGATATCTATGTTTGTAAACCTGACATTGTATCCACTTGCCCAGGAAAAAGACTGTGCTTTTCTCCAAAACAAGTTTGCCTATGAATTTATGGGTCCATTGCATACGAATTCCACAAGACTTTGTCCAGATATGACTGAATCAAAGAGAAATATCCAGTTGTGTCGTGGTTAACTCAAATCCAGATCTTGCTACAGCCTCTGTGTTTGTTTGTGTTTTCTGGATATTCTCTATGGACTTTTTGGTTTTGAATGAATTTTAGCTTGTAACATTTTGTTCCATGATGGCAAATTGGTTCCATATGCAAACAAAACCTCTAAATATACATGTTTTATATGGAGAAAGCTAGGGAACTCATGGCAAACATCATATTTTTATTGGTTCACATGATATTTTAACCACTTGCCCAAAAAATACTTTGTTTTTCTCCAAAACCAATTTGACTGTGATTTTCTATGTCCATTTCATACGAATTCCACAACACTTTGTCTGGATATGAGGGATCAAACCAGAAATATCAGGTTGTGTTGTGGCCAACACAATCCCAGATCTTGCTACAGCCTCTGTGTTTGTGTTTTCTGGATATTATCAATGGACCTTACAGTTTTGAATTAATTCATCAGGGAACAATTTTTTTGTGCTGGCAAAGGTTAATTGGTTCCACAAGAAGATAAAATCTCTACATATTGGAGTTTTCAAGGGAGAAAGCTAGAGCAACTGCGGCAAACATATTTATATTTGTAAACATGACATTGTTTCCACTTGCCCAAAAAGACTGTGATTTTCTGCACAACCAGTTTGACTGTGATTTTCTTTGTCCATTGCATAAGAATTCCACAATACTTTGTCCAGATATGATGGATCAAACCAGAAATATCTGGTTGTGTTGTGGCTAACTCAATCCCAGATCTTGCTACAGCCTCTGTGTTTGTGTTTTTTGGATATTATCAATGTACTTTATGGTTTTGAATGAATTTTAGCAGGGAACATTTTGCTTTGTGTTGGAAATTCTAATACGTTCCACATTGTGAAAAAACCAATACACTTTCCTGTTTTTAAGGAAAAAAGCAGGAGCAACTATAGCAAACATGATATTTGTGTTTGTATACATGACATTTTATCCACTTGCCCAACAAAAAGACTGTTCTTTTCTCCAAATCCAGTTTGACTGTGATTTTCTGGGTCCACAACATTAGTCCAGATATGACTGGATCATACTAGAAATTTCCGGTTGTGTTGTGGCTAACTCAAATCCAGATCTTGCTACAGCTTTTGTGTTTGTATTTGTTTTCTGGATATTCTTTATGGACTTTACGGTTTTGAATGAATTTTAGCAGAGAACATTTTTTTATGCTGGCAAACACTAATTGTTTCCACATGGAGAAAAAACCTCTACACATTTGTGTTTTCTAGGGAGAAAGCTAGAGCAACCATGGCAAACATGATATTTGTCTTTGTAAACATGACATTGAATCCACTTGCCCAGGAAAAACACTGTGCTTTTCTCCAAAACCAGTTTGACCGTGATTTTCTTGGTCCATTGCATATCAATTCATGAACACTATGTCCGGATATGACTGGATGAAACCAAAAATACCAGGTTGTCTTGTGGCTAACACAATCCTAGATCTTGCTGCAGTCACTGTGGTTTTTTTTTTTTTCCTGTTTTCTGGATATTCTCTATGTACTTTATGGTATGGAATGAATTTTAGAAAGGAACATTTTATTTTGTGCTGGCAAACACTAACTGGTTCTATATTCAGACAAAACCTCTACACATTCGTGTTTTCTAGGGAGAAATTTAGAGCAACTGTGGAAAACAAACATGATATTTATGTTCGTAAATATGACATTTTGTCCACTTGCCCAGGAAAAACACTTTTCTTTTCTCTGAAACCAGTTTGACTGTGATTTTCTGGGTCCATTGCATATGAATTCTGCAACACTTTGTCCGGATATGACTGGATCATACCACAAATATCCGGTTCTATTGAGGCTAACTCAACCCTAGATTTTGCTAGACTCTCTGTGTTTGTGATTTCTTCATATAAAAATGGACTTTACAGTATTGAATGAATTTTATAAGGGAACCTTTTATTTTTTCCTGGCAAACGCTAATTGTTTCCAGATGGAGACAAAACCTCTACACATTTGTGTTTTCTAGGGAGAAACCTAGAGCAACCATGCCAAACATGATAATTATGTTTGCAAACATGACATTGAATCCACTTGCCCAGGAAAAAGACTGTGCTTTTCTCAAAAACCAGTTTGACTGTGATTTCCTGGGTCCACTGCATACGAATTCCACAACATTTGTCCAGATATGACTGGATCATACCAGAAATATCCGCTTGTGTTGTGGCTAACTCAAATCCAGATCTTGCTACAATCTCTGTGCTTGTATTTTCTGGATATTATCAATGTACTTTACGGTTTTAAAGGCAAATGTGCAGGGAACATTTTGTTTTGTGCTAGTAAAGGCTAATAGGTTCTCAAGAAGACAAATATGTATTAACAGTACCAACTGAGAGAAAGTAAGGTTAACTGAGGTTACTAAAAACAAAGAGCAATTCAAATCAAATGGCAATCTACAAAAAAAGAGTTAAAGATTTTAAAAGCTATTATTAAAATTGCTATATTGGTCTACTATGCTATGTTATATGTGTGTACATATTGTATGTCCACATGGGGAAATTTTATTAAGAGTTTTATTTTAATTGGCTAATAGATAAGATTGTCCATAAATTTAAGCTGCTAAAATCAATCAAAGATACATTTTAATTTGTGTGACCTGAATCTGTGTAATATATATTTTAAACTTGTTGGTAGAAAGAAACTAAAAACATTTTAGATGGTTGTGCTTAAGTTTACTGGTTAAACAAACTACACCATGTTAGATATTTAAGAGGTGTTTTCAAATACATGATTCTTAAAATTTATAGAAGGCATTGGACCTTCTGGTAAATGTTTTCTTAAGTTGTTATCTAATGGTTGAAACTGTTTGCTAAGTATTCATGTGATATTGCTATTGTCAGCAAGCGATCTAGGACTTGCTCCCTCATTTCTCTATTCTAAGCCCAACTTCTTCTTTCATTTCTCTATTCTCTTCAAGGTAGGAAACTAATTCTATTATGAAGGAATCTGTAGGACGCACAATTTAATCTTTAGACCTTATAAAAGAGATGGCTAACATTTTTCTGTAATAGCATACCCATAATAAGAACGTAAATAATAATCTCATAGCTAGATTCTCTTCGCCATCAGCGAAGTAAACAGTAAGTAGAAAAAACCTCCCTTTCAGACCAAAGGGAAAGAAAGTTTTAAAGTGAGAATATAATTTTCCTCATGGGCATTGTCTACCTTAGAAAAACTACTACAGAACATGCCTGTGACTATAGACTTGTAGTTCAGGCCACTGAAGATTAGAGATGGGACTTGGGCACTCCCTTGACTTGCATCCTCTGGTCTGCTTTAACACAAACCAGGAGGAAAAGAAAGCTCGGCATCAGAAGCAATGGGTGGCAGGCCTATTAATGGCTGATCTGTACAGTGATCTGCCCTCAAGGAGACCCAACAGGCCAGTCTACTGCAGTGGCTTTCAATGTGGTAAGCCTGGGCTTCAGCAGAAGTCAGCTTGTGAAGAACCCTGGCAGCTCTGCCAAGAGTTGGATCACTGGAAATGGACCTGCCCTGGAGTCGAAGGATGCCCAGGTCAGAGCCACAGATCTTACTGGCTCTAAGCTGAAAAGCCCTTCACTCAGCCCAACTTCCAAAGTGACACTGCAGCTGAGGGTATGGTCAAGTAGGGTCAGCAACATTGAAGGCAGAACTGTAAATTTATTGTTAGAGATGCCCCCTGTCTTTACCTGGCCAGCTCTCCTCCCAGGCCAGCCAAGTAATGAAAGTCAACAGAGTGCCTTCCCCTAGGAGGTTCACACCTCCCTTAGGATATACCCCATGTGAAGAGATAGATAGGTCTGGGCCTCTTAACTTACAAGGCCTAAAGCACAACAGATTATCATCAAGCCCCTTCTAACAGGTTCTATTTGCCTCTAGATCAGAAAACTTAATTGTAGCTTAGACAGCACCTTTCTTAGCTCCTCTAATAATGACTTTGTCCTTTGTTCTAGACCCTTACTAGCATACTTGGGCCTCATTCCTTTGTAATCATAACCTCTATTCTACCACCAATGGCTCTACTCCCAACCTGTGTGTACTGATGGTCCTCTTCCCCACTTAATGCTGTATAATTGTTCAAACCTGGTAAATGCCACTCTTAGGATCATTGGTTACTATCCTCACTCTGTCTTTTATGACCTTGTCTAAATATGATCAGAGTTGACAAACTTGGAAGGCTTCCATAGCCTTGGCAACTGATGACGAGAGCCTAGGGTGGTTACTGGCACCATAAACTAGAGTGTCAATTTGTTGGGTCAACAACAGGAGCCACTGTGTACTTGCTCCTCATGTGGGATCTCTGTCCTTAATGTGCTGTACATTTTGATTTAATGCTATAACTAGTACTCAAACAGTATGTTTCACTTTGTGTTTCTATGTGGGTGCAAACTGTTGAAATCTTTATATGAAATTGATCTCTGTATATAACGAGAATTGAAAATGAATCTTGATGCAAATGGAAGGGGAGAGGGAGTGGGAGAGGTGAGGGTTGCGGGTGGGAGGGAAGTTATGGGAGGGGGAAGCCATTGTAATCCATGAGCTGAACACTGGAAATTTATATTCATTTAATAAAAGTTAAAAAAAAGCTGTCTTATTAGAAAAAAAAAAGAAGACAAATTCTCTACACATTCTTGTTTTCTAGGGAGAAAGCTAGAGCAACTGTGGCAAACAAACATGATATTTATGTTTGTAAACATGAAATTATATTTACATGCCCAGAAAAAAGACTGTACTTTTCTCCAAAAGCAGTTTGACTGTGATTTTCTGGATCCTTTGCATATGATTCCACAACACTTTGTCAGGATATGACTGGATCATACCAGAAATATCCAGTTGTGTTGTGGCTAACTCAAATCCAGATCCTGTTACAGCCTCTGTGTTTGTTTGTGTTTTCTGAATAGTCTCTATGGACTTTAATATTTTGAATGAATTTTAGCAGGGAACAATTTATTTGTGCTGGCAAATGCTAATTGTTTCTGCATGGAGAAAAAACCTCTACACATTTGTGCTTTCTAGTGAGAAAGTTAGAGCAACTGTGGGAAACATGATATTTATGTTTTTAAACATGACATTGAATCTACTTCTGCAGGAAAAGCGCTGTGCTTTTCTGCAAAACCAACTTCACTGCAGAGCAGCAAGATAGTGGAATAGGAAGGGAGCACACTTATAGTCCGGGGAGAGACAATTTAATAAATGTGGAGATACTACAGGTTCAAGGAATAGTAGGGGAAGAAACAGCAAAGGAAACTCTTCCGGAACTAGTGATTCACAGTGGACCTGCCTGGAGAGACTGGGAGCCCAAGTGCGGGACACCAGCGGCAGAATCAACACACCAACGCTGGAACGCGAGGTGAGCTGAACCTCAATAGCCCGAGACACCAGTGGGAAAGCGGAAAGAGGAGACTAGAGGGAACGAGACTTGAAACCGCATGGGGAAAAGTTCACCAGGATAACTAGAAGAGAGAGAAGAAAACAAAAAGTGACCGATATGGACACGAGTTTCTCTCTCTCTGCTCACCTCTCAAAGGCGAGCAAGACAAAGAGCAGGTGTCATTTTGGACATACGTCATAAGAAGGGTGACCTCAGGTCTGCACCAGCCCTGACTCTGGGGGGAGGGGTGAAATAACAGGAGATTAGGATTTAATGAATGTGTGGTGCTAATGAACTGAGACTGTGAAAAAAGAGATGGTCGGGGAGAGAACTCACAGAATTCACGTGAGTACTCTTCAGAGGCGCTACAATTCAGTAACCTTGGCAACCCAGTGGGAGTCTGTAGGTGAATTGGAGCCCACACTGAGGGCAGCACAGATTCCCTGTGTGGTCCTTGGGAAAGGGCTTCCGATCTCTGGCTCCTGTGGGTATATCATTTGCCTGCTAACTACCTCCAATTATGTTCAGCTGTGTGTAATTACTTCCCTTTTGAATCAAAGAAAAAAAAAAGAAAGTGAGATTAACCACGCCTAACCTGGGAGTGTCACGGTTTGGAATGAATTTTAGCAGGGAATATTTTGTTTTGTGCTGGCAAACAAGAATTGGTTCCACAAGGAAACAAAACCTCTACACATTCATGTTTTCTAGGGAAAAACTAGAGCAACTGTTCGAAACAAACATGATATTTATGTTTGTAAACATCATTATTATCCACTGGCCAAGAAAAAGATTTTGCTTTTCACCAAAACCAGTTTGACTGTGATGCTCTGGGTCCATTGCATTTGAATTCCACAAAACTTGTCCGGATATGATGGATCAAACCAGAAATATCTGGTGTGTTGTGGCTAACTCAATCCCAGATCTTGCTACAGATTCTGTGTTTGTGTTTTCTGGATACTATCAATGGACTTTACGGTTTAGAATGAATTTTAGCAGAGAAGATTTTGTTTCAGCTGGCAAACGCTGATTGGTTCCAGAAGAAGACAAAACCTCTACACACTCGTGTTTTCTAGGGAGAAAGCTAGAGCAACTGAGGGAAACAAACATGATATTTATGTTTGTAAACATGACATTGAATCCACTTGCCCAGGAAAGACTGTGCTTTTCTCCAAAACCAGTTTCACTGTGATTTTCTGAGTACTTTGCACACGAATTCCACAACAGTTTGTCTGGATATGACTGTATCCTACCAGAAATATCTGGTGTGCTGTGGCTAACTCAATCCCAGATCTTGCTACTGCCTCTGTGTTTGTGTTTTCTGGATATTATCAATGGACTTTATGGTTTGGAATGGTTTTTAGCAGGGAACATTTTATTTTCTGCTGGCAAACACTAACTGGTTCCATATGCAGAGGAAACCTCTACACATTAATTAATCAATATATTTACAAATTGTTGATTGGAACATTTTTTAAAGCATTTTAGAGGCCAGTGCTATGGTGTAATATGTAAAGCTGCCACCTGCAGTGCTGCCATCCCATATGGGCACCAGTTCGAGTCCTAGCTGCTCCACTTCTGTTCCTGCTCCCAGCTGTGGCCTGGAAAAGCAGTAGAAGATGGCCCAAGTGTTTGGGCCCCTGCACCTGCGTGGCAGACCTGGAAGAAACTCCTGGCTCCTGGCTTCAGATCAGCACAGCTCTGGCTGTGGTGGACATTTGGAGAGTTAACCAGCAGATGGAAGACCGATCTCTCTCTGACTCTCTACCTTTAAAATAAATAAATAAATCTTTAAAAAACATAATTGCTAATGCTAATACTTTATAAAAGCAGCCTCCATCAGAGGTGCTTCCCCCTTAAAGTTAATCATTAATATTGTAGCTCCCTGGCTTATGCAGTTGGCCAAGCCATGTTGAGTCTAGGCAGGCACCACTTGCCCTTAGCAGCTGGCTTGGTAACAGAAATTCCATTGCACTGGAGAGTTGGCTGGTCCAATCCCACAGTGTACTATGCCATTTTCCAAACAATAGCTGTCACCTGAGTCCTTATTTTTCTAAAGCTTCAGGTCGGTTCAATAAACCAAACTACTCTAAGACATTCAAATAACTGATAATTCTCCAAAGGAATGAGCTAGCTTTTCTAAGTTAATTTGTATTTTTTAGTCAGGGATATAAGCAATAACCTAGACAAAGGGGAGAATATAGAAAGAATTGTTTACAGTTTTTTAAAAAGATTTATTTATTTGAAAGAGTTACACATTGAGAGAATGAGAGAGAGAGAGATAGAGAGAGAGGTGTCTTCCATCCACTGGTTCACTCCCCAATTAGCCGCCATGGCCAGAACTGTGCCAATCCGAAGCCAGGAGCCAGGAGCTTCTCCCAGGTCTCCCACATGGGTGCAGGGGCCCAAAGACCTATGCCATGCTCCACTCCTTTCCCAGGCCACAGCAGAGTGTTGGATCAGATGAGGAATAGCCAGGACTCAAACTGGCACCCATATGGGATCTGGCACTTCAGGCGGCAGCTTTAACCACTACAACACAGTGCCAGCCCCTGGTACTTGTACATGAATGTGGTAGCATATAAGGTCAGCCAAAGGCCCCAGGAGGCACTGAGGATAAACAGGAGCCTGAGGGTGGGTGTGCCGTGGCAGAGTCCAACCCCACATTTTTTTTTTAAAGTTCGTGGCAGAGCTTGCATTGGGCATTGTGGCTTAAATCACTGCCTGTGATGCCATCATTCCAGATGGGTTCCAGTTCACGTCTAGCAGCTCTACTTCCTATCCAGCTCCCTGCTAATAGCTTGGAAAAGCAGTGAAAGATACACCAAGTGGTTGCAGACACAGATGAAGCTCCTGGCTTTGACCTGGCCCAGTCCTGGCTGTTGGAACCATTTGGGAAGGGAACCAGCAGATGGAAGATATTTCTCTCTCTCTCTCTCTCTCTCTCTCTCTCTCTCTCTCTCTCTCTCTATTTCTCTCTGTGTCATTCTACCTTTCAAATAAATAATTCTTATTAGAAGACATTCTTTTGAGAGAGAGAGAGAAAGACAGATGGATAGGTAGATGGATCTTCCACTTGCTGGTTCATTCCCCAGACAGTCGCAACAGCCAGGGATCAGCCAGGCCAAAGCCAGGATCCAGAACTTTCTTCCAGACCTCCCACATAATTAAAAACAATAAAATAATGTATATAAATACTGCATTATTAATTCTGGTACATGTACCATGTTATTCTACATACTGAAAACTGGGGGTAAGTATTTATGAAGTCTGTTTTATCTGTGCAGTTTTCACATAAATCTAAAAACTACTCTACAATGAAAATTAGTTTGAAAAGATGGGAAAGGCCCATAACCTAGAATTTAAACATAGACAATTAGAGAGATGAATTCATAAAGAAAAGGATTCCTTTTGATCTAGAGCCAATTATTCATTGATTGTTTCTTCTGAGTAGTAAAATGGAGGGGAGTATAGTCACAATTTCTAGGAAAGTATCTGATTTTGCTTACAAAATTGATTTGATTCAGGTTTTTTTTTGACAGGCAGAGTAGACAGTGAGAGAGAATGAGAGAGAAAGGTCTTCCTTTGCCGTTGGTTCACCCACCAATGGCGACTGTGGCCTGTGCGCTGCAGCCGGTGTACTGCACTGATCTGAAGGCAGGAATCAGGTGCTTCTCCTGGTCTCCCATGCGGTTGCAGGGTGCAAGCACTTGGGCTATCCTCCGATGCACTCCCAGGCCACAGCAGAGAACTGGCCTGGAAGAGGGGCAACCAGGACAAAATCCGGTGCCCCGACCGCAACTAGAACCCAGTGTGCCGGCGCTGCAGGCAGAGGATTAGCCTATTGAGCCGTGGTGCCAGCCTGATTCAGTTTTTTTTTTAAAGACTTATTTATTTACAGGAAAGTCAGAGTTACAGAGAGAGAAGGAGGGGCAGAGAGAGAGAGAGAGAGAGAGGTCCTCCTTCCACTGGTTCACTCCCCAATTGGCCACAATGGCCAGAGCTAAGCTGATCTGGAGCCAGGAGCTTCCTCCAGATCTCTCATATGGGTGCAGGGGCCCAAGGACCTGGGGCATCCTACACTGCTTTTCCAGACAGAGCAGAAAGCTGGATCAAAAGTGGAGCAGCCAGAACTTGAACCAGTGCACACATGGGATGCCAGCACTGCAGGCTGTGGCTTTACCTGCTACGCCACAGCACCAGCCCCTCTGATTCAGCTTGTAAAGAAGGTTTCTGAGTTGAATCCCACCAAAGGAAATTTTCATTTCAAATTTCTTGTGGAGAGATCTGCCAAGTTATCCTCCAAAGAGACTCTACCGTATTATATGCCTCCCAAGTGTTAGTGCAAGGTCCTCAATTCCGCCTACTTTCATCAACAAGTGTTAGTTATCACACAGCCTGTTTGCAATTCCTCTATCACAAAGACTGTTTGCAATTCCTTGAGATGCATCAAAGCTGCCATCTTCAAGTTTTCTTTCCTTCTCTCCAGCTCTAATCCAACAGAGAATGTTAGTGAGGAATCCTGGAAATATACCATCTGGGACAAATTATAAGGAGGAAGAAATTCCTACTGCTGTAGCTCCAAGGAAAATCATCTACAAGGATTCTGCATCACATCCTTTGTTAAAATGAAATCTCTTTTTTTTGTGCTGCATTCCACACTTGATTGAATTCTTCCTTTTGAATCAACAGCTCCTAATTTTTATTCATTACTCCTTTGCTGGAGCTGGGGTGACAGTAAGGGTGGAAGAAAAGAAAGGGAAAAAAAACTAAAAGTACCAGATTGAAAAGTAGGAACAAATGGGCAGGAAGAATAGAGGTGAGGGGGTAAAGATTAGCTTTGGGGAGAAAAGCCAACTTAAATCCTCTAAGCAAAGTTCCTTCCTTCATTCCATCACTACTGCCCTCACTCCAGAGAGCTCTAAGGACAGAATCCAAGGGCAGGCATGTGTTGCAGGGTGGGGCACAGTGGAAGGGGCACTGACAGCCCTATTTGCCTAATAGCAACCTCCCCACCCCAACTTCTGATCCCACTGCCAAGAATCAGCTTCATACAAGAAACCACTTAGGGCCAAGGCTTGCAGAAAACCACAGACCCCATGTCCTCATGCCCTTTAAGCCTCTTTGAAATCACCATGTTGCTAGAGAAAGTGAGATCATGGCCAAGCTGCTTCTAAGGAACACAAAGATGGAGCCGCTGTTGTGGCAAAACAGGTTAAAGCACTGACTGCAACAATGTCAGCATATGAGCACAGGTTCAAGCCCCAGCCTCTTGGAATCTGACCCATCTCCCTGCTGATGTGCCTGGGAAGGCAGCAGCAGATTGTCTGAGTACTTGGGCCCCTGCCACCCATGTGGGAGACCCAGATGGAGTTCTGGCAGCCTGGCTTTAACTTGGCCAAGATCTGGCAATTGTGGCCATTTGGAAAAGCAGCCAAAGATGGCCCAAGCCTTTTGGCCTCTATATGCATGTGGGATCCCTTGAAGAAGCTCCTGGCTCCTGTCTTCAGCTTAACACAGCCCTGGCTATTGTGGCAATTTGGGGACTGAACCATTTCGTGGAAGCTCACTCATTCTCTCTCTCTCTCTCTCTCTCTCTCTCTCTCTCTCTCTCTCTCTCCTCTAACTCTGCTTTTCAAATAAATAAATAAAATTTTTCCCAAAAAAAAACCTTCATGAATCTGATTATATTAAATAAGCACCTATTGAAGTTTGCCACAGATATAAAGCCTTTCCCAAATGTTTGTTCTTTCCAATCCTCCTGGCCCAGCTCTAACTTGTAAAAATCTCACCTAAGGGACAAGCCCTTCCAGATCCTTCCTAATCTGACATGGCCTCTTCATCTCCCTAGTAGTGGCCTGGCACAGAGCCCAGCTCTGCTTACAACCACAAAACTCTCTAGGGCAGAAAGCCCCTTTCATCTGAACTTTGCCTGTAATTCCTCAGGCCAAGTTGCTATGCCTCTGAGCCAGAACAGTGCCCTCCACAGAACAGGGAAGAGTCACTGACCCCTGGACACAGAAAAATAAAAGTGCTTGGATTTCTGTAATGGAAAAGGGTGAATTCTTCCCAATGGGGATACGGCAGAGTACAGTATCAGCTGAGATGTCACGGGTTTGTATAAAACAGACCTGTCTTCCAACCTGTACTCACAAAAGTCTACAGAAGTTGGGAAACTTTTTTCCCAAACCACTCATGCAAAGAATGCTGCCATTGGTGTCAGGAAATGGACTCTGTGCTGTAGCCCAAAATCACATTCAGAACTAAACCTGGGGCCACTGCTGTGGCATAGTAGGTTAAACCTCTGCCTGTGGCACCTGCATCCCATAGGGTGCTGGTTCGAGTCCCAGTTGCTCCTCCCCCAGTCCAACTCTCTGCTAATGGCCTAGGAAAGCAGTGGAAGATGGTCCAAAGGCTTGGGCCCCTGCACCCACATGGGAGACAAGGAAGAAGCTCCTGGCACTTGGCTTCAGATCAGCCAAACTTTGGCCATTGCAGCCATTTGGGAAGTGAATGAGCAGATGGAAGACCTCTCTGTCTCCCCATCTCTCTGTCTATAACTCTGCCTCTCTAAATAACTAATGGAAAAAGAAGAAAAAGAAGAACTGCATCTAAGAGTTCTCCCTCCAAGTTGTACACATGGGTATTTTATAAGCCAATTCAGTCCCCTAATAATGTGCTGTTCCTTAAACAAGCATTTCTGTGTGTATCCATATCTATGCATATAGTACATATGTGCCATATTTATTTACTTACTTTTAGACTACAAAACACAGCTGTGTAATCTATTCCATCTCAGCCACCCAGAAAGGCAGGGCAAGATTATCTGCTTCCTCTCATTTTTAAATTTATTTATTTATTTATTTATTTGTTTATTTATCAATGTATTTATTTATTCATTTTTTGCCAGGCAGAGTTAGACAGTGAGAGAGACAGAGAGAAAGGTATTACTTTTTCCATTGTTTCACTCCCCAAGTGGCTGCTACAGCTGGTGCACTGTGCCAATCTAAAGCCAGAAGTCAGGTGCTTCCTCCTGGTCTCCCATGTGGGTGCAGGGCCCAAGAACTTGGGCCATCCTCCACTGCCTTCCTGGGCCACAGCAGAGAGCTGGACTGGAAGAGGAGCAACCAGGATAGAATCTGGTGCCGCAACCATGACTAGATCCCGGGCTGCCGACACCACAGGGGGAGGATTAGCCTAGTGAGCCTCAGCACTGGCCACTTCCTCTCATTTGAAGTTGGAGTAGCTGGGGCTCAGAAGAAGAAAGTGATTTAGCTGGAGTCACACAGCTCATCCCTGACAAGCCCAGCATTTCTGATGCTGCATTGTGACCCTGTCCTTGAGCTGTTCTTCACTTTCTAGGCACCGCTTCCCACTTGTCAGTGTGCCAGGAGCTGCCCAGTCCTGTGCACAACACTGAGGGGTCCTTCACACTCTATCAAATGGGCTGAAGCCAGCCAGTGCCTCTCAGCCAAGAAGTGCGTTTTCTCTCACAACCACTATCTCTTGAGCCAAGCACAACATGAAGATACACTGGATACTGTGACACAAGGAGACAGACATACACCTACAGGAGAGAAACAATGAAGCAAATAATTACAATGAAATGAGATGAGCCTTTTAAATGGAGGTAGGAAATTACGTTAGGAGTAAATCCCACACAGAAGTCTAGAAGCAAGTTCGAGGAAGGCAGCCCCTAGTGGACAGGAATCTAAAGCCATAAGACCTCATCCTGAGCCCTTTCTGTAGGTCATTTCACCTCTCAGCCACTGGTACTGCCCCAGGAAGGGGAAGAACTTGAAGCAGAAGGCCAATCTGCATTGCCCGGGACTATTCTGCCACTTCCCACCCTCCAGCACTGATTTCTTTACAAATTAGCATTTCAAAACTTGAGAGCTGGCAAAGAGAAAGGGAGCACTGATTTAAAAACAAACAAACAAAACAACCCTCCAGCCCCTCCTGGCAGCATATAGGAGCAAGATGTGCTGGTGGGAGCCCAAGCCATACCAAAGCATGCCCAGCCTCCCCCACATCAGGCTAAGCACCCCAAACCCCTCCCTGGGCCACCTCCTAATTACAAAATTGCAGAGAAGGGGCAGCTGGAGCATGCACCATCAGCTGCTCAGCAACATGGGAAGGAAAGGGAACTCCCCATGAAGGAGCCAAGGCCACCAGGGGGACACAAGGGGGATCCTCCCCAGGACTGGGCAAGAAAGGCGCTGCTGGGAGCAGACCTGTGTCTCCACTCTCACCTGCTGCTCTGGAGAATGGCATCCTCTGTCTCTCCTCCCTCCTAACCCTAACTCCCAGTCCCTCAGGGTCAAACTCCTCTGCAAAACCTTCATTCCCTCTGATGCTGTCCCCCTAGAAGAGGGATCCAGAAACCTCAAGGGACAAAAGCATCACTTCGGGAGGCTGCCTGCTAAAGACACAGAACTCTGGGCAGCATTCCCTGTGGTTCTGCTCCGAAGGATGAGTGTGGGTCCTGGGAATCTGCATTACACAGGACGATCCCCACAGTCGCCACCCCCTCTCCACCACCACCACACATGACTTGAAGCCAGCAGTCCTGACATCACAGGATGATGCCTGCCATGGAAATGTTCGAGCACTTCCTGTCTGTGGTTTTTCATGACCATTTCTGCTTCATAGAAACATCTTAGCTATCCACCATGACCACCAGGCTCCCAGCAAGAAGTAGGACTCCCTCTTTTGACCTAGCCTCCCTCAAGAAAGCCAAGGCCAAGCAATGCACCTAGAATGGGAAACCAAAGAACTCTGCCAAGAAGCCAAAGGACAATGGGGCTTCAGCTAATGGCCAAGTGACCAACCATACAGAGGGCAAAATATACAGCTGAGCATTAACTTCAGTTTAATCAGGACTCCTAATCTACCTCCCAATAAACAGCAGTAAGGCAATGTCTTCCTTTGCTCATCGAATATTTCCTGAGTGTCTCCTCTGTGCTGGGCATGGTTCTGAATACTCTTAGGGTCTTCTGGTGGTGAAGTGATCACACATCATCAGGAAGTATTTGATAGTGATTTCTCTTTGCAAAGCAAGATCGTCTGTGACGTCAGGCCTCAGAACCACATGAGCTCCAAGTGGACATTTTGAACCAGGCCTGGCTGTTGGATGAAGTACTGCAGGGAGATGAGGTCACCTTGTGGTCCTGGCAGGGAGAATCTGATTCTCACTTTCTCATAAGCAAACCCTGGCAGCACTGGAGTTCTTTCTTCCACTGAGACGCTGTACACTGTCCCAAGAAAAGCAACCTGCCAAGCATAGCTCCTTAGAATAAACTGCTTCTTCTTGAAGTTCAGGCATCAGCACAAATGTCACTTCTTCCAGAAAGTTATCCTTGACTCTTAGACAAGACTGGATGCTCAGACCTTGGAATCCAGGGCATTTTATACTTTTCAAATTAGAACACTTTCCAGTAGTCCCTGCAATTGCTAACTAGAATTTAAGGTATGGCAAGCAGGAAGCATAAGCTGCCTTGCTCAGCATCCTGTCCTCAGTGCCTGGTCTCACACCTGGAACATGGTGGACATGCAGTACATCTGGCTGGATGCTTAAATTAATGAGTTAGTGCATCACACTCTCTATCTATGACAACTGCCACAGTTTCCTCGACTGTCAGCAATCAACACCTAAGCTTAGGCAGGGCTACAGCTCTGTAGTAGCAGCAGCTCACAGGGGCACAACTGCAGCTCAGAGGATCACCATGATACAGACTCCATGGGACACTCCCCATCATCAGAGAAGGACAAAATTCTCTAGGGGTAGTACAGTGTCATCAGAAGAGTGAGGTCTACACTGGCCATGAGCCACATCACCAGCTGTGTCCAAGACTTGATGGTAAGGTCTCCTACAAGCCACTCACTCACCTTCCCATAGCTGTGTCATGGAGAGGGCACTGAGCACTTCCACAGCAGGTGCTGTCTTCAAATAGAGAAAAAAGGACAATAAAAGCTGCCAGAGCAGGCTAAGAAGTCAGGAGGCAGCTGTGAAGCATCTCTGCTGGCAGGAAAGAGTTAAACACACCTGTCTGGGTTCTTTTTACCATGAACCACATTTGACTTCTGCCCAGTCAGAATGAAGCCCCATGGGGTGGCCACTCACACTGGAAGCCTATGCATTGTAACTTTTATCATTCAATGGCTGTTTTTTCCTTTGTTTTTGGTGGTTTGCTGTTGTTGTTGTTATTTAATTTATGGCTCAAGAAGGAAGCTGAAGTCTAGGCCCTAACTTCAGTCCTGCTGAGCCTGGGCTACTGCCCATACTTATTAGACACCACTCACCCCACCCTGGCTTTTTCTATAATTCCTTCTGCATTGTGATTGTGGCCTCTAGTCCTGAATCCCATGTTCAGTGTTGCTCTTCTGCCTCCCAAACAGATTTGTGAGCCTAGATGGGAAGGCCTGGCAACAGGGAGAGGCAGAACTGGTGCTCCATGACTGACAGCAAGGTCCTGCCCCAGCAGTGAGCTAAACCCCTTCCCTTAAATCAAAAGGCAGGCATGAAAGAGCTGAGATGACTTGAAGTAGCATCTGTCTGCATCTGCTACACACATATGAATGTGAGACTCCAAACACAAGCTCTACTTAAACAAGTGGACTTAGGTAACAGACTCAAGTCCAAGGTCAGCAGGCAGAGGATAAGCATTTCCCACTCCCACACTCCTACTGCACACTCCCTAGCAATCAGAACCCTTCTCTGTCATTCCCAAGCCCCAGGGGGCTCCCTTCCTATGACAAAGAAAACATTGAGCTTATTTATGCACTCAGGGTATTGGACAGTCCTCCTTCAGCCCTAGGAGGATACACACAGACTACATGCAAAGGCCTCTCTCCAGTTATGCTTCTTCTGACTCCCCTGTCAAGCCCTGTCCAGAACTCCCCCAACTCAGGCCTGCTGTTTATTTCTCACCTGACCTAGGAGGCCCCTGCAAGTCACATCCTCCGCCTCCACTGAGAACAGATAACCCATCCTGCTATGGGCCTGGGACATGCACATGGGGGGCAGGGACTGCAGATGTGTCTCCCCTAGATCAGAGGGTGAAGGTGTCTGTGTAATTCACAATCTAGGCACACACCAGAGACACTAAGACCTTGTACTTGAGGGCTGCTCAAATATCATCACAGCAAACCTGATTCAATATCACCCCAATCTCCATGACACACGAATTCTAGCAGACTGTTCATTTCAAACAACATCTGACAAAACAAATTTCCAGGACAAGAAAGTATCTTGAGATTGGGGGTTCTCTATCCCTAGTCCATCTGACTCAGGGACTCAGTTTCTCTAATAGGAGCTTGCATCTGAATCAAATAAAAGGAAAAAGAAGTGGAGGAAACCCAGGCCTAGTCCTGGTGTGTGGATAATAATAAAGGGAGAGCAGCTGGAACAGCACAGAAAAGGGATTTTGAGCCTCCCTCCCTCCTTTCGCACATTACTATAAATGGCAAGGGAGGAGATGGTGCAGCTTCTGCTGTTTAGATACAATGTGTGCATTTTGATTCAGAGAAAGACCTCCAAATCATCAAGCTTGGGTTGACCTGCAAGCATCCCTGGAAAAACTGCCTGTGGGAAGAGTTCCAGAAAGCACCAGGGCCCTAATGAGCACTGTAGCACCTGCTGTGGGCCTGCCTGTAGGGGCGCGTGTTGAGTGGCCCATGGATGGACACGTTGCCAGCTGCAGAGCCTGGGCTTGGGAAATGCTCCCCAAGTGCTTCACAGCATTGAAAAGGAAAAGGGAAATGCCTCTGGACTGAATGGATGGCCGTGAAAGTTCCTAGGTACCTAGGGAGAAGCTAAGTCCCAGTGCACCAGGGAAAGCCTGGTGACCTGGGCACTACCCCCATTCCCCCAGCCACAGCAGATCTCCTAAAAGCCAGGCCCTGGTGCATGAGTCTACACATCCACACCCATAACCACACACCCCTCACCCTTCCTATGCTCTCAGGGCCCCACATGCCTTCCCTCTGCCACCACCCCCACAGCCACCTGCACCTTCGGCTGGCTCCTACCACAACATGGCCCTGTAGTCTGCTCTCCACTGCAGGTCTGGTCATGTTCGTGCTACTGACCCAGTCTCCCAGCCTACTGACCCAGTCTCCCAGCCTCCACCCAGAAGACAGCAAATGGACCCAGGGGCACAGAGAAGCCTGAAAGAGGTGGAAGGGACCCTTCCACTCTGGTTTCTAAGTAGAGAACTCACTCATGAGTGCCACATCCTGCAGAGAGATGATGAACTCACCAATACCTGTTAAAGCACCTGCAAGCCTCATCAGGGGTGGAGACTGGGGGGATGTCCTTGGCAAGTGAGCACAAGGAGCCCCTCTGTGGCCTTGCTTCTGCCAGGCTGGTCCAGTTGCCCCCAAGGCTACTTTCCACAGATGATCCATGTCCAGGTTCACAGCTCAGTTAATTCGGCAGCCAGCTTTGAGCAGGCAGCAGCAGGGATCACCTCTGCATGGCAGTGGCTGAAAGGGGCAGGAACAGAGCCGGATGACCCAGCAGCTCCCCCAGGCAGAGCAGCCAGCTGTCTGCCAGCAGCAAGCAGAGTCAGGCCACACTGGGTCAGACGGCTCTGCAGCCTTCAGGGACTGCTCCTGTCCAGCCAGGCCCCACCTCAGCTGTGCAAACATTGCCTCATCCTGACAGGACAGACCCAGCAGCAGGAAAAACAGTCCCCATGAGTGTGTTGAGAGTGAGCAACCAGAAAGCACCACACTCCTCACAGGAGCCTGGGCCCCCTTTGGAGAGGCAGAGTTGGATTGGAAGTGGAGCAGCCAGTTCTCAAACCTGTACCCATAGGGGATTCCAGCACTGCAGGTAGCAGCCTTACCCACTATGCCACAGCGCCGGACACCCAGTTTTCAAAACACAATGATTTTCTGGTTAAATTTGAGTAGAAGATTATAGGGCTCAGCACTCCAAGTCTCCAAGCACCAAATAAATATTTAGTTGTCACTCTGGGAGAATGTAGCCAGAGTCCAACCAGGAACTTGAAAAACTTGAGAACAGCTATTTCATAAGTTGTAGACATGAAATATGGGGCAGTCACACAGGACAGCTGTGTCCAGTGTTCAAAGTGAGACCCAGGACAGCAAGCCTGTTATATCCCAAGAGAAGTCAGCTTTCCAGTCCATTAAAGGGAAGCACCAGGAAAACACAGCTGCTTGAAATGTAAGATGGATGCTTTATGGATGACAGATGACAGCTCCGTCCTTCTCTGAAAAATATTCTGAGGTGGACAAGGGCTGAGAGTTGTGAAAATAGAATCCCATGCAGTCTGTTAAGTGTGAAACAACAGAAATCCTGGAAAATAGTTCCGAGGTCAGAGAGGCATAAGGAGGAAAGCAAAGACATGAGGGAGGGATGGGTGGATGGATTTCTGGATGCCATCTCTTCCACCATGTTCCACAGGAACTTACAGTTGCTAAAGCAGGGGCATTCATTCCACTGCCAAAGGACTGCAAAGGTAGCACAAGTTGGCTGTCTCAAAGGTGCCCACATTATGTCCATCAGCATCTCTGCCAATGGCCAATGTCCCACAAGAAGCAGTCTTCCCAGAGGGACAGAGGCTGACTGGCAATTTGGATCAAGGAGTGACTATTCCTGGAAAATCATCCTCTATCCAGACCAGCAGTAACAGCAAATAGAAAAAGCGAGAAGGCGGAGAAAGTCAGGGGCAGAAAAACAGGGAAGCCCCAATGGCTGAGCTGCCATATTGCTGGCTTCCAGATGCTCAGGCAAGAGCCACCACAGGCCTTAGGAGCCAGTGGGCAGAAGCAGCAGAGCACTGTCAATCAGGAAAACCCACAGACGGTGTCCTGGGATCTACACACAGCTCACTTTGGTCTGCACACACACTGGGTAAAATGCAGTTGAGCCAAGCCAAAAGAAAAAATCTGAAAAAACTTCAGCTACAATATTCCCTGGGAAGATGAGCTTTGCAAGGAAGTCACCCAGAACAGGTGGGGGTCTCTGTGGTGAAGAAGCACCGTGCATGGTGGGCCTGATTCAGAGCACAGTTTCCAGCTGTGTGGTTCCCCCAACCATGCATCTTCTCTTTATCTCCCCAGACAAGGCCCAGACACAGAGGAATCCCCACATCACACTCATCTGCACAAGGAACATCTGTACATGTGAGTCAGTGTGCAAACACATGGATACCTCCAATACTGTGGCACAGACACACACATCTCCTGTGTCTCTTTTCAGAAACAGCTTCTATGTGAGACAACAGACCCTGGAACTGACTAGAGTTAGAACAGACTTCTGTCCCTTTCCCTTGTAAAATTAAGACTGTACCTTTTCAATGCTACCGACAGCATTTCCAAATGTCAATGGAGGAGCTGGCTCCATGGCACAGAGGGTTATGCCACTGCCTCCAATGCTGGCATCCCCTATAAACACTACTCAAGACCTACTTGCTCTGCTTCTGATCCAGCTCCCTGCTCACACACCTGGGAAAGCAGCAGAAGATAGCTCCAGTATTTGGGTCCTTGCCACCCACATGGGAGACCCAGATGGAGTTCTGGGTCCCTCTGTCTCTCTGTCTCTCTCTTCTTCTCTGTGCCACTCTGCCTTTCCAATAAATAAAATAAATCTTTAAAATGTACATTGGGTGAGAGATGAGAGAAAGGTTATCGCATTAACAGCCAAGATAATATAAGCTGATTTCTAGAACTCATTAACTTGAAAAACATAAATTAAACAGAAAATAAATGAAACTCAAAATGTAACCCAAAAAATCATCATTTGCTACAAATTACAATCCTTACATGCAGAGCTGTAACTGATAAAAGGTTACTACCTCTTTAAAAAAAAATGCGAAATGAAGTACTTTGGTTACTCCCTCCAAATGAAGCCTCCATTAAGCTGTAGCTGAATCCTGCCACTCACTGGAGTTCAAGGACAAGGCTTCCTTCTCCAGCCCACAGCAGATGCCAGTGGCTGCTACTAACGGGAACATGGATGGACACCATCAGCTTCCTCACAGGGCGCCTTTCCTAGAGACATCACTGCTAAATCACCAGAGCATGTATCTCATATTAAAAACTTCTCTTCCAGATGCTAAATACCTTGCCTGTCACCCTCCAGCGGCACAGGGTACCATCTGCTGAGGACAGCCAGCTGGCTGGACAGCTCTAGGAATCCTGTTCCTGGCTTTTTCCCTGGGAGATGAATGGTCACAGGACATAGGTGCTCAGAACACCGGCTTGAAGCAGCTCCTCCCAGCAGCGACACACAGCTGCTGGTCCATCAGAGGCTCCATGACAGGAAGCAGCCTGGAGACAAGCAAACCCCATACTGGGGCTGAGAGGAGTCACGCGGCAACCTTCACACCCACTGCCTAGTGTCCCTTCTGCTCCTCCCCCCTAGGCAACCTCATTATGGGCAATCAAGTCATCAACAGGGAATCAGGTGACAGCACTAATCTAACAGAACAGGGACTCACTCAAGACTGTTTACTCTCCTGACAATTCCACTATGTGGAAGATAAGTGCCATATTTTCCTAGGCCACATCTCTTTCCCCACTGCGTGGGCATCTCTGTGGGGGAAAGGGGACGCTTATTTCTGGTCCTTTTTCTGTCGTACCACTCCTCATACTTGTACAGAGGCCTCCACAGACCAGTCCTTTTGCAAAGTATTAGTGTGCTCCCAATGCTAAAAATGTCTTGGGCTTCGGCACCAAACAGAAAATAAGAAAACTCAGAGGCCCCCTTACTTCCAGCTACAGGGACTGTAGCACAATCAGTGAGCAGCATTGTGGGGACAGTGAAGAAGAGGGGGAAAAAGTCAGCAGAGCCCGCAGAGCCCTAGCTGCCCTGAGTGCCCACGGGGACCCCACCTTGCAGGCTGTGTGCATGTGGAGTGGGGGCCTCAGGGCTGAGCCATCCACTGCAGCCCTGGGCTCCCTGCTGGGGGCCACCCAGCTCTGCTCCACGGGAACCCCTGCAAAGTGGCCTGGTAAGTCTGAGGTCCCATGGGCTCCGAAGGAGGAAGCTAGCTCTTAACTCCAGTTCCCGGCAGTCACCCACCTGGGTGCATCCAGGTCACTCATCCAGCTCTGCACTGTGGCATTTCTCAGAAAGTCTCAGCTCCAAAATGTCTACCTGGTTGTAATGTGTTGCTGTTGCTGTTGTTTTTGTTTCTGTGGTTTTTTTTTTTTTTTGCCTTTAGTTAGTTTTATCTTCCTGAGAGGAGGCATCCCTGCCATACTTAGAACAATATAAAAATGAACTCTCCCATCCCACCCCTCCGATTGTGGTCCAATTGAAAAAAAAAAGTGGGACCTTTAAAAACCTAGTACACCTCCTGAAAACCAGCATTCAGCTCCAATAAGACTCTACTTTCGCTTGATGCAATAAAACTGCCTTTTTGCAACCTTTTCCCAGCCATTTATTGCTACATTGAGACAAAGAAATGAACCCACCGATCCGTTCCAGTGACACTGAACACCCCACACACACGCTTCATGACCCGGAACACCCCCTTGGACCCTGTAAATAAAAGGCATTAAGGAAACTTGAGAAAAGGGGAGACGCGGGAGCCCCAGAGCATGGGGAAACGCGGGACAGCCTGGGTCCCTCTTAGTCCCTGCCGCCGCCCGATGGCACCCAGTGAGCTGGGACCCCAAGCCGCCAGCAGCCCTGGCACCCAACCCCTCTGCATGGTCTCCATATCTGCCGTGAGAATTCCCGGGGAGCCCGGTGGCTCCCTTCAGGATGTGCAGGGAAGCAAAGGGACGCGCGGGAATGGTAGTGGTGATGGCTACAGACCAACAGCAGCGGAAGGAGAAGCAGCAGGGGCCGCCCCAGGTGTTGTGCTCGAAAACTGCCTGGGACCACAGGTGCAGAGTAACAGACTCGCTGAGCCAGAGCCAAGTCACTGCCCCGCCTCCCAGCAATTGCTCTGGTCAGTGAATGAACTTCCGCGTCCTGGGCCTCGGATCCACCTGTGCGCACGCGCGCTTGGATGTGTGCACACGCGCGCAGGCAGTCGGGTACGCAGGCGGTCGGGTACACAGGACGTCAGGGCACAAGGGACTCTGGAAAATGGAGTCCAGGACCAAGGCTGGGCTGCAGACCAGACTCGCTGGCCATCCTCAAGGGCTTTACAGTCTCCAGCAGGTGGAGACAGAATGGGAACTAATAGCCATTGCTTTTAACATCTCTCCACTCTTCCCCTCCAAAAATTTCAAAGATAGTTTGCTGCCTTTATTTCCTTTCTTCAACCAACATCCTTTTTCAAATTTTCTTATAAAACTTTTACTTCATAAATATAAAGTTCAAAAGTACAACTTTTGGATTATAGCAGGTTTTTCCCCTGATAACCACCCTCCCACCTGCAAACCATCCCATCTTTTACTCTTTTCTCATCCCATTCTTCATTAAGATTCATTTTTAATTCTCTTTATATGCAGAAGATCAACTTAGTATATACTAAGTAAAGATTTCAACAGTTTGCACCCACATAGACACACAAAGGGTAAAGTACTGTTTGAAGACTACTTTTACCATTATTTCGCATAGTACAACACAATAAGGACATGATCCTACATGGGGCGGAAGTGCACAATGACTCCCGTTGTTGATTTAACAATGGACATTCTTATTTATGAGGTCAGTAATCACCCGAGGCTCTTGTCACAAGCTGCCAAGGCCACGGAAGCCTCTTGAGTTCACAACCTCCGACCTTATTCAGATAAGGCAATAAGCAAAGTGGAAGTTCTCTCTTCCCTTCAGAGAAATTGAACCAACATCCTTAAGAGTGACACCCAGTGAAGCTGACCCCAATTTCAGGATGCTTTATAAACTCTGCCTTCTTCCAAAAAGTACCTTACCTGCTGCTTACCTGGAAGATTTCTCTGGGTTTTTACCTTTAACAGTCAAATAATAAATGAGAATGAATGCAAAATAATTTTTGATGAGTTGCAGAGGGGAAAGCTTAGCATCCAGACTTGAGAATAAAATTTGTATTGGTGTTTTATTGATGTTTGGTAGTTATTTTCAAATCATTTTACATCATCCTTTAGTTCACCAAGTACAAAAAGATAAACAGGAGACCTGGATAGAGAACTAACATTCCTGAGAGACTAAATGCCTTACATCATATCTTTTAGCCCGTAGATTAATTCTGCAGACCATATTATCACTAGTTTGTTAAGAGGAGACTCAGGTGGAAAAGATTTTGTCATTTGCCCATGGGGAATATAGTCTTTTAGACTAGAAGAACACCAGCTGAAGTCTAACACAGCTTAAGAAATCAATGCTTTGTCTTATGGCTCAGTTTCTCAAACCTCACATTTCCCAGCTGGAAAAAAAAATGAGAGGACCAGCAATGCAGCACAGTGGCTTAAGCCACCAGCTGCAAGGCTGGCATTCCATATGGGTGCCGTTTGAGTCTCTACTGCTCCACTTCTGATCCCATTCCCTGCAAGTGTGGCTGATAAAGCAGTGTACGGTAGCTCAAGTCATTGGGCCCCTGCACACATGTAGGAGACCCAGATGGACTTCCAGGCTTCTGGCTTCAAACTGCTGCAGTCCTGGCTATTATTGCCATGTGGGCAGTGAGGCTTCAGATGAAAGATCGCTCTCTCTGACCCCTCTCTCTGTTACTCTGCCTTCCAAATAAATAAATCTTTCCCAAAAAATGTGAAAAAGAGGAAGAATACCTGTAGAAGAACACATTGCAGAAAACCAAAAGGATTGCAAATTGTCTAAAAAATGAATTACACTCAAAGTCTCACTCTTATTATTTCATTGTCATTTTTTTTCATTTATTAAACTTTTATTTAATGAACAAATTTCCAAAGTACAGCTTATGGGTTACAATGATTCCCCCCCTCCCATAACTTCCCTCCCACCCGCAACTCTCCCCTTTCCCACTCCCTCTCCCCTTCCATTCACATCAAGATTCATTTTCAATTCTCTTTATATACAGAAGATCAGTTTAGTATATATTAGGTAAAGATTTCAACAGTTTGCCCCCATATAGCAACACAAAATGAAAAAAAAATACTGTTGGAGTACTATTTATAGCATTAAATAACAGTGTACAGCACATTAAAGACAGAGATCCTACATAATATTTTTTAAATTAATTAATTTTCTATATCATTTCTAACTTAACACCAGATCCCACATGGGATGTAAGTACACTCCTACTGCTGACTTAACAATTTGACACTCCTGTTCATGGCGTCAGTAATCTCCCTAGGCTCTAGTCATGAGTTGCCAGGGCTATGGAAGCCTTTAGAGTTCGCTGACTTTGGTCTTATTCCAATAGGGTCATAGTCAAAGTGGAAGTTCTCTCCTCCCTTCAGAGAAAGGTACCTCCTTCTTTGATGGCCCCGTTCTTTCCACTGGGATCTCACTCACAGAGATCTTTCATTTAGGTCTTCTTCTTTTTTTCTTTTCCATGGTATCTTGGCTTGCCATGCCTATAATACTCTCATGGGCTCTTCAGCCAGATCTGAATGCCTTAAGGGCTGATTCTGAGGCCAGAGTGTTGTTCAGGATATCTGCCATTCTATGAGTCTGCTGTGTATCCCGCTTCCCATGTTGGATCCTTCTCTCCCTTTTTGATTCTATCAGTTAGTATTAGCAGACACTTATCTTGTTTCTCTCTTGCACATTTTAGGATCTTTTCTTTATGTTTCACTGTGGTGAGTTTGATTACGACGTGTCGTGGTGAGGATCTCTTTTGGTCATGTTTATTAGGGGTTCTATGAGCTTCCTGTACTAGGATGTCTCTGTCCTTCTCCAAACCTGGGAAATTTTCTGCTAGTATCTCACTAAAAAGGCCTTCTAATCCTTTCTCCCACTCCATGGCTTCAGGAACTCCTAGAACCCGAATGTTAGGTTTTTTAATAGTATCCTGTAGATTTCTGACAGTATTTTTTAGATTTCTGATTTTTTCTTTTCTTTGGTTTGCCTGTTTCCTTTCCTGTTCTCTGTCTTCTAAGTCTGATATTCTCTCTTCTGCTTCACCCATTCTGTTTTTATGGCTCTCTAATGTGTTTGTCATTTGATCTATTGAGTTCTTCATTTCATTGTGGTTTTTTGTCACTATCACAGTTTCATGTTCTACTAGTTGTTTCATTTCATTTTGATTCCTCCTTAATATTTCATTTTCATGAGAGAGATTTTCTATCTTGTCCATTAAGGATTTCTGTAGTTCAAGAATTTGTTTTTGAGAACTTCTTAATGTTCTTATCAATTTTTTTTAACTTTTATTTAATGAATATAAATTTCCAGTGTACAGCTTATGGATTACAATGGCTTCCCCCCCCATAACTTCCCTCCCACCCACAACCCTCCCCTCTCCCGCTCCCTCTCCCCTTCCATTTGCATCAAGATTCATTTTCAATTCTCTTTATATACAGAACATCAATTTAGTATAAAGATTTCAACAGTTTGCACCCACATAGAAACACAAAGTGAAACATACTGTTGGAGTACTAGTTATAGCATTAAATCAAAATGTACAGCACATTAAGGACAGAGATCCCACATGAAGAGCAAGTACACAGTGGCTCCCATTGTTGACCCAACAAATTGACACTCTAGTTTATGGCACCAGTAACCACCCTAGGCTCTTGTCATGAGTTGCCAAGGCTATGGAAGCCTTCCAAGTTTGTCAACTCTGATCATATTTAGACAAGGTCATAAAAGACAGAGTGAGGATAGTAACCAATGATCCTAAGAGTGGCATTTACCAGGTTTGAACAATTATACAGCATTAAGTGGGGAAGAGGACCATCAGTACACACATGTTGGGAGTAGAGCCATTGGTGGTAGAGTAGAGGTTATGATTACAAAGGAATGAGGCCCAAGTGCACTAGACAGGGCCTAGAACAAAGGACAAAGTCATTATTAGAGGAGCTAAGAAAGGTGCAGTCTAAGCTACAATTAAGTTTTCTGATTGAGAGGCAAATAGAACCTGATAGAAGGGGCTTGATAATAATCTGGTGGGCTTTAGGCCTTGTAAGTTAAGAGGCCCAGACCTATCTATCTCTTCACATGGGGTATATCCTAAGGGAGGTGTGAACCTCCTAGGGGAAGGCACTCTGTTGACTTTCATTACTTGGCTGGCCTGGGAGGAGAGCTGGCCAGGTAAAGGCAGGGGGCATCTCTAACAAGAAATTTACAGTTCTGCCTTCAATGTTGCTGACCCTACTTGACCATACCCTCAGCTGCAGTGGTCCTTTTGGAAGTTGGGCTGAGTGAAGGGCTTTTCAGCTTAGAGCCAATAAGATCTGTGGCTCTGACCTGGGCATCCTTCGACTCCAGGGCAGGTCCATTTCCAGTGATCCAACTCTTGGCAGAGCTGCCAGGGCTCTTCACAAGCTGACTTCTGCTGAAGCCCAGGCTTACCACATTGAAAGCCACTGCAGTGGACTGGCCTGTTGGGTCTGCTTGAGGGCAGATCACTGTACAGATCAGCCATTAATAGGCCTGCCACCCATTGCTTCTGATGCCGAGCTTTCTTTTCCTCCTGGTTTGTGTTAAAGCAGACCAGAGGATGCAAGTCAACGGAGTGCCCGTTTCCCATCTCTAATCTTCGGTGGCCTGAACTACAAGTCTATAGTCACAGGCATGTTCTGTAGTAGTTTTTCTAAGGTAGACAATGCCCATGAGGAAAATTATATTCTCACTTTAAAACTTTCTTTCCCTTTGGTCTGAAAGGGAGGTTTTTTCTACTTACTGTATACTTCGCTGATGGCGAAGTGAATCTAACTATGAGATTATTATTTAAGTTCTTATTTTGGCTATGCTATTGCAGAAAAATGTTAGCCCTCTCTTTTATAAGGTCTAAAGATTAAATTGTGCATCCTACAGATTCCTTCATAATAGAATTATTTTCCTACCTTGAAGAGAATAGAGAAATGAAAGAACAAGTTGGACTTAGAATAGAGAAATGAGGGAGCAAGTCCTAGATCACTTGCTGACAATAGCAATATCACATGAATACTTAGCAAACAGTTTCAACCATTAGATAACAACTTAAGAAAACATTTACCAGAAGGTCCAATTCCTTCTATAAATTTTAAGAATCATGTATTTGAAAACACCTCTTAAATATCTAACATGGTGTAGTTTGTTTAGCCAGTAAACTTAAGCACAACCATCTAAAATGTTTTTAGTTTCTTTCTACCAACAAGTCTAAAACATATGATACACAGATTCAGGTCCCACAAATTAAAATGTATCTTTGATTGATTTTAGCAGCTTAAATTTATGGACAATCTTATCTATAAGCCATTTAAAATAAAACTCTTAATAAAATTTCCCCATGTGGACATACAATATGTACACACATATAATATAGCATAATAGACCAATATAGCAATTTTAATAATAGCTTTTAAAATCTTTAACTCTTTTTGTAGATTGCCAATTGATTTGAATTGCTTTTTCTTTTTAGTAACCTCAGTTAACCATACTTTCTCTCAGTTGGTACTGTTAATACATTATTGGCTTCATCTGTTTACAGAGCCATCCCAAAGTACTGAATACAATAAAAGTGGCTGGAAAAAGTCCATAGGAACCTATAGGAGGACAGCTAAACACAGAACCAACAACGCTTTAGTTTTATGAGCAGCAGATCATATATAACTGTGGATGACAAAAGACTTTAAGTCGCCATGTTTAAAATTATAAACTCATCAACCAACAAGAGGCACTTGCTTACTTCACAGTATTTTTGAAAGCTCCTGTAGGATTTTACAATTATTTAACCCTTTAAGCCTCTGGGGCTTTCTCATTAAGATAACTATCATGTCTAGTAACACAAGATCATTAGACTTTTTAATTCTCAAACATTTGTATTAATAGCATTTTCCATTATAAAAACTTAAAGTCTGGTACCACATCACCTCTTGACAGTATACTCCAAATAGACTGATAGTTGGTGTCTCTACAAGATGAGAGACATAGGTCCTTCGATTTTTTCAGTTGGGCCCAAACTGGAAAAACCAAAGTCCAGGATTTACTGGAAATTTTAGAGACCAGATTGTTTGAAACTTTGATTTTTTGAATGCCTGTCAAGAATGCCAAGAAGGCTCAAAATCCAAAATATCTGGTTGAAATAAGATTTCTTAAAATCATGACATAACATAGACCAAATTTGATCATTGTTACAAGGTGATTATTCAAATTTTTGAAAAAAGCACATATTTAAATAACCCATAGCTCTTAATAAAAATTCAGCTGTTTTTGAACAATTAGAATTTAACAGACATCAAGAGAACATAATAGATTACTTTAACACATTGCTTTAACAGAGCATCAGAGTTTAATTCTATGTCAAAGAGAAATTGAGCTTCCTGTGATCTTTTGCTGTGAGGTTTCCTTCCTTTACCTTCTTTCATATTGGTGACCATGTTTCTGTGTTTCTGTGTGTAACACATCTTTAAGCATCTTTTGCAGGGCAGGATGAGTGGCAACAAATTCTTTCAGTTTCTGTTTGCTGTGAAAGGTCTTAATTTCACCTTCATTCACAAATGAGAGCTTTGCAGGATATAATATTCTGGGCTGGCAGTTTTTCTCTCTTAGTACCTGGGCTATGTCTCGCCATTCCCTTCTAGCTTGTAGGGTTTCTGATGAGAAGTCTGCTGTGAGTCTAATTGGAGATCCTCTAAGAGTGATCTGACGTTTCTCTCTTGCACCTTTTAGGATCTTTTCTTTATGTTTCACTGTGGTGAGTTTGATTACAACATGTCGTGGTGAGGATCTCTTTTGGTCATGTTTATTAGGGGTTCTATAAGCTTCCTGTACTAAGATGCCTCTGTCCTTCTCCAAACCTGGGAAATTTTCTGCTAGTATCTCACTGAAAATGCCTTCTAATCCTTTCTCCCTCTCCATGCCTTCAGGAACTCCTAGAACCTGAATGTTGGGTTTTTTAATAGTATCCTGTAGATTCCCGACAATATTTTTTAGATTTTTAATTTCTTCTTCTTTTCTTTGATTTGCCTGTTTCCTTTCCTGTTCTCTGTCTTCTAAGTCTGATATTCTCTCTTCTGCTTCACCCATTCTGTTTTTAAGGCTCTCTAATGTGTTTGTCATTTGATCTATTGAACTCTTCATTTCATTATGATTTCTAGTCACTATCAGAGTTTCTTGTTCCACTAGTTGTTTCATTTCATTTTGATTCCTCCTTAATATTTCACTTTCACGAGAGAGATTTTCTATCTTGTCCATGAAGGATTTCTGTAGTTCAAGAATTTGTTTTTGAGAACTTCTTAATGTTCTTATCAATTTTTTGAGATCCGCTTCTTGCATTTCTTCGATCTCATCATCTTCATAATCTTGAATTGGGGTGTCTTTTTCATTTGGGGGCGTCATAGTGTCTTCCTTGTTCTTGTTAGCTTGGTTTTTGCGTTTGTTGTTTGGCATGTTGGAGATATTTGGTTTCTTCACTGTGGTGTTTTTTCTTGTTACACTATGGCTCTATATTAAGTGGACTGTCTGCTTTCAGTGGAGCCTTAGAGGCTTGAGATGAGTGTGGACTGAGAGCTGTGTTTGGTTCCTCAGGGTTGAGGGTGTGTCAAAGATGACACTCCCAGGTTAGGTGTGGTAAATCTCTCTTTCTTTTTTTTATTTAAAAGGGAAGTAATTCTGCACAGCTGAACGTAATTGGAGGTAGTTAGCAGGCAAATGATATACCCACAGGAGCCAGAGATCGGAAGCTCTTTCCCAAGGACCACACAGGGAATCTGTGCTGCCCTCAGTGTGGGCTCCAATTCTCCTGCAGTCTCCCACTGGGTTGCCAAGTTAGATGCTAATCTCCTGTTATTTCACCCCTCCCCACAGAGTCAGGTTTTTCTGCCCTGCTCAGGGCTGGTGCAGACCTGAGGTCGCCCGGCTTATGACGTATGTCCAAAATGGCGCCTGCTCTGTCTTGCTCGCCTTTGAGAGGTGAGCGGAGAGAGAGAAACTTGTGTCCGTATCAGTCACTTTTTTTATTTTTTTTTTCTCTCTCTTCTAGTTAGCCTGGTGAACTTTTCCCCACGGAGTTTCAAGCCTCGTTCCCTCTAGCCTCCTCTTTCTGCTTGCCTGCTGGTATCTCGGGCTATGGAGGTTCGGCTCACCTCGCGTTCCAGCGCTGGTGCGTTGAGTCTGCCGCTGGTGTCCCGAACTTGGGCTCCCACGCTCTCCAGGCAGGTCCACTGTGAATCACTAGTTCCGGAAGAGTTTCCTCTGCTGTTTCATCCCCTACTCTTCCTTGACCCTGCAGTATCTCCACTTATATTAAACTTTCTCTCACCTCGGACTAAGTGTGCTCCCTGCCTATTCCGCCATCTTGCCGCCTCCGCCTTATCAATTTTTTGAGGTCCACTTCTTGCATTTCCTCTATCTCTTCATCTTCATAATCTTGAATTGGGGTGTCTTGTTCATTTAGGGGCATCATAGTGTCTGCCTTGCTCTTGTTACCTCGGTTTCTAGGTTTGTTGTTTGGCATGTTTGAGATAATTTATGGTTTTTTTTTTTTTTGCTGTGGTGTTTTTTTCTCATTATACCATGCCTCTAAGTGGGCTGTCTGCTTTGATGGATCCTTAGAAGCTGTGAAGGGTGTGGCCAGAGAGCTCTGCTTGATTCTTCAGGTTTAATGCTGTGCAAAAAGCGACTCACCCAGATTGTTCTCTCCCTTGCTCCTTGCTGGATCGCGCTCTCTCTCTCTCTCTCTCTCTCTCTCTTTTTGACTCAGTTGGGAAGTCATTCAGCACAGGTGAGTGGAATTGAGGGTAATTGAAATCTGGCCTCTGTGAGTATTCGTTTGATCTTCTCCTGGGACCACACAAAGAGTTTATGCAGCCCTCAATGTGTTCTCAAGTTTCACCATAGACCCAAAGTTACTGAGTTTGTGTACTCATTGCCGCTTTACATATGTAAAATGGTGCCTGCTCTTTGTTTTGCTCAAGTGGAGAGAGAGGCCTCTGCCTTTCCCCACCAATGTCTCGGGTTTCTGAGGCTTTTGTCTTACCTCCCATTCCCGCACTGGCAAGATTCTGTGGCTCAGCTCCCGTGGTTGGGTTTCCATGCAGTGGGCTCCTTGTAGGTTGTCTGTGTCACATCCACTAGATCCGGAAGCGTTTCCTCTGCAGTTTTTTTCTTGAGTCTTTTCCTCAGGCTACAGTAATTCCACTTTTATGAAGTTATATTTTCCAGACTATCAGTGCACGTCCTCACTATCTGCCATCTTGGCTCCGCCCCCGGTTATTCCGCTTTTATGAAACTAAATTTTCCCAGACTATCGGCACATGTCCTCACTATCCGCCATCTTGGCTCCGCCCCCAGTTATTCCGCTTTTATGAAACTAAATTTTCCCAGACTATCGGTGCACATCCTCACTATCCACCATCTTTGCTCCACCCCTCATTGTCATTTTTTATGTTTAATGTTAAGGTAACAACTGTACTCAGATATGCGTGTGTTATTCGAATTTTAAGTTTTTAATTAGAAGCTGTTTAGATAAATAGTTAACTGGATCATTTGCAGTTCTATGTCTGTGCCTTCTGTCTCTTGTTCACAAGATTAGAATTGCTTGGTTTAGACAGTTTAAATCTTCACACTTAGTATTTACTACACAAGGAAATATCGTTTGCCTGGTTCATTCTTTCCTGTCAGACTGCAGACTTCATGAGAGCAAGAACCGTGTTTGCTTTATTTGACCCGACAACCTCAGAACCTGACAGAGTCTGTCTCTTAGCTGAATGGATAAATGAGGCTGTAAAAATGAACATGGGGCTGGTGGTGTGGCACAGTGGGTTAAGCTACTGCCTGTGACACTGGCCCCCATATGAGTGCCACTTCAAGTCCTAGCTGCTTAACTTCTGATCCAGTTCCCTGTTAATGTGTCTGGGAAAGCAATGGAAGATGACCCAAGTACTTGAGCCCCCCATCACCTTTGTGGGAGATTTGAATGGAGTCCAGGCTTCTGGCTTTATCTAGCCCAGAAGCACTGTGGCTTTTGGAGGAGTGAACCAGTGGATGGAATCTCTCTCTCTCTCTCTCTCTCTCTCTCTATCTCTCCCTCTCTCTCCCTGTCTCTCCTTCTCTCTCTATTACTCTACTTTTCAAATAGATAGATAAAGCACACACACACACATATATATATAATTAAATGAAGTGTGGTTATCTTCTTGGTATCATACCCACAAAATGCATAAAATCTTTATATTAATAAAAGAATTTTGGGGGTCCAGTGTTGTGGCATATTAGGCTAAGCCTCCACCTGCAGGGCCAGCATCCCTCATATGGGTGCCAGTCCATTTCCCAGATGCTCCAACCCCTATCCAGCTCTCTGCTTATAGTGTGGGAAAGCGGTAGAAGATGCCCCTGCACCCATGTGGGAGAAAACGGAAAGCCCCAGTAAGCTGAGCTTGGAGTTGAAATAGAAATGGGTTAAAACTCTTGAGTACACTGAAGAGGAAATTGAAGAAAACTTCACCCATTAAGAGTCCAACTTATGCCAGTGGACACGAGATGGGTGCCCTCTTCACTCAATTGGGCAGGTAAGCAATAGCTCCATTTTTTAATTGAGAAAGCAGGCCAAGAGAAGATGATTTCACTTATTCACCAAATATATGCACAAGGAACTTACGGATGGGTAAGATTTTCCCAAGAAGCTCCGAATATCACAGGAGATAGAGGCAAATCATCATATTACATGAGGATGCTTAGACAAGGTACAATGAAACCATAAGATCAGTCAGTGTGAGAGGCAGGATTCAAATCATGGACTATCTGGGCGTGAACTTCACCACCTTAGTGGGCCAGCTTTTAGTTGTCAGCATCCTAACACACAGTACAGTTCAGAGGGGTAGTGGTCCTTGCTGCTGGCAGGGAGATTTTGAGAGCAAAGAGAGGACTTTGGGAATTGGGAAGTGGCATCTGCAAGTAATCTAGCAGCTTTCAGACCCAGAAGAGATGGTGATATATGTCTCCAAAGTGAACAAGCCATAGTGATCCTCTCATTGGGAAGGGCTGACTGCAGAGTCTAGAGATGACAGTGGTTCTAGCTTTGGGAGCCACTGGAAGCAGGAAACCAGGTTGCTTATGAGCAAAGTAACCTGAGGACAAGGGAGTAGAAGGCTCTTGAGCTAGGGTTGAGAGGAGTGGGCATATGTGGAATAGCACTGGTGATATGAGAAAGAAGGATGCTTTGGGTTAGGAGGAGAAAATAAACTGTGACAGGATTGGCTGCCTTGCAAAAAGTAAACCTTGGCTTCTTTCTTCCCCTGTGAGCCCCATAGTTCAGGGACCCTGGGCTCCAACATTTCTAGAGATGTGTAGTCTGTAGCCAGTGGATGCATAGCTCAAGCAGGCCTTGTGCATTGGGACAGGCTGTAGGCTTCATTGAGTTTGTGACCCATTCCTCTGGGGCATGTGCCTGCACCACTCTGGACCAGCGGGCAATGTTGGCTGAATGGCGACAGAGGAGGTGAGGAGAAGAGGTGAGAACAGGATGACACACAGAAAGTAGAGTGTGGAGCTGCTAGAGGAAGAGCTCCACTCTTGACAGGACATTGCTGGATGAAACCAGAAGTATCCAGTTCTGTTGTGGCTAACTCAATCCCAGTATTGTTACAGCCTCTGTGTTTGTTTCTTTTTTCTGGACATTATCTATGCACTTCACTTGTTTGAATGAATTTTAGCATGTCACTTTTGGTTTTCTACTGACAAAGGATAATTGATGCAACTGGAGACAAAAGCTCTACACATACGAGTTCTCCAGGCCGAATGCTACAGTAACCATGGCAAACATGATATTTGTGTTTGTGAACATAACATTGAAGCCACTTGCTATAAAGGAGGATTTTGCTTTTCTCCAAAAGCAGTTTGACTGTGTTATTTTGGGTCAATTTCATCCAAATTCCACAACACTTTGTCCAGATATGGCTGGATTAAACCAGAAATATCTGGTTGTGTTGTGGCTAACTAAATCCCAGATCTTGCTACAACTTCTGTGTTTGTTTGTGTTTTCTGGACATTATCAATGGAATTCTCAGTTTTCAATGAATTTTAGTATGTAATTTTTTTTGCTGTTGAATGCAACTGAGGGAATTGGATACAAAAACCATACACTTTAGAATTGTCTAGGCAGAATGCTACAGTAACCATGGCCAACATATTTGTGTATGTAAACATAATTTTGAAAGCCCTTGAAAGGGAGAATGATTGTGCTTTTCTCCACCACAGTTTGACTGTGTTTTTCTGGTTCAGTTTAACCCTAATTCCACAACACTTTGTCTGGATATGGCTGGAATAAACTAGAAATAGCCCATTGTGTTGTGGCTAACTCAATCCCACATCTTGCTACAGCATCTGTGTTTGTTTGTGGACATTATCAATGGACTTTTCGGTTTTGAATGAAGTTTAGCATGTAACATTTTGTTTTCAGCTGGCTAACTCAATTTTTGGAACTGGAGACAAAAACTCTACAATTTGTGTTTTCTAGGTAGAAAGTTATAGCAACTGTGGCAAATTTGATATTTGTGTTTCTAAACTTGACATTGAATCCACATGCCTAGAGAAGGATTTTACTTTTCTCTAAAACCAGTTTCATTGTGATTTTCTGGGTCAATTTAACCTGAATTCCACAACACTTTGTCCAGATATGTCTGGATCAAATGAGAAATATTCACTTCAGTTGTGGCTAATTCAATCCCAGATTTTGCTACAGCCTCTGTGTTTGTTTGTGTTTTCTGGACATTGTCCATGGACTTCACAGTTTTGAATGAATTTTGGCATGCAACATTTGATGTTCTTGCTGTCAAATGCAATTGATTGAACTATATACCAAAATAATACACACACGATTTTTCTAGGCAGAATGCTACAGTAACCATGGCCAACATGATATTTGTGTTTCTAAACATAGCATTGATGTTACTTCTCAGGGAGAACAATTGTGCTTTTCTCCAACACCAGTTTTACTCTGATTTTCTAGTTCAATTTAACCCAAATTCCACAACACTTTGTCTGGATATGGCTGGATCAAACCAGAAATATCTGGTTATGTTGTGGCTAACTCAATCCCAGATCTTGCTACAACCTCTGTATTTGTTTGTGTATCTGGACATTGTCCATGGACTTCACAGTCTTGAATGAATTTTAGCATGTAACAATTGTTTTTCTGCTGGAAAACGCAAATTGGTTCCACATGGAGACAAAACCTCTAAAATTTGAGTTTTCTAGGTAGAAAGCTACAGCAACCAAGAAAAACATGATATTTGTGTTTGAAAACATGACATGAATCCACTTGCTGAAGAGAAAGATTTTGCTTTTCTGCAAAACCAGTTTGACTGTGATTTTCTGTGTAAATTTAACCTGAATTCCACAGCACTTTGTCTGGATTTGGCTGAATAAAATAAAAAATATCCAGTTGTGGTTAACTCAATCCCAGATCTTGCAACAGCCTCTGTGTTTGTTTGTGTTTTCTGGACATTATGTACTGACTTTATGGTTTTGAATGAATTTTAGCATGCACCATTTTTTTGTGCTGGCAAATGCTAATTGATTCTTCATGGAGACAAAACCTCTACACATTTGTGTTTTCTAGGTAAAAAGCTATAGCAACCATCACAAATATGATATTTGTGTTGGTAAACTTGACATTGAATCCTCTTGCCAAACAGAATGATTTTGCTTTTCTTCAAAACCAGTTTGACTGTGATTTTCTGGGTCAATTTAACTTGAATTCCAAAACTTATTGTCCAGAAAATGCGGGATCAAACCAGAAATATCCAGTTGAGTTGTGGGTTACTCAATCACAGATCTTTCTACAGCCTCTGTATTTGTGTGTTTTCTGGACATTATCTATGGAATCTATGGTTTTGAATGAATTGTAGCATGTAACATTTTATTTTCTGTTGGCAAATGCTAATTGATACAACTGGAGACAAAACCTCTAAAATTCGTGTTTTCTAGGTAGAAAGCTAGAGCAACCATGGCAAACATAATATTTGTGTTTGTAAACATGACATTGAATCCACTTGCTGAAGAGACATATTTTGCTTTTTCCAAAACAAGTTTGAATGTGATTTTCTGCGTCAGTTTAACCTGAATTCCACAACACTTTCTCACGATATTGCTGGATCAAACCAGAAATATCCGGTTGTGTTGTGGCTGACTCAGTCCCAGATCTTGCTACATCCTCTGTGTTTGTTTGTGATTTCTGGATATTATCTATGTAATTCATGGTTTTGAATGAATTTTAGCATGTAACATTTTGTTTTCTAGTGGCAGACATTAATTAATTCAACTGAAGGCAAAAATCTACACATTTATGTTTCTAGGTAGAAAGCTATAGCAAACGCGGCATACATGATATTTCTGGTTTTATACATGACATTGAATTCACTTGCTGAAGAGTAAGATTTTGCTTTCTCTAAAACAAGTGTGAATGTGATTTTCTGGGTCAGTTTAACCCAAATTCCACAACACTTTGTCCAGATATGGCTGGAATAAAAAAGAAATATCCGGTTGTGTTGTGGCTAACTCAATCCCAGATCTTGATACAGCCTCTACGTTTGTATTTTCTGGACCTAACACTAACACTAGCCCTTGCCGTAGCCCTAACCCAAATCCTAACCCTAACACAAATCTAACCGTAACACTAACCCTAGCCAAGCTCTATGCCTAAAACTGACACTAGCCTGAGATCAAACCCTAACTCTAAACCTAGCCCTAACCTGAACCCTAAACCTAACCCTAGCCCTAAGCCTAACCCTAAACATAGCCCTAGCCACAGCCCTAACACTAACCCTAACCCTAACCTTGACCCTAAAAATACCATAGCCCTAACCCTAATCCTAAACCTAACCCTAGCACTTACCCTAACCATAATAGTAACCCTAGTCATAGCCCAAACCCTAAATCTAACCCTAGCCCTAACCCTAGCCCTAGCCTAGGTTAAGGGTAAACCTAGCCCTATCTCTAGCCCTAACCTTAACCATAACACTAACCCTAATATTAATCATAAACATGGCCCTAGACATAGCCCTAACCCTAACCCTAGGCAAAACTTTAATCCTAACACTAACTATAGCCCAAACCCTAACCCTAGCCATAGCCCAAAGCACAACCCTAACACAAGAACAAACCCTATCCCTAACCTTAACCCTAAGCCTAGCCCTAAACATAGCCCTAAACATAAACCTAACCTTAACTGTAACACTAACACATTTCCCAAGCACTTACCCTAACCCTAACACTAACCCTAACCCTAACCCTAGCTCTAACACTAACTCTAGCACTAAACCTAACCCTATCCCTAACACCAATGCTAACTCTAAACTAGGCATAGCCTTGGACTTAACCCTAAACCTAGCCCTAAATCAAACTCTAAATATAACCTTAGCCCTAACATTAACCCTAATCCTAACCCTAGCCCTAATTCTAACCATAACCATAGACCTAGACATAGCCCTAGCCATAATCCTAACCCTAGCCCTAACCCTAACCCGAGCACTTACCCTAAACCTAAACGTAACCCTAGAACTAGCCCTAGCCCTAGCCCTAGCCCTAACTCTAACATTAACCCTAAATCTAACCCTAGCCCTAACCCTTACCCTAAACCTAGCCCAAGCCCTAGCCCTGGCCTTAACATTAACCCTAGCCCTAACCCTTATCCTAACTTTAAGCCTAGCCCTAGCCTTCAGTCTATCCCTCACCCTAGCCCTAGACCTATACATAATCCTAACCATAAAAAGACCTAAACCTATCTCTAGCCCTAGCCCTAACCCTAACTGTAAACCTAGCCCTAACCCTAGCCCTAGTCCTAACCCTAGCCCAAACCCTAAACCTAACCCTAACCCTAGCCATAGTCCTAACCCTAGCCCAAACCCTAAACCTAGCCCTAAACATAACCCTAACCCTAGATATAACCGTAAACATACCCTAAACATAACCATAACCCTAGATATAACCTTAAACATACCTTAAACCTAGCCCTAACCCTAACCGTAACTGTAACCCTAGCCCTAGTCCTAACCCTAGCCCAAACACTAAACCTAGCCCTAATATTAAACCTAACCCTAGACTTAAACCTAATCCTAGCCCTAACCCTAATCTTAAAACTAACCCTAGCCCTAAACTTAACCCTACCCTAACCTTAACCCTAACCCTAGCCCAAACTTTAACCAAACCCTAACCTTATTCTTGCCCTAACCCTAGACCTAGCCCAAACCCTAACACTAACTCTAGCCCTAACCCTAACCCTATCGTTAACCCTAAACCAATCCCTAAACCTAACCCTAGCCTTAATCCTAAACCTTGCCTTAATCATAAACCTAATCTTAACCGTAGATCTAACCTTACCTTAACCTAGCATTTACCCTAACCCTAAACCTAACCATAGCCCTAACACTAACCCTAGACATAGCCCCAGCCCTACCCTAACCCTAGCCCTAGATCAAACCCTACCCTAGCCCAAACTTTAACCCTAACCCTAGCACTGACCCTAACCATAACCTAAGATCTAGACATAGCTCTAACCCTAACTCTAACCTATTCCTAATCCTAACCTAACCCTAGCCCTAACCCTAACCCTAACGCTAGGATTTACCCTAAGCCTACATCTAAAAATAACACTAGACCTAGCCCTAACCGTAACACTAACCCCAAATCTAAACCTAACCCTAACCCTAACACTCATCCTAGCTCTAGCCCTAACCTTAACCCTAACCTAGCCCTAGCTCAAACCCGAACCCTAAACCTAGCCATAAGCATAGGCAAGGATGTAGCTTTAGTCCTAACCCAAACACTAGCTCTAGACTTAAACCTAAGCCTAATCCTAAGTCCAACCCTAACCCTAACCCTAGCCATAGCCCTAATACTAACCATAACCCTACCCCTAGATCCAACCCAAACACTAACCCTAGCCCTAACATTAACCCTACCCCAGCCCAAACTCTAAACCTAACCTATGCCCTAATCCTAAACTTTACCATAGCCCTAACCCTGACCCTAACACTAAAACTAGCACTTAGCCTAACTGTAACACTATTTCTAGCCCTAGCCCAAACCCTTACCCTAAACCTAAACCTAAATATAGCCCTAGCCATAGACTTAGTCCTAACTCTTTTTTTTACTTTTATTTAGTAAATATAAATTTCCAAAGTACAGTTTATGGATTACAATGGATTTTCCCCCAATAACGTCCCTTCCACCCACAACCCTTCCCTCTCCTATTCCCTCTCCCATTCCATTCACATCAAGATTCATTTTCAATTATCTTTATATGCAGTAGATAAATTTAGTATATATTAAGTAAAGATTTCAACAGTTTGCACCCACACAGAACATAAAGTGTAAAGAAGAACTTGGTCTAGCCATACACCTAGCCCTACCACTACCACTAGCCCTAGCCCTAGCCCTAACACTAACACTAACCTAACCCTAGCCCTAGCCCTAGTCCTAGTCCTAGCCATATATCTAGCCATAAAGTTAACACTAATGCTAGAACTAACCATAACTGCAAACCTAACCCTAGCTTTAATTTAAGCTCTAGCCCTAGCCCCAGCTCCAGCCCCAGCCCCAAAATAACCCTAACCCTAATCCTAGCCCTAACACTAAATCTAAACATAACCCAAGCCCTCACCCTGACCCTAGCTCTAGTGCTAGCCCTAACCATAACCCTAGCCATAACCCTAAACTTAGCTAGAGCAATCTCATCTAACACTAAACCTAGCCCTAGTCCTGACCCTAACCCTAAACCAAACTCTAACCCTAACCATAACCCTAAACCTAAACCTAACCTCTAACACTAATCCTAGCCCTAGCTGTAGCCTAGCTCTAAACCTAATTCTAGCCCTAGAACTAACCCTAACATTAACCCTTGACAAAATCTAGACCTAGCACTAACCCTAACCCTAACCTTAACTCTAACCCCAATCCTAGCCATAGCCCTAACCTTAGGCCTAGCCATAGCCTTAGCCCTAACCCTAACCTTAACCCTAACCCTAATACTAGCCCTAACCCTAACCCTAACCCAACCTATCCCTAACCCTAACCCAATCCCTAAACCTAACCCAATCCCTAACCCCATCCCTAACCCTAACACTAACCCTTAAACAGTAACCAAGACTAAACCCTAACTCTAATAAAAACCGTAACCCTGACCCTAGCCCTAGCCCTAGCACTGGCTATAGTCCTTCCACTAACCCTATCCCTATCACTAGCCCTAGCCCTAACCCTAACCCTAACCCCAACCATAGCACTAGCATTAGCACTAGCTCTAGCCTTAGACCTAGCCCTAAACCTGTACATAATCCTAACACTAACCCTAACCTAACGCTAACCCTAACCTTAGCCCTAGCACTTAACCTAGTCCTTGCCTAAATCTTACCAAAACCCTAACCCTAAACCTAACCCTAACTTTAAGTCTAATCCTAACCATAACCATAACCCTAAGCCTAATCCTAAACCTAACCCTATTTATAGCCCTAGCACTAAACCTAACCCTAAACCTAACCCTAACACTAACCCATTCTCTAACCATAACCATAACCCTAACTTTAAACCTAACACTGACACGAACACCTAACCCTAAACATAACACTAACGCTAGCCCTAATGCCTAAAGCTAATCCTAAACATAACTGTAGCCTTTCCCTAGCCCTAGGCTTAACCCCAAGTCCTAAACCTAACTCTAGCCTTAACCCTATCCCTAAACCAAGTACTAGGACAAGTCCTAGGCCAAGCCCCAGCACTAACTAAAACCCTAACTGTAACACTAAGCTTAACCCTAACCTTAATTCTAACCCTAAGCATAGCCCTAACCCTAACCCTAATCTTAACCCAAAACTAACCCTATTTTAACTCTAACCCTGACCATAAAACCTAACCATAACCATAACCGTAACACTAATCCTAACTCTATCCCTAACCCTAGCCCTAATGCCTAACTAATCTGAACCCTAACCATAGTCCTAGCCCTAGTCTTAGGCCTAGCCCTAAACCTAACCCTAACCCTAACCCTAAACATACCCTAACCATAACCATAACCCTAACTTTAAATCTCATCCTGACACTAACACCTAACCCTAAACTTAACCATAACCCTAATCCTAACTCTTGCCTTAGCTCTAACTCTAAACCTAACCCAAATCTAACCTGAGCCCTAACGCTAAACCGAACCCTAGCCCTAATCCTAGTCCTAGTCCAAGCCTTAGCCCCAGCTGCAGACCTAACTCAAACTCTAACCCTAACTCTAAACCTAACCCTAGCCTTCTCCCTAAACCCAGCCCAAGCCCTAAACTGAACCCTATCCCTAATCCTAGCCCTAGTCCAAGCCTTAGCTCCAGCTGAAGACCTAACTCAAACTCTAACCCTAACTCTAAACCTAACCCTAGCCTTCTCCCTAAACCCAGCCCAAGCCCTAAACCTAACCCTAAACCTATGCCTAACACTAAACCTAAACCTAACCCTACCCTAGCCCTAGAACTAGCCCTACAGCTAGCCATAGACCCAGCCTTCACCCTAAACCTAATCCTAGCCTTAACACTATCCCTGACACTAACACCTAACCTTAAACAACTGAACACTAATCCTAACCCCAGCCATAGCCCAAGAATCTCCCTAACACTAACCCTAGCAATAATGCTAACTCCAACACTAAACATAACTCTAACCCTAAACCTAACCCTAACACTAGGCCTAAGACTAACCCTCTGGCACTAACCACTAAGCCTAACATTAACCCTAGCACTAACTCTAACACTAATTCTGACCAAACCCCAAATCTAACCCCAACATGAACCACAACCTTAACTCAAAATTATCACTAACAAAGCCCTAACACTAACCCTAAACCTAGCAACAGCCCCAGCACAAAGAGTAGCACTAGCCCCAGCCCTAGCCCTAGCCCTAGCCCTAATCCTAACCCTAAACTTAACACTAACCCTAGCCCAAGCCCTAACACACTGTAGCCCTAGTCCTAAAAAACCTTAAACCTTTCCCTAACCATGGCCCTAACCCTAATCATAAACCTAGCCCTAACTCTGAGCTAGCCTAAGTCCTACAACCAGTTCTAGCCCTAATCCTAACCCTAACCCTAACCATAACCCTAACCCTAACCCTAGCCCTAGCCCTAATAACACTAGCACTAGTACCAAACCTAATCACATCCCTAACCATTAGACTAACCCAAACCCTAACCCTAACATTAGCTCTAACCCTAAACCTAACCTTAAATCTAACCCTATGATTACTGATGCCATAAACAAGAGTGTCAATTTGTTAAGTCAACAACAAGAGTCACTGTGCACTTACTCCTCATGTAGGATCTCTGCCCTTAATGTGTTGTAAATTGTGATTTAATGCTATAACTAGTACTCAAACAGTATTTTACACTTTGTGTATCTGTGTGGGTGCAAACTGTTGAAATCTTTACTTAACATAGCTAAATTTATCTCCTGTATATAAAGATAATTGAAAATGAATCTTGATGTGAATGGAATGGGAGAGGGAGCAGGAGAAGGGAGGGTTGTGGATGGGGGGGAAGTTGTGGGGCGGGGGCAGCCATTGTAGTCCATAAGCTGTACTTTGGAATTTGATATTCATTAAATAAAGTTTAAAAAAATCTAACCCGGGGGCGGGGCGGAGCCAAGATGGCGGATAGTGAGGACGTGTGCCTTAGTTTGGGAAAATAAACTTTCATAAAAGTGGAATTACTGTAGCCTCAGGAAAAGAATCAAGAAAAAAACTGCAGAGGAAACGCTTCCGGATCTTGTGGATGAGACACAGAGGACTTACAGGGAGCCCACTGCGTGGAAAACCAACCGAGACGAGCCGAGCGGCAGCGGCGGGAGAGGAGCCAGAGCCACAAAATCTCGCCAGCGTGGGAACGGAGGAGGGTAAGACAAAGACCTGAGAAGTCCGAGACATTGGGGGGAGGGGGAACAGAGGCCTCTCCCTTCACTCTCCAAGCAAAACAAAGAGCACCGCGATTTTACATATGTAAAGCTCAGCCAAACTCAGTATCTTTAGAGAAACTGGAGAACACATTGAGGGCTGCATAAACTCTGTGTACGGTCCCAGGGGTAGATCAAATGAATACTCACAGAGGCCAGATTTCAACTACCCTCAACTCCACTCCCAACTGAGTCAAAAAAAAAAGAGAGAGAGAGAGAGAGAGCCAGCAAGGAGCAAGTAATCTGGGAGAGTCACTCTTTACACAGCCTTAAACCTGAAGAAACAAGCATAGCTCTCTGGCCACACCCATCACAGCTCCTAAGGCTCCAACAAAGCAGACAGCTCACTTAGAAGCATAGTAAAACGAGAGAAAAAAACAAAAACAAAAACACCACAAATTATCTCTAACATGCCAAGCAAGAAACATAGAAGCGGAGGTACCAAGAACAAGGAAGGCACTATGACACCCCCAAGTGAACAAGACACGCCAATGCAAGATTATGAAGATGAAGACATAGAGGAAATGCAAGAAGCAGATTTCAAAAAATTGATAAGAACATTAAGAAGTTCTCAAAAACAAATTCTTGAACTACAGAAATCCTTAATGGACAAGATAGAAAATCTCTCCCGTGAAAATGAAATATTAAGGAGGAATCAAAATGAAATGAAAAAACTAGTGGAACAGGAAACTGCGATAGTGACAAAAAACCACAATGAAATGAAGAAATCAATAGATCAAATGGCAAACGCATTAGAGAGCCTTAAAAACAGAATGGGTGAAGCAGAAGAGAGAATATCGGACTTAGAAGACAGAGAACAGGAAAGGAAACAGTCAAATCAAAGAAAAGAAGAAGAAATCAGAAATCTAAAAAATACTGTCAGGAATCTACAGGATACTATTAAAAAACCCAACATTCGGGTTCTAGGAGTTCCTGAAGGCATGGAAAGGGAGAAAGGATTAGAAGGCCTTTTTAGTGAGATACTAGCAGAAAATTTCCCAAGTTTGGAGAAGGACAGAGACACCCTAGTACAGGAAGCTCAGAGAACCCCTAATAAACATGATCAAAAGAGATCCTCACCACTACACGTCGTAATCAAACTCACCACAGTGAAACACAAAGAAAAGATCCTAAAATGTGCAAGAGAGAAACGCCAGATTACTCTCAGAGGATCTCCAATTAGACTCACAGCTGACTTCTCTTCAGAAACCCTACAAGCTAGGAGAGAATGGCGAGATATAGCCCAGGTACTAAGAGAGAAAAACTGCCAGCCCAGAATATTATATCCTGCAAATCTCTCATTTGCGAATGAAGGTGAAATAAAGACCTTTCACAGCAAACAGAAATTGAAAGAATTTGTCGCCACTCGTCCAGCCCTGCAAAAGATGCTTAAAGATGTGTTACATACAGAAACACAGAAACATGGTCACCAATATGAAAGAAGGTAAAGGAAGGAAACCTCGCAGCAAAAGCTCACAGGAATCTCAAACCATATATTAGAAAATATCTTTGGCAAATGGCAGGGCAAAGTTACTCCTTCTCAATAGTCACATTGAATGTTAATGGCTTGAACTGTCCAGTTAAAAGACACCGATTGGCTGATTGGGTTAACGAACAAAACCCATCTTTTTGCTGCTTACAAGAAACCCATCTATCCAACAATGATCCATACAAGCTGAGAGTGAAAGGCTGGAAAAAGATATACCACGCCAACAGAAATGAAAAGAGAGCGGGCGTAGCCATCTTAATATCGGACAACATAAACTTTACCACAAAAACTGTTAGGAGAGACAAAGAGGGCACTATTTAATGATTAAGGGATCCATTCAACAGGAAGATATAATGATTATCAATGTATATGCACCTAATTACAGGGCACCAGCTTATTTAAAAGACTTGTTAAGGGACGTAAAGGGAGACTTAGACTCCAATACAATAGTACTGGGGGACTTCAATACTCCACTCTCAGAGATAGACAGATCAACAGGACAGAAGATCAACAAGGAGACAGTAGATTTAAATGACACTATAGCCCAAATGGATCTAACAGATATCTACAGAACATTTCATCCTACATCTAAGGACTTCACATTCTTCTCAGCAGTACATGGAACCCTCTCTAGGATTGACCACATACTAGGCCATAAAGCAAGTCTCAGCAAAGTCAAAAGAATTAGAATCATACCATGCAGCTTCTCAGACCACAAAGGAATGAAATTGGAAATTGGCAACTCAGGAATCCCTAGAGCGCGTGCAAACACATGGAGACTGAACAACATGCTCCTGAATGAACAATGGGTCATAGAAGAAATTAAAAGGGAAATCGAAATTTTCTGGAAGTAAATGAGGATAAAAGCACAACATACCAAAACCTATGGGTTACAACAAACGCAGTGTTAAGAGGAAAGTTTATATCAATAGGTGCCTACATCAAGAAATTGGAAAGGCACCAAATAGATGAGCTTTCAAGTCATCTCAAGGATCTAGAAAATCTGCAGCAAACCAAACCCAAACCCAGTAGGAGAAGAGAAATAATTAAAATCAGAGAAGAAATCAACAGGATTGAATCCAAAAAAACATTACAAAAAATCAGCCAAACGAGGAGCTGGTTTTTTGAAAAAATAAACAAAATTGACACCCCATTGGCCCAACTAACTAAAAAAAGAAGAGAAAAGACCCAAATCAATAGGATCAGAGATGAAATGGGAAACGTAACAACAGACGCCACAGAAATAAAAAGAATCATCAGAAATTACTACAAGGACTTGTATGCCAGCAAACAGGGAAATCTATCAGAAATGGACAGATTCTTGGACACATACAACCTACCTAAATTGAGCCAGGAAGACATAGAAAACCTAAACAGACCCATAACTGACACAGAAATTGAAACATTAATAAAGGCCCTCCCAACAAAGAAAAGCCCAGGGCCAGATGGATTCACTGCTGAGTTCTACCAGACATTTAGAGAAGAACTAACTCCAATTCTTCTCAAACTATTCAGAGCAATCGAAATAGAGGGAATCCTCCCAAATTCTTTCTATGAAGCCACCATCACCTTAATTCCTAAGCCAGAAAGAGACGCAACATTGAAAGAGAATTACAGCCCAATATCCCTGATGAACATAGATGCAAAAATACTCAATAAAATTCTGGCCAATAGAATGCAACAACACATCAGAAAGATCATCCACCCAGACCAAGTGGGATTCATCCCCGGTATGCAGGGATGGTTCAACATTCGCAAAACAATCAACGTAATACACTACATTAACAGACTGCAGAAGAAAAACCATATGATTCTCTCAATAGACGCAGAGAAAGCATTGGATAAAATACAACACCCTTTCATGATGAAAACTCTAAGCAAACTGGGTATGGAAGGAACATTCCTTAATACAATCAAAGCAATATATGAAAAACCCACGGCCAACATCCTATTGAATGGGGAAAAGTTGGAAGCATTTCCACTGAAATCTGGTACCAGACAGGGAAGCCCTCTCTCACCACTGCTATTCAATATAGTTCTGGAAGTTTTGGCCAGAGCTATTAGGCAAGAAAAAGAAATTAAAGGGATACAAATCGGGAAGGATGAACTCAAACTATCCTTCTTTGCAGATGATATGATTCTTTATTTAGGGGACCCAAAGAACTCTACTAAGAGACTATTGGAACTCATCGAAGAGTTTGGCAAAGTAGCAGGATATAAAATCAATGCACAAAAATCAACAGCCTTTGTATACACAGGCAATGCCACGGCTGAGGAAGAACTTCTAAAATCAATCCCATTCACAATAGCTACAAAAACAATCAAATACCTTGGAATAAACTTAACCAAAGACGTTAAAGATCTCTACGATGAAAACTACAAAACCTTACAGAAAGAAATAGAAGAGGATACCAAAAAATGGAGAAATCTTCCATGCTCATGGATTGGAAGAATCAATATCATCAAAATGTCTATTCTCCCAAAAGCAATTTATACATTCAATGCAATACCCATCAAGATCCCGAAGACCTTCTTCTCAGATCTGGAAAAAATGATGCTGAAATTCATATGGAGACACAGAAGACCTCGAATAGCCAAAGCAATCCTGTGCAACAAAAACAAAGCCGGAGGCATCACAATACCTGATTTTAGGACATACTACAGGGCAGTTGTTTTCAAAACAGCATGGTACTGGTACAGAAACAGATGGATAGACCAATGGAACAGAATAGAAACACCAGAAATCAATCCAAACATCTACAGCCAACTTATATTTGACCAACGATCCAAATCTAATCCCTGGAATAAGGACAGTCTATTCAATAAATGGTGCTGGGAAAATTGGATTTCCACATGCAGAAGCTTGAAGCAAGACCCCTACCTTTCACCTTACACAAAAATTCACTCAACATGGATTAAAGACTTAAATCTACGACCCGAAACCATCAAATTATTAGAGAGCATTGGAGAAACCCTGCAAAATATAGGTACAGGCAAAGACTTCTTGGAGCATACTCCAGCAGCACAGGCAGTCAAAGCCAAAATTAACATTTGGGATTGCATCAAATTGAGAAGTTTCTGTACTTCAAAAGAAACAGTCAGGAAAGTGAAGAGGCAACCGACAGAATGGGAAAAAATATTTGCAAACTATACCACAGATAAAGGGTTGATAACCAGAATCTACAAAGAAATCAAGAAAATCCACAGCAACAAAACAAACAACCCACTTAAGAGATGGGCCAAGGACCTCAATAGACATTTTTCGAAAGAGGAAATCCAAATGGCCAACAGACACATGAAAAAATGTTCAAGATCACTAGCAATCAGAGAAATGCAAATCAAAACCACAATGAGGTTTCACCTCACCCCGGTGAGAATGGCTCACATTCAGAAATCTACCAACAACAGATGCTGGAGAGGATGTGGGGAAAAAGGGACACTAACCCACTGTTGGTGGGAATGCAAACTGGTTAAGCCACTATGGAAGTCTGTCTGGAGACTCCTCAGAAACCTGAACATAACCCTACCATACAACCCAGCCATCCCACTCCTTGGAATTTACCCAAAGGAAATTAAATTGGCAAACAAAAAAGCCATCTGCACATTAATGTTTATTGCAGCTCAATTCACAATAGCTAAGACCTGGAACCAACCCAAATGCCCATCAACAGTAGACTGGATAAAGAAATTATGGGACATGTACTCCATAGAATACTATACAGCAGTAAGAAACAACGAAACCCAGTCATTTGCAACAAGATGGAGCAATCTGGAAAACATCATGCTGAGTGAATTAAGCCAGTCCCAAAGAGAAAAATATCATTTGTTTTCCCTGATCGGTGACAACTGAGCGCCAAAGGGGAAACATGTTAAGTGAAATGGACACTATAAGCAACAATGACCTGATCAGCTCCTGTCCTGACTTTAGATGTACACTGTAATACTTTATCCTTTTTAGTATTTGTTGTTGTTGCTGTTGTTCTAGTACTATTGGTTGAACTCAGTAATTAACACACAATTATTCTTAGGTGTTTAAATTTTAACTGAAAAGTGATCCCTGTTAAATCTAAGAGTGGAAAAAGAGAGGGAGGAGATGAACAATTTGGAACATGCTCAATCGGACTGGCCGCAAATGGTGGAGTTAGAAATGTGCCAGGGGATTCCAACACAATCCCATCAAGATGGCATGTACCAATGCCATCTCACTAGTCCAAGTGATCAATTTCAGCTCACAATTGATAGCTCTGATAGGTCTAAGATTCAAAGAGATCACACAAACGAGACAAGTATCTGCTAATACTAACTGATAGAATCAAAAAGGGAGAGAAGGATCCAACACGGGAAGTGGGATACACAGCAGACTCATAGGATGGCAGATGTCCTAAACAACACTCTGGCCTCAGAATCAGCCCTCAAGGCATTCAGATCTGGCTGAAGAGCCCATGAGAGTATAGCAGGCATGGAAAGCCAAGATATCATGGAAAAAAAAAAAGACCTAAATGAATGATCTCTGTGAGTGAGATCCCAGTGGAAAGAACGGGGCCATCAAAGAAGGAGGTACCCTTCTCCGAAGGGAGGAGAGAACCTCCACTTTGACTATGACCCTATCGGAATAAGATCAAAGTCAGCGAACTCTAAAGGTTTCCATAGCCCTGGCAACTCATGACTAGAGCCTAGGGAGATTACTGACGCCATGAACAGGAGTGTCAAATTGTTAAGTCAGCAACAGGAGTCACTGTGTACTTACACCCCATGCGGGATCTGTCCCTAATGTGTCGTCTAAAGCCAAGTGATGCTATGACTGGTACTGAAACAGTATTTTTATACTTTGCGTTTCTGTGTGGGCGCAGACTGATGAGGTCTTTGCTAATTATATACTGAAGTGATCTTCTGTATATAAAGAGAATTGGAAATGAAAAAAAAAAACAACCTGGTGTTAAAATGGAAATGGCATAGAAAATTAATTAATTTGAAAAAAAAATTATGTAGGATCTCTGTCTTTAATGTGCTGTACATTGCTATTTAATGCTATAATTAGTAATCCAATGGTAGTTTTTTCACTTTATGTTGCTATATGGGCAAAATGTTGAAATCTTTACCTAATATATACTAAACTGATCTTCTGTATACAAAGAGAATTGAAAATGAATCTTTACATGAATGGAAGGGGAAAGGGTGCGGGAAAGGGGAGGGTTGCGGGCGGGAGGGAAGTTATGGGAGGGGGGAAGCCATTGTAACCCATAAGCTATACTTTGGAAATTTATATTCATTAAATAAAAGTTTAATAAAAAAAAATCTAACCCTAACACTAAACCTAACCCTAACCATAACCATACCCCTAGCCTTAGTCCTAACCCTAACCCTAACACTAACCCGAGCCATAAACTAGCCCTAGCCCAAGACCTAACCCCAGCCCTAGCCCTAACCCTAACCATAACACTAACACTAATCCTGAAACTGACCCTAACCCCAAACCCTAGCCCTAGCCCAAACCCTAGCCCTAGACCTAGCCCTAAACCTAACCCTAAACCTAGACCTAACCCTAACCCTCACCATAACCATAACAGTAACCCTAACAATGAACCTGACCATAACCAAAACTGAACCCTAGCCAAAACCCTAGCATGACACTAACTCAAACCCTAATATTAACCCTAGACCTAACTCCAGCCCTAGACCTAACCTTAGCCCTAGCCCCAGTCATAGTCCTAATTCTAACCCTAAATTTAACCCTAACCATAATCCTAATCCTAGCCCTAGCCCTAGCCCTAACCCAACCCTAACCCTAACTGTAACTCTAATGCTAAACCTAACTCTATCCCTTGCCCTAACCCAGGTGCTAGCCCTAGCCCTAGCATCAAACATAAACTTCAGTCTAACCCTAGCCATAGTCCTTACTCTAAAACTAGCCGTAACCTTAGCCCTAACCCTATCCCAACCCTAACCCTAAACTTAGCATTAGACTTAGCCCTAGCCCTAACCCTAACCCTAAACCTTATTATAGCCCTATACCTAACCCTAACCCTAACTCTATCTTTATCCTTAGCCCTAACCTTAGCAATAGCCTTAAAGTTAACTGAAACTCTAACCCTAAACAAAAGCCTAAGCTTAACCCTAACCAAACCATAAACCTAACTCTATCCCTAGCCCTAGCTTAGCCCTAGTCCTAGCCTTAACCCTAACATAAAGCCTACCCTAACTCTAACCCTAACTCTATCCCTATCTCAAGCAGTAGACCTAGCCCTAGCATTAGCATTAGACTTAATCCTAGCCCTAACCATAGCCCTAACAAATAGCCTAGAACAAATCATAACACTGTCTATCCCTTTCTGTAGCCTTAGTCCCAGCTCTAATGCTGACCAAACCCTAACTCTATCCCTGGCCCTAGCCCTAACCCTAGTCCTATCCCTAGCCTTAGATTTAGACTTAGCCCTATCCCTAGGCATAACAATAACCCTAAGTCTAGACCTAACCCTAGTCTAACACTAACCCTAATTCTAACCCTAACCCTAACTCCATCACTAGCCCTAGATATAGTCCTAGTCTAATCTTTAACATTTCACTTAAAACTAGCTATAACTCTAGCCCTAGTCCTACTTCATCTTAAGGATAGACCTACACCTAACCTAAGCCTAGCCCTAGCTCTAATCCTAACCCTAATGCAAACCCTAACTCTATCTTTAGCTCTAGCATAGCCCTAGTCCTAGCCCTAACCCTAACCTTAACTCTATCCCTATCCCTAGCCCTAGATCTAGCCCTAGCACAAACAGCAATCCTAAACCAAAAAATAGTTCTAGCCCTAGCACTTTCTATAGCCTAGAACTTAGCCCTAGCCCTAGCCATAACTTTAACCCTAACCCTAAGTCTTGACTTAACCCTATCCTGAACCCTAACCCTAATCCTAACACTAACCCTAACTATCACTAGCCCTAGATATAGCCCTAATCTAAGCTTTAATGCTTCATCTAAAACTAGCTATAACTCTAGCTCTAGCCCTACCTTAGCCTAAGGATAAACCTACACCTAACCCAAAGACTAGCCCTAGCTCTAACCCTAACCTTAACACTATCCCTAACTCTATCTTTAACCCTAATCTAGTCTTAGTCCTAGCCCTAACCCTAACACTAACCCTAACTCCAATCATAACTGTATCCCTATCCTGAGCCCTAACCCTAGCCCTAGTCCTAGCCTTAAACTTAGACTTAGCCCCAGCCCAAATAATAGCCCTAACATGAAACCTAGACTAACCCTAACACTAACCTTAACATGAACCCTAACCCAACCCTATGCTTAGCCCTAGCCCTAACCTTAACCTTAACCCTAACCCTTACATTAAATGTAAAGCTCACCCTAGTCCTAGCCTTAGCCCTAGGACTAGTCTTAACACTAACCAAAACCCTAACCCTAACCATAACCCTAACTGTAACAATAACACTATCCATAGCCCTAGCCCTAGTACTAGACCTAGACCTAACCATGCTCTGAACCTAACTCTATCCCTACCCCTAGCCTTAACCCTAATTCTAGAGCTAGCTATAGACTTAGACTTAGCCCTAGCCCTAGCGATAGCCTAACCCTAAGCTTAGACCTAACACTAGCCCTAACCCTAAGCCAAACTCTAACAATAACCCTACCCTAACCATAGCCTAAATTGTAGCCATAAAATTAACTGTAACCCTTACACTAACCCTATACCTAGCCTGAGAACTAGCCCTAGCCCTAACCCTAACCCTAATCCTAACCCTAACCCTAACTCTATCCCTCTCCCTAGCCCTAGCCCTAGTCCTAGCCCTAACCCTAAACACAACTCTATCCCTTTTCCTAGCCCTATCCCTAACCCTAACCCTAACCATAATCTCAACCCTTACTCTAACTCTATTCCTAGCCCTAGCCCTAGCCCTAGCCCTAGACCTTGCCCTAACACAAACCACAACCCTAAACCTAAACCTGGCCTTAGCCCTAGCACTAGCACTAGCCTTAGCCTTAGCCCTAGACCTAGTCATAAACCTAACACTAGCACTAACCCTAATCCTATCCCTATCCCTATCCTTAACCTTAACTCTATCAGTAGACATAGCTCTAGCCCTATTATTAGCTTTAACCCTTAGTCTAAAAGTAGCTATAACTCTAGCACTAACCCTAACTTGGCTCTGAGGCTGGACCTACACTTTACCCAAAGCCCTAGCCCTAACCTAGCCCTAAGATTAGACCTATGCCTATCCCTAACCTTAGCCCTAGCCTGAGCTCTAGCCATTATTCTCACCCTAATTCTAACCCTAAACCCAACACCTAATACAAATTATATCCCTAACACAAACCCTAACCCTAGGCCTAGACCCAGCCCTAGCCCCAGCCCTAGCCCTAGCCCCAATGGCAATCCTAAACCTAACCCTAAATCTAGCCTTAGCCATAACCCTAGGTCTAATCATAAAACTACCCCAAACCCTAGCCTAAAGCTAACAACCCTAACACTAGAACTAACCCTAACCCTAGCCTTAACCCTAAACCTAACTCTAATGATAACTGTATCCCTGGCCTACCATTAACACTAGCCCTAGCCCTAGACCTACCACTAGCCCTAGCCCTAGCCCTAAGTCTAACCCTATATTTAAACTGAACTCTATCCCTGGCCCTAGATGTAGCCCTAGCCTGAGACCTAGATTTAGTCATAGCATTAATGCTAACCCTAACCCTAAACCTAGCCTGAGTACTAGCCCTAGCCTTAGCCCATGCCCTAGCCATAGCCCTAGCTCTAATACTAAACCTAGCAATAACACTAGACTTAGCCCTAACCCAACCCTAAATCTAGCCCTAATCCTAGCCCTAGACTTAACCCTACACCTTTTCTTAACCCTAACTCTAACCCTGTCCCTAGCCCTAGCTCTATACCTAACCCTAATCCTAACCCTAAACATAACATTAACACTAACCCTCACCCTAACCCTAACCCTAACTTGATCTCTATCCATATCCCTATTCTTAGCCTTAGGTCTGGCCCAAACCCAAGACATTGCCCCAGATCTAGCCATAACCCTAACCCAAAATCTAAACCTAACCATAATTCTAACTCTAACCCTAACACTAAATTCATTCCTAGCCCAATGCTAGCCCTAACAATAGCCCTAACCCTAAGCCTACACCTATCCCTAGCACTAAACCTAATCCTAGCCCTAGGCTTAGCCCTAGCCTTAACCTTATCCCTAACATTACCCTAGCCATAACCCTAACCCAAGCCTAGGCCTAGCCATAACCCTAGTACTAACCATAACCCAAAACCTAACCCTAATCCTAACCCTAACACTAACTTTAATCTTAACTCTATCCCTATCCCTATCCCTAGACATATTCCTAGCCTTAATGCTAACCCTAAACATAGCTCTAATTTTTGCCCAAAACCTACTGCTGTACATAGCCATACTTTAGACTTAGACTTAGGCCTAGTCATAGCCATAGCCCTAAACCTAAATGTAAACCTAACCCTAGCCATAACTCTAAACCTTACCCTAACCCTAAACCAACCCTTAGCCCTAGCCTAACCCAAACCCCAACCCTAACCAAATCCTAACCCTAACCCTAATCCTAACCCTAACTATCCTGAACTCTAACCTTAATCCTAGCAATATGCTAACCCTAACCAAAATCTTAATGCGCTCCCTAACCCTAACTTTAACTCTATCCCTAGCTCTAGCCCTCGCCCTAATCCTAACTCTTAACACTAACTAAATCCCAATGTTACATCTAACTCTATCCATACTGTATTCCAATCCCTAGCCCTAGCCCTAGCCCTAGCCCTAGCCGTAGCCCTAGCCCTATCCTTAGACTTAGACAAGTCCAAGCCATTGCCATGGCACTAAAACTAATCCTAGACCTAACCCTAGCCCTAACACCAACCCTAACCCTAACCAAAACCCTAGCCCTAGCCTTAGCCAAAGCCCTAACACTAACCCTAACATTTATCCTAACCCTAACCTTAACATGAAACTTAGCCTTAGCCATAGCCCTAACTCTAACCCTTATCCTAACTGTAATCTGACCCTAGCCCTAGACCTTGACCTAGCACTAGCCCTAATCCTAACCCTAACCTGAACACTAACCTTAACCCTAAACCTACATCTATCTCTACCCCTAGCCCTAGACCTAGCGATAGCCCTAACCCTAATCCTATCCCTAGACCTTGCTCTAGCACTAGCCCTAACTTAACTCTAACACTACCCTAAACCTAACTCTATCTCCATCCCTAGCCCTAGACCTAGCCATAGCCATAACCCTAATCCTATCCCTAGACCTTGCTCTAGCACTATCCTTAACCCTAACCCTAACACTACCCTAAACTTTATCTATATCCCTAGCCCTATACCTAACCTTAGCCCTATTCCTAACCCTGAACCTAAACCTAACACTAGCCCTAACCCTAGCCTTAATCTTAGCTCTAGCCCTAGCCATAGCCTTAACCTTAAGCCTAGACCTAATGCTAGCCTTAACCCTAACCCTAACTTTAAATCTAACCCTAACTCTAACACTAGATCTAGCTCTAGCCCTAGTCTTAGCTTTAATCTTTATTCTAAAACTAGCTGTAACACTAGCCCTTGCCCTACCCAAGCCCTAAAGCTAGACCAATGCCTAACCCAAACCCTAGCCCTAGTCTTAGCTCTAACCTCAACCCTAACCCTAATCCTAACCCTTAACCTAACCCTAAGCCTAAACCTAACACCTAATCCTAACCTTAACTCTAGCCGTAGCCCTTTCCCTAGCCCTAGCCCTAGTGCTAATGGTAACCATAACCCTAACCCTAGCCTTAGCCCTAACCCTAGCCTAGGCCTAGCCCTAACCCTCAAACTAGTTCTAATGCTAAAAGTATCCCTAACCCTAGACCTAAACCCAATGCTAACCCTAATAGTAACCCTAGACCTAAACCTAGCCCTAGCCCAAGCCCTAACCCAACCCTAACACTAACCATAACCATAACCTGATTCCTAGCCTTAGTCCTTTCCCATGAACTCTCCCTAACCCTAACCCTAACCCTTACCCTAGCCTTAGCACTAGCCCTAGCCCAGCCCTAGCCCTAGTCCTAGCCTTAGTTCTAAACCTAAACTTGTCCCTAACTCTAGCCCTAAGCCTAACCTAACCTAACACTAGACCTAAACCTAGAGCTAGCAGTAACCTTAACACTAACTCTATCCCTAGCCCTAACACCAGCCTAGCCCTAAACCTAACCCTAGCCCTAGCCCTAAACTTAACCCTATCCTTAAACCTAACTCTATCCCTAGCCCTAGCCCTAGCCCTAGTCCTAGCCCTCACCTTAACCCTAGCCCAGGCCTTAGCCCTAGCCCTAACCTAACCATAACCATAACCCTAATGCTAGCCTGAGCCCTTTCCCTTGCACTATCCCCAATTGTAACCCTAATTCAGAATCTAACCCTAAACATCACCACAATCATAACCATAACCCTAACTCTATCCTTAGACCTAGCCCTATTCTCATCCCTAACCTTAACCCTAACCTTAACTCTAGCCCTAGCCCAGCCTTAGCCCTAGACCTAGCCCTAACCCTAACCCTAACACTATCCCTAACACTAACGCTAACCTTAACACCAACTCTATCCCTTGACCTGGTCCTATTCCTAGCTTTAACCTAACCCTAATCTAACTTTACATGTAGCACTAACCCTAGCCTTAGTCCTAGCCCTAACCCTAACCCTAACCCTAACCCTAAACATAATTCTATCCCTAACATTAGCCCTAGCTTTAGCCCTAGCTCTAGCCCTAGCCTTAGACTTAGATTAGGCTTAGCCATGGCCAATGCTCTAACTCTAAATGTAGACTTAACCCTAGCCCTAAATCTAACCTTAACTCTAACCCTAAACCTAACCCTAACCCTAGCACTAGCCTTAGACCTAGCACTAACCCTAACCCAAAACCTTACCCTAACCATAACCCTAGACATTAACTTAGTGTTAGCTCTATATCTAACCTTAACCCTAACCCTATACCTAGCCCTAACCCTAACACTATCCCTAGCCATAGCCATAGCCCTAGAAATAGCTTTAACCATAACCCTAACCCAAAACCTAACCCTAAACCTTACCTTATCTCTAAATGTAACCCTAACAATATACCTAACCATAACTCTATCCTTAGCCTAGCCTAGCCCTAGTCCTAGCCGTAACCCTAACCCTAACCATAACCATAAGCCTAACACTAATTGTATTGTATCCCTTGCCCTGGCTCTAGTCCTAGCCATAGCACTAACCCTAAGCCTAGACCTAAAAATAGCCAAACTCTAACCCTATCCCTAAACCTAAGCCTCTCCCTAGCCCTAGCCCTAATGCTAGCCCTAGACTTAGTCCTAGCACTAGCACCAAACTTAAGCCTAGACCTAACACTAGCCCTAAAGCTAACCCCAACCCTAAGCATAAAACTAAACTTAGCCCTAGCCCTAGACATAACCCTAACCCAAATCCTAACCATAACTCTAACCCTAGCTGTAACCCTAACTCTATCCTTAGACCTAGCCCTAGTCCTAGCCATAATGCTAACCATAACCCTTACTCTATCACTAACCATAGCCCTAGGCCAAGTCCTAGGCCTAACTGTAACCATAAACCTAACCCTAACACTAACTCTATCCTTTCACTAACCCTAGCACTAGCCTTAGACTTAGACTTAGGCCAAGCCCTAGCCCTAGTTTTAGAGCTAGACAGAACTAAACCTAAGCCTAGATAAAACATTAGACCTTACCATAATCCTAACCCTAACCTTAACAATAACCCTAACTCTAACTCTATTTCTATCCCTAGCCCTAGCCCTAGACTTAGACTTTGCCCTAGCCCTAGGACTAGCCCGAACCCTAAGCCTAGATCTAAACCTAGCCCTAACCCAAACCCTAACCCTAACCCTAATCCCAAACCTAACAATAATCCGAATCCTAACTCTATCCCTGGTTCTAGCCTAGCCCTAGTCCTAAACTTAACTCTAACCCTAATCCTAATCCTAATCCTAACACTAACCCTAAACCTAACTGTAATTATATTCCTATCCCTACTCTAGCCCTAGCTTTAGACTTGGACTTAGCCCTAGCTCTAGCAATAGCCCTAACTCTAAGCATAGACCTAACCCTAACCCTAACCCTAACTCTAACCCTAACTCTAATCCTAAACCTAACACTAAACCAAAACCTATCCCTATCCCTATCCCTATCCCTATCCCTATCCCTATCCCTAACACTAACCCTAGCCCTAGCCTTAGCCTTAGCCTTAGCCTTATATTTAGTCCTAGCCCTAGTAATAGCCCCAACCCTAAGCCTAGCCCTAACCCTAACTCTATTTCCTATCCCTAGCCCTAACCGTATCCCTAGCCTTAGCCTTAAAGATAGCCGTAGCCCTAGGAATAGTCCTATCCCTAAGCCTAGACAGAACAATAGCTCTAACCCTAACCTAATCCTAACCATAACCCTAAACCTAGTCCTGGCTTAGACCTAGTCCTAGTCCTAACCCTAACCCTAACCCTAACCCTGATGTAACATCAATACTAGCCATAGCCCTAGCTCTGGACCTAACCCTAACCCAAATCCTAACCATGCCCTAAATGTAACCCTAACTGTAACCCTAACTCTATCCCTAGACTTAGCCCTAGTCTAGCCAAACCGTAACTCTAACCCTAATTCTTTCCCTAGCCCTACCCAAGCCCTATTCCTAGCCCTAACCCTATTCCTAAACATAATCCTAAATATATCCCTAATCTTAATCTTAATTCTATCCCTAGCACTAAATCTAGTGCTAGCTATAGCCCTAACCTTAGACTGAGAATTAGGCCTATCTCTAGCCATATACCTAATCCTAAATCTACACCTAACCATAGTCTTAAATCTAACTCTTACCCTAAACCTAAGCCTAGCACTAGCATTAACCCTAGGCCTACCTTAACACTAAAACTTACCCTAAACCTAACCCAGATCCTAGCACTAGTCTTAGCCCTATCCCTAACCCTAACCCTAACCCTAACCCTAACTCTATCCCTTGCAATAGACCTAACCATAACCCAAAAGCTAACACTAACCCTAACCCTAATGAATCCCTAACCTTGCGTTAGTCTTAGTCCTAACCCTAAGCCAAAACCTAATCATAACACGAATCCTATCCATATCCCTAGTCCTAGTCCTACACAAGTCCTAGACATAGCCCTAACACTAAGCCTAGACCTAAACCTAACCCCAAACCTAGCCCTAATACGAACCCTAGCCCTAACACTAACCCTAACCCTAACTCAAGCCCTGACCCTAACCTTAACACTTAACCTAACCATAACTCTAACCCTAATCCTAGCTCTAGACTTAAGTCTAACCCAAATCCTAACCCTAACCCTAACCCTAACCCTAGCTGTAACACTAAATCTATCCCTAGCCCTAGCCCTAGTCCTAGCCCTAATGCAAACCCTACCCCTAACCCTAAATATATCCCTAGCCCTAGCCCTAGCCTTAGTCATAGGCTTAGACTTAGCTTTAAACCTAAACCTAGATGGAACACCAGCCCTAACTCTAACCCTAACCCTAACCCTAAACTTAAACCTAACGCTAACCCTAAACCTAAACCTAACCCTAACCCTAACAATAACCCCAAACCTAACCCTCATTCTATCTCTATGACTATGCCTATCCCCATCCCTAGCTTTAGACTTAGCCCTAGCCCTGGGAATAGACCTGAACTTAAGCCTAGACCTACCCTAGCTGTAACCCTAACCATAACCCTAACCCTAACTCTAGCCATAAGGTTGGTCTAAGCCTTAACCCTAACCCGAACCCTTATCCTAACTGTAATCATGACTTAGCCCTAGCCCTAACCTTAGCCCTAAACCTAACCCTACTTCAAATTCTAACCCAGCTATAACTCTAACCCTAACTGTAAACCTAACTCTATCCCTATCTCTAGCCAATGACCTAGTCCCAGCTCTAATCCTAAACCTAACCCTTTTTTCCTAGTCCTAGACCTAGACCTAGTCTTCAACTTAGACTTAGCCATAAATCTAATCCTAGAACTAACCCTAGCCATAGCCCTAACCATAACAATAACCATAACCCTAATCCTAATTCTATCCCTATGCCTATCTCTATCAAAATACCTAGCCATAGCCATAGTCTTAGACTTAGAACTAGCCTTAAGAATAGCTCTAACCCTAAGCCTAGACCAAACCCTAACTCTAACCCTTACCATAACCCTAACCCTAACATAAACCCTAGCATTAGACCTAGCCCTAGACCTAGCCAAGCCCTAGTTATAACCTAACCCTTACCCAAATCCTAAACCTAACTCAACACTAACCTTATGCATAAATCTAATTCTATACCTATCTCTAGCCCTAGTCCTAGCCCCTATCCCTAACTCTAAAAGTAGCCCTAGCACTACCACTGCCCTTAGCCTTAACCCTATCCCTAACCTAAACCGAACACTAACTCTAACCCTAACCTTAAAACTTACTCTATCCCAAGCCCTAACTCTAGTGCTAGCTGTAGCATTACCTTTAGATTTAGACTTAGGCCTAGCCCTGGTCATAGCCCTAACTCTAAATATAGACCTAAACCTAGCCCATTCTGTAATCCTAACCCTAATCCTAATCCTAGAATTAGTCTTAGCCCTAGCCCTAACCCTAAACCTAAACTTTACCCTAAACCTAACCCTAGCCCTAGCTTTAGCCCTAGCCCTAATCTAACCCTAACCCTAACTCAATCCCTAATGCTAGTCCTAGCTCTAACCATAACCCTAACCCAAACTCTAGCCCTAGCCTTATCTCTAACCCTAAATCAGAACCTAACCCTAAACATAACCCTAATCCTATCCCTAAGTCTTTCCCTTGGATTATCCTTAACCCTAACCCTAACCCTAAATCAGACCCTAAATCTAACCCTCATCCTAACCATAACTGTAACCCTATCTCTATCCCTAGGCCTAACCCTAGTTCCAGCCCTAACCCTAACAGCCCTAGACTTAGCCCTAGCCCTAGCCCTAACCCTAACCCAAACCCTTACACTAACCCTAAACCTAATGCTAGCACTAGCCCTAGCCCTAGCTCTAACCCTAACCATAACCCTAACCCAAACGTTAACCCTAACCCTAAGCCTAACCCAAATCCTAATTCTATCCCTAGCCCTAGCCCTTTGTTTAGCCCTAGCTCTAGCCTTAGACTTAGACTTAGCCCTGGCCCTAGCCATAGCCCTAACTCTAAACTTAAACCTAACCTTAACCCTAATCCTAACCCTAACCCTAACACTGTCCCTAGCCCTAGCCCTAGCCCTTACACTAACCCTAAAATTAAACCTAGCCCCAGCCCTAGCCCAATCTTAGATTTACCCATAGCCATTGCCCAAACCCTAAGCCTAGACCTAACCCTATCCATAACCCTAACTCTATCCCTAGCTCTAGCCCTTGTCTTAGCTTTAAGCCTTAGTCTAAAACTATCTTTAACTCTCACACTAGCCATACCATAGCACTAAGGCTGGACTTATGCCTAACCCTAATCCTAACCCTAACCCTAAGTCTAACAGCTAATCTAAACCATAACCGCAACCCAAACCCTAGCCCTAGACATAATGATAACCCTAAACCTAACCCTAACCCTAGCCTTAGCCCTAACCTTAAGCTAGCCATAGCCTAAGACCTAGTCTAACCCTAAACCAACCTATAACCCTAGCCCTAAACCTAGTGCTAACACTAACACTAGACCTAAACTTAGCCCAAGCCCAAACAATAACCCTAACCCTAACCTTAACTATATCCCTGGTCATAGCTCTAACACAAGCACTAACTCTAGACAGAACCATAGCCCTAGCCCTAAACCTAACCCTATTCTTAAACCTAACTCTATCCCTGCCCATAGATCTAGCTCTAGCCTTAGACCTTGCCTTAACCCTAGCCCTAATGGGAACCCTAACCCTATCCTAGCCCTTATAATATTCCTAGCCCTTGCCTAGACCTACCTCATGCCCTAGCACTAGCTATAACACTAAACCTAGCACTTACCCTGGCCATACCCTAACCATATAGTTAAACATAACCCTAGCCCTAACCTCAACCTTAAACTATCCCTAATCCTAAATCTATACCAGTCCCTAAGACTAACCCTAGACCTAAGCCTAACAATAACCCTAACCATAACACTAATCATAATCCTAATATTAACCCTAGCCCTAACTCAAAGGCTATTCTATCCCTAGCCCTAGCCCTAGCCCTGACCCTTACGCTAGCCCTAGCCCTAGACTGAGCCCTAATCCTAACACAAAACATAAATCTAACCCTAAGCCTCCCCTAACCCTAAGCCCTTTCCTAGCCCTAGCCTTAACCCTAACCTAACACTAACTCTATCCCTAACCCTAGCCCTAGCCCAAACACTAGCCCTAATTCTAACCCAAACCCTAACTCTAACCCTAAACCTAACCCTGTCCTTGACTCTAACCCCAACCTTAAATTTGACCCTAACCCTAAGCCTAACTCTAACACTAACCCTAGCCTAGCCCTAACCCTAACCCTAACCCTAGCCTTAGACCTACTCCAGCCCAAACCATAACCCCAAACCTTACCCTAACCAAAACCATAACCCTTGCGCTAGTGCTAGTGCTAGCCCTAGCCTTAGCCCTAGACTTAGACCTAACCCTAAACCAAACAATAACCCTAATGCTAACCATAACCTTAACCTTAACCTATCCCTAGACCTAGCCCTAGTCTGAGCCCTATTCCTAACCTTAATCCTAATTTTATCCCTAGGGCTAGACCAAGTCCTAGTCCTAAGCCTAAGCCTAACCCAAACCCTAACTTTATCCCTAGTCTTAGCCCTAACATTAATGCTACCCTTAGCCCTAGCCATAGCCCTAACCCTAAGCTTAGACCTAACCCTTGCCCTAGCATTAGCACTAGTCCTAACCCTAAATGTAAACCAAAGCATAACCTTAACCATAACCATAACCATAACAATGACCCTAACTCAAACTCTAACCTTGCCCTAGCCCTAGCCCTAACCCTAACCTTAAACCTAAACCTATCCCTAGCCTTAGCACTATCCTTACCCTTAGCCCTAGCCATAGCCATACCCATAAACCTAAGCCCAGGCCTAACCCTAGCCCTAACCCTTACCCCATCCCTAACCCTATCACTATCACTAGGCCTTGCTCTAGCCCTAATTGTAGCTTTAACTCTTAGTCTAAAGGTAGATATAAATCTAGCCTTAGCCCTACACTAGCCTTAAGGCTAGATCTATGCCTAATCCAAAACCTAGCCCTAGGTCAAATATAACTGTGGTGGAATGAGAAGGCCATGTCAAGATGGCCACTGGCAACAGAAACTGCCTGGCAACAGGCTGTGATTGGATGGTTTTGGAAACCACATGACAACAGAGCCTGCCTGGCAACAGACTGTGATTGGATGGCTTTGGAAACTGCTTGGCAACAGGGTGTGGTTGGTTAGGACATAGACCGCCCCTTGACTGGATTGGCCACCTTGGCTATATAAGGTGCTGTAGCAACTAAAATAAATGAGTCTGCAGGCTGCTTGCCATAGGCCTGCTTTCACCCAACTCCTCGGGTCTGTGTGGTGACTCTGCTCCTCTTGCCCCCAGCATGCTCCTCCTCTCAGAACGAATCCATAGCAACATATAACCATAAACCTAATCTGAATGCTGAACCTAATCGTAAGCCCAACACTTAATCCTAATCATAACTCTAAACCAAACCCTAGCCTTAGCCCTAAAATCCATCCCTTGGCAAAGCTGTAGCCATAACCCTAACACTAACCATAGCCATGACCCTAAATATAACAATAACCATAGCCCGAGCCCTAATCCTAACCCTAAGTCTCAACCTAACCCTAACTCTGTTGGACCTCTCAGTTGCAGAGATGCCCACTTACTCGGGAGGACGCCCAAAGATCCAGACTCCAGACCAGTTGATGCAAAAAGCACGAGGTTTTTATTGAACGTTTGCGCAAACGGGCCCCCACCTCAGGCGGTGAGGAGCCCTGAGCGGCAGTTACACACAGGTTATATAGGCAACGAATTAGCATATGGGAGAATGCTGGTGGAGAGTGCTGGTATAAAATGCAGAGGTGGCACGGGATTGGCTGGTTCAGAGGGACAATTAGCATACCGGAGAATGCTGAGGGAGAGTGCTGAGGGAGAGTGCTGAGGTGTTACAGGATTGGCCGGTCGCAGTGACATCATAAGTGTGCGCCTAGAGACTCTCCGAAGGGGAGGGGCAGCTCTCCTCTGGGCGCGCCCAGAGGTTTCCCGGAGGGGAGGGGCAGTTCTGCTCTGGGCGTGCCTAGAGGTTCTCTGAAGGGGATTGACTTTTCCTTCCCAGAGAATGTCCTGCCCGCTAGACTCTGGGGAACATCTATCCTCTTAAGAAGCCCCTGATATTTGCCCAGGCCTAGTTTCTTGTCCCTCTCCCCCATAAGGGTCCTTCAACTCTATTCCTGGCCCTAGCAATAACACTAGCCCTAGCCCTAGACTTAACTCTAGGCCTAGTCCTAAAACTAACTTTATCTTTAAACCTGACTCTATCCCTGGCCCTAGACCTAGCCTTAGCCCTAGCCCTTGCCCTCATGTTAACTCTAACCCTAACCCTATATCTAGCCTTAGCCCAACTCAAGCTTAGCCTTAGCCTAGTTCTAACCCTAAACCTACCCCTAAACCTAACCCTAAACCTAATGCTAACCCTAACGCTAGACCTAACACTAGCCATAGCCCTAATACTAAGACTAACCTAACCCTATCCCTAGCCCTACCTAGCCCTAGTCCTAGAACCAATCCTAACCCTAACCTGAATCTTAAACCTAATCTTTAAGCTGCTAAAATCAATCAAAGATACATTTTATTTTGTGGGACCTGAATCTGTGTATCATATGTTTTAGACTTGTTGGTAGAAAGAAACTAAAAACATTTTAGATGGTTGTGCTTAAGTTTACTGGCTAAACAAACTACACCATGTTAGATATTTAAGAGGTGTTTTCAAATACATGATTCTTAAAATTTATAGAAGGCATCGAACCTTCTGGTAAATGTTTTCTTTAAGTTGTTATCTAATGGTTGAAACGGTTTGCTAAGTATTCATGTGATATTGCTATTGTCAGCAAGCGATCTAGGACTTGCTCCCTCATTTCTCTATTCTAAGCCCAACTTGTTCTTTCATTTCTCTATTCTCTTCAAGGTAGGAAACTAATTCTATTATGAAGGAATCTGTAGGATGCACAATTTAATCTTTAGACCTTATAAAAGAGAGGGCTAACATTTTTCTGTAATAGCATAGCTAAAATAAGAACTTAAATAATAATCTCATAGCTAGATTCACTTCGCCATCAGCGAAGTAAGCAGTAAGTAGAAAAAACCTCCCTTTCAGACCAAAGGGAAAGAAAGTTTTAAAGTGAGAATATAATTTTCCTCATGGGCATTGTCTACCTTAGAAAAACTACTACAGAACATGCCTGTGACTATAGACTTGTAGTTCAGGCCACCGAAGTTTAGAGATGGGATACGGGCACTCCCTTGACTTGCATCCTCTGGTCTGCTTTAACACAAACCAGGAGGAAAAGAAAGCTCGGCATCAGAAGCAATGGGTGGCAGGCCTATTAATGGCTGATCTGTACAGTGATCTGCCCTCAAGCAGACCCAACAGGCCAGTCCACTGCAGTGGCTTTCAATGTGGTAAGCCTGGGCTTCAGCAGAAGTCAGCTTGTGAAGAGCCCTGGCAGCTCTGCCAAGAGTTGGATCACTGGAAATGGACCTGCCCTGGAGTCGAAGGATGCCCAGGTCAGAGCCACAGATCTTATTGGCTCTAAGCTGAAAAGCCCTTCACTCAGCCCAACTTCCAAAGTGACCACTGCAGCTGAGGGTTTGGTCAAGTCGGGTCAGCAACATTGCAGGCAGAACTGTAAATTTCTTGTTAGAGATGCCACCTGCCTTTACCTGGCCAGCTCTCCTCCCAGCCCAGCCAAGTAATGAAAGTCAACAGAGTGCCTTCCCCTAGGAGGTTCACACCTCCCTTAGGATATACCCCATGTGAAGAGATAGATAGGTCTGGGCCTCTTAACTTATAAGGCCTAAAGCCCACCAGATTATTATCAAGCCCCTTCTATCAGGTTCTATTTGCCTCTCAATCAGAAAACTTAATTGTAGCTTAGACAGCACCTTTCTTAGCTCCTCTAATAATGACTCTGTCCTTTGTTCTAGGCCCTGTCTAGCACACTTGAGCCTCATTCCTTTGTAATCATAACCTCTACTCTACCACCAATGGCTCTACTCCCAACATGTGTGTACTGATGGTCCTCTTCCCCACTTAATGCTGTATAATTGTTCAAACCTGGTAAATGCCACTCTTAGGATCATTGGTTACTATCCTCACTCTGTCTTTTATGACCTTGTCTAAATATGATCAGAGTCGGCAAACTTGGAAGGCTTCCATAGCCTTGGCAACTCATGACGACAGCCTAGGATGGTTACTGGCGCCATAAACTAGAGTGTCAATTTGTTGGTTCAACAACAGGAGCCACTGTGCACTTGCTCCTCATGTGGGATCTCTGTCCTTAATGTGCTGTACATTGTGATTTAATGCTATAACTAGTACTCAAACAGTATGTTTCACTTTGTGTTTCTATGTGGGTGCAAACTGTTGAAATCTTTATACTAAATTGATCTTCTGTATATAAAGAGAATTGAAAATGAATCTTGATGCAAATGGAAGGGGAGAGGGAGCGGGAGAGGGGAGGGTTGTGGGTGGGAGGGAAGTTATGGGAGGGGGAAGCCATTGTAATCCATAAGCTGTACACTGGAAATTTATATTCATTAAATAAAAGTTAAAATAAAAAGTTTAAAAAATAAAAAATCTTAAACCTAATCATGAACCTAACCATAGCCCTAGCCCTAACCCTAAACTTTAGCCCTAGCTCTAGCCTTAGCCATAGCCCTAATGCGAACCCTCAACCTAACCCTAGCTCTAGTAATAGCCCTAGCCCATGCCTAGCCTTAGCCATAGCCTTTGCCATAGCCCTAGCTCTAACACTAAACCTAACAATAACACTAGCCCTAACCCAAGTACTAACCTTACATGTAATACTAGCCCTAGCCCTAATGCTAAAACTATTCCTACATTTGATCTTAGCCAAAAGGCTGAGAAGCGATTAAACCTATTCCTAATCTTAATTCTAAACCTAGCCCCAGGCCTAGCCCTAGCACTAAGCCTATCGCTAACCCTATACTTATACTTAACCCTAATACTCAATCTAACCCTAACTCAATCCTCAGTTCTATCCCTTGCCCTAGTCCTAGTCCAATCCTTAGCCCTGGCATTAATCCTCGACTAGCCTAGACCTAAACCTAACCCAAAATGGAGACCTAACCCTAACCTTAACTCTAACCCTATCCATAGCCCTAGACCTAAACCTTACCCTAACCTAACTGCTAACCACAACCCTAACAATAACCCTAATCCTAACATTAATTAAAGCCCTAGATCTAGCCTAGCCCTAGTCCTAGCTATATACCTAACACTAACCCTAACTCTAGCCCAAGCCTTACCCGTAGCCCTAACCTGAACCCTAATTCTTACCTAAACATAGCCCTAACCCTATCCTAACTCTAAACCTAACCCTTATTCTACTGTAATTTATCCAATTACCAGAACCCCCTAATCTAGCATGAAGTCAAAATGTAACAAAATAAAATTAACAAGCCAAAATGAAAATTAATACTTAAATAAAAAACAAAGAGGCTGGACCTTGATCTGATATGGAGCTTTGCAAAAGAGAACTGGATTTTTCAGGTACATTCCAGTAAAAACTAGACAATTGGCTTTTAGGACTTGGAGTGATTTTTACAAGAGACAATAGTAAATCTCATTTAGGAGAATCTTTAAATCCTTCTCATATGAAAAGCCTTAATTTGCACATTTTCTAGAAAAGTGGATCATAAAATTCATTTTCCTATAGTTTTCAAATCATTAAATCATTGTTGTGTTTTTAATTTTTTCTATCCTAAGGAACAATATGGAACATGTTTTATTGTATTTGAGAAAAAAAAGATAAACCAAAGAATTGTGGTGGAATGAGAAGGCCATGCCAAGATGGCCACTGGCAAGCAAGTGTCAGTTACTCAGGAATGGCTTCAGAAACCACATGGCAATGCAGCCTACCTGGCAACAGGCTGTGATTGGTTACGGCATAAACTACCACTTGACTGGATTGGCTGCCTTGGTTATATAAGCTGCTGTACCAACTGAAATAAACAAGTCTGTGGGCTGCTCGCCTCTGGCCTGCTTTCACCTGACTCCCAGGGTCTGTGTGGTGACTCCGCACCTCTTGCCCCTACCACAGCAAAATCAGTCGAATTGTCTTTTTCAATTCTGTGAATTTTACAAGAGACCAAAGTCAGTCTTGTTTAGGAGAAACTTTAAATCCTTCTTATTTAAAAAGGCTTAAATTTCACATTTACCCAAAAAGTGCATCATAAAATTTGAGTTTTCTATATGTTTCAAGTTGTTAAACTCCAATTTGTTGTTTTATTTTTTTGGATCCTAAAGGGCAATATGGAAAATTTGTTGTTGTTTTTGACACAATAAATAAATAAACCAAAAATTAAAAAATACACTTAAAATCAGAAAAATATGTAGAACAGCTCATATACAAAGGATAATTGGGTGCTGGAAGCTAAAACAAAAAGAGAAACCTGTTATGCAAAGAGGCAAAATTCCTATACCCTGATTAAAGAAAGAACCTATATCCAATTACCACAATTCCTTAATCTAGCATTATCCAGAATGTAACATAATAAAATTAATGAACCAAAATGAAAATTAAGAGATATGAAACAAAGAGGTTGGACCCAGATCTTATATGGAGCTTTGTACCAAGAGAACCGGATTTTTTTGGTATGTTCCAGCAAAAACCAACGAAATGGCCTTAGCAAATATGAGTGATTTTTATAAGAGACCACAGTCAAACTCATTTAGGAAAAACTTTAATGCCTTCTCACTTAAAAAGTTTCAAATTTCCCATTTTCCAGAAAAGTGGGTCATAAAATTGTAGTTTCTTGTAGTTTTCAAATTATTTTTATTTATCCATATCCTAATGGACAATATGGAAAATGTGCTGATGTTGACACAGTAAATAAATAAACCAAAAAATTTTTAAAAATACATTTAAAACAAGAAAAAATATGCAGAACAGCTAATAAACAAAGGAAGTTTGGTTGCTGGAAGCCAAAACAATAAGAGAAAATTGAATGCCAAAAGGTAAAATTTCTGTACTTTGAAAATTAAAGAACAATTTTTAAATTAGCATAATCTATAATCTACTATGAAGCCAAAATGTAATATAATAAATGAATAAAAAAGTTAAAATTAAGACATAAAAACAAATACTTTAGATGCAGAATTAAAATGGATCTTTCTACCAAATAACCGGATATTTTCTTGTAAGTTCCTGCAAAAATGAGCCTATTGACTTTATGATTCTGAGTGATTTCTTTTAAGAAACCAGTCAAACTCATTTAGGAGAAACTAAATCCTTCTCATTTAGAAAGTATTAAATTTCACATTTACCTGAAAATGGAACATAAAATCAAGTTTCCTATAGGTTTCAAGTCACTAAACTCCAATTTGTTGAGTTCTTTAGCTTTTTTTTAATTGAACTTTTATTTAATGAATATAAAATTCCAAAGCACAGCCCATGGGTTACAATGGCTTCCCACCTCCCAAAACTACCCTCCCACCCACAACCCGCCCCCGCCCCCGCTCCCTCTCCCCTTCCAATCAAATCATGATTGATTTTCAATTCTCTTCATATACAGAAGATCAGTTTAGTATATATTAGGTAACGATTTCAACAGTTTGCTCCCATATAGCAACACAAAGTGAAAAAAAAAATACTGTTGGAGTACTAGTTATAGCATTAAATAACAGTGTACAGCACATTAAAGACAGAGATCCTACATATTTTTTAAATTAATTAATTTTCTATGCCATTTCCAATTTAACACCAGGTTTTTTTTTTCATTTTCAATTATCTTTATATACAGAAGATCGATTCAGCACATAATTAGTAAAGATCTCATCAGTTTGCACCCATGCAAAACACAAAGTGTAAAAATACTGTTTCAGTACCAGTCATAGCGTCACTGCACATTAGACAACACATTAAGGACAGATCCCACATGGGATGTAAGTACACAGTGACTCCTACTGCTGACTTAACAATTTGACACTCCTGTTCATGGCGTCAGTAATCTCCCTAGGCTCTAGTCATGAGTTGCCAGGGCTATGGAAGCCTTTAGAGTTCGCTGACTTTGATCTTATCCCGATATGGTCATGGTCAAAGTGGAAGTTCTCTCCTCCCTTCAGAGAAAGGTACCTCCTTCTTTGATGGCCCCGTTCTTTCCACTGGGATCTCACTCACAGAGATCTTTCATTTAGGTCTTCTTCTTTTTTTCTTTTCCACGGTATCTTAGCTTTCCATGCTTACAATACTCTCATGGGCTCTTCAGCCAGATCTGAATGCCTTAAGGGCTGATTCTGAGGCCAGAGTGTTGTTTAGGACATCTGCCATTCTGTGAGTCTGCTGTGTATCCCACTTCCCATGTTGGATCCTTCTCTCCCTTTTTGATTCTATCAGTTAGTATTAGCAGACACTTGTCTTGTTTGTGTGATCCCTTTGACTCTTAGACCTATCAGAGCCATCAAATGTGAACTGAAATTGATCACTTGGACTAGTGAGATGGCATTGGTACATGCCACCTTGATGGGATTGTATTGGAATCCCCTGGCACGTTTCTAACTCCATCATTTGGGGCAAGTCTGATTGAGCATGTCCCAAATTGTACATCTTCTCCCTCTCTTTTTCCACTATTAAATTTAACATGGATCACCTTTCAGTTAAAATTTAAACACCCAAGAATAACCGTGTGCCAATTACAGAGTTCAACCGCTAGTACCATAACAACAACAACAACAAATACTAAAAAGGATAAAGTATTACAGTGTACATCTAAAGTCAGGACAAGAGCTGATCAGGTCATTGTTTCTTATAGTGTCCATTTCACTTCAACAGGTTTCCCCTTTGGTGCTCAGTTGTCGCCGATCAGGGAAAACAAATGATATTTGTCTCTTTGGGACTGCCTTAATTCACTCAGCATGATGTTTTCCAGATTCCTCCATCTGGTTGCAAATGACTGGGTTTCATTGTTCCTTACTGCTGTATAGTATTCTATGGAGTACATGTCCCATAATTTCTTTATCCAGTCTACTGTTGATGGGCATTTGGGTTGGTTCCAGGTCTTAGCTATTGTGAATTGAGCTGCAATAAACATTAATGTGCAGATGCCTTTTTTATTAGCCAAATTAATTTCCTTTGGGTAAATTCCAAGGAGTGGGAAGGCTGGGTTGTATGGTAGGGTTCTGTTCAGGTTTCTGATGAATCTCCAGACTGACTTCCATAGTGGCTTAACCAGTTTGCATTCCCACCAACAGTGGGTTAGTGTCCCTTTTTCCCCACATCCTCTCCAGCATCTGTTGTTGGTAGATTTCTGAATGTGAGCCATTCTCACCGGGGTGAGGTGAAACCTCATTGTGGTTTTGATTTGCATTTCTCTGATTGCTAGTGATCTTGAACATTTTTTCATGTGTCTGTTGGCCATTTGTGTTTCCTCTTTCAAAAAATGTCTATTGAGGTCCTTGGCCCATCTCTTAAGTGGGTTGTTTGTTCTGTTGTTGTGGATTTTCTTGATTTCTTTGTAGATTTTGGTTATCAACCCTTTATCTGTAGTATAGTTTGCAAATATTTTTTCCCATTCTGTCGGTTGCCTCTTCACTTTCCTGACTGTGTATTTTGAAGTACAGAAACTTCTCAACTTGATGCAATCCCAAATGTTAATTTTGGTTTTGACTGCCTGTGCTGCTGGAGTATGCTCCAAGAAGTCTTTGCCTGTACCTATATTTTGCAGGGTTTCTCCAATGCTAATAATTTGATGGTTTCATGTTATAGATTTAAGTCTTAAACCCATGTTGAGTGAATTTTTGTGTAAGGTGAAAGGTAGGGGTCTTGCTTCAAGCTTCTGCACGTGGAAATCCAATTTTCCCAGCACCATTTATTGAATAGACTGTCCTTATTCCAGGGATTAGTTTTGGATCTTTGATCAAATATAAGTTGGCTGTAGATGTTTGGATTGATTTCTGATGTTTCTATTCTGTTCCATTGGTCTATCCATCTGTTTCTGTACCAGTACCATGCGGTTTTGATAACAACTGCCCTGTAGTATGTCCTAAAATCAGGTATTGTGATGCCTTCGGCTTTGTTTTTGTTGTACAAGATTGCTTTGGCTATTCGAGGTCTTCTGTGTCTCCATATGAATTTCAGCATCATTTTTTCCAGATCTGAGAAGAAGGTCTTTGGTATCTTGATTGGTATTGCATTGAATGTATAAATTGCTTTTGGGAGAATAGACATTTTGATGATATTGATTCTTCCAATCCATGAGCATGGAAGATTTCTCCGTTTTTTGGTATCCTCTTCTATTTCTTTCTTTAAGGTTTTGTAGTTTTCATCGTAGAGATCTTTAACGTCTTTGGTTAACTTTATTCCAAGGTATTTGATTGTTTTTGTAGCTATTGTGAATGGGATTGATTTTAGAAGTTCTTCCTCAGCTGTGGCATTGCCTCTGTATACAAAGGCTGTTGATTTTTGTGCACTGATTTTATATCCTGCTACTTTGCCAACTCTTCAATGAGTTCCAGTAGTCTCTTAGTAGAGTTCTTTGGGTCCCTAAATAAAGAATCATATCATCTGCAAAGAGGGATAGTTTGAGTTCTTCCTTCCCAATTTGTATCCCTTTAATTTCATTTTCTTGCCTAATAGCTCTGGCTAAGACTTCCAGAACTATAATGAAGAGCAGTGGTGAAGTGGGCATCCCTGTCTGGTACCAGATCTCAGTGGAAATGCTTCCAACTTTTCCCCATTCAATAGGATGTTGGCCGTGGGTTTATCATATATTGCTTTGATTGTATTGAGGAATGTTCCTTCCATACCCAGCTTGCTTAGAGTTTTCATCATGAAAGGGTGTTGTATTTTGGCCAGCGCCGCGGCTCACTAGGGTAATCCTCCGCCTTGCGGCACCGTCACACCGGGTTCTAGTCCCGGTCGGGGCACCGATCCTGTCCCAGTTGCCCCTCTTCCAGGCGATCTCGGCTGTGGCCAGGGAGTGCAGTGGAGGATGGCCCAAGTCCTTGGGCCCTGCACCCCATGGGAGACCAGGAGAAGCACCTGGCCCCTCCATCGGATCAGCGCGGTGCGCCGGCCGCAGCGCACCAGCCGCGGTGGCCATTGGAGGGTGAACCAACGGCAAAAAGGAAGACCTTTCTCTCTGTCTCTCTCTCACTGTCCACTCTGCCTGTAAAAAAAAAAAGAAAGGGTGTTTTATTTTATCAAATCCTTTCTCTGCGTCTATTGAGAGAATCATATGGTTTTTCTTCTGCAGTCTGTTAATGTAGTGTATCACGTTGATTGTTTTGCAAATGTTGAACCATCCCTGCATACCAGGGATAAATCCCACTTGGTCTGGGTGGATGATCTTTCTGATGTGTTGTTGCATTCTATTGGCCAGAATTTTATTGAGTATTTTTGCATCTATGTTCATCAGGGATATTGGGCTGTAATTCTCTTTCAATGTTGCATCTTTTTCTGGCTTAGAAATTAAGGTGATGGTGGCTTCATAGAAAGAATTTGGGAGGATTCCCTCTTTTTCGATTGTTTTGAATAGTTTGAGTAGAATTGGAGTTAGTTCTTCTCTAAATGTCTGGTAGAACTCAGCAGTGAATCCATCTGGCCCTGGGCTTTTCTTTGTTGGGAGGGCCTTTATTACTGTTTCAATTTCTGTGTCAGTTATGGGTCTGTTTAGGTTTTCTATGTCTTCCTGGCTCAATTTAGGTAGGTTGTATGTGTCCAAGAATCTGTCCATTTCTGATAGATTTCCCTGTTTGCTGGCATACAAGTCCTTATACTAATTTCTGATGATTATGTTTATTTCTGTGGTGTCTGTTGTTATGTTTCCATTTTCATCTCTGATCCTATTGATTTGGGTCTTTTCTCTTCTTTTTTTAGTTAGTGGGCCAATGGGGTGTCAATTTTGTTTATTTTTTCAAAAAATCAGCTCCTCGTTTGGCTGATTTTTTGTAATGTTTTTTTGGATTCAATCCTGTTGATTTCTTCTTTGATTTTGATTGTTTCTCTTCTCCTACTGGGTTTGAGTTTGGTTTGCTGCAGATTTTCTAGATCCTTGAGATGACTTGAAAGCTCATCTATTTGGTGCCTTTCCAATTTCTTGATGTAGGCACCTATTGATATAAACTTTCCTCTTAACACTGCGTTTGTTGTATCCCATAGGTTTTGGTATGTTGTGCTTTTATCCTCATTTACTTCCAGAAAATTTCGATTTCTCTTTTAATTTCTTCTATGACCCATTGTTCATTCAGGAGCATGTTGTTCAATCTCCATGTGTTTGCACGCACTCTAGGGATTCCCGAGTTGCTAATTTCCAATTTCATTCCTTTGTGGTCTGAGAAGCTGCATGGTATGATTCTAATTCTTTTGAATTTGCTGAGACTTGCTTTATGGCCTAGTATGTGGTCAATCCTAGAGAAGGTTCCATGTACTGCTGAGAAGAATGTGAAGTCTTAGATGTAGGATGAAATGTTCTGTAGATATCTGTTAGATCCATTTGGGCTATAATGTCATTTAAATCTACTGTCTCCTTGTTGATCTTCTGTCCTGTTGATCTGTCTATCTCTGAGAGTGGAGTATTGAAGTCCCCCAGTACTATTGTATTGGAGTCTAAGTCTCCCTTTACGTCCCTTAACAAGTCTTTTAAATAAGCTGGTGCCCTATAATTAGGTGCATATACATTGATAATCATTATATCTTCATGTTGAATAGATCCCTTAATCATTAAATAGTGCCCTCTTTGTCTCTCCTAACAGTTTTTGTGGTAAAGTTTATGTTGTCCGATATTAAGATGGCTACGCCCGCTCTTTTTTCATTTCTGTTGGCATGGTATATCTTTTTCCAGCCTTTCACTTTCAGCCTGTATGGATCATTGTTGGAAATATGAGTTTCTTGTAAGCAGCAAAAAGATGGGTTTTGTTCGTTAACCCAATCAGCCAATCGGTGTCTTTTAACTGGACAGTTCAGGCCATTAACATTCAATGTGACTATTGAGAAGGAGTAACATTGCCCTGCCATTTGCCAAAGATTTTTTCTAATATATGGTTTGAGACTCCTGTGATCTTTTGCTGTGAGGTTTCCTTCCTTTTCCTTCTTTCATATTGGTTACCGTGTTTCTGTGTTTCTGTATGTAACACATCTTTAAGCATCTTTTGCAGGGCAGGATGAGTGGCAACAAATTCTTTCAGCTTCTGTTTGCTATGAAAGTCTTAATTTCACCTTCATTCACAAATGAGAGATTTGCAGGATATAATATTCTGGGCTGGCAGTTTTTCTCTCTTAGTACCTGGGCTATATCTCGCCATTTTCTCCTAGCTTGTAGGGTTTCTGATGAGAAGTCAGCTGTTTGTCTAATTGGAGATCCTCTGAGAGTAATCTGGCGTTTCTCCCTTGCACATTTTAGGATCTTTTCTTTATGTTTCACTGTGGTGAGTTTGATTACGACGTGTCGTGGTGAGGATCTCTTGTGGTCATGTTTATTAGGGGTTCTATGAGCTTCCTGTACTTGGATGTCTCTGTCTTTCTCCAAACCTGGGAAATTTTCTGCTAGTATCTCACTAAAAAGGCCTTCTAATCCTTTCTCCCACTCCATGGCTTCAGGAACTCCTAGAACCTGAATGTTGGGTTTTTTAATAGTATCCTCTAGATTCCTGACAGTATTTTTTAGATTTCTGATTTCTTCTTCTTTTCTTTGATTTGACTATTTCCTTTCCTGTTCTCTGTCTTCTAAGTCCGATATTCTCTCTTCTGCTTCACCCATTCTGTTTTTAAGGCTTTCTAATGTGTTTGTCATTTGATCTATTGAGTTCTTCATTTCATTGTGGTTTTTTGTCACTATCACAGTTTCATGTTCTACTAGTTGTTTCATTTCATTTTGATTCCTCCTTAATATTTCATTTTCACAAGAGAGATTTTCTATCTTGTCCATTAAGGATTTCTGTAGTTCAAGAATTTGTTTTTGAGAACTTCTTAATGTTCTTATCAATTTTTTGAGATCCGCTTCTTGCATTTCCTCTATCTCTTCATCTTCATAATCTTGGATTGGGGTGTCTTGTTCATTTGGGTGCATCATAGTGTCTGCCTTTCTCTTGTTTCTTCGTTTATGTTTGGCATGTTTGAGATAATTTATGTGTTTTTTTTTGGCTGTGGTGTTTTTTTCTCGTTATACTATGCCTCTAAGTGGGCTGTCTGCTTTGATGGATCCTTAGAGGCTCTGATGGGTGTGGCCAGCGAGCTCTGCTTGATTCTTCAGGTTTAAGGCTGTGCAAAAAGCGACTCACCCAGATTGTTCTCTCCCTTGCTCCTTGCTGGATCGCTCTCTCTCTCTCTTTTTTTTTTTTTACTCAGTTGGGAAGTCATTCGGCACAGGTGAGTGGAATTGAGGGTAGTTGAAATCTGGCCTCTGTGAGTATTCGTTTGATCTACCCCTGGGATCACACAAAGAGTTTATGCAGCCCTCAATGTGTTCTCAAGTTTCACCAAAGTTCCAAAGTTACTGAGTTTGTGAACTTGTTGGCGGCCCTTTACATATGTAAAATGGCACCTGCTCTTTGTTTTGCTCAGGGAGTGAAAAGAGAGGCCTCTGCTTTTTTCCCCCAATGTCTCAGGTTTCTGACGTCTTTGTCTTACCTTCCGTTCGTTCCCGCGCTTGCAAGATTCTGTGGCTTGTCTCCCATGGTTGGGTTTCCATGCGGTGGGCTCCCTGTAGGTCCTCTGTGTCACATCCACTAGATCCGGAAGTGTTTCCTCTGCAGTTTTTTTCTTGAGTCTTTTCCTGAGGCTACAGTAATTCCACTTTTATGAAACTTTATTTTCCCAAACTACGGCACACGTCCTCACTATCTGCCATCTTGGCTCCGCCCCCTCGAGTTTTTTAGCTTTTTGTATCATGAGCGATGATGTAGTGTGTTGTGGTTTTTGAGAAAAAAATAAATAAACAAAAAATTTTTTAAATTCATTTACAACCAGAAATAATATTGGGAATAGCTCATTTACAAAGGAAGATCAGGTGCTGCAAGCCAAACAATCAGACAAACCTAAAATGCCAGAAGTTAAAATTCCTGGACCCTGATTAAAGAAAGAACATTTATCCAATTACCAGAATTCTTTAAACTAGCATGAAGATAAAACGTAAAACAATAACAAAATTAATAAACCAAATTAAAAATTAAGACATAAAAAACACAAAAAGAAACAAATATGCTGGATCCATATCCGATATGGAGCTTTATACCAAGAGAACAGGAATTTTCTGATATCTTCCAGCAAAAACCGGTCAAATGGCTTTAGGAACAATGAGTGAATTTTACAAGAGACTACAGTAGAACTCATAAAGGAAAAATTTGAAATCCTTTGAGTTGAAAAAGGCTTAACTTTCTTATTTTCCAAAAAATGTGGATCATAAAATTTGAGTTTTCAGTAGTTTTCAAATCATTGAACTCCAATTTGATGCTTTTTTTATCTCTTTCATAAGGGCAATATAGAAAATTTGTTGGTTTTTACACAATAAATAAATAAACAAAAAAATTTAAAAAAACACACTTAAAACCAGAAAAATTATGGGAGTATCTCATAAATAAAAAGGTAAATCGGGTGCCAGAAAACAAAATAATCCAACAAATCTAGAATGCCAAAAGGTAAAACTTTGTGATTACAGATAGAACATTTATCCATTTACCAGAATTCCATAATCTAGCACGAAGCCAAAATATTTCATAATAAATGTAATAAATCAAAATGAAAATTTTTTATTTGACAGGTAGAGTTATAGACAGTGAGAGAGAGAGACAGAGAGAAGGTTTTCCTTCCATTGGTTTACTCCCCAAATGGCCACCATGGCCCGGGCTGTGCAGATCCGAAGCCAGGAGTCAGGTGCTTCTTCATGGTCTCCCATGTGGATGCAGGGGCCCAAGCACTTGGGCCATTCTCCACTGCCCTCCCAGGCCACAGCAGAGAGCTGGATTGGAAGAGGAGTGACCGGGAGTAGAACCTGACACCCATATGTAATGCCGGCACCACAGGCAAAGGATTAACCAACTGGGCCGTGGCGCTGGCCCCTAAAATGAAAATTAAGACATAAAAAACAAAAAAAAAAGAGGCTGGACCCAGATCTGATATGCAGCTTTGTACCAAGACAACTGGATGTTTCTGGAATGTTCCAGCAAAAACCAGCCAATTGGGCTTTAGGAATCTGAGTGGTTTTTCCCACATACCACAGTCAATCTTAAATCCTTCTCATTTAAAAAGGCTTAAATTTCCCATTTTCCAGAAAAGTGGATCATAAAATTCAAGTTCCCTATAGATCTCAAATCATTAAACTCCAATCTGTGGTGTGTTTTTTTTCTATCCTAAGGAAAATTAGGATAAGGTGTTGCTGTTTTTGAGAAAAAAATAAATAAACCAAAAAAACTTTTAAAATCCTTTAAAGAAGAAAAAATATAGGGAACAGCTCATCACAAAGGAAAAATGGGTGGTACAACATAAAAAATCAATCAAAGGTAGAGTGCCAAAAGGTAAACTTCCTCTACCTTGATTACAGAAAGAACATATATTCAAGTAACAGAATTCCATAATCTAGCATGAAGCAAAAATGTTGCATAATAAAATTTATAAACCAAAATGAAAATTAAGAAATAGAAAACAAAGCAGCCTGATCCAGATCTGAAATGGAAATTTGTACCAAGATAGCCAGATTTTTCTGGTATGTTCCATCAAAAACCAGCCAATTGGCTTTAGGATTCTGATTTTTGACAGAGACACAGTCAATCTCGTTTAGGAGACACTTTATATCTTTCTCATTTCAAACGGCTTAAATTTCCCAATTGTCAAAAATTGGATCATAAAATTATGTTTTCTGTAGTTCTCAAATCATTAAACAACAATTTGTTGTGTTGTGTTTTTTATTCTGATGGGACCATAAGAAAAATGTGTTGTTGCTTTTGAATAATATAATAAATAAACAAAAAATAATAATTTAAAACAAGAAAAAATACGGGGGACAGCTAAACCACAAAGTAAAATCAGGTGCTCTAAGCCAAATAAATCAAACAAAGCTAGCATGAAGCCAAAATATTACATATTCAAATTTATAAACCAAAATGAAAATAAAACATAGAAAAACAAACATAGAGGCTGGACCCAGATCTGATATGGAGCTTTGTACAAAGAGAATTTTTCAGGATTTTTCAGGTATGTTCCAGCATAAACTTTTCAATTGGCTTTAGGATGCTGAGTGATTTTTGCCAGAGACCACAGTCAATCTCGTTTGGGAGAGATTGTATATTCCTATCCTTTCAAAAGGGTTAACTTTCCCAATTTTCAGAAAAGTGAATCATAAAATGCAAGTGTCCTGTAGTTCTCAAATCATTAAACTCCAATTTGTTGTGTTTTTATTTTTGGTGTCCTAAGGGACAATGAGGAAAAATGTTTGGTTGTTTTTGAGTAAAATAATAAATAAAAGGAAAAGTAAAAAAAAAATCATTTAAGACCAGAGAAAACACATGGAAAAACTCATGAAAAAAGGAAAATCAGGTGCTGGAAGCCGAATAAATCAAACAGAGCTAGAATGCCAACAGGTGAAATTCCTGTACCCTGATTAAAGAACATTTATCCAGTTACCAGAATTCCATCACCTAGCATGAAGCCAAAATGTTACATATTCAAATTTATAAACCAAAATGAAAATAAAACATAGAAAACTAACAAACACAGAGACTGGACCGAGATCTGATATGGAGCTTTCACCAAGAGAACCGGATTTTTCAGGTATGTTCCAGCATAAACTTTCAATTGGCTTTAGGATGCTGAGTGATTTTTACCAGAGACCACAGTCAATCTCGTTTGGGAGACACTTTAAAACCTCATTTTGGTCGGTGTTGCGGCTCAATAGGCTAATCCTCCACCTGTGGCGCCAGCACACCGGGTTCTAGTCCCAGTCAGGGCGCTGGATTCTGTCTGGGTTGCCCCTCTTCCAGTCCAGCTCTCTGCTGTGGCCCAAGAGGACAGTGGAGGATGGCCCAAGTACTTGGGCCCTGCACCCATGGGAGACCAGGATAAAGCACCTGGCTCCTGCCTTTGGATCAGCACAGTGCGCCAGCCGCAGTGCACTGGCCGCGGAGGCCACTGGAGGGTGAACTAATGGCAAAGGAAGACCTTTCTCTGTCTCTCTCTCTCACTGTCCACTCTGCCTGTCAAAAAAAAATAAAAATAAATTTAAAAAATTTTAAAAAACCTTCTCATTTCAAAAGGCTTAAATTTCACAATTTTCAGAAAAATGAATCATAAAATGCCAAGTTTCCTGTAGTTCTCAAATCATTAAACTCCAATTTGTTGTGTTTTTATTTTTTTGTATCCAATGGGGCAATAATGGAAATGTGGGGTTTTTTTTAGAAAAATAATATACAAAACAAAAAATAAAGAAAGAACATTTAAATTCAGAAAAACTACAGGGAACAGCTGATCAACAAAGGAAAAATCTGGTGCTGGAAGCCAAATAAATCAAAAGAAGCTAGAATGCCAATAGGTGAAATTTCTGTTCCAGAATTACAGCATGAGTATTTATCCAATTACCAGAATTGCATAATCAAGCAGGAAGCTAAAATGTTACAAAATCAAATTTATAAACCAAAATGAAAATAAAACATAGAAAAATAAACAAACACAGAGTCAGGAACCACATCTGAAATGAAGCTTTGTATGAAGAGAATTGGATTTTTCTGGTAAGTTCCAGCAAAAACAGGCCAATTGGTTTTAGAATTCTGAGTGATTTTTGCCACAGACCATAGTCAATCTCATTGGGAGAAACTTTAAATCCTTCTCATTTCAAAAGGCTTAAATTTCCAAATTTTCAGAATAGAAGGATCATTAAATCAAGTTTCCTGTAGTTCTCAAAAAATTAAACTCCAATTTGTTGTGTTTTTATTTTTTGTATCCTATGGGACAATAAGGAAAATGTGTTTTTGTTTTTGAGTAAAATAATAAATAAATGAAAGTAAATAAAATCATTTAAAACCAGAAAAAGTAAGGGGAACAGCTCATTAACAAAGGAAAATCGGGTGCTGTAAGCCAAATAAATCATTCTAAGCTAGAATGCCAAAAGTTGATATTCCTGTACCAGTATTACTGAAAGAGCATTTATCCAATTACCAGAATTCCTTAATCAAGAGCATTTATCCAATTACCAGAATTCCTTAATCAAGCAGGAAGCCAAAATATTACATAATCAAAATTTTTAAAGATTTATGTATTTATTCAAATATCAGAGTCACACAGAGAGAGAAGAGGCAGAGAGAGAGAGAGAGAGTAGTCTTTCATTTGATGGTTCACTCCCTAACTGGCCACAAAGGCTTCACCGGAGCTGCACAGATCTGAAGCCAGGAGGCAGGAGCTTCTTCCAGATCTCCCACATGGGTGCAGGGGCCCAAGGTCTCGGGCCATCTTCTACTGCTATCTCAGGCCAAAGTAGAGAGCTGGATCAGAAGAGGAGCAGCTGGGACTAGAACCAGCAACCATATGGAATGCCAAGCTTCAGGCCAGAGCATTAACCAGTTGTGCCACAGCGCCAGCCCTACATAATCAAATTTATAAACCAAAATGAAAATAAAACATAGAAAAGTAAACAAACACAAAGGCAGGAACCACATCTGAAATGAAGCTTTCTATGAAGAGAATTTTATTTTTCAGGTAAGTTCCAGCAAAAACAGGCCAATTGGCTTTAGGATTCTGAGTGATTTTTGCCAGAGACCACAGTCAATTTCATTGGGAGAAACTTTAAATCCTTCTCACTTCAAAACTCTTAAATTTTCCAATTTTCAGAAAAGTGGATCAGAAAATGCAAGTTTCCTGTAGTTCTCAAATCATTAAACAATTTGTTGTGTTTTTAATTTTTTTGTTTCCTAAGTGACAATATGGATAATGTGTTGTTTTTTTGTTGAGAAAAATATATATAAACCAAAAAAATTAAAAAAAAAAACATTTAAAACCAGAAAAAATACGAGGAACAGCTGATCAACAAAGGAAAACCAGATGCTGGAAGCCAAATAAAAAAAAATGCAAGAATGCCAACAGGTGAAATTCCTGTACCCTGATTAAAGAACATTTATCCAATTACCAGAATTCCATAATTTAGCATGAAGCCAATATGTTACATAATCAATTTATAAACCAAAATGAAAATAAAATGTAGAAAACAAGCAAACACAGAAGCTGGACCCAGCTCTGATACGGAGATTTGTACCAAGAGAACAGGATTTTTCTTGTAAGTTCTAGCAAAAACCAGCCAATTGGCATTAGGATTCTGAGTGATTGTTACCAGAGGCTACAGTCAATCTCCTTTTAGAGGACTTTTAAATCCTTCTCATTTAAAAAGACTTAAATTTTCCATTTTCCAGAAAAGTGGATCAATTATCAAAATTTTGTAATCTAGCATGAAGAAAAAATGTTACATAATAAAATTAATAAACCAAAATGAAAATAAGAGGCTGCACCCAGATCTGCTATGGAGCTTTGCACCAAGAAAGCGGATTTTTCTGGTAAGTTCCAGCATAAACTTGCCAATTGACTTTAGGATTCTGAGTTATTTTTCAAACAGATCACAGTAAGTCTTGTTTAGGAGAAACTTTAAATTCTTCTCATTTAAAAAGGCTTAAATTTCCCCTCTTCCAAAAAAGTGGATCATTAATTCAAGTTTCCTGTAGTTCTCAAATCATTAAACTCCAAATGGTTATGTTTTTATTTCTTTGTATCTTAATAGACAATAAGGAAAAGGTGTTGTTTTTCAGAAAAATAATAAATAAACCAAAAAATAAAAAAATTATTTAAAACTCCCCAAAATTGGGGAAACAGCTCATAAACAAAGGTAAATAGGGTGCTGGAAGCCAAACAAAGCAAAAAAATGTAGAATGACAAAAGGTAAAATACCTGTACCATGATTACAGAAAGAACTTTTATCCAATTACCAGAATTCCATAATCAAGCATGAAGCCAAAATGTTACATAATTAAATTAATGAACCAAAATGAAATTTAAGACATAGAAAACAAAGAGGCTGCACTCAGATCTGCTATAGAGATTTGTACCAAGAGAACCAGATTTTTCTGGGATATTCTAGCAAAAAACAGCCAATTGGCTTTAGGATTTTGAGTGATGTTTGTGAGGGTCCACATTCAATCTCATTTTGGAGATACTTTAAATCCTTCTCATTTCAAAAGGCTTAAATTTCCCATTTTCCAGAAAACTGAATCATAAAATTTGAGTTTCCTGCAGTTCTCAAATCATTAAATTCTGGTTTGTTCTGTTTTTATTTTTTGTGTGTTCTAAGAGACAATACATGAAATGTGCTGTTGTTATTGAGAAAAAAATATACCAAAAAGTAAAAAAAAAAATCATTTAAAACCAGAAACAAACAGCTCATAAACAAAGGAATATCAGGAGCAGGAAGCCAAGTAAATCAAACAAATGCAGAATGGCAAAAGTTATAATTCCTGTACTCTGATTACAGGAAGAATATTTATCCAGTTACCAGAATTCTATAATCTAGCATGAGGACAAAATGTTACATAATAAAAACCATAAACCAAAATGAAAAATCAGACACAGAAAGCAAACACAGCTAGAGTTACACACAGTGAGAGGGATAGATAGAGAGAAAAGTCTTCCTTCCGTTGGTTCACTTCCCAGATGGCTGCAACTGCTGGATCTGCACCAATCCAAACCCAGGAGCCAGGTGTTTCTTCCAGGTCTCCCATGCCGGTGCAGGGGCCCATGTACTTGGGCTATCTTCTACTGCTTTCCCAGACCATAGTAGAGAGCTGGGTTGGAAGGGGGGCATCTGGGACTAGAAAATGTGCCCATATGAGATGCCTGTGTCACAAGAGGAGGATTAACACATTGCACCACAGAGCCAGCTGCCAGAAAGAACATTTATCCAATTAATAGAATTCCATAATCTAGCATGAGGCCAAAATGTTACATAATGAAACTAATTAACCAAAATGAAAATTATGATATAGAAAACAAACACAGAGGCTGGACCCAGATCTGATATGGAGCTTTGTACCAAGAGGACTGGATTTTTCTGGTATGTTACAGCAAAAACTGGCCAATTGGCCTAGGATTCGCAGTGATTTTTCCCAGAGACCACAGTAAATACTGTTTTGGAGAAACTTTATAATCTTTTCATTTAAAAAATTTTAAATTTCCCATTTTTGAAAAAAATGGATCATAATATTCGAATTTCCTGGGGCTTTCAAATCACTAAACTTCAATTTATCGTGTTTTTATTTTTTCTTTATCCTAAGGGACAATATGAAAATGTGCTGTTGTTTTTTATAAAAAAAATAAATAAGCCAAAAAAAATCATTTAAAACCAGAAAAATCTGGTGGGGAAAGCTCATAAACAAAGGAAAATCAGTTCCTGGAAGACAAATAAATGAAACAAAGCTAGAATGGCAAAATGTAAAATTCCTGTATCTGGATTAAAGAATGATCATTTATCCAATTATGAGAATTCCATAATCTAGCATGAGGCCAAAATGCTACATAATAAAACTAATAAACCAAAATGAAAATTAAGACATAGAAAACAAACACAGAGGCTGGACTCAGCTCTGATATGGAGCTTTGTACCAAGAGGACTGGATTTTTCTGGTATGAACCAACAAAAACCAGCCAATTGGCTTTAGGATTCTGAGTGATTTTTGATAGAGACACAGTCAATCTCACTTAGAAGAAACTTTAAATCCTTCTCATTTGAAAAGGCTTAAATTTCCCATTTGCCAGAAAATTGATCATAAAATTCAAGTTTCCTGTAGCTTTCAAATCATTAAACTCCAATTTGTTGTGCTTTTATTTATTTATTTATTTTAGCCTAAGGGACAATGCATGAAATGTGCTCTTGATTTGTTATGCTTTTATTTTTTGTATCCTAAGGGACTTAATGAAAATGTGTTGTTGTCTTTAAGAACAAAATAAATAAATCGAATATAAAAAAATCATTTAAAACCAGAAAAGATATGGGGAAACAGCTCATAAACAAAGGAAAATTGGTTCCTGGAAGCCAAATAATCAAACAAAGCTAGAATGCCAAAAGGTAAAATTCCTGTAGCCTGATTACAGAAAGAAAATGTATCCATTTACAAAAATTCCATAATCTAGCATGAAGCCAAAATGTTTCTTAATAAAATTTATAAACACAAATGAATATTAAGACAGAATACAAAAAAAAAAGCAGCTGGACAAAGATAATATGGAGCTTTCTCCCAAGTTAACCATTTTTTCTGCTATGTTTCAGCCAAACTGGCCTATTGCCTTCATGATTATGAGTGATTTTTGACAGAGACACAGTCAATCTCATTTAGGAGAAATTTTAAATCCTTCTCATTTCAAAAGGCTTAAATTTCCCATTTTGCAGAAAAGTAGATCATAAAATTCAAGTTACCTGTAGTTCTCAAATCATTAAATTCCAATTTGTTGTGTTTTCATTTATTTGTATCCTAAGGGACACTAAATAAAATGTGTTGTGTTTAAGAAAAATAATAAACAAACAAAAATTAAAATAAAATTTAAAACCAGAAAAAATATGGGGAATAGCTCATAATCAAAGGAAAACCCGGTGCTGAAAGCCAAATAAATCAAAGCTAGAATGCCAAAAGATAAAATTCTTGTACACTAATTACAGAAAGAACATGTATCCAATTACAAGAATTTGATAATCTAGTATGAAGCCAAAATGTTTCATAATAAAATTCATAAAAACAAATGAAAATTAAGTAAAAAAATTGCAACTGGAACAAAATCTAATATGGAGCTCTCTACCAAGTTAACTTGTTTTTCTGGTATGTCCAGACAAACCAGCAAATTGGCTTTAGGATTCTGAGTGATTTTTGCCAGAGACCACAGTCCTTCTCATTTAAAAAAGCTTAAATTTCCCATTTTCCTGAATAGTGGATCATAAAATTCAGGTTTCCTGTAGTTCTCAAATCATTAAACTCCAGTTTGTTCTGTTTTAATTAATCTATGTCCTAAGGGAAAATATGGAAAATGTGTTGTTGATTTTGAGAAAATAATAAATAAAACAAAACATTTTTAAAAAATCATTGAAAATAAGAAAAAATATGAAGAACAGCTCATAAACAAAGAACAATCAGGTGCTGCAAGCCAAATAAATCAAACAAAGCTAGAATATCAAAGATATAATCCATGTACCCTGATTACAGAAGATGTATCCATTTACAAGAATTCCATAATCTAGAATGAAGCCAAAATGTTACATAATAAAATTCATAAAAACAAATGAAAATTAAGACAGAATACAAAAAAAGAAGCTGGAACAAGATCTAATATTGAGCTTTCTATTTAGTTAACTGGATTTTCTGGTGTGTTCCAGACAAACCGGCCAAGTGACTTTAGAATTCTGAGTGATTTTTTCCAGAGACCACAGCCATCTCATTGGGAGAAACTTTAAATCCTTCTCATTTTTAAATTTCACATTTTCCAGAAAATTAGATCATAAAATTCATGTTTCCTGTAGTTCTCAAAACATTAAATACAATTTATTGTGTTTATATTTTTTTGTATCCTAAGGGATATCCTAAGGAAAATGTGAAGTTGTTTTTGAGCAAAAAAAAATGAATAAACCAAAAAATAAAAAATTCATTTCATCCAGAAAAAATATGAAGAACAGCTCATAAACAAAGGAAAATCAGGTGCAGGAAGCCAAAAAAAACTAAACAAATGTAAATTGCCAAAAGGTAAAATTCCTGCACCCTGATTACAGAAAGAACATTTATCCAATAATCAGAATTTCGTAATCTGCATGAAGCCAAAATATTACATAATAAAATTAATAGAGCAAAATAAAAATTAAGACATAAACATAAACAGAGTCTGGACCTAGATCTGATATAGAGCTTTGTACCAAGGGGACCGAATTTTTCTGGTATGATCCAGCAAAAAACAGCCAATTGGCTTTAGGAATCTGAGAAATTTTTGGCTGAGACCACAATCGATCTCTTTTAGGAAAAATTTTAAATCCTTCTCACTAAAAAGGCTTTAATTTTCCATTTTCTAGAAAAGTTGATCATAAAATTAGAGTTTCCTGTAGTATTCAAATCATTAGACCCCTATTTGTTACATTTATTTGTATCCTAAGAAACAATATGGAAAACTGTTTTTGACACAATAAATAAATAAAACCTCCAAAAAGTACATTTAAAACCAGATAAAATATAGGAACCAGTCATAAACAAAGGAAAATTGGGTGCTGGAATCCAAAAACATAATACAAAGCTAGAATGCCAAAAGATAAAATTCCCATACCCTTATTAAGGAAAGAACAATTATCCAAAAACCAGAATTCCATGATCTAGCATGAAGCAAAAATGAAACAATAATATATTTTAAAACTCATAATGAAAATTAAGAGATAAAAAACAAACAAAGAGGCTAGACCTAGCAATTATATGAATCTTTGCAAAAAAGGGAATCGAATTTTTCTTGTATGTTGCATCAAAATCTGCCAATTGACTTTAGGATTTTATGCGATTTTAACAAGAGACAAGAGTCAAGCTCATTTTGGAGAAATTTTTAAAATTTCTTATTTAAAAGGCTTAAATTTCATATTTTCCAGAAAAATAGATCATAAAATTCAAGTTTAATGTAGTTTTAAAATCATTAAACTCCAATTTCTTGTGTTTGTATTTTTTTGTACCCTAAGGGACAACATGAAAAATGTGTTGTTTTTTTAACACAATAAATAAACCTAAAAATAAAAGAGTACATTTAAAACCCAAAAAAATATGGGGAACATCTCATAAACAATGTCAAATCGGGTGCTGGAATCCAAAGCCATAATACAAAATAGAATGGGAAAAGGTAAAATTATTTGTACCCCAATTAAAGAAAGAACAAATATCCAATTACCAGAATTCCACAATCTAGCATGAAGCCAAATGAAACAATAAATTTAAAAAATCAAAATGAAATTTAAGACTAAAAAAAAAACAAATAAAACAAGCAAACAAGATGGACCCAGGTGTGATATGGAGCTTTGCAACAAGGTAACTGGATTTTTCTGGTATTTTCCAGCAAAAACCAGCTAATTGGCTTTTCTGGTTCAGAGTGATATTTACAAGAGACCACAGTCAATTTGTTTAGGAGAAATTTTAAATCCTTCTCATTTAAAAAAGCTTAAATTTCCAATTTTCCAGAAAAGCGGATCATAAAATTTGAGTTTCCTATAGTTTCCTAATCATTAAACTCCAATTTGTTGTCTTTGTATTTTTTATATCCTAAGGGAAAATATGGAAAATGCATTGTTGTATTAAACACAATAAATAAAGAAACAAAAAAATAATAGAATATATTTAAAATCAGAAAAACTATGCTGAACAGCTCATAAATAAAGGAAAATTGGGTGCTGGAATCCTAAACCATAACAGAAAGCGAGAATGCCATAAGGTAATATTCCTGTACCCTGATTAAGTAAAGAACAAATATCCGATTACCAGAATTCCATAATCTAGCATATAGCAAAAATGTAGCGCAATATTTTAATAAAACAAATGCAAAAATGTAAAAACGTAAAAAAAAAAATGAACAAAGAGGTTAGACCCAGATCTGATATGGAGCATTGCATCAGGTGCACAGGATTTTTCTGGTATGTTCCAGCAGAAAGTGCCCAATTGGCTTTCAGATTCTGTGATATTTTTAAAAGAAACCACAGTCAATCTTGTTTAGGAGAAACTTTAAATCCTTCTCATTTAGAAAAGCATAAAATTCCCATTTTCCAGAAAAGTGATCATAAAATTTGAGTTTTCTGTTTTTCCTATCATCAACTCCAATTTCCTTTTTGTGTTTTTTTGTATCCTAAGGGACAATATGGAAAAATGTTTTGTTGTTTTGAACACAAAAAATAAATACACCAAAAAAATACATTTAAAACCAGAAAAAATATTGAGAACAGCTCAAAAACAAAGGAAAATCAGGTGCAGGAAGCCAAACAAACAATTAAACATAAATTTGTATCATGATTAAAGAAAGAACATTATATAATTACCAGAATTCCATGATCCAGCAGGAAGCCAAAATGCAACATAATAAAATTAATAAACCAAAATGAATATTAAGACATAAAAAACAAAGAGCTGGACCCAGATCTGATATAGAGCTTTTTAACAAGAACCTGATTTTCTGGTATGTTCATGCAAAAACCAGCCAATTGGCTTTAGGATTCTGATTGATTTTTTTTTTTACTTTTACTTAATGAATATAAATTTTCAAAGTACAGTTTATGGATTACAATGGCTTTTTTCCCCCCATAACTTCCCTCCCACCCGCAACCCTCCCCTCTCCTGCTCCCTCTCCCTTCCTTTCACAGATTCTGATTGATTTTTACAAGAGACCACAGTCAATCTCATTTAGGAAAAACTTTAAATCCTTCTAATTTAAAAAGGTTTACATTTCACATCGTCCAGAAAAAAGGATCATAAAATTCAAGTTTCCTGTAGATTTTAAATTATTAAACTCCAATGTTGGGTTTGTTTTGGTTTTTTTCTTTTTTTGTTTTTTGGTTTGTTTTTTTTTTTTTTGTATCCTAAGGGACAATATGGAGAATGTGCTGTTGCTGTTGTTTTTGAGAAAAAATAAATAAACAAAAAATCAAAAATACATTTAAAACCAGAAAAAATATGGAGAACAGCTAATAAACAGAAAAATCAAGTGCTGGAATCCAAAACAATCAAATAAAGTTAGATGCCAAAAGATAAATTTCTCCTACCCTGACTAAAGAAAGAACATTTATCCAGTTACCTGAATTCCATTATCTAGCAAGAAGCCAATATGTAACATAATAAATTTAATGAAAAAATGAATATTAATACATAAAAACAAAGAGGCAGGTCTCAGATCTGAAAAGGAGCTTTTTAACAAGAGAACCAGATATTTCTGATGAGTTTCAAAAAAAAACCTCAAAGGGCTTTAGATTTCTGAGTGATTCTTACAAAAGACCACAGTCAATCTCATTTAGCAGAAACATGAAATCTTTCTAATTTAAAAAGGCTTAAATTTCACATTGTCTATAAAATTGGATCGTAAAATTCAAGTTTCCTGTATTTTTCAAATCATTCAACTCCAATTTGTTTTGTATCATAGGAGACAATATGGAAATACATGTTTACTTTGAGAAAAAATAAATTAAGCAGAAAATAAAAAGATATGTTTAAAACCAGAAAAAATATTGGGAACAGTCTATAAAGAAAGGAAAATAGGGTGCTAGAAAGCCAAAAAATAAAACAAAGCTAGATGCCAAAGATAAAATTCCTGTACCCTGATTAAAGAAAGAACATTTATCCAATTACCAGAATTCCATAATGCAGCATGATGCCAAAATGTAATATAATAAAATTAATAAACCAAATGAATATTAATACATAAAAAATAACCTCAAAAAAAAGAAGCTGGACCCAAATCTGATATGGAGAATATTAAAATATGAAACGGTTTTTCCCAGTATGTACCAGCAAATCACAATCAATTGACCACAGTCAATCAGGTTTATGAGAAATTTTAATCCTTCTCATTTAAAAAGCTTAAATTTCACATTGTTCAGAAAAGTGGATGATTAAATATGATTTTCCTGTACTTTCCAAATGATTAAACTCGAATTGGTTGTGTTTTTATGTTTTTGCATCCTAAGAGAATACATGAAAAATGTGTTATTATTTTGGAGAAAAAAATAAATAAATAAACTGTAAAATAAAAAGATACCTTTAAAGCCAGAAAAATATGGGGAACAGCTCATAAAGAAAGGAAAATTTGGTTCTGGAAGCCAAAACAATAAAAGAAAACTAGAATGAAAAAGGTAAAATTCCTGTACCCTGATTATGAAAATAACAGTTATCCAATTACTGGATTAACATAATCTATTATGAAGTCAAAATGTAACATAATAAAAAAATTAAAATGAAAATTAAGATATAAAAAACAAATAAACAAAGAAGCTGGACCCCAGTCTGAGTTGGGGCTTTTTAAAAGAGAATTGGCTTTTTTCTGGTATATTCCAGCAAAATGAGAAAATTGGCTTTAGGATTCAGAGTGATTTTCACATGAGACCACAGTCAATCTCATTTAGGAGAAATTTTTAATCCTTCTCATTTTAAAAGGCTTAAATTTTGCATTGTCCACAAAGTAGATCATAAATTATGTGTTTTCTGTAGTTTTCAAATCATTAAATTCTAATCTGTTGTGCTTTTATTTTTTGCTTACTAAGGGAAAATGTGGAAATGTGTTATTTTTGAGAAAAAAATAAACCAAAATGTAAAAAATACATTTAAAACCAAAAGAAAAATGGGGAACAGCATATAAACAAAGAAAAATCAGGTCTTTGAAGCCAAAAAAATAAAATCTAGATGCCAAAAGATAAAATTCCTGGACTGTGATTAAAGAAAGAAAATTTATCCAATTGGGAGAATTACATATTATAGCATGAAAGCAATATGTAACATAATAAAATTAATAAACCAAAATGAATATTAATACTTAAAAATAACCTCAAAAACAAAGAGGCTGGACCCAGATCTGATATGGAGCTTTTTAACAGGGGAATCGGATTGTCTGGGATGTTCCAGCAAAAACCAGCCAATTGGCTTTAGGATGCTGAGTGATTTTTACATAAGACTTTATTCAATCTCGTTTAGGAGAAACATTAAATCCTTCTAATTTAAAATGCTTAAATTTCATTATGTCCAGAAAAGTGAGTCATAAAATTGGAGTTTTCTGTAGTTTTCAAAATATTAAACTTCAATTTGTTCTCTTCTTATTTTTTTGTAACCTAAGCGACAATATGGAAAATGTGTTGTTGTTTTTGAAAAAAGTAAATGAACCAAAAATTTTAAAATACACTGAAAAACAGAAAAAATATGGGGAACAGCTCATAAACAAAAAAAAAAAAAGCAGGTGCTGCAGGCCAAAAGGAAAAAAAACCTAGAATGATAAAGGTAAAATTCCTGTACTCAGATAACAGAAAGAAGAGTTATCTAATTACCAGAATTCCATAATCTATCATGAAGCCAAAATGTAACATAATAAAATTAATAAACCAAAATGAATATTAAGATATAAAAAACAAAGAGGCTAGACCCATATTTGATACAGAGTTTTAACAAGGGCACAGGATTTTTCTGGTATGTTCCAGCAAAAACTGACCAATTTGCTTTAAGATTCTGAGTGATTTGTTCAAGAGACTCAAGTCAATTTCATTTAGGAGAAATGTTCAATCCTTCTTATTTCAAAAGTCTTAAATTTCTTATTTTCCAAAAAGTGGATCTTAAAATTCGAGTTTCCTCAGTATTTTTACACTTTGTGTTTCTGCGTGGGTACAAACTGATGAGATCTTTACTAATTATATACTGAATCGATCTTCTGTATATAAAGATAATTGGAAATGAAAAAAAAAATAACCTGGTGTTAAATTGGAAATGGCATAGAAAATTCATTAATTTAAAAAAAAATATTATGTAGGATCTCTGTCTTTAATGTGCTGTACACTGTTATTTAATGCTATAACTAGTACTCCAACAGTATTTTTTTTCACTTTGTGTTACTATATGGGGGCAAACTGTTGAAATCATTACCTAATATATACTAAACTGATCTTCTGTATATAAAGAGAATTGAAAATGAATCATGATGTGATTGGAAGGGGAGAGGGAGCGGGAAAGGGGAGGGTTGTGGGTGGGAGGGAAGTTTTGGGAGGGGGAAGCCATTGTAACCCATAAGCTGTACTTTGGAAATTTATATTCATTAAATAAAAGTTTAATAAAAAAAATTCGAGTTTCCTGTAGATTTCAAATCATTAAACTCCCATTTGTTGTATTTGTATTTTTTTGTATTCTAAGGGACAGTATGGAAAATGTGTCGTTGTTTTGAAAAAAAATTAATGAACCAAAATTTAAAAATACATTGAAAAACAGAAAAAAAAAATATAGGGAACAGCTGCTAAACAAACAAAAATCAGATGCTGGAAGCCAAGACAAAAAAAAAAAAAAAACTAGAATGCCAAAAGTTAAAATTCCTGTACCCTGATTAAAGAACATTTATCCAATTACTAGGATTCAATAATCTAGCAGGAAGCTAAAATGTAACATAATGAAATTAATAAACCAAAAGAAAATTAAGACATAAAAGCAAAAAGGTTTCAGCCAGATCTGATATGGAGTTCTTAATGAAAAAAAAAAAAAAAAAAACACTTTTTCAGGTATGTTGGAGCAAAACCCAGCCAATTGGCTTTAGGATTCGGAGTGATTTTTACAAAAGACTACAGTCAAACTTGTTTAGGAAAAACTTTAAATTCTCATTTAAAAAGGCTTAAATTTCACATTGTCCAGAAAAGTGGATTATAAAATTCGAGTTTGCTGTAGTTTTCAAATCATTAAAATCCAATTTGTTGTGCTTGTATTTTTTTCTATCCTAAGAGACAACATAGAAAGTGTGTTGTTGTTTTTCACACTAAATAAAATAAATAAATACATTTAAAAAGAAAAAAAATATGGGAACAGCTCAAAAGACAAAGGAAACTCAGGTGCTGGAATCCAAGACAATAAAACAAGCCTAAAATGCCAAAAGTTAAAAACCTGTATTCTGATTACAGAAAGAACATTTATCCAATTACTAGTTTTCCATAAACAATATGATTCCAAAATGTAACATAATAAAATTAATAAACCAAAATCAATATTAATACTTAAAAAAGTGGTAGAACCAATTTCTGGTATGGAGCTTTTAGACAGGAGAACCAGATTTTTCCAGTATGTTCTAGCAAAAACCGGCCAATTAGCTTTAGGATTCTGAGTGATGTTTCAAGAGACCACAGTCAATCTTACGTAGGAGAGACTTTAAATCCTTCTCATTATAAAAGGCTTAAATTTCTCATATTCCAGAAAACTGGACCCTAAAATTTGTATTTCTTGTAGTTTTCAAATCATTAAACTCCAAATTGTTGTGTTTTTATTTTTATCTTTGTGTTTTTATTTTATTTTTTAATTAATTTATTTAAATATTTATATTTTATTAAATATTAAATATTTATTAAATGTTTAAATAGTTATTTATTTTTATTTTTATTATTGTGTTTTTATTTTATTTTTCTGCAATCAAAAGCAGAAAAAATATGGGAAAAGCTTATAAAGAAAGGAAAATCAGGTGCTGGAAGCCAAACAATAAAACAAACCTAGAATGATAAATGTAAAATTACTGTAACTTGATTACATAAAGAACATTTATCCAATTACCAGAATTCTAAAATCTAGCATGAAGCCAAAATGTAACATAATAAAATTAATAAACCAACATGAATATTTTTTCTCATTTTCAATTCTCTTTATATACAGAACATCAATTTAGTATATATTAAGATTTCAACAGTTTGCACCCACATGGAAACACAAAGTGAAACATACTGTTGGAGTACTAGTTATCGCATTAACTCACAATGTACAGCACATTAAGGACAGAGATCCCACATGAGGAGCAAGTGCACAGTGGCTCCTGTTGTTGACCCAACAAATTGACACTCTAGTTTATGGCGTCAGTAACCACCCTAGGCTCTTGTCATGAGTTGCCAAGGCTATGGAAGCCTTCCAAGTTAGCCAACTCTGATCATATTTAGACCAGGTCATAAAAGACAGGGTGAGGATAGGCTGGCGCCGCGGCTCACTAGGCTAATCCTCAGCTTTGTGGCACTGGCACACCGGGTTCTAGTCCCGGTCAGGGCACCGATCCTGTCCCGGTTGCCCCTCTTCCAGGCGATCTCTGCTGTGGCCAGGGAGTGCAGTGGAGGATGGCCCAAGTCCTTGGGCCCTGCACCCCATGGGAGACCAGGAGAAGCACCTGGCTCCTGCCATTGGATCAGCGCGGTGTGCCGGCCACAGCGTGCCTACCGCGGCGGCCATTGGAGAGTGAACCAACGGCAAAAGGAAGACCTTTCTCTCTGTCTCTCTTTCACTGTCCACTCTGCCTGTCAAAAATTAAAAAAAAAAAGACAGGGTGAGGATAGTAACCAATGATCCTAAGAGTGGCATTAACCAGCATTATACAGCATTAAGTGGGGAAGAGGACCATCAATACATACAGGTTGGAAGTAAAGCCATTGGTGGTAGAGTAGAGGTTATGATTACAAAGGAATGAGGCCCAAGTGTGCTAGACAGGGTCTACAACAAAGGACAGAGTCATTATTAGAGGAGCTAAGAAAGGTGCTGTCTAAGCTACAATTAAGTTTTCTGATTGAGAGGCAAATAGAACCTGACAGAAGGGGCTTGATAATAATCTGTTGGGCTTTAGGCCTTGTAAATTCAGAGGCCCAGACCTATCTATCTCTTCACATGGGGTATATCCTAAGGGAGGTGTGAACCTCCTAGGGGAAGGCACTCTGTTGGCTTTCATTACTTGGCTGGCCTGGGAGGAGAGCTGGCCAGGTAAAGGCAGGTGGCATCTCTAACAAGAAATTTACAGTTCTGCCTGCAATGTTGCCTACCCTACTTGACCATCCCCTCAGCTGCAGTGGTCACTTTGGAAGTTGGGCTGAGTGAAGGGCTTTTCAGCTTAGAGCCAATAAGATCTGTGGCTCTGACCTGGGCATCCTTCGACTCCAGGGCAGGTCCATTTCCAGTGATCCAACTCTTGGCAGAGCTGCCAGGGCTCTTTACAAGTTGACTTCTGCTGAAGCCCAGGCTTACCACATTGAAAGCCACTGCAGTGGACTGACCTGTTGGGTCTCCTTGAGGGCAGATCACTGTACAGATCAGCCATCAAAAGGCCTGCCACCCATTGCTTCTGATGCCAAGCTTTCTTTTCCTCCTGGTTTTTGTTAACGCAGACCAGAGGATGCAAGCCAAGAGAGTGCCCAGGTCCCATCTCTAATCTTTGGTGGCCTGAAGTACAAGTCTATAGTCACAGGCATGTTCTGTAGTAGTTTTTCTAAGGTAGACAATGCCCAAGAGGAAAATTATATTCTCACCTAAAAACTTTCTTTCCCTTTGGTCTGAAAGGGAGAAAACCAACATGAATATTAATACATAAAAAAAAACAAAGAGGCTGGACCCAGGTCTGATATGGAGCTTTTTATACAGATTTTACTGGTATGTTTCAGTTGAAAGCAGCCAATTGTCTTTAGGAGTCTGAGTGATTTTTACAAGACACCACAGCCAATCACATTAAGGAGAAATTTTAAATCCTTCTCATTAAAAAGTCTTAAATTTCACATTGTCCAGAAAAGTGGGTCATCAAAAATTTGAGTTTCTTGTAGTTTTCAAATCATTAAACTCCAATTTTTTGTGTTTTTATTTATTTGTTTCCTAAGAGACAATATGGAAATTCTGTTGGGTTTTTTTTGAGAAAATTAAATAAATAAACCATAAAATAAAAAAATACATTTAAAACCAGAAAAATATGGGGAATATCTATAAAGAAATAAAAGCTGTTGCTGGAACCCAAAACAATAAAAGAAACCTAGAATGATAAAGGTAAAATTCCTGTACCTGATTACAGAAAGAATAGTTATCCAAATTCCAGAATCCCATAATCTAGCATGAAAAAAAATGTAACATAATAAAATCAATAAACGAAAGTGAAAATTAAGAAAAAAAAAGAGGCAGGACCCAGATCTGATATGGAGCATTTTAACAAGTGAAGCAGATTTTCCTAGTATATTCCAGCAAAAACCAGAAAATTGGCTTTAAGATTCTAAGTGATTTTAGAGGAGACAACAGTCAATCTCAATTAGGATAAAATTTAAATTCTCATTTAAAAAGGATAAATGTCACATTGTCCAGAAAGTGGATCATAAATTGCAGGTTTCAGTAGGCTCCAAGATGGCAGAATAGGAAGGGAGCTCACTGATAGTATGGGAAAAGATAGTTTAAAAAGTGGAGATACTGTAGTCTCAGGGAAGAGTTAGGGAAAAACTACAGAGGAAGCTCTTCTGGAATTAGTGGGACATGGTGGACCTACATGGAAGGCATGGATGCCCACGGCTTGGGACCTCAGCTGCTGAGTCTAGGCAACAGTGCTGGAAAGGGAGGTGAGGTGAAAACGGGTAGCTTGAGACACTGGTGGAAAAGCGGCAGAAATAGCCTAGAGGGAATGAGGCTTGAAGCCCCATGGGGGAAAGTACACCAGCCTAACTAGAGGAGAGAAAAAAAAGAGACCGGTATGGACATGATTCTCTCTCTCCACTCACCTTACAAAGGCTAGCAAAACAATAGAGCAGGTGCCATTTTGGACATACGTAACGGCTGCACCCACACTCAGCCAAGCAGAAAAACCTGACTCTGGTGAGGAGAAATAAAAGGAGACTAAGACCTAGTGAATGTATGGGGTTTATGAAACAGGACATTGAAAAAAAAAATAGGGTGTGTGGGAGAACTCACAGTGTGGCTGAGACATGAGTAGTCTCGGTGGGAGACACCACAAATTTGGGCAGCTTTGGCTATATGGTAAGAAACATTGCAGGGGAATCTGAGCATACACTGAGGACTGCACAGATCCTTTGTGTGGTCCTTGGGACAGAGCAAACAAATATTATACCCACTGGGGCTAGCGCTCAGGCACTGATTACCATCAAGGAAAAGATTCAGCGGAGCAAAATTAATTCCCTTCTGCATAAAGAGAGAGAGAGAGAGAGAGAGAGAGAGAGCGAGATTTACCATGCCAAACCTGGGTGTGTCACCTTTGACACACCCTTAAACCTGAAGAACTGAAAAGAGCTCTCTGGCCACACCCACCAGAAGCCATTAGAGAATCACCAAAAGCAGACAGACCACTTAATCTAGAGCCATAGTATAACAAAAAAAGCCACCACAATGAGAAAAAAGAAGAAACCAAAGAATATATCCACAATGCCAAACAACAAATGCAGAAACCGAGGAAACAAGAACAAAGAAGACATCATGACAATCCAAATGAACATGACACTCCAATACAAGATTTGAAGATGATGAGATAGAAGAAATGCCAGATATGGATTTCAAAAAATTTATGATAAGAACATTTAGAAGTTCTCAAAAACAAATGCATAAACTACAAAAATCCATACAGGACAGGACAGAAAATCTCTCTCATGAAAATGAAATCTTAAGGAGGAGTCAAAATGAAATGAGGCTGGCGCCGCGGCTCACTAGACTAATCCTCTGCCTTGCAGCACCGGCACACTGGGTTCTAGTCCTGGTCGGGGCACCGGATTCTGTCCTGGTTGCCCCTCTTCCAGGCCATCTCTCTGCTATGGCCCGGGAAGGCAGTGGAGGATGGCCCAAGTCCTTGGGCCCTGCACCCGCATGGGAGGCCAGGAGATGCACCTAGCTCCTGGCTTTGGATCAGCGAGATGCGCCAGCGGCAGCGGCCATTGGAGGGAGAACCAATGTCAAAAAGAAGATCCTTCTCTCTGTCTCTCTCTCTCTCACTGTCCACACTGCCTGTCAAAAAAAATGAAATGATTCTGGGGGCAGAGCCAAGATGGTGGATAGTGAGGACGTGTGCCGTAGTTTGGGAAAATAAAGTTTCATAAAAGTGGAATTACTGTAGCCTCAGGAAAAGACTCAAGAAAAAAACTGCAGAGGAAATGCTTCCGGATCTAGTGGATCTGACACAGAGGACCTACAGGGAGCCCACCGCGTGGAAACCCAACCGCGGGAGACGAGCCACAGAATCTTGCAAGTGCGGGAACGAACGGAAGGTAAGACAAAGACGTCAGAAACCCGAGACATTGGGAGGGAAAAGCAGAGGCCTCTCTCTTCACTCCCTGAGCAAAACAAAGAGCAGGCACCATTTTACATATGTAAATCGCCGCCAACGAGTTCACAAACTCAGTAACTTCGGAACTTTGGTGAAACTTGAGAACACATTGAGGGCTGCATAAACTCTTTGTGTGATCCCAGGGGTAGATCAAACGAATACTCACAGAGGCCAGATTTCAACTACCCTCAATTCCACTCACCTGTGCCGAATGACTTCCCAACTGAGTCAAAAAAAAAAAGAGAGAGTGAGAGAGAGAGAGAGCGATCCAGCAAGGAGCAAGGGAGAGAACAATCTGGGTGAGTCGCTTTTTGCACAGCCTTAAACCTGAAGAATCAAGCAGAGCTCTCTGGCCACACATATCAAAGCCTCTAAGGATCCATCAAAGCAGACAGCCCACTTAGAGGCATAGTATAAAAGAAAAAAACACCACAGCCAAAAAAAAAAAAAAACAAATTATCTCAAACATGCCAAACAACAAAAATAGAAACCGAGGTAACAAGAGAAAGGCAGACACTATGATGCACCCAAATGAACAAGACACCCCAATCCAAGATTATGAAGATGAAGAGATAGAGGAAATGCAAGAAGCGGATCTCAAAAAAATTGATAAGAACATTAAGAAGTTCTCAAAAACAAATTCTTGAACTACAGAAATCCTTAATGGACAAGATAGAAAATCTCTCTCGTGAAAATGAAATATTAAGGAGGAATCAAAATGAAATGAAACAACTAGTAGAACATGAAACTGTGATAGTGACAAGAAACCATAATGAAATGAAGAACTCAATAGATCAAATGACAAACACATTAGAAAGCCTTAAAAACAGAATGGGTAAAGCAGAAGAGAGAATATCAGACATAGAAGACAGAGAACAGGAAAGGAAACAGTCAAAAAAGGGAAAGAAGAAGAAATCAGAAATCTAAAAAAATACTGTCAGAAATCTACAGGATACTATTAAAAAACCCAACATTCAGGTTCTAGGAGTTCCTGAAGGCATGGAAAGGGAGAAAGGATTAGAAGGCCTTTTTAGTGAGATACTAGCAGAAAATTTCCCAGGTTTGGAGAAAGACAGAGACATCCTAGTACAGGAAGCTCATAGAACCCCTAATAAACATGACCACAAGAGATCCTCACCACGACACGTCGTAATCAAACTCACCACAGTGAAACATAAAGAAAAGATCCTAAAATGTGCAAGAGAGAAATGCCAGATTACTCTTAGAGGATCTCCAATTAGACGCACAGCAGACTTCTCTTCAGAAACCCTACAAGAGAGGAGAGAATGGCGAGATATAGCCCAGGTACTAAGAGAGAAAAACTGCCAGCCCAGAATATTATATCCTGCAAAGCTCTCATTTGTGAATGAAGGTGAAATAAGGACCTTTCACAGCAAACAGAAATTGAAAGAATTTGTCGCCACTCGTCCAGCCCTGCAAAAGATGCTTAAAGATGTGTACATACAGAAACACAGAAACACGGTCACCAATATGAAAGAAGGTAAAGGGAGGAAACCTCACAGCAAAAGATCACAGGAATCTCAAACCATATATTACAAAATATCTTTGGCAAATGGCAGGGCAAAGTTACTCCTTCTCAATAGTCACATTGAATGTTAATGGCTTGAACTGTCCAGTTAAAAGACACCGATTGGGTGATTAGGTTAACGAACAAAACCCATCTTTTTGCTCCTTACAGGAAACTCATATTTCCAACAATGATCCATACAGGCTGAAAGTGAAAGGCTGGAAAAAGATATACCATGCCAACAGAAATGAAAAAAGAGCAGGCGTAGCCATCATAATATCAGACAACATAAACTTTACCACAAAAACTGTCAGGAGAGACAAAGAGGGACACTATTTAATGATTAAGGGATCCATTCAACAGGAAGATATAATGATTATCAATGTATATGCACCTAATTACAGGGCACCAGCTTATTTAAAAGACTTGTTAAGGGACTTAAAGGGAGACTTAGACTCCAATACAATAGTACTGGGGGACTTCAATACTCCACTCTCAGAGATAGACAGATCAACAGGACAGAAGATCAACAAGGAGACAGTAGATTTAAATGACACTATAGCCCAAATGGATCTAACAGATATCTACAGAACATTTCATCCTACATCTAAGGACTTTACATTCTTCTCAGCAGTACATGGAACCTTCTCTAGGATTGACCACATACTAGGCCATAAAGCAAGTCTCAGCAAAGTCAAAAGAATTAGAATCATACCATGCAGCTTCTCAGACCACAAAGGAATGAAATTGGAAATTAGAAACTCAGGAATCCCTAGAGCACGTGCAAACACATGGAGATTGAACAACATGCTCCTGAATGAACAATGGGTCATAGAAGAAATTAAAAGAGAAATCAAAAATTTTCTGGAAGTAAATGAGCATAACAGCACAACATACCAAAACCTATGGGATACAACAAACGCAGTGTTAAGAGGAAAGTTTATATCAATAGGTGCCTACATCAAGAAATTGGAAAGGCACCAAATAGATGAGCTTTCAAGTCATCTCAAGGATCTAGAAAATCTGCAGCAAACCAAACCCAAACCCAGTAGGAGAAGAGAAATAATTAAAGTCAAAGAAGAAATCAACAGGATTGAATCCAAAAAAACATTACAAAAAATCAGCCAAACGAGGAGCTGGTTTTTTGAAAAAATAAACAAAATTGACACCCCATTGGCCCAACTAACTAAAAAAAGAAGAGAAAAGACCCAAATCAATAGGATCAGAGATGAAAAGGGAAACGTAACAACAGACACCACAGAAATAAAAAGAATCTTCACAATTACTACAAGGACTTGTATGCCAGCAAACAGGGAAATCTATCAGAAATGGACAGATTCTTGGACACATACAACCTACCTAAATTGAGCCAGGAAGACATAGAAAACCTAAACAGACCCATAACTGACACAGAAATTGAAACAGTAATAAAGGCCCTCCAAACAAAGAAAAGCCCAGGTCCACATGGATTCACTAGCTGAGTTCTACCAGACATTTAGAGAAGAACTAACTCCAATTCTTCTCAAACTATTCAAAACAATCGAAATAGAGGGAATCCTCCCAAATTCTTTCTATGAAGCCACCATCACCTTAATTCCTAAGCCAGAAAGAGACACAACATTGAAAGAGAATTACAGACCAATATCCCTGATGAACATAGATGCAAAAATACTCAATAAAATTCTGGCCAATAGAATGCAACAACACATCAGAAAGATCATCCACCCAGACCAAGTGGGATTTATCCCTGGTATGCAGGGATGGTTCAACATTCGCAAAACAATCAACGTAATACACTACATTAACAGACTGCAGAAGAAAAACCATATGATTCTCTCAATAGACGCAGAGAAAGCATTGGATAAAATACAACACCCTTTCATGATGAAAACTCTAAGCAAGCTGGGTATGGAAGGAACATTCCTCAATACAATCAAAGCAATATATGAAAAACCCACGGCCAACATCATATTAAATGGGGAAAAGTTGGAAACATTTCCACTGAGATCTGGTACCAGACAGGGATGCCCACTCTCACCACTGCTCTTCATTATAGTTCTCAAAGTTTTAGCCAGAGCTATTAGGCAAGAAAAAGAAATTAAAGGGATACAAATTGGGAAGGAAGAACTCAAACTATCCCTCTTTGCAGATGATATGATTCTTTATTTAGGGGACCCAAAGAACTCTACTAAGAGACTATTGGAACTCATCGAAGAGTTTGGCAAAGTAGCAGGATATAAAATCAATGCACAAAAATCAACAGCCTTTGTATACACAGGCAATGCCACAGCTGAGGAAGAACTTCTAAGATCAATCCCATTCACAATAGCTACAAAAACAATCAAATACCTTGGAATAAACTTAAACAAAGACGTTAAAGATCTCTACGATGAAAACTACAAAACCTTACAGAAAGAAATAGAAGAGGATACCATAAAATAGAAAAATCTTCCATGCTCATGGATTGGAAGAATCAATATCATCAAAATGTCCATTATGCCAAAAACAATTTACAGATTCAATGCAATACCAATCAAGATACCAAAGACATTCTTCTCAGATCTGGAAAAAACGATGCTGAAATTCATATGGAGACACAGAAGACCTCGAATAGCCAAAGCAATCTTGTACAACAAAAACAAAGCCGGAGGCATCACAATACCAGATTTCAGGACATACTACAGGGCAGTTGTTATCAAAACAGCATGGTACTGGTACAGAAACAAATGGATAGACCCATGGAACAGAATAGAAACACCAGAAATCAATCCAAACATCTACAGCCAACTTATATTTGACCAAAGATCCAAATCTAATCCCTGGAATAAGGACAGTCTATTCAATAAATGGTGCAGGGAAAATTGGATTTCCACGTGCAGAAGCTTGAAGCAAGACCCATACATATCACCTTACATAAAAATTCACTCAACATGGATTAAAGACTTAAATCTACGACCTGAAACCATCAAATTACTAGAGAGCACTGGAGAAACCCTGCAAGATATAGGCACAGGCAAAGACTTCTTGGAGCATACTCCAACAGCACAGGCAGTCAAAGCCAAAATTAACATTTGGGATTGCATCAAATTGAGAAGTTTCTGTACTTCAAAAGAAACAGTCTGGAAAGTGAAGAGGCAACCGACAGAATGGGAAAAAATATTTGCAAACTATACCACAGATAAAGGGTTGATAACCAGAATCTACAAAGAAATCAAGAAAACCCACAACAACAAAACAAACAACCCACTTAAGAGATGGGCCAAGGACCTCAATAGACATTTTTCGAAAGAGGAAATCCAAATGGCCAACAGACACATGAAAAAATGTTCAAGATCACTAGCAATCAGAGAAATGCAAATCAAAACTACAATGAGGTTCCATCTCACCCCAGTGAGAATGGCTCACATTCAGAAATCTACCAACAGAAGATGCTGGAGAGGATGTGGGGGAAAAGGGACACTAACCCACTGTTGGTGGGAATCATTTGTTTTCCCTGATTGGTGACAACTGAGCACCAAAGGGGAAACCTGTTGAAGTGAAATGGACACTATGAGAAACAGTAACTTGATCAGCTATTGTCCTGACTCTAGATGTACACTGTAATACTTTATCCTTTTTAGTATTTGTTGTTGTTGTTGTTCTAGTACTAGTGGTTGAACTCCGTAATTCACACACAATTATTCTTGGGTGTTTAAATTTTAACTGAAAGGTGATCCCTGTTAAATTTAAGAGTGGAAAAAGAGAGGGAGCAGATATACAATATGGGACATGCTCAATCGGACTTGCCGCAAATGGTAGAGTTAGAAAAGTGCCAGGGGATTCCAACACAATCCCATCAAGGTGGCATGTACCAATGCCATCTCACTAGTCCAAGTGATCAATTTCAGCTCACAATTGATGGCTCTGATAGGTCTAAGAGTCAAAGGGATCACACAAACAAGACAAGTGTCTGCTAATACTAACTTATAGAATCAAGAAGGGAGAGAAGGATCCAACATGGGAAGCGGGATACACAGCAGACTCATAGAATGGCAGATGTCCTAAACAACACTCTGGCCTCAGAATCAGCCCTTAAGACATTCGGATCTGGCTGAAGAGCCCATGAGAGTATTTTAGGCATGGAAAGCCAAGATACTATGGAAAAGAAAAAAAAAGAAGACCTAAATGAAAGATCTCAGCGAATGTGATATAGTGGAAAGAACGGTGCCGTCAAAGAAGGAGGTACCTTTCTCTGAAGGGAGGAGAGAACTTCCACTTTGACTATGACCCTATTCGAATAAGATTAAAGTCAGCAAACCCTAAAGGCTTCCATGGCCTTGGCAACTCATGACTAGAGCCTAGGGAGATTACTGACGCCATGAACAGGAGTGTCAAATTGTTAAGTCAGCAACAGGAGTCACTGTGTACTTACATCCCATGAAGGAACTGTCTTTAACGTGTTGTCTAATGTGCAGAGATGCTATAACTAGTACTGAAACTGTATTTTTACACTTTGTGTTTCTGCGTGGGTACAAACTGATGAGATCTTTACTAATTATATACTGAATTTATCTTCTGTATATAAAGATAATTGGAAATGAAAAAAAAACCTGGTGTTAAATTGGAAATGGCATAGAAAATTCATTAATTTTTAAAAAATATATTATGTAGGATCTCTGTCTTTAATGTGCTGTACACTGTTATTTAATGCTATAACTAGTACTCCAACAGTATTTTTTCACTTTGTGTTGCTATATGGGGGCAAACTGTTGAAATCTTTATTTAATATATACTAAACTGATCTTCTGTATATAAAGAGAATTGAAAATGAATCATGATGTGATTAGAAGAGAGGGAGCAGGAAAGGGGAGGGTGCGTGGGAGGGAAGTTTTGGGAGGGGGAAGCCATTGTAACCCATAAGCTGTACTTTGGAAATTTATATTCATTAAATAAAAGTTTAATTAAAAAAAAGAATCCCTACAGCATATGCAAACACATGTAAACTGAACAACATGCTCCTGAATGAACAATGTGTCATAGAAGAAATCAAAACAGAAATCAAAAACTTTTTGAAAATAAATGAGGATAACAACACAAGATATTAAAACATATGGGATACAGCAAAAGCAGTGTTAAGAAAGTTTACAGCAATAGGTGCCTACATCAAGAAATTAGAAAGGCACCAAATAAATGAACTAACAATGCATCTCAAGGATCTAGAAAAACTGTAGCAAACCAAAACCAAAACTAGTAGAAGAGAAATAATTAAAAATAGAGAAGAAATCAACAGAATTGAATCCAAAAGAACACTACAAAAATCAGCAAAACAAAGAGCTGGTTTTTTGAAAAAAATAAACAAAATTGACACACTATTGGCACATCTAACCAAAAAAAGAAGAGAGAAGACCCAAATGAATAGGATCAGAGATGAAAAAGGGAACGTAACAACAGACACCACAGAAATAGAGAGTCATCAGAAGTTACTACAAAGAGTTGTATTCCAGCAAACAAGGAAATCTATCAGAAATGGATAGCTTCCTGACACACGCAACCTACCAAAATTGAACCATGAAGACATAGAAAACCTAAATAGACCCATAACTGACACAGAAATTGAAACAGTAATAAAGGCCCTCCCAACACAGAAAACCCCAGGACCAGATGGATTCACTGCTAAATTCTCCCAGACATTTAGAGAAGAACTAACTCCAATTCTTCTCAAAATATTCAGAACAATAGAAAAAGAGGGAATCCTCCCAAATTCTTTCTATGAATCCACCATCACCTTAATTCCTAAACCTGAAAATAATGCAGCATTAAAAGAATTATAGACCAATTTCCCTGATAAACATAGATGCAAAATCCTCAATAAAATTCTGGCCAATAGAATGCAACTACACATCAGAAAGATTGTCCACCCAGACAAAATGGGATTTATTCCTAGTATACAGGGGTGGTACAACATTCGCAAAACAATCAATGTGATATACCACATTAACAAACTGCAGAAGAAAAACCATATGATTCTCTCAATAGACGCAGAGAAAGCATTCAAAAAAATTCAACACACATTCAAGATGAAAAAGCTAAGCTAATTATGTATAGAAGGAACATTCCTCAATACAATCAAGGCAATTTATGAAAAACCCACGGCCAACATCCTATTGAATGGGGAAAAGTTGGAAGCATTTCCACTGAGATCTGGTACCAGACAGGGATGCCCACTCTCACCACTGCTCTTCATTATAGTTCTCAAAGTTTTAGCCAGAGCTATTAGGCAAGAAAAAGAAATTAAAGGGATACAAATTGGGAAGGAAGAACTCAAACTATCCCTCTTTGCAGATGATATGATTCTTTATTTAGGGGACCCAAAGAACTCTACTAAGAGACTGCTGGAACTCATCGAAGAGTTTGGCAAAGTAGCAGGTTATAAATCTATGCACAAAAATAAATATAGCCTTTGTATACATAGGCAATGCCATGGCTGAGGAAGAACTTCTAAGATCAATCCCATTCACAATAGCTACAAAAACAATCAAGTACCTTGGAATAAACTTAACCAAAGACGTTAAAGATCTCTACGATGAAAATTACAAAACCTTAAAGAAAGAAATAGAAGAGGATACCATAAAATGGAAAAATCTTCCATGCTCATGGATTGGAAGAATCAACATCATCAAAATGTCCATTATGCCAAAAGCAATTTACAGATTCAATGCAATACCAATCAAGATACCGAAGACCTTCTTCTAAGATCTGGAAAAAATGATGCTGAAATTCATATGGAGACACAGGAGATCTTGAATAGCTAAAGCATTTTTGTACAACAAAAACAAAGCCGGAGGCATCACAATACCAGATTTCAGGACATACTACAGGGCAGTTGTTATCAAAACAGCATGGTACTGGTACAGAAACAGAAGGATAGACCAATGGAACAGAATAGAAACACAAGAAATCAATCCAAACATCTACAGCCAACTCATATTTGATCAAGGATCCAAAACCAATCCCTGGAGTAAGGACAGTCTATTCAATAAATGGTGCAGGGAAAATTGGATTTCCACGTGCAGAAGCTTGAAGCAAGACCCCTACTTTTCACCTTACACAAAAATTCACTCAACATGGATTAAAGACTTAAATCTATGATCTGAAACCATCAAATTACTAGAGAGCATTGGAGAAACCCTGCAAGATATAAGTACTGGCAAAGACTTCTTGGAGCATACTCCAACAGCACAGGCAGTCAAAGCCAAAATTAACATTTGGGATTGCATCAAATTGAGAAGTTTCTGTACTTCAAAAGAAACAGTCTGGAAAGTGAAGAGGCAACCGACAGAATGGGAAAAAATATTTGCCAACTATGCAACAGATAAAGGGTTGATAACCAGAATCTACAAAGAAATCAAGAAACTCCTAACATCAAAACAAACAACCCACTTAAGAGATGGGCAAGGACCTCAATAGACATCTTTCCAAAGAGGAAATCCAAATGGCCAACAGACACATGAAAAAATGTTCAAGATCACTAGCGATCAGGGAAATGCAAATCAAAGCCACAAGGAGGTTTCATCTCATCCCGGTAAGAATGGCTCACATTCAGAAATCTACCAACAGAAGATGCTGGAGAGGATGTGGGGAAAATGGGACACTAACCCACTGTTGGTGGGAATGCAAACTGGTTAAGCCACTATGGAAGTCAGTCTGGAGATTCCTCAGAAACCTGAATATAACCCTACCATACAACCCAGCCATCCCACTCCTTAGAATTTACCCAAAGGAAATTAAATTGGCAAACAAAAAAGCCGTCTGCACATTAATGTTTATTGCAGCTCAATTCACAATAGCTAAGACCTGGAACCAACCCAAATGCCCATCAACAGTAGACTGGATAAAGAAATTATGGGACATGTACTCCATAGAATACTATACAGCAGTAAGAAACAATGAAACCCAGTCATTTGCAACAAGATGGAGCAATCTGGAAAACATCATGCTGAGTGAATTAAGCCAGTCCCAAAGAGACAAATATCATTTGTTTTCCCTGATTGGTGACAACTGAGCACCAAAGGGGAAACCTGTGGAAATGAAATGGACACTATGAGAAACAGTAACTTGATCAGCTCTTGTCCTGACTCTAGATGTACACTGTAATACTTTATCCATTTTAGTATTTTTTATTCTAGAACTGGTGGTTGAACTCTGTAATTGACGCACAATAATTCTTAGGTGTTTAAATTTTAACTGAATAGTGATCCTGGTTAAATATAAGAATGAGAGGCCAGCGCCGTGGCTCACTAGGCTAATCCTCCGCCTTGCGGCACCGGCACACCGGGTTCTAGTCCTGCTCGCGGCACTGATCCTGTCCCGGTTGCCCCTCTTCCAGGCCAGCTCTCTGCTGTGGCCAGGGAGTGAGTGGAGGATGGCCCAAGTCCTTGGGCCCTGCACCCCATGGGAGACCAGGAGAAGCACCTGGCTCCTGCCATCGGAACAGCGCGGTGTGCCGGCCGCAGCGAGCCAGCCGCGGCAGCCATTGGAGGGTGAACCAATGGCAAAAGGAAGACCTTTCTCTCTGTCTCTCTCTCACTGTCCACTCTGCCTGTCAAAAATAAAAAAAATAAAATAAATATAAATATAAGAATGAGAAAAAGAGAGGGAGGATATGTACAACTCGGGACATGCTCAATCGGACTTTCCCCAAATGATGGAGTTGGAAACATGCCAGGGGATTCCAATACAATCCCATCAAGGTGGCATGTACCAATGCCATCTCACTAGTCCATGTGATCATTTTCAGTTCACAATGGATCACACTGATAGATCTAAGAGTCAAAAGGATCACACAAACAAGACTAATGTCTGCTAACACTAACTGATAAAATCAAGTTGGGAGAGAACGATCCAACATGGGAAGGGGGAGACACAGCAGACTCATAGAATGGCAGATGTCCTAAACAACACTCTGGCCTCAGAATCAGTCCTTAAGGCATTTGGATCTGGCTGAAGAGCCTATGAGAGTATTTTAGGCATGGAAAGCCAAGACACTCTGGAAAAAAAAAAGAAGAAGAAGAAGACCTAAATGAAGGATCTCAGCGAGTGTGATCCCAGTGAAATAACGGGGCCATCAAGGTAGGAGGTACCTTTCTCTGAAGGGAGGAGAGAACTTCCACTTTGACTATGACCCTTTCAGAATAAGATTAAAGTCGGCGAACGCTAAAGGCTTCCAAGGCCTTGGCAACTCATGACTAGAGCCTAGGGAGATTACTGACGCCATAAACAAGAGTGTTAAATTGTTAAATCAACATCAAGAGTCACTGTGTACTTACGTCCCATGTGGGATCTGTCCTTAATGGGTTGTCCAATGTGAAGTAATGATATAGCTAGTACTAAAACAGTATTTTTACACTTTGTGTTTCTGTGTGGATGCAAACTGATGAAATCTTTACTTAGTATATACTGAATCGATCTTCTGTATATAAAGATAATGAAAATGAAAAAAAGAACCTTGGGGTTAAATTGGAAATTGCATAGAAAATTAATCAATCTTTTTTAAAAAATATCATACATGATCTGTCATTAATGTGCTGTACACTGTTATTTAATGCTATAACTAGTACTCCAACAGTATTTTTCACTTTGTGTTGCTATGTGAGGGAAAACTGTTGAAATCTTTACTTTATATATACTAAACAGTTTTTCTGTATATAAAGAGAAATGAAAATGAATCTTGATGTGAATGGAAGGGGAGAGTGAGCAGGAAAGGGGAGGGTTGCGGGTGGGAGGGAAGTTATGGGGGGAAGCCATTGTAATCCATAAGCTGTACTTTGGAAATTTATATTCATTGAATAAAAATCTGTTTTTTCTAGAAAAATAAATAATCAAAAAAGTAAAAAATGCATTTAAAACCAGAAAAAAATATGGGGAACAGTTCAGAAACAAGGGAAAATCAGGTGTTGGAAGCCAAATCATTAAAACAAACATAGAATGGTAAAAGTAAAATTTCTGTACCCTGATTACAGAAGAACATTTATCCAATTTTGTGTTTATTTATTTATTTATTTATTTTTATTTTTGACAGGCAGAGTAGACAGTGAGAGAGAGAGGGACAGAGAGAAAGGTCTTCCTTTTGCCATTGGTTCACCCTCCAATGGCCGCCGCGGCTGGCGCGCTGCGGCTGGCACACCGCGCTGTTCCGATGGCAGGAGCCAGGTGCTTCTCCTGGTCTCCCATGGGGTACAGGGCCCAAGCACTTGGGCCATCCTCCACTGCACTCCCAGGCCACAGCAGAGAGCTGGCCTGGAAGAGGGGCAACCGGGACAGAATCCGGCACCCCGACCGGGACTAGAACCCGGTGTGCCGGTGCCACAAGGCGGAGGATTAGCCTAGTGAGCCGCGGCGCCGGCCTAATTTATCCAATTTTGGATATTGATAGTCTAGCATGAAGCCAAAATATAGCATTATAAAATTAAAATATCGAGGGCAGAGCCAATATGGCAGAATAGTGACGGCGTGCACCAATAGTCCGGGAAAAGGTAGTTTAATAAAAGTGGAGTTACTGTAGCCTCAGAAATAGGCTCAGGAAAAAAACGCAGAGGAAACTCTTCTAGATCTAGTGGATGTGACAAGGAGGACCTATGGGGAGAGCAAGGTCACCCACCGCTTGGAAGCCCAGCTGCAGAGTCTGCATGCCAGCACTGGAAGGGGAAGTGAGACAAAAACGTCGGTAACCTGAGACATTGGCAGAGAAAGGCAGAAAGAGCCTAGAGGGAACAAGGCCTGAAGCCCCACTGGGGAAAGTTCACCAGGCTGACGAGGAGAGAAAAAAATGAATAAATAAGGGGAACCGGCATGGACTCTAGCCTCTCTCTCCACTCACCTTACAAAGCTGAGCAAGACAAAGAGAAGACGCCATTTTACGTATGTAAAATGGCGCCCACCATTAGCCAAGCAGAAAAACATAACTCTGCTGGGGAGAAATAACAGGAGGTTAGGACCTAGTGAAAGTGTCGAGCTAACGAACTAAGACTGTGAAAATCTGAGAGGGGATGAGAGAACTCACCGAGTACACAAACTTGGTAACCTTGGCAACCCGGTGAGAGACTGTGGAGAAATTTGAGACCACACTGAGTGCTGCATAAACTCTTTGTGTGGTCCCAGGGGTAGAGCAGACGAATACCCACAGGGGCCAGATTTCATACATCAACTACCCTCAATTCCACTCAGCTGTGCAGAATTACTTCCCAACTGATCAAGAGAGAGAGAGAGAGAGAGAACAATCTGGGTGAGTCACCTTTGGCACACCCTTAAGCTTGAAGAACCAAACAGAGCTCTCTGGCTATACCCATCATAGCCTCTAAGGATTCATCAAAAGTAGACAGTCCACTTAATCTAGAGTCATAGTATAATGAGAAAAAGCACCACAGCGAAGAAACCAAAGAATATCTCCACAATGCCAAACAAACACAGAAACCGAGGTAACAAGAACAAAGAAGACACTATGACGCCCCCAAATGAAAAAGACACCCCAATTGAAGATTATGAAGCTGATGAGATAGAGGAAATGCAAGAAGAAGCAGATCTCAAAAAATTGATAAGAACATTAAGAAGTTCTCAAAAACAAATTCTTGAATTACAGAAATCCTGAATGGACAAGATAGAAAATCTCTCTCGTGAAAATGAAATATTAAGGAGGAATCAAAATGAAATGAAACAACTAGTAGAACATGAAACTGTGATAGTGATGAGAAATCATAATGAAATGAAGAATTCAATAGATCAAATGACAAACACATTAGAAAGCCTCAAAAACAGAATGGGTGAAGCAGAAGAGAGAATATTGGACTTAGAAGACAGAGAACAGGAAAGGAAACAGGCAAACCAAAGAAAAGAAGAAGAAGTCAGAAATCTAAAAAATACTGTCAGGAATCTACAGGATACTATTAAAAAAAACCCAACATTTGTGTTCTAGGAGTTCCTGAAGGCATGGAGAGGGAGAAAGGATTAGAAGGCCTTTTTAGTGAGATACTAGCAGAAAATTTCCCAGGTTTGGAGAAGGACAGAGACATCCTAGTACAGGAAGCTCATAGAACCCCTAATAAACATGATCAAAAGAGATCCTCACCACGACACTTTGTAATCAAACTCACCACAGTGAAACATAAAGAAAAGATCCTAAAATGTGCAAGAAAGAAATGTCAGATTACTCTCAGAGGATCTCCAATTAGACTCACAGCTGACTTCTCATCAGAAACCCTACAAGAGAGGAGAGAATGGCGAGATATAGCCCAGGTACTAAAAGAGAAAAACTGCCAGCCCAGAATATTATATCCTGCAAAGCTCTCATTTGTGAATGAAGGTGAAATAAAGACCTTTCACAGCAAACAGAAACTGAAAGAATTTGTCGCCACTCGTCCAGCCCTGCAAAAGATGCTTAAAGATGTGTTACACACAGAAACACAGAAACACGATCATCAATATGAAAGAAGGTAAAGGAAGGAAACCTCACAGCAAAAGATCACAGGAAGTTCAAAACATATATTAGAAAATATCTTTGGCAAATGGCTGGGCAAAGTTACTCCTTCTCAATAGTCACATTGAACATTATGGCTTGAACTGTCCAGTTAAAAGACACAGATTGGGCATGCTCAGCCCTCTGCCTCTCTGTTGAGTCGCCCGCCTTGCCTGGTCAGGTGTAATCTCTCCACTCAGCATGTAACCTCCCTGCTTCTCTCCCCCCCATCCGGGCAACTGCACTCTCTCCCAGGTCCTGTCTGGAGAGGTGCCCATCCGTCCTGACGGATGTCCCTTCCCTAATAAACCTTGCTATTTTACCTCCCACTACTCTCTGTCTCACACCTGAATTTTCTTGTGTGAAGACAAGAACCCTGCAATTTCTCCGGTAACATTTTTGGCAACCACGAAGGGATTTTGAGACGACATCAGAGGTCAGTATTCTTTCCCTCAAGCGGGACTGGATCTGTGGAAGTGACCGTTGAATGTCCGGCACCCCACAGCTCTCCAAGAACGCAGAGTCCCCCAGCCACAGCTTAGCTACGGCTGAAACTCCAGAAGGATTGTAAGGAACGGGAGGGAAATTAGGAAGGGCAGTTGGCTGAGAGCCTGGAGACCCCCTGAGCTCGCTTTGGCTTCCCTGTGGCCAGATTGTGACCCGAGGACCAGGTCTCTCTTGGAGGGACGCCTGGTCATGCTGCCTATTGCTACACGAGCAGGGCTTAGCTTCAGTTGAGACTAATATTGGCCCTCCAGGTAAACTCGGACAACTAGGTAGTGGGCAATCTTGAGCGATAGGAGATTTCGAACCCCACTCAGCCCCCAGACATCAGGGCCTTTCCCTATGCTCTCCTCCAGCTGAGATTTCTAGGAGAAGGTGAGGGCAGCCGCTCACTCCTGATTGATCTGGTTGAATTATAGGAGGTTCCCAGCACTCTTGGTGAAATGCGCACCTACCCAACCCCACGGCCAGTCCTGCCAGGCCCCAATGTGTGCAGTCTTCCCTGTAAATAGGGGACCACAGCCTTTCTCTGCACTCTATTCCAGTCCACATGCCTGCTGCACCCAGGCAGGCATAGCCAAATATGTCTAGGGAGAGTGCACCCCCCCAGGGCTGCTTTTTTTTTCCTCCCCTGGAGGAATTTCCTATTCAATACTTACTACTGCTGGCCTTACCTAAGGGAGCAAGAACCTTAATCCATTAACCCTTTCCAACCTGATGGATTTTTCTCTTTGCAGTTAATGAAAACCTAAGCAATGGGCTCATATGCTGATAACTAGTTCTTTTCTGTGCAACTGTCCCTGACTTATCTGAGAGCGTTCACCTGTCTTGAAGGTTTCACGTTTTTTCTATTGCCGTTAGAGTCTTGATTGGGAAAACTGCAATGCAAAGTTGTTTACGTTGTTTATTTTTAATGTTTGAGTGATTACCCAACTGATCAGAAACCTACTAATTGTTGACTAAACTGACTCTCTGACAGCTTAATTTCTAAACCAAGTCTTCCAACTTTGGGCTTCCAGTCGGATCCCTGGAACTCTCAAGGGAAGAGACTCTAAAATTTGTTAAAGTAACAGCTGCTTGAGTCAATTCAGATTATATAAAATGTATTAAAATATTGTAAATGGTGTCAGACTTCATGTTTTTGCTTTCCAGCTAGAGTGGTCTTATGAAAATAAGAGTAACTTCTGTGTATACAAGCCTTTACGTTGTTAACTAAAGTAGGCCAATACAGATTGGTTCAGAGAATTGAGTTAAATAATACAAATGCCCTTTGGTTTGCTTGGTTCACTTGCTCAGTTTTACATGTCTTTGATATGCTTTTAACTTATTTCTCTTAATGATGAATCTTTTCAAAGTTGTAAACATGTACTAGTGTCTATGTTTGCTGTCCAGGAGGAGTATCCTTATGTTACTTAAAAGCATGGAAATGTAATTTTGACTTTTAATTCAGATAATGGTGTGGTATTCATTAATAACTCAGTGTCTTAAGTCATCTAGGCATCAGTGCTAAGTAAAACTTGGGAAAATGTATTATGATTTTAAAATATTGTTTACAGGGGGAGCGGCAAGATGGCGGAATAGGCAGGGAGCACACTATTAGTCTGGGGGAGAGACAGTTTAATATAAGTGGAGATACTGCAGGGTCAAGGAAGAGTAGGGGATGAAACAGCAGAGGAAACTCTTCCAGAACTAGTGATTCACAGTGTACCTGTGTGGAGAGCGTGGGAGCCCAAGTTCGGGACACCAGCGGCAGACTCAACACACCAGCGCTGGAACGCGAGGTGAGCCGAACCTCCATAGCCCGAGACAACAGCGGGCAAGCGGAAAGAGGAGGCTAGAGGGAACGAGGCTTGAAACTTCGTGGGGAAAAATTCACCAGGCTAACTAGAAGAGAGAGAGGAAAAAAATAAAAAAGTGACCAATACAGACACAAGTTTCTCTCTCTCCGCTCACCTCTCAAAGGCGAGCAAGACAGAACAGGCGCCATTTAGGACATACGTCATAAGTAGGGCGACCTCAGGTCTGCACCGGCCCTGAGCAGGGCAGAAAAACCTGACTCTGGGGGGAGGGGTGAAATAACAGGAGATTAGGATCTAACCTGGCAACCCAGTGGGAGACTGCAGGAGAATTTGAGCCCACACTGAGGGCAGCACAGATTCCCTGTGTGGTCCGTGGGAAAGAGCTTCTGATCTCTGGCTCCTGTGGGTATATCATTTGCCTGCTAACTACCTCCAATTACGTTAAGCTCTGCGGAATAACTTCCCTTTTGAATCAAAAAAAGACAGAGATTTACCACACCTAACCTGGGAGTGTCATCTTTGACACACCCTCAGCCCTGAGGAACCAAACACAGCTCTCAGTCCACACTCATCTCAAGCCTCTAAGGCTCCACCGAAAGCAGACAGTCCACTTAATCTAGAGCCATAGTATAACAAGAAAAAACACCACAGTGAAGAAACCAAATATCTCCAACATGCCAAACAACAAACGCAAAAACCAAGCTAACAAGAACAAGGAAGACACTATGACACCCCCAAATGAAAAAGACACCCCAATTCAAGATTATGAAGATGATGAGATAGAAGAAATGCAAGAAGTGGATCTCAAAAAATTGGTAAGAACATTAAGAAGTTCTCAAAAACAAATTCTTGAATTACAGAAATCCTGAATGGACAAGATAGAAAATCTCTCTCGTGAAAATGAAATATTAAGGAGGAATCAAAATGAAATGAAACAACTAGTAGAACATGAAATTGTGATAGTGACAAGAAACCATAATGAAATGAAGAACTCAATAGATCAAATGACAAACACATTAGAGAGCCTTAAAAACAGAATGGGTGAAGCAGAAGAGAGAATATCAGACTTAGAAGACAGAGAACAGGAAAGGAAACAGGCAAACCAAAAAAAAAGAAGAAGAAGTCAGAAATCTAAAAAATATTGTCGGGAATCTACAGGATACTATTAAAAAACCCAACATTCGGGTTCTAGGAGTTCCTGAAGGCATGGAGAGGGAGAAAGGATTAGAAGGCATTTTCAGTGAGATACTAGCAGAAAATTTCCCAGGTTTGGAGAAGGACAGAGGCATCTTAGTACAGGAAGCTTATAGAACCCCTAATAAACATGACCAAAAGAGATCCTCACCACGACGTGTTGTAATCAAACTCACCACAGTGAAACATAAAGAAAAGATCCTAAAATGTGCAAGAGAGAAACGTCAGATTACTCTTAGAGGATCTCCAATTAGACTCACAGCAGACTTCTCATCAGAAACCCTACAAGCTAGAAGGGAATGGCGAGACATAGCCCAGGTACTAAGAGAGAAAAACTGCCAGCCCAGAATACTATATCCTGCAAAGCTCTCATTTGTGAATGAAGGTGAAGTAAACACCTTTCATAGCAAACAGAAACTGAAAGAATTTGTTGCCACTCGTCCTGCCCTGCAAAAGATGCTTAAAGATGTGTTACACACAGAAACACAGAAACATGGTCACCAATATGAAAGAAGGTAAAGGAAGGAAACCTCACAGCAAAAGATCACAGGAAGCTCAATTTCTCTTTGACATAGAATTAAACTCTGATGCTCTGTTAAAGCAATGTGTTAAAGTAATCTATTATGTTCTCTTGATGTCTGTTAAATTCTAATTGTTCAAAAACAGCTGAATTTTTATTAAGAGCTATGCGTCATTTAAATATGTGCTTCTTTTCAAAGATTTGAATAATCACCTTGTAACAATGATCAAATTTGGTCTATGTTATGTCATGATTTTAAGAAATCTTATTTCAACCAGATATTTTGGATTTTGAGCCTTCTTGGCATTCTTGACAGGCATTCAAAAAATCAAAGTTTCAAACAATCTGGTCTCTAAAATTTCCAGTAAATCCTGGACTTTGGTTTTTCCAGTTTGGGCCCAACTGAAAAAATCGAAGGACCTATGTCTCTCATCTTATAGAGACACCAACTAATCAGTCTATTTGGATTATATTAGAAGGACTGTCAAGATGTGATGTGGTACCAGACTTTAAGTTTCTATAATGGAAAATGCTATTAATACAAATGTTTGAGAATTAAAAAGTCTAATGATCTTGTGTTACTAGACATGATAGTTATCTTAATGAGAAAGCCCCAGAGGCCTAAAGGGTTAAATACTTGTAAAATCCTATCGGTGCTTTCAAAAATACTGTGAAGTAAGCAAGTGCCTCCTGGTGGTTGATGAATTTATAATTTTAAACATGGCAACTTAAAGTCTTTTGTCATCCACAGTTATATATGATGTGCTGCCCATAAAACTAAAGCGTTGTTGGTTCTGTGTTTAGCTGTCCTCCTATAGGTTCCTATGGACTTTTTCCAGCCACTTCTATTTTATTTAGAACTATGGGATGGCTCTGTAAACAGATGAAGCCAATAGTGTATTAACAGTACCAACTAAGAGAAAGTATGGTTAACTGAGGTTACTAAAAACAAAAGGCAATTCAAATCAATTGGCAATCTACAAAAAGAGTTAAAGATTTTAAAAGCTATTATTAAAATTGCTATATTGGTCTATTATGCTATATTATATGTGTGTACATATTGTATGTCCACATGGGAAAATATTATTAAGAATTTCATTTCAATTTTCATTTCAATTATCTTATAGATAAGATCCTCCACAAATTTAAGCTGCTAAAATCAATCAAAGATACATTTTAATTCGTGTGACCTGAATCTCTGCATCATGTTTTATACTTGTTGGTAGAAAGAAACTAAAAACATTTTAGATGGTTGTGCTTAAGTTTACTGGTTAAACAAACTACACCATGTTAGATATTTAAGAGGTGTTTCCAAATACATGATTCTTAAAATTTATAGAAGGCATTGGACCTTCTGGTAAATGTTTTCTTAAGTTGTTATCTAATGGTTGAAACTGTTTGCTAAGTATTCATGTGATATTGCTATTGTCAGCAAGCGATCTAGGACTTGCTCCCTCATTTCTCTATTCTAAGCCCAACTTGTTCTTTCATTTCTCTATTCTCTTCAAGGTAGGAAACTAATTCTATTATAAAGGCATCTGTAGGATGCACAATTTAATCTTTAGACCTTATAAAAGAGATGGCTAACATTTTTCTGTAATAGCATAGCCAAAATAAGAACTTAAATAATAATCTCATAGCTAGATTCACTTCGCCATCAGCAAAGTATACAGTAAGTAGAAAAAACCTCCCTTTCAGACCAAAGGGAAAGAAAGTTTTAAAGTGAGAATATAATTTTCCTCATGGGCATTGTCTACCTTACAAAAACTACTACAGAACATGCCTGTGACTATAGACTTGTAGTTCAGGCCACCGAAGAGTAGAGATGGGACACGGGCACTCCCTTGACTTGCATCCTCTGGTATGCTTTAACACAAACCAGGAGGAAAAGAAAGCTTGGCATCAGAAGCAATGGGTGGCAGGCCTTTTGATGGCTGATCTGTACAGTGATCTGCCCTCAAGGAGACCCAACAGGCCAGTCTACTGCAGTGGCTTTCAATGTGGTAAGCCTGGGCTTCAGCAGAAGTCAGCTTGTGAAGAACCCTGGCAGCTCTGCCAAGAGTTGGATCACTGGAAATGGACCTGCCCTGGAGTCGAAGGATGCCCAGATCAGAGCCACAGATCTTACTGGCTCTAAGCTGAAAAGCCCTTCACTCAGCCCAACTTCCAAAGTGACCACTGCAGCTGAGGGTTTGGTCAAGCAGGGTCAGCAACATTGCAGGCAGAACTGTAAATTTCTTGTTAGAGATGCCACCTGCCTTTACCTGGCCAGCTCTCCTCCCAGGCCAGCCAAGTAATGAAAGCCAACAGAGTGCCTTCCCCTAGGAGGTTCACACCTCCCTTAGGATATACCCCATGTGAAGAGATAGATAGGTCTGGGCCTCTGAATTTACAAGGCCTAAAGCCCACCAGATTATTATCAAGCCCCTTCTATCAGGTTCTATTTGCCTCTCAATCAGAAAAATTACTTGTAGCTTAGACAGCACCTTTCTTAGCTCCTCTAATAATCACTCTGTCCTTTGTTCTAGACCCTGTCTAGCACACTTGGGCCTCATTCCTTTGTAATCATAACCTCTACTCTACCACCAATGGCTCTACTCCCAACATGTGTGTACTGATGGTCCTCTTCCCAACTTAATGCTGTATAATTGTTCAAACCTGGTAAATGCCACTCTTAGGATCATTGGTTACTATCCTCACCCTGTCTTTTATGACCTTGTCTAAATATGATCAGAGTCGGTAAACTTGGAAGGCTTCCATAGCCTTGGCAACTCATGACGACAGCCTAGGATGGTTACTGGCGCCATAAACTAGAGTGTCAATTTGTTGGGTCAACAACAGGAGCCACTGTGCACTTGCTCCTCATGTGGGATCTCTGCCCTTAATGTGCTGTACATTTTGATTTAATGCGATAACTAGTACTCCAACAGTATGTTTCACTTTGTGTTTCTATATGGGTGCAAACTGTTGAAATCTTTATACTAAATTGATCTTCTGTACATAAAGAGAATTGAAAATGAATCTTGATGCAAATGGAAGGGGAGAGGGAGCGGGAGAGGGGAGGGTTGCAGGTGGGAGGGAAGTTATGGGAGGGGGAAGCCATTGTAATCCATAAGCTGTACACTGGAAATTTATATTCATTAAATAAAAGTTAAAAAAAAAAATAAAATAAAATATTGTTTGCAGAGTTTTGTTCAAGTTGAGTGCTAACCTAAATTGAAGTCTGATCTTCTGTTACAACAATGGGGTTTTTAAAAAATGTGCACTAATGTTAGTAAATATCTGGAAATGGTCTAAATCATAAATCTTGGAATTTGTTTTTGCAAAAACTGTAATGTCTATTTTAACAGTGTCTGTTTAATCGGTTGCTCTGCCATTTCTAGAGTTAGGTCCTGTAAGCTCTTTTTGACTCTGTTAAATAGTTCTGAATTATGTGAACTCTTGTGTGCAAGGTTTTTTTTTTTTATTTCTGGTTTATTCGACAACAAGAGACATAGAATTCATGTTCTGCCCAAGTAATCTATTGTGTACTCTACTGTCTCTGTTAAGTTCAGATTGATAAAAAGCATTGTTAAATATTATGATCAGATCTGGTTTAAAAGTGTAAAAATCACCCTGACTAATAAATGGCTATCATTTCAGGATGTTAAGGAATTCTATTTTGACCAGATACTCTAAGTTCTCCTGGCACCTTTAACAGACGTTCTGAAAATCAAAGTTCTAAATTATCCGGACTTTTGACATCCCCAGAGAGCCCCTGGAGATGTCAAAAGAGATATCTCTCATCTTGCAGAGATAATAACCAATCGGCTGCTTAGATTAAAAGTGGTGCCGAGATGTGAAATAATGCTAAACTTCAGTTATAAACGTGTTTCTTTCTAGCTGCTCCAGTCTCTGGCTCAGAAGCCAGATCCTTTAAAGAGGGACTGACAAAATCTCCATCCAGCTAATGCTGAACAACCAGGCATTGCTAGTTCAAGTGTATTACTAGTTCAAATGTGGATCAAATGGGAGGTCTAGCCAAAAGGGAGAAAGTGTTCCAAGAGAGACTTAGAGATGACAGGAGATGGTTATGTGGAAGATGCTAGAGAATGGGGTTCCAGGAGCCCAAGAAAGCTCTAGTGTCCACAGGCTACATGGTGAAAGCCTGGAAGCCCAAAAAACTTAAACTTATGGGTTACACAGTAAGACTAGTTAAACCCGGAAACCCAGGCCCATAACCCACTGGCTACACGGTAAATATCCGAAAGCCAAAGGATGGCAGACACCTCTGCCACAATTTCTCCTCTAGTCAGGCTATGCAGTAAGCACTGGTTAAACCACCAGTTAAATCTGAAAGCCCAGGAAGTCAGTCTAGAGACCCGACTCGCTGCCTCACTTCTCCTCTTTTCTCTTCTAGAAGGAAAGTTACTACTGTTCTGCAGGACTCTCCACTGTGATGCACGGTTTGATCCCCAGACCTTATGTAAGGGATGACTGACCTTTTCTGTAATAATGCCTGGCCACAGTATAGAGGACCAAACAGCATAGCCAGAATAAGAGGTTAAACTCTAAAATAATGTAACAGCTAGATAGATTTTTTCGGTGTATGTGGTAAATGTGAAGAATTCCCCTTTTAAATCAAACTGAGGGATAGATAGGAAATTGCACTAATGACCACAAAGTATGCAAGCAAGTCACCACAGTTGATCTTAACATAAAAGGTCATAGTTCTCCTCATGGGCACAGTCTTAACTCACAGGAAAATACTAAGTGTCAGAATTTGCCCATGACCATAGTTTTTTAGCTCACCCTGATATTAAAAAAATCTTCAAAAATCAGGGTTGGGTTGAGTACCCCCTTGACTGACATCATAGAGGCTGCCTCCTTGGTCTACTTTATTAGCGACCAGGAGAACGAGGAGCAAGCTAGCAGCAGGAGCGATATAAGGATAGGCAACAGGCCAATCAATGGCTGTTCTGCATGGTGATCCACCATCAAGGAGATCCAGCAAGGCCAGTTTACCCCAAACAGCACCTGTTTCCAATATGAGGAGCCAGAGCATTGGGCAAGCAGCCATCATGACAGAAACTGCCTTCTGTCAGCTCTGCCAAGAGCATGGCCACTGGACATGGAACTGTCCTGGGTGTCGAATGACTCCTGGTTCAGAACCATAGGCCTTGTGGCCCCGAGCTAAAAAGCTTTGGCTCTGCCCAGCCCCTGCCCAGTTCTAGCTCTAGCCACTGCTGTTGAGGGGATGGCCTAGGGTCAGTGAAACACAAGTTGCCTATTTCTATCAGCCTCCTATTAAAGCTCTCCTCCTAGTCCAGCCAAGTAATGCAAGTCAACAGGGTGCCTCCCTGAAACGAGATTTGCATCTCTTTCAATTCTCTTCCAGCACCCCATGGATAGGTCTGGGCCTCACACACCCAGCCAGGCCTTAAAAGTCTATCCAGTACTATTAAGCTTAGAAAGCCCTCCCTGTCAGTTCCTAAAACCAGGGCTTTCAGTAACAGCTAACTCAGATAGTCCTGCACCTATTTGGACAGGTCCTCACTGAGGACTTAAAGGGACTATCTCTTGAGGGGGTGCACAATAATCCATAATGTAGATAATTAAATGTAAATGACTTGTTAGTCTGTCTCCTTTCCCAGCCTGAGACTCTAGTCTTGTACATTGGCTTAACTTCCTAGCAAAACTAGCTACTATGTATCTGGAGGAAAACATCTGGAGGAAGTCCATTTAGAGTGTTAATTATTTAACCCTTATCCTCACCCCTGGGGAGAGAAAACCAGCCCCAGAGAGGATATGGGCCATGCAGCAAATTCCTACTTCTGCAAACTTCAGGCAGTCCCAGTTTTTCTCTAGCAGGCTACAGGTTCCTAGGTACAGGGAAATAGCACGGTTCCTAAACCAGGCTCTTGACAGGCAGCCAAAGCAGAGCCCCCTCCTTTGGGGGAAAGAGCAAACCACAGCCTTTGCTTAGCTAAAGGATGCTATGACTGCCAAACCCAGAGAGACCCTCCCAGCTGTACTTCACTGGGAGGCAGGGAGTCACCTTAGGAGTGCCAATTCAGGATCTGGGACCTGTTAAGCAACCTGTGGGCTACTTTTCTAAATCCTTAGACATGGTTGCACAAGGATGGCCTTACTGCCTAAGGATGATAGCAGCAGCTGCCTTGCTAACAGAGGAGATATCTAAAATTACATTGGGGCAAGATATTGCCCTTTATACCCCACATCAAATAAATTCTCTATTAGAGCAAAAGGGCTCTCACTGGCTCACAGATAGTAGGGTACTAATGTATCAGGTCCTCCTTCTAGAAAACCCTCAGGTAAAAATAAGGCATTGTTCTACTCTAACCCAGCTACTTTAATACCAGTCCTAGGGGAAAGTGGTCCCCTCCACTCTTGTGCTGAGAGTATAGACTTGATTTATGCCAGCAGAAGGGACCTAAAAGACAGCCCCCCCAACTAATACAGATGAAGCAGCTTTGTCAGATGGGACCTGCTTCTCAGGGTACGCAACCGTTATGGCATGGCACGTTATTGAAGCGTGCTCTGCTCCCAGGAACTTTTCCTCAGTTAGCAGAACTGATTGCCTTAACCAGAGCTCTAGATCACACTAGGGATTTGTAAGGCACCTTCACTCTGCATGGAGACCTCGGTCTTCCAGTAAGGTAGAAAAAGCCAACCAGGCTCTATAAAAAACATCACAAGTATCAAGATGTGTGCCTGGTAAGGAAGGTTGAAAAGAAAAGTGTTCTTGGTAATAAAGGTTAAAAGGAAAGAGTTTTTTTTTAAGAAAAGAACATGGTTTGTAAGTGACTTTATCCTAATGGCTAGTTTACACTGGATTGAAAATGAAGAAAAGTTTCAAGTAAGTTGAAAAAGATGTGCGAAAGTCACAAAAGGTTATAAAAAAAAATATTAAACGTGCTAACTGCTGCTCCAGGGGGTATCTGTGCCATGTTCCAGGAAAAATGTTGTCTCTGGGTCAATCAGACTAGACAGGTACAAATCCAAATTCTTACTTTTCCTGAACAAAGCCAAACAGCTCCAGGATCATGCCAAGCAGGGCTGGGATTTCTGGCCTGACATCTGGTCATGGAAATCTTGGCTATTTCCTCTCCTTGGCCCAATAACTTCTGTAATCTTGCTGCTTCTCTTTGGACCCTGTGTTTTTAATACCCTTGTTCGTTTTGTCTCTAATAGACTAAAAGCTGTTAAACTCCAAATGGTCACCAGACAAGGCTTCCAGTTCATTCCACTGGATGACCTGAGCAGCCCTCCGGACCGAGCAGGACAGTCTTTCCAAGGCCACTGTTGCACACCATAAGACAGATAGCAAGAGGAAATACCCAAATCCCCCTCGGTGCCCACATGCCAGCTTTGAAGAAGTTACAGAAAACGGAACTCCATCCATAATCCCAAAGAAGAATTTTGGGTATTAACTCCTGAGGGGGGAATGTTAGGTAGGAAGTCAGTTATGAGCTTACGTGTGTGTAACAGGCCTAAAGAGAAGACATCTATGTCCAGTGTATGCTGCATCTCAAGGTCATCCCAATGGTGTTTCAGGGGCAGCCCAGAGTTCGCATCCTGCCCTGCCCCCTTCTACCTGATAACCTGCCAGGTGGAGGTTCCCATCCCTTCTGCCTGACAATCTTCCACAATCTCCCAGGTGCAGCCAAGTATCTGCATCTCAAACACCCTGCTCCCTTCCTCCTGTCTGATAACATTTGCAGACATAAAGTCCTTTGTGCCATACCTTCAAGAGAGAAATTTTTCTATTTACATCCAAAAAGCCCTTTGTTCCAAGAGGAGCAGAGGTGGGGAAGAAAGACCCATCTCCTTAAAAACCCCCAGCCTCAACTGGACTGTGCGCTCAGCCCTCTGCCTCTCTGTTGAGTCGCCTGCCTGGCCTGGTCAGGTGTAATCTCTCCACTCAACATGTAACCTCCCTCCTTCTCTCCCAACCCCATCCGGGCAACTGCACTCTCTCCCAGGTCCTGTCTGGAGAGGTGCCCATCCATCCTGACAGATGCCCTTCCATAATAAACCTTGCTATTTTACCTCCCACTAAAAAAAGAAAAAGACACAGATTGGCTGATTGGGTTAAGGAACAAAACCCATCTATTTGCTGCTTACAACAAACTCATCTTTCCAACAAAGATACATACAGACTGAAAGTGAAAGGCTGGAAAAAGATATACCATGCCAACAGAAATGAAAAAAGAGCAGGCATAGCCATCTTAATATCGGACAACATAAACTTTACCACAAAAACTGTTAGGAGAGACAAAGAGGGGCACTATTTAATGATTAAGGGATCCATTCAACAGGAAGATATAATGATTATCAATGTATATGCACCTAATTACAGGGCACCAGCTTATTTAAAAGATTTCTTAAGGGACTTAAAGGGAGACTTAGACTCCAATACAATAGTACTGGGGGACTTCAATATTCCACTCTCAGAAATAGATCAACAGGACAGAAGATCAACAAGGAGACAGTAGATTTAAATGACACTATAGCCCAAATGGTTCTAACAGATATCTACAGAGCTTTTCATCCTACATCTAAGGACTTTACATTCTTCTCAGGGAAATGCAAATCAAAGCTACAAGGAGGTTTCACCTCATCCCGGTGAGAATGGCTCACATTCAGAAATCTACCAACAATAGATGTTGGAGAGGATGTGGGGAAAAAGGGACACTAACCCACTGTTGGTGGGAATGCAAACTGGTTAAGCCACTATGGAAGTCAGTCTGGAGATTCTTCAGAAACCTGAATATAACCCTGATCTTCTGCATATAAAGAGAATTGAAAATGAAAAAAAAAGAAAAGAAAGGAAATCAGATGACTAAAAAAAATATGTAATCATGCTTAAATGTTGAGCTATCAAAATCACTTTTTTTAACTTTTATTTAATGAATATAAATTTCCAAAGTACAGCTTATGGATTACAATGGCTTCTCCCTCCCACCTACAACCCTCCCCTTTCCCGCTCCCTCTCCCCTTCCATTCACATCAAGATTCATTTTCAATTCTCCTTATATACAGAAGATCAGTTTAGTATATATTAAGTAAAGATTTCAACAGTTTGCACCCATATAGAAACACAAAGTGAAAAATACTGTATGAGTACTAGTTATAGCATTAAATCACAATGTACAGCACATTAAGGACAGAGATCCTACATGAGGAGTAAGTGCACAGTGACTCCTGTTGTTGACTTAACAAACTGACTCTCTTGTTTATGGCATCAGTAATCACCCTATGCTTTTGTCAGGAGTTGCCAAGGCTATGGAAGCCTTTTGAGTTCACCAACTATGATCATATTTAGATAAGGTCATAGTCAAAGTGGACGTTCTCTCCTCCCTTCAGAAAAAGGTACTCCTTCTTCAAAATCACTTTTCATTGGCCCCTTTTCACCTCTATTTGGTTCCTACTTTCTGCAATTACTATGAAAAAGCAAAATAAAGCTGAGCCCTAATCCTAAACCTTAACCCTATCTCCAATCCTAAAACTAAACCCAACACAAACCCTGACAATAGCCCTCACATTAGCCCTAGTCCTAAAACTAACCCTGACTCTAACTCTAACCCTGACACTCACCCTAACCACTAACCTTAATCCTAGCCCTGGTCATAAGCCTCACTCTAGCCCTCTCCTTATCCCTAGTGCTGAACCTAACTCTAGCCCTATTCCGAACACTAACCACTAATTCTAATAATGACCCTAAGCGAGGCATAGCCCTAACCTTAATCCTAACCCTAACACCAACTCTAACCCTAACCCTAACATAGCTCTTGCCTTAATCCATACCTTTAACCTAACACTAGCTCAACCCTCACACTAACACACTAACCACTAATCCTTACACTAACTCTAACATAGCATAGCCCTAACCCTAATCACAAACATAACACTAACCCTAACCATAACCCTAGGGCTGGGTCTAACACTGAAACTAGCCCTTGCCTAAACCCAAGTCTTAAACCTAACTCTAGCAGTAATCCTCAACCTAACCACTAACACTAACCCTAACCCTAACTGTAGCATAGCCCTAGCTCTAATCCTAATCCTAAACCTAACCCTAACCATAACCTGAGCCCTGACCTTAACCCTCACATTAGCCATTGCCTTAGCCCTAGTCTTAAACCTAACTCTAGCCCTAACTCTCACCTTAAACACTTATCATGACCCTAACCCTAACCATAGCATAGACCTAGACCTAAACCTAAGCCTAAACTTAAACATAACCATAGCCCTAACACTAACCCTAGCCCTGGCTCAAACACTCACCCTAGCTTTTGCCCTAGTCCTAATCCTGACTCTAACCCTAACTCCAACACTAACCACAAATTCTAAAATAACCCTTACAATAGCATAAGCCTAACCCTAATCCTAAACCTAACCCTAACTCTAACCCTAGGCCTTGGTCTAACCCAGTGTAACCCTCACTTTAGCCCAAGTGCTAAACTTAACTCTAGCCCCAATCCTCACCATAACCACTAATCCTAACCTTAACACTAACTATAGCATTTCACTATCTCATATCCTAACACTAATCCTGACCCAAACACTAACCCTTGGCCTCAGCCTAAACCTAACACTATACCTCACTTTAGAAAAAGCCCTAAACAAACTCTAACACCAACTCTTACCCTAACCACAAATATTAACCCTAACACAATCTGTAGCATAACCCTAGCCCTAAAAATAATGGTAACACAAACTCTAACTCTACTATCCCAAATCCTAGCCCTAGCCCTAAGTCTCAAAGTAGCATTTGTCTTAGCCCTACTGCTAAACCTAATCCTAGCACTATCCCTAGCCTCAACCATGAATTTTAATGATGACCCTGATTGACACATAGCCATAATCCTTGTCCTAATCCTAACCCTAACACTAGCCCTGGCCCTAAAACTCAACCTAGACCTGGCCTTAGCCCTAGTGTTAAACCTAACTCTAGCCTTAACCCTAACATCATCCACAAATCTAACAACAACCTGAAGAATCCCATAGTCCTAACCCTAACACTAACCTTAACCCTAATATATACCTCATCCTAACACTAACACTAACTCTCACATTAGGCCAGGACCTACACCTAATTCTAGTCTGAACCTTCATGTTAACCACTAATGCTAACCCAACCCTAACCATAGTTTACCCCCTAACCTGAATCCAAAACATGACCCTAAACCTAATGCTAACCCTAACCCTAGGCCTCAGGCTAAACCTAAACTAGCCCAAGTCCTGTACCTAACTCTAGCCCTAACACTGACACTAATCACTAGTCCTAACAATAACTCTAACTGTAGCTTAGCCATAACCCTAATCTTAAATCTAACCCTAACCTTAACTCTAGCTCTAGCTCTAAGCCTCACATTAGCCCTCACTTAGCTCTAGCCCATCCCTAACAAAACCACTAATTCTAACAATAACCCTAACTTTCACTTCACTCTAACACTAATCCTAACCCTAACCCAAACCATAACCATAACCCTTGGCCTTGCAATAAACCCAACACTAGCCCTGTCCTTAGCTCAAACCCTAAACCTAACTCTAGTCTTCACCCTCACCCTAACCACTAATCCTAATCCTAACTTTAACCATAGCATAGTCCTAACACTAATCCTAAACCTAACTCTTACTCTAACCCTACACCTTGGTCTAACCCTAACACTATCCCTAACCATAGCCCACGCACTAAACATAACTCTAGCCCTTACCCTTACCCTAACTACTAATCTTAACCCAAATACCACTGGTAGCATAGCACTAGCACTAATCCTAACCCTAACTCAAACCTTTACCCTAACCCTAACCCTAGCTTTGGTTCTAAGTCTCACACTAGACCTCACCTTAGCCCTACTGCTCAACCTAACTGGAGCCCTACTACTAACACTAACCACTAATTCTAAAAATAACAATAGCTGTGGCATAATACCAACAATAATCCTAAAATTAACCCTAACCATAACCCAAACCCTGACCCTAGGCCTCAGCCGAAACATATCACTAGCCCTAACCATTACTCTAGCTCTAAATCTAACTGTAGTCCTCACCTTCATCTTAATGACAAATCCTAACATTAAAACTAACCATAGCGTAGACATAGGATTAATTGTAACAATAAACCTAACCATAACTCTAGCCCTGGCTCTATGCCTCACATCAGACCTGATCTTATCCGTAGTTCTAAACTTAACCATATCTAGCCCTATCCCTCATACCAACTACAAATTCTAACAAAACCCTAACTGTTATGTAGCCCTAACCCTAACCCTTACACTAAATTTAACCCTAACTCTAGACCTTGGCATAACACTAACATAAACCTTTGGATAAGCCAACACCCTAAACCTAACTTTAGCTCTAACTTCACCCCAACCACTAATCCTAACCTTAACCCTATACATAGTATATCCCTAATCCTTATCCTATACCTAACACTAACACAAACCCTAACCTTAGAACAAGCCCAAAACCTAGCGCTAGCCCTGACCCTTGCCCTAATCTCTAATCCTAACCCTAAAACCAACCATAGCGCAGACATAGCTCGAATCATAGCCCTAACCCTAATCCTAACTCTAATGCTATCTATAGAACTATGTCTAACACTAACCACTATTTCTAGCAATAAACATTACCATCACACGACCTTAACCCTAATCCTAACCCTAACCCTAACCCTAACCCTAAGGCCTGGACTAACCATAATACTAGCCCTAGACATTGCCCAAGCCTTATACATAATTCTAGTCCTAACCCTCACCCTAACCACTAATCCTAACATTAACACTAACTGTATCATAAACATAAGATTGATCCTACCCCTAAACCCAACCCTAGTGCTAACCCTAGGCCTCAGCCTAAACATAACACTAACCCACCCTTTAGCTCAAACCTTAATCAAAACTCTAGTCCTAATCTTCACCCAAGCCACTAATCCTAACCCTAACCCTAACTTTGCCCAATCCCTAAGCATCAAACTAGCCTTCACCTTAGCTTTAGTGCTAACCTAACTCGAGCCCTAGCCCTTACATTAGCCACTAATTCTAATGGTAACTCTGAAAGTCATATAGTCCTAACCCTAATCCCAACCCTAACCCTAAACCTAACCCTAATCCTAGCCCTGGCCCTAGGTCTCACACTAGCACTTACTTTAGCCCTAATGCTAAATATAGCTCTAACCCTACCACTAAAACTAACTACTAATTCTAACAATAACTCGAACAATAGCATAGCCCTAAACCTAACCCTAACCATAAAACTAACCCAAAACCTAACCATAACCCAAACCCTAGGCTTCAGCCTAACCCAAAAAGTAGCCCTCACATTAGCTCAAGCACTAAATCTAACTCTAGCCCTAACCTTCACCATACCACTAATCATAACCCTAACACTAACCATAGGATAGTACTAGACCTAGTCCTAACCCTAACTCTAACCCTAGCCTTAGCTCTAAGACTCACATTAGCCCTTGCCTTAGCCCTAGTGCTAATCTTTTTTTTAAAACTTTTATTTAATGAATATAAATTTCCAAAGTACAGCTTATGGATTACAATGGCTTCCCCCACCCCATAACTTCCCTCCCACCAGCAACCCTCCCCTTTCCCGCTCCCTCTCCCCTTTCATTCACATCAAGATTCATTTTTAATTCTCTTTATATACAGAAGATCAGTTTAGTATATATTAAGTAAAGATTTCAACAGTTTGCCCCCCCTAGTGCTAATCTTATCTCTAAACTTATCCCTAACAGAAATCTCTAATTTTAACAATAACCATAACCATCACATAGCCCTAAATCTACTCCTAATACTAACCTAAACCCTAACCCTAAGCATTGGCCTAACAGTAACACTAACCCTTCCATTAGCCCAAGTCCTAAACCTGACTCTAGCCCTAATCCTCATTCTAACCATTAACTTAACCATAACCCTAACTATAATGTAGCACTAACACTAATGGTAAATCTAATACTAACCATAATCCTAACACTAGGCCTTGGCCTAACCCTAAGCCCTTCCCTCAGCCAAATTGAAACCCAAGTCTACTCATTACCATCACCCCAACCACTAATCTTAACACTAATACTAACCCTAACCATAACCCTTGGCCTTGGGCTAAACTTAAAACTAGCCCTTGTCGAAGCAGGATACACAGCAGACTCATAGAGTAGCAGATGTCCTAAACAGTACTCTGGCCTCAGAATCAGCCCTTAAGGCATTCAGATCTGGCTGAAGAGCCCATGAGAGTATTTTAGGAATGGGAAGCCAAGACACTCTGGAAAAAAAAAAGAGGACCTAAATGAAAGATCTCTGTGAGTGAGATCCCAGTGGAAAAAACGGGCCATCAAAGCAGGAGGTACCTTTCTCTGAGGGAGGAGAGAACTTCCACTTTGACTATGACCTTGTCTGAATAAGATTGAAGTTGGCAAATTCAAAAGGTTTCCATAGCCTTGGCAACTCATGACAAGAGCCTAGGGAGATTACTGACGCCATAAACAAGAATGTTAATTTGTTAAGTCAACAACAGGAGTCACTATGCACTTACTCCCCATGTAGGATCTCTGTCCTTAATGTGCTGTCCAATGTGAATTAATGCTATAACTAGTACTGAAACTGTATTTTTACACTTTGTGTTTCTATATGGGTACAAACTGTTGAAATCTTTACTTAATATATACTAAACTGATTTTCTGTATATAAAGATAATTGAAAATGAATCTTGATGCGATTGGGATGGGAAAGGGAGAGGGAGATGGGAAGGGTTGTGGGTGGGAGGGAAGCTATGGAGGGGAAAAAAACATTGTAGTCCATAAGCTGTACTTTGGAAATTTATATGTATTAAATAAAAGTTAAAAAAAATTTAAAAACTAGCCCTTTTCTTGGTCCAAGCCCTAAACCTAACTCTACCCCTAACACTAACAACTAATCCTAACCATGAATCTAACCCTAACTGTAGCATAGCCCTAGCTCTAATCATATTCCTAACCCTAACTCAAACACTAACTCTAGTCCTGGCCCTAAGCCTCACACTAGAATGTGCCTTAGGGGCAGGTGCTGTGGCATAGCAGGTTAATGCCCTGGCCTAAAGCGCCAGCATCCCATCGAGACCCAGCTGCTCTACTTCCAATCCAGCTCTCTGTTATGGCCTGTGTAAGCAGTAGAAGATGGCCCAAGTCTTTGGGCCCCTGCACCCACATGGGAGACCCGGAAGAAGCTCCTGACTCCTGGCTTTGGATCGACACAACTCCAGCCATTGCAGCCAATTGAGGAGTGAACCATCAGATGGAAGACTTCTCTCTCTCTCTCTCTTTCTCTCTCTCTCTCTCTCTCCCTCTCTCTCTCTCTTCTCTCTGTGTAACTCTGACTTGCAAATAAATAAATAAATCTTAAAAAAAAAAAACTTGCCTTATCCCTAGTACTAGACCTAACTCTTGTCCTATCCCTAAAACTAACCACTAATTCTAAAAATAATCCTATCCATTGCTTAGCCCTAACCATAATCCTAACATAAGTTTAAGCCTAACTCTAACCATGTCTCAGCCTAACCGTTACACTAGCCCTTTTCTTAGCCAAAGCCCTAAACCTGACTCTAACCCTAACCTTCACCCTGAACCTAACTGTAACATAGACCTAACCATAGTAATAAACCTAATCTTAACAGTAAACCAAACTCTAGCCCTGACCCTAAGCCTCACACTAGCCCTCACCTTAGCCTTAGTGCTAAACCTAACTGTAGCACTATTGCTAACACTAATCACTAATTTTGACAATAAACCTAACCGGGTCACAACCCTAACCTTTAACCAAACTTTACCTGAATATTAACCCTAACCCTAACATAAGAAAAATCCTAGGCTACAGCCTAATCCAAACAGTAGCTCATGTTATCCCAGCATTAAGCCTAACCATAACCCTCCCTCTAACCACTAATCCTACCCTGACAATAACTGTAGCAAAGCCTAGACCTAATCCTAACAATACCACTAACCCTAAACTTAGCCCTGGCTCTGAGCCTCACACTAGCACTTGCCTTAGACATAATGTTAAACCTAACTCTAGTACTATCCCTAATAGTAACCACTAATTTTAATAATAACTATAACCATAGCATAGCCCTCACTCTACTCCTAAACCTAATACTACCCTAACCCTAACTGTAGGCCTCAGCCTGGCCCTAACACGAGCCCTTGCAGTAGCTCAAGCCCTAAATCTAACTCTAGTCCTAACCCTCACCCTAACCACTAATCCTAACATTAACACTAACCATAGTATAGATGTAGGATTAATCTTAACTCTAACCCTAACCCTAGCCTTGGCTATAAGCCTCACAATAGCCCTGGCCTTAGCCCTAGTGCTAAACTGAACACCTATCTCTAACATCTACCACAAATTCTAATAATAACCCTAAGGGTCACATAACCCCAACACTAATTCTAACCCTAACTCTAACCCTAATACTAACCATCAACTTAGCCCAAGACCTAAACCTAATTCTTGCCATAAACCTCACCCTAACCACTAAACTTAACCCTAACCCTAACTGTAGCATAATCCTAGCACTAACCCTAAACAAAACACTAACCCTAGCCTTGGCCCTAAGCCTCACACGAGCTCTTGCCTTAGCCCTAGACTTAACCTTTATCTGTAATTAACCCTCACCCAAACCATTAATCCTAAAACTATCCCTAACCATAGCATAGTCCTAGCTCTAATCCTAATCCTAAAACTAACCCTAACCCCACCCTAATCCTTAGCACTTGCCCTAAAACTCAAACTAGCCCTCAATTTAGCCCTTGCTCTAAATGTAATGCTAGCCCTAACCCTCACCCTAACAACTAATCCTAACCCTAACACTAACCATAGCATAGCCCTAGCACTAATCTTAAATGTAACTAGCCAGAGACCAGCTCCAGCCAATTCAGGGGCCCCAAGGTGTGAGAGGTGTCGGCACTTGAAGAAATGAGAGACACTCACAGCAAGGCTGATGGCATGGCTCTGGCTTTCGAGCACCAGACTTTATTTTTATATTATAAGTCACATAATGATTTTTTCTTCTTACAATGAAAAGCCTGTTGTTCATTTTTTCTAATTATAATTTTTTTGATTTTCAAGGGCATACTCAGAGCATGGATTACAATCACAGACAGGTGCAAGATAACAGGCTGCCCACACAAGCCAAGGCCTCGAGTGCTGCTGAACTATGCAGAAATTGGCTACATAAGCTGAATAGTACCTTCCTAATCTAATCTTTACTAGAAGCCCCAATTTCAAAGCATACCCTTTCTTCTACACTAACATTCTGCTTGATTAAAATTCTACAAGGCAATGGACATTTTGGAGGTTATGAGACTAAGTGCTCTTCCATAAAATTAGGAATACAGCAATCATTAGCAGGACCACCAGGAAGCTCCAGCTTGCTTATGCAGAGTGTAGTTCCCATCAAACCTAAAACCACCAAGAGGACCGCAGCTGTCCTTCTCATGCCTTGCTGAGACAGACCTTCTGCTGTGACCTTGTCAGCCAGCCGAAGTTGCCTTGGCCTCATCAGTAACCCTAACCCAAACCCTAACCCTAATGCTATCCCTAATCCTGTTCCAAACATCACACTAGCTCTCACTTTAGCCCAAGCCCTAAACCTAACTCTAGCCCTAACTCTAACTACTAAACCTAACCCTAACCATAGCATAGCCTTAACTTTAATTCTATGTCTAATCTTAACTCTAACCCTAACCATAATCCTACCCTTGACCCTAAATCTTACACTAGTCCTCAGTTTAACCCTAGTCCTATTATAACTCTAGCCAAAACATTCACCATAACCACTAATTCTAACCCTAACCCTAAGCATACCATAGCCCTAAACGTTATCCTAACCATAATCCTATACCTAGCCCTAGCTCTGGCCCTAAAACTCAAACTAGCCTTTGCCATAACCCTAGTCCTAAATTCTAGGCCTGGCCCCAACACTAACCTCTAATTCTAATACTAGCCCTAACTATAGTACACCCTGATTCTAATCCTAATCCTAACACTAACCGTAGTCCTCTGCCTAAACTTAACACTAGCTCTGGTTTTAGCCCAAGACCTAAACCTAACTCTACCCTTAACCCTCACTCTAATCACTAATCTTAACCTTAACCCTACCAGGCATAACCCTAGCTCTAATCCTAATCCTTACACTAAGCCTAACCCTAGTCCTGGCCTTAAACCTTACATTAGCACTCACTATAGCCCTGTCCTAAAACCTAACTTTAGGTCTAACCCTAACACTAACCACTAATTCTAACCTTAACCCTAACCATAGCATAGCCCTAACTCTAATCCTAACCTTAACACTAACTATAACCCTAGGCCTTGGCCAACCCTAACATTAGCCCTCACCTTTGCCCAAGCCCGAAACAGAACTCTAGCCTTAACCTACATCTTATTAATCCCTTTTTTATATTTTATTTATTTATTTAAGAAGTAGAATTACTGACAGTGAGGAGAGAAAGAGAGAAAGCTCTTCCTTCTGTTGGTTCACTCCCCAAATGGTCACTATGGCCAGGGCTGCATTGATCCAAAGCCAGGAGCCAGGTGCTTCTTTCTGCTCTCCCACATAGAGACTTCTACTGCTTTCCTAGGCCACAGAAGAGAGCTGGATTGGAAGAGGAGCAGCTGGGACTAGAACCAGCACCTATGTGGGATGCCAGCACCACAGGCAGAGGATTAACCTACAGTGCCATGGCACCAGACCCCTATTAATCCTAACCTTAACATTAACTATAGCACAGCCTTAGTCCTAATCCTAACCCTAACCCTAACCCTAACTATTGCCTTAACCCTGACACTAGCCCACCCTTTAACCCTAGTCTTAAAACCTAGCGCTAACCTTAACTCTAACAGCAACCACTAATTCTGAACCTAACCCTAACCAAAATATAGCCTTAACCCTAATCCTAATACTAACCATAACCCTAAACTTCACCCTAGGTATCAGCCTAACACTAACACTAGCAGTTGCCTTAGCTGAACCCCTAAACCTAACTGTAGCCCTAACCCTCAACTGAACAACTAATTCTAACCCTAACCATAATAGTAGTACTGCCCTAGCTCTAATCCCAATTTCATCCCTAACCATTACCCTAACCTAGTTTTAGCCCTGGCCCTAAATCTTACATTGGCCTTCAATTTATCCCTAGCCCTAAACCTAACTTTAGCCCTAGCCCTCACCCTAACCATTGATCCTAACCCTAACCCTAACCATCACATAACCCTAGCTCTAATTATAATCCTAATTCTAACCTTAACCCTAACTCTAGGCCTGGCCCTAAACTTCACACTAACCCTCAACTTTAGCCCTAATATAACTAGTCCTAATCTAACTCTACCCCTAATACTAATAGTAGCCAATAATTCTAACCCTAACCTAAAATGTAGCATAACCCTAAACCTAACATTTACAGACCCTAACTCTAGGCATCAGCCTAACCCTAACACTATCCATTGCCTTAGCCTGAGTCCTAGATGTAACTCTATCACTAACTCTCACCCTAACTACTGAACCTAACACTAACACTTACTGTAGCATAGCCTAAGCCCTAACCTTCACCCTAACCACTAATCCTAAACAAACCTAAGCGTAACAAAAGCATAATCCTAGTGCTAATCCTAATCCTAAACCTCACCCTAACCATAACACTAGCCCTGGCCCTAACCCTCACTCTAGCCCTTGCCTTTGCCCTATTCCTAAACCTAACTCTAGCACTAACCCTAACACTAACCACAAATTCTAACCCTAACCCTAATCGTGGCATACCCTAACCATGATCCTAACCTTAAGCATAATCTTAGGCCTCGACCTGCCCCTAACACTATCTCTCATTTTAGCCTAAGCCCTAAACCTAAACGCTAACTTTTAATCAAAACCCTAACCCTCACCATAGCCTAGCCCAAGATCTAATCTTAATCCTAACCTTAACCATAACCCTAAATCTAACCCTAATCCTAACCCTGTCCCTAAAATCACAGTATCCCTTGACTTCCCCTAATCCTGAGCCTAACTCTAGAACTAACTCTAACCCTAACACTGATGAATAATTCTAACCCTAACCCTAACCATGGAAAATCCCTAACCCTAATCCTAACCCTAGGCCTCAGCCTAACCCTAACAATAGTCCTCACCTGATACCGAGACCTAACCTAACTCTAGCCCTAACCCTCACCCTAACTACTAATCCTAACATTAACCCTAAGAATAACATTAGCTCTACTCCTAATCTTAACCCTTACTTTCACACTATCCTTGGCCATAAACCTCACACTAGCCCCAATTTAGCCCTAGCCCTAAACCTAATTCTATCCCTATCCCTTACCCTAACCTTAACCACTAATCCTAACCTTAACCATAACAGTAGGATATCCCTATCACTCATCTTAACACTAACCCTAATCCTAAACCTAAACCTAGCTCTGACCAAAAACCTCACACTAGTCTTTGACTTAGCCCTAGTCCTTAGCAGGACTCTAGCCCTAACCCTAACACTAATCATTAATTCTAATCCCAATGATAACCATAGGATAGCCATAACCAGAATCCTATCACTAACCCTATCCCTAAACCTAACCTTTGGCCTTGCCTTAACATTAAATTAGTGGACATACTTAGTCCAAACCTAAAATGTAACTCTACCCTTAACCCTAACACTAACTGTTAATTCTAATAAACCCTAATCCTAATACTAACCCTAACCCTAATTCTAAGCCTAAACCCTAGGCCCAACTCTAACACTAACCCTACCTTAACCTAAGCCCTAAAACTAACTCTAACCCTAACCTTCACCATAACTACTAATCCTAACCCTAACCAAAGCATAGTCCTAGCACTAATCCTAATTCATAACCCTAACCCTAACTCTATTCCTGGCACTAAACCTTACACTAGGCCTCTCCTTAGCCTTAGTCATAAACCAAATTCTAACCCTACCCCTAAAACTAACCACTAATTCTGACGTTAACCCTAACCTTAGCCTAGCCCTAATCTAACCCTATCTTATCTTACCCTTTCCCTACCTTAAGCCTCAGCCTCAGCCTAACCCTAACACTAGCTTTGAATTTAGCCCTAGCCCTAAACCTAACTCTAGCCCTAACCCTAATCCTAACCAAACATACCCTACCTATTATCTTAAACCTAACCCTAACCCTAGCCCTAGCCCTGGCCCTAAACCTCACTCTAGCCCTAACACTCACTCTAAACTATAATCCTAACCTTAATCCTAACTATATAGTATGCCTAACTCTAGTCTTAATCCTAACCCTTAACCCTAACCCTTACTCTAGCAGTAGCCCTAATCCTCATACTATCTCTCATTTTAGCTTTGGGCCTAAACTAAACTGTGTCTATAATCCTTACCCTAACCATTAATCTTAATCCTAACCCTAACATAGCATAGCCCTAGTTACAATTCTAATCCTAACCCTAAACCTAACCCTAATCTTAACACCAGCTGTGCACCTAATAGTACACTAGCCTCGGTGTTAGCCCAAGCCCTAAATCTAACTTTAGGTTTGCCCCTCAGCCTCACCCTAACCACTAATCCTAACCCTAACCAGAGCATAGCCCTAGCTCTTATCTTAATCCTACCCTAACCCTAACCATAACCCTAAACCTAAACCTAGTCCTAGCCCTAGCCCTAACCCTCACAACTAGTCCTCACCTTAACCCTACTCCTAAACTGAACTCTAGCCCTACCCTAACACTAGCTACTAATCCTAACCTTAATCTAATCATACCATAGCCCTAACCCTAACAGTAACCATAATCTAGGCCTTGGCCTAACCTTAACACTATTCCTTGTATAGTATGAATTAGTGATTATTATTAGTGCTAGGTTTATAGATAGGTTTAGGGCTTTGGCTAAGATGAAGAATAGTGTTAGGGATAGACTGAGGCTGAGATTTAGCATTATGATTAAGGTTGGGGTATGGATTAGGGTTAGTTCTGTGCTAAGATTGGGGTAAATGGTAGATTCAGTAGTTAGTGTTAGGATTAGGGCTAGAGAGAAGTTTAGGAATAGTGCTAAATTGAGTGCTAGTGTGAGGTTTAGGGCCAAGTGTTGGGTTAGAGTTAAGGTTGGGATTAAGATTAGGTTTATGTTATGGGTAGGTTTAATGTAAGAATTAGTGGTTAGTGTTAGGGTTAGGGCTAGAGTTAGGTTTAGCACCAAGTCTAAATCATGGACTAGTGTGATGTTTAGGGCCAGAGCTAGGGTTAGGGTTAGGGTGAATGGTTAGGGTTAGAGTTAGAGTTAGGATGAGAATTAGAGCTAGGACAAGCTGCGATGCTACCATTAGGGATAGTCTTAGAATTATTATTTAGTGTTAGAGTTAGAGCTAGAGTTAGGCTTAGCACTAGGCCTAAGTCAAGCACTAGTGGAGGTTTAGGACCCAGTTTTGAGTTATTTAGAGTTTGTGTTAGGATTAGGATTAGAACTAGGGCTATGCTGTGGTTAGGAACAGATATAGGATTTGTAGTTACAGTGAGGGTTAGTGCTAGAGTTAATTGAGGACTAGGGCTAAGGCAAGGGCCAGTGTTAGGGTTAGGCCGAGGCCTAGGGATAGATTAGGGTTAGAGTTAGAGTTAGGGTTTGGATTAGGGTTAGGATCATGCTAAGATTAGGGTAAACTTTAGAATTAGTGGTTGCTGTTATGTTTAGAGCTAGAGTTAGGTGTAGGATTAGGGATAAAATATAGGCTAGGGCCAGTGCTAGGGTTTAGGGTTAGAATAGAAGTTAGAGCTAATGCTATCTACAGTTAGGGATAGTTTTAATTATTGGTTAGTGTTTTTATTAGGGCTAGAATTAGATTTAGCACTATATGTAAATTGAGGGCTTGTGTGATGTTTTTGTGATGTTTCCTAGGGTTAGAGTTAGGGTTAGCGGGGCCATTGCTGTGGCATAGTGGATAAAACCACCACCTAAAATGCTGGTATCCCATAACCCTAGCCCAGGTTTAGGGTTAGGGTTATGCTTAGTGTTAGTATTAGGCTACAGTTAGGGTTAGGGTTAGAATTGGTGGTTATTGGTTGTTGTTGTTGTTTTGTTTTTGTTTTTTGTTTTGTTTTTGTTTTGTTTTGTTTTGTTTGGGGGGGGCAGGCAGAGTGGACAGTGAGAGAGAGAGACAGAAAGAAAGGTATTCCTTTTTCCATTAGTTCACCCCGCCAATGACCACTGTGGCCAGCGCACCATGCTGATCTGAAGCCAGGAGCCAGGTGCCCCTTCTGGTCTCCCATGCGGGGGCAGGGCCCAAGTGCACCTGGGCCATCCTCCACTGCAGAGAGCTGAACCGGAAGAGGAACAACCAGGATAGAATCTGGCACCCCGACATTAGTGTTATGGCTAGAGATATGTCTAGGGACTTGGCTAAGGTGAAGGATAGTGTTAGGTTTAGACATAGGCCTAGGTTTAGCATTAGCATTAGGTTTAGGTTTGGATTAATGTTATGGTTAGGAATAGGATTAGAGCTATGCTATGGTTGGGGTTAAGGTTAGAATTAGTGGTTAGTGCTATGGTTAGGGCTAGGGTTAAGTTTGACTGGGGGCTAGTCGGGGGCTGGTGTGAGGCTAGTGCCTCATCTAGGGTTAGAGTTAGAATTAGCATTAGGGGGGCCAGCACTGTGGTGCAGTAGGTTAATCCTCTGCCTGTGGCAGCATCCCATATGGGAGCCAGTTCTAGTCCCGGCTGCTCCTCTTTCAATCCAGCTCTCTGCCGTGGCCTGGGAAAGCAGTAGAAGATGGCCCAAGTCCTTGGGCCCCTGCACCCATGGGGAGACTTGGAAGAAGCACCTGGCTCCTGGCTTCACATTGACTCAGCTCCGGCCGTTGCGGCCACTGGGGAGTGAACCAATGGACGGAAGATCTTTCTCTCTGTTTCTCCCTCTCACTGCCTCTAACTCTACCTCTCAAATAAATAAATAAAATCTTAAAAAAAAGAATTAGCATTAGGGTTAGGGCTACAGTACATTAGGGTTAAGGTTAGATTTAGTGGTTAATGTTAAGGTTAGAGCTAGAGTTAGGTTTAGCACTAAGTCTAAGTTGAGGGATAGTGTGAGGTCCAGTGCTAGGGCTAGGGTTTAGGTTAGGGTCAGGGTTAGGATTAGAGTTAGGATGGGGAGCGGCAAGATGGCGGAATAGGCAGGGAGCACACTATTAGTCCGGGGGGAGAGAAAGTTTAATATAAGTGGAGATACTGCAGGGTCAAGGAAGAGTAGGGGATGAAACAGCAGAGGAAACTCTTCCGGAACTAGTGATTCACAGTGGACCTGCCTGGAGAGCGTGGGAGCCCAAGTTCGGGGCACCAGCGGCAGACTCAACACACCAGCGCTGGAACGCGAGGTGAGCCGAACCTCAATAGCCCGAGATACCAGCGGGCAAGCGGAAAGAGGAGACTAGAGGGAACGAGGCTTGAAACTCCGTGGGGAAAAATTCACCAGGCTAACTAGAAGAGAGAGAGGAAAAAAATAAAAAAAGTGACCGATACAGACACAAATTTCTCTCTCTCCGCTCACCTCTCAAAGGCGAGCAAGACAGAGCAGGCGCCATTTTGGACATACGTCATAAGCAGGGCGACCTCAGGTCTGCACCAGCCCTGAGCCTAGCAGAAAAACCTGACTCTGGGGGGAGGGGTGAAATAACAGGAGATTAGCATCTAACTTGGCAACCCAGTGGGAGACTGCAGGAGAATTGGAGCCCACACTGAGGACAGCAGAGATTCCCTGTGTGGTCCTTGGGAAAGAGCTTCCGATCTCTGGCTCCTGTGGGTATATCATTTGCCTGCTAACTACCTCCAATTACGTTCAGCTGTGCGGAATTACTTCCCTTTTAAATCAAAAAAAGAAAGAGAGATTTACCACACCTAACCTGGGAGTGTCATCCTTGACACACCCTCAACCCTGAGGAACCAAACACAGCTCTCAGTCCACACTCATCTCAAGCCTCTAAGGCTCCACTGAAAGCAGACAGTCCACTTAATATAGAGCCATAGTGTAACAAGAAAAAACACCACAGTGAAGAAACCAAATATCTCCAACATGCCAAACAACAAACGCAAAAACCAAGCTAACAAGAACAAGGAAGACACTATGACGCCCCCAAATGAAAAAGACACCCCAATTCAAGATTATGAAGATGATGAGATCGAAGAAATGCAAGAAGCGGATCTCAAAAAATTGATAAGAACATTAAGAAGTTCTCAAAAACAAATTCTTGAACTACAGAAATCCTTCATGGACAAGATAGAAAATCTCTCTCGTGAAAGTGAAATATTAAGGAGGAATCAAAATGAAATGAAACAACTAGTGGAACAAGAAACTCTGATAGTGATGAGAAATCATAATGAAATGAAGAATTCAATAGATCAAATGACAAACACATTAGAGAGCCTTAAAAACAGAATGGGCGAAGCAGAAGAGAGAATATCAGACTTAGAAGACAGAGAACAGGAGAGGAAACAGGCAAACCAAAGAAAAGAAGAAGAAATTAAAAATCTAAAAAATATTGTCGGGAATCTACAGGATACTATTAAAAAACCCAACATTCGGGTTCTAGGAGTTCCTGAAGGCATGGAGAGGGACAAAGGATTACAAGGCATTTTCAGTGAGATACTAGCAGAAAATTCCCCAGGTTTGGAGAAGGACAGAGGCATCTTAGTACAGGAAGCTTATAGAACCCCTAATAAACATGACCAAAAGAGATCCTCACCACGACGTGTTGTAATCAAACTCACCACAGTGAAACATAAAGAAAAGATCCTAAAAGGTGCAAGAGAGAAACGTCAGATCACTCTTAGAGGATCTCCAATTAGACTCACAGCAGACTTCTCATCAGAAACCCTACAAGCTAGAAGGGAATGGCGAGACATAGCCCAGGTACTAAGAGAGAAAAACTGCCAGCCCAGAATACTATATCCTGCAAAGCTCTCATTTGTGAATGAAGGTGAAATTAAGACTTTTCATAGCAAACAGAAACTGAAAGAATTTGTTGCCACTCATCCTGCCCTGCAAAAGATGCTTAAAGATGTGTTACACACAGAAACACAGAAACATGGTCACCAATATGAAAGAAGGTAAAGGAAGGAAACCTCACAGCAAAAGATCACAGGAAGCTCAATTTCTCTTTGACATAGAATTAAACTCTGATGCTCTGTTAAAGCAATGTGTTAAAGTAATCTATTATGTTCTCTTGATGTCTGTTAAATTCTAATTGTTCAAAAACAGCTGAATTTTTATTAAGAGCTATGGGTTATTTAAATATGTGCTTTTTTCAAAAATTTGAATAATCACCTTGTAACAATGATCAAATTTGGTCTATGTTATGTCATGATTTTAAGAAATCTTATTTCAACCAGATATTTTGGATTTTGAGCCTTCTTGGCATTCTTGACAGGCATTCAAAAAATCAAAGTTTCAAACAATCTGGTCTCTAAAATTTCCAGTAAATCCTGGACTTTGGTTTTTCCAGTTTGGGCCCAACTGAAAAAATCGAAGGACCTATGTCTCTCATCTTATAGAGACACCAACTAATCAGTCTATTTGGAGTATATTAGAAGTGCTGTCAAGATGTGATGTGGTACCAGACTTTAAGTTTCTATAATGGAAAATGCTATTAATACAAATGTTTGAGAATTAAAAAGTCTAATGATCTTGTGTTACTAGACATGATAGTTATCTTAATGAGAAAGCCCCAGAGGCTTAAAGGGTTAAATAATTGTAAAATCCTACAGGAGCTTTCAAAAATACTGTGAAGTAAGCAAGTGCCTCTTGTTGGTTGATGAGTTTATAATTTTAAACATGGCGACTTAAAGTCTTTTGTCATCCACAGTTATATATGATCTGCTGCTCATAAAACTAAAGCGTTGTTGGTTCTGTGTTTAGCTGTCCTCCTATAGGTTCCTATGGACTTTTTCCAGCCACTTTTATTGTATTCAGTACTTTGGGATGGCTCTGTAAACAGATGAAGCCAATAATGTATTAACAGTACCAACTGAGAGAAAGTATGGTTAACTGAGGTTACTAAAAAGAAAAAGCAATTCAAATCAATTGGCAATCTACAAAAAGAGTTAAAGATTTTAAAAGCTATTATTAAAATTGCTATATTGGTCTATTATGCTATATTATATGTGTGTACATATTGTATGTCCACATGGGGAAATTTTATTAAGAGTTTTATTTTAAATGGCTTATAGATAAGATTGTCCATAAATTTAAGCTGCTAAAATCAATCAAAGATACATTTTAATTTGTGGGACCTGAATCTGTGTATCATATGTTTTAGACTTGTTGGTAGAAAGAAACTAAAAACATTTTAGATGGTTGTGCTTAAGTTTACTGGCTAAACAAACTACACCATGTTAGATATTTAAGAGGTGTTTTCAAATACATGATTCTTAAAATTTATAGAAGGCATTGGACCTTCTGGTAAATGTTTTCTTAAGCTGTTATCTAATGGTTGAAACGGTTTGCTAAATATTCATGTGATATTGCTATTGTCAGCAAGCGATCTAGGACTTGCTCCCTCATTTCTCTATTCTAAGCCCAACTTGTTCTTTCATTTCTCTATTCTCTTCAAGGTAGGAAACTAATTCTATTATGAAGGAATCTGTAGGACGCACAATTTAATCTTTAGACCTTATAAAAGAGATGGCTAACATTTTTCTGCAATAGCATAGCCAAAATAAGAACTTAAATAATAATCTCATAGCTAGATTCACTTCGCCATCAGCAAAGTATACAGTAAGTAGAAAAAACCTCCCTTTCAGACCAAAGGGAAAGAAAGTTTTAAAGTGAGAATATAATTTTCCTCATGGGCATTGTCTACCTTAGAAAAACTACTACAGAACATGCCTGTGACTATAGACTTGTAGTTCAGGCCACCAAAGAGTAGAGATGGGAAACAGGCACTCCCTTGACTTGCATCCTCTGGTCTGCTTTAACACAAACCAGGAGGAAAAGAAAGCTCGGCATCAGAAGCAATGGGTGGCAGGCCTTTTGATGGCTGATCTGTACAGTGATCTGCCCTCAAGGAGACCCAACAGGTCAGTCCACTGCAGTGGCTTTCAATGTGGTAAGCCTGGGCTTCAGCAGAAGTCAGCTTGTGAAGAACCCTGGCAGCTCTGCCAAGAGTTGGATCACTGGAAATGGACCTGCCCTGGAGTCGAAGGATGCCCAGGTCAGAGCCACAGATCTTATTGGCTCCAAGCTGAAAAGCCCTTCACTCAGCCCAACTTCCAAAGTGACCACTGCAGCTGAGGGTTTGGTCAAGTAGGGTCAGCAACATTGCAGGCAGAACTGTAAATTTCTTGTTAGAGATGCCACCTGCCTTTACCTGGCCAGCTCTCCTCCCAGGCCAGCCAAGTAATGAAAGTCAACAGAGTGCCTTCCCCTAGGAGGTTCACACCTCCCTTAGGATATACCCCATGTGAAGAGATAGATAGGTCTGGGCCTCTGAATTTACAAGGCCTAAAGCCCACCAGATTATTATCAAGCCCCTTCTATCAGGTTCTATTTGCCTCTCAATCAGAAAACTTAATTGTAGCTTAGACAGCACCTTTCTTAGCTCCTCTAATAATGACTCTGTCCTTTGTTCTAGGCCCTGTCTAGTGCACTTGGGCCTCATTCCTTTGTAATCATAACCTCTACTCTACCACCAATGGCTCTACTCCCAACATGTGTGTACTGATGGTCCTCTTCCCCACTTAATGCTGTATAATTGTTCAAACCTGGTAAATGCCACTCTTAGGATCATTGGTTACTATCCTCACTCTGTCTTTTATGACCTTGTCTAAATATGATCAGAGTCGGTAAACTTGGAAGGCTTCCATCGCCTTGGCAACTCATGACGACAGCCTAGGATGGTTACTGGCGCCATAAACTAGAGTGTCAATTTGTTGGGTCAACAACAGGAGCCACTGTGCACTTGCTCCTCATGTGGGATCTCTGTCCTTAATGTGCTGTACATTGTGATTTAATGCTATAACTAGTACTCAAACAGTATGTTTCACTTTGTGTTTCTATGTGGGTGCAAACTGTTGAAATCTTTATACTAAATTGATCTTCTGTATATAAAGAGAATTGAAAATGAATCTTGATGCAAATGGAAGGGGAGAGGGAGCGGGAGAGGGGAGGGTTGCGGGTGGGAGGGAAGTTATGGGGGGGGGGAGCCATTGTAATCCATAAGCTGTACACTGGAAATTTATATTCATTAAATAAAAGTTAAAAAAAAAAAGATTTCATTTTCATGAGAGAGATTTTCTATCCTGTCCAGTAAGGATTTCTGTAGTTCAAGAATTTGTTTTTGAGATGGCATTGGTACATGCCACCTTGATGGGATTGTATTGGAATCCCCTGGCACGTTTCTAACTCCATCATTTGGGGCAAGTCCGATTGAGCATGTCCCCAATTGTACATCTCCTCCCTCTCTTTTTCTCATTCTTATATTTCACCGGGATCACTTTTCAGTTAAGATTTAAACACCTAAGAATAATTGTGTGTTAATTACAGATTTTAACCACTAGTACTAGAACAAAAAAAATACTAAAATGGATAAAGTATTACATTGTACATCAACAGTCAGCACAAGAGCTGATCAAGTCACTATTCCTCATAGTGTCAATTTCACTTCCACAGGTTTCATCTTTGGTGCTCAGTTAGTTGTCACCTATCAGGGAAAACAAATGATATTTGTCTCTTTGGGACTGGCTTAATTCACTCAGCATGATGTTTTCCAGATTGCTCCATCTTGTTGCAAATGACCGGGTTTCATTGTTTTTGACTGCTGTATAGTATTCTATAGGGTACATGTCCCATAGTTTCTTTATCCAGTCTACTGTTGATGGGCATTTGCCATCTCACTAGTTCAGGTATTCAATTTCAGTTCACAATTGATCACACTGATAGATCTAAGAGTCAAAGGGATCACACAAACAAGACTAATGTCTGCTAATACTAACTGATAAAACCAAAAAAGGGAGAGAAGGCTCCAACATGGGAAGGGGGAGACACAGCAGACTCATAGAATGGCAGATGTCCTAAATAGCACTCTGGCCTCAGAATCAGCCCTTAAGGCATTTGGATCTGGCTGAAGAGCCTATGAGAGTATTTTAGGCATGGAAAGCCAAGACACTCTGGAAAAAAAAAGAAGAAGAAGAAGACCTAAATGAAGGATCTCAGCGAGTGTGATCCCAGTGAAATAACGGGGCCATCAAGGTAGGAGGTACCTTTCTCTGAAGGGAGGAGAGAACTTCTACTTTGACTGTGACCCTATCAGAATAGGATCGAAGTCGGCAAACCCTAAAGGCTTCCATAGCCTTGGTAACTCATGGCTAGAGCCTAGGGAGATTACTGATGCCATGAACAGGAGTGTTAAATTGTTAAATCAACATCAGGAGTCACTGTGTACTTGCTTCCCATGTGGGATCTGTCCTTAATGGGTTGTCCAATGTGAAGTAATGATATAGCTAGTACTGAAACAGTATTTTTACACTTTGTGGTTAGGTGTGGGTGCAAACTGATGAAATCTTTACTTAGTATATACTGAATCGATCTTCTGTATATAAAGATAATTGAAAATGAAAAAAAGAATCTTGGTGTTAAATTGGAAATTGCATAGAAAATTAATCAATCTTTTTTAAAAAATATCATACAGGATCTCTGTCATTAATGTGCTGTACACTGTTATTTAACGCTATAACTAGTACTCCAACAGTATTTTTTTCACTTTGTGTTGTTATGTGAGGGAAAACTGTTGAAATCTTTATATATACTAAACTGATTTTCTGTATATAAAGAGAATTGAAAATGAATCTTGATGTGAATGGAAGGGGAGAAGGAGCGGGAGAGGGGAGGGTTGCGGGTGGGAGGGAAGTTACGGGGGGGAAGCCATTGTAATCCATAAGCTGTACTTTGGAAATTTATATTCATTAAATAAAATAAATAAATAAATAAAAAGAATTTGTTTTTGAAAACTTCTAAATGTTCTTATCAGCAAGATGGCGGAATAGGCAGGAAGCACACTTAGTCCGGGGGGAGAGAAAGTTTAATATAAGTGGAGATACTGCAGGGTCAAGGAAGAGTAGGGGATGAAACAGCAGAGGAAACTCTTCCGGAACTAGTGATTCACAGTGGACCTGCGTGGAGAGCGTGGGAGCCCAAGTTCGGGACACCAGCGGCAGACTCAACGCACCAGCGCTGGAACGCGAGGTGAGCCGAACCTCCATAGCCCGAGATACCAGCAGGCAAGCAGAAAGAGGAGGCTAGAGGGAACGAGGCTTGAAACTCCGTGGGGAAAAGTTCACCAGGCTAACTAGAAGAGAGAGAAAAAAAAATTAAAAAAGTGACTGATACGGACACAAGTTTCTCTCTCTCCGCTCACCTCTCACAGGCGAGCAAGACAGAGCAGGCGCCATTTTGGACATACGTCATAAGCAGGGCGACCTCAGGTCTGCACCAGCCCTGAGCCTAGCAGAAAAACCTGACTCTGGGGGGAGGGGTGAAATAACAGGAGATTAGCATCTAACTTGGCAACCCAGTGGGAGACTGCAGGAGAATTGGAGCCCACACTGAGGACAGCAGAGATTCCCTGTGTGGTCCTTGGGAAAGAGCTTCCGATCTCTGGCTCCTGTGGGTATATCATTTGCCTGCTAACTACCTCCAATTACGTTCAGCTGTGCGGAATTACTTCCCTTTTAAATCAAAAAAAGAAAGAGAGATTTACCACACCTAACCTGGGAGTGTCATCCTTGACACACCCTCAACCCTGAGGAACCAAACACAGCTCTCAGTCCACACTCATCTCAAGCCTCTAAGGCTCCACTGAAAGCAGACAGTCCACTTAATATAGAGCCATAGTGTAACAAGAAAAAACACCACAGTGAAGAAACCAAATATCTCCAACATGCCAAACAACAAACGCAAAAACCAAGCTAACAAGAACAAGGAAGACACTATGACGCCCCCAAATGAAAAAGACACCCCAATTCAAGATTATGAAGATGATGAGATCGAAGAAATGCAAGAAGCGGATCTCAAAAAATTGATAAGAACATTAAGAAGTTCTCAAAAACAAATTCTTGAACTACAGAAATCCTTCATGGACAAGATAGAAAATCTCTCTCGTGAAAGTGAAATATTAAGGAGGAATCAAAATGAAATGAAACAACTAGTGGAACAAGAAACTCTGATAGTGATGAGAAATCATAATGAAATGAAGAATTCAATAGATCAAATGACAAACACATTAGAGAGCCTTAAAAACAGAATGGGCGAAGCAGAAGAGAGAATATCAGACTTAGAAGACAGAGAACAGGAGAGGAAACAGGCAAACCAAAGAAAAGAAGAAGAAATTAAAAATCTAAAAAATATTGTCGGGAATCTACAGGATACTATTAAAAAACCCAACATTCGGGTTCTAGGAGTTCCTGAAGGCATGGAGAGGGACAAAGGATTACAAGGCATTTTCAGTGAGATACTAGCAGAAAATTTCCCAGGTTTGGAGAAGGACAGAGGCATCTTAGTACAGGAAGCTTATAGAACCCCTAATAAACATGACCAAAAGAGATCCTCACCACGACGTGTTGTAATCAAACTCACCACAGTGAAACATAAAGAAAAGATCCTAAAAGGTGCAAGAGAGAAACGTCAGATCACTCTTAGAGGATCTCCAATTAGACTCACAGCAGACTTCTCATCAGAAACCCTACAAGCTAGAAGGGAATGGCGAGACATAGCCCAGGTACTAAGAGAGAAAAACTGCCAGCCCAGAATACTATATCCTGCAAAGCTCTCATTTGTGAATGAAGGTGAAATTAAGACTTTTCATAGCAAACAGAAACTGAAAGAATTTGTTGCCACTCATCCTGCCCTGCAAAAGATGCTTAAAGATGTGTTACACACAGAAACACAGAAACATGGTCACCAATATGAAAGAAGGTAAAGGAAGGAAACCTCACAGCAAAAGATCACAGGAAGCTCAATTTCTCTTTGACATAGAATTAAACTCTGATGCTCTGTTAAAGCAATGTGTTAAAGTAATCTATTATGTTCTCTTGATGTCTGTTAAATTCTAATTGTTCAAAAACAGCTGAATTTTTATTAAGAGCTATGGGTTATTTAAATATGTGCTTTTTTCAAAAATTTGAATAATCACCTTGTAACAATGATCAAATTTGGTCTATGTTATGTCATGATTTTAAGAAATCTTATTTCAACCAGATATTTTGGATTTTGAGCCTTCTTGGCATTCTTGACAGGCATTCAAAAAATCAAAGTTTCAAACAATCTGGTCTCTAAAATTTCCAGTAAATCCTGGACTTTGGTTTTTCCAGTTTGGGCCCAACTGAAAAAATCGAAGGACCTATGTCTCTCATCTTATAGAGACACCAACTAATCAGTCTATTTGGAGTATATTAGAAGTGCTGTCAAGATGTGATGTGGTACCAGACTTTAAGTTTCTATAATGGAAAATGCTATTAATACAAATGTTTGAGAATTAAAAAGTCTAATGATCTTGTGTTACTAGACATGATAGTTATCTTAATGAGAAAGCCCCAGAGGCTTAAAGGGTTAAATAATTGTAAAATCCTACAGGAGCTTTCAAAAATACTGTGAAGTAAGCAAGTGCCTCTTGTTGGTTGATGAGTTTATAATTTTAAACATGGCGACTTAAAGTCTTTTGTCATCCACAGTTATATATGATCTGCTGCTCATAAAACTAAAGCGTTGTTGGTTCTGTGTTTAGCTGTCCTCCTATAGGTTCCTATGGACTTTTTCCAGCCACTTTTATTGTATTCAGTACTTTGGGATGGCTCTGTAAACAGATGAAGCCAATAATGTATTAACAGTACCAACTGAGAGAAAGTATGGTTAACTGAGGTTACTAAAAAGAAAAAGCAATTCAAATCAATTGGCAATCTACAAAAAGAGTTAAAGATTTTAAAAGCTATTATTAAAATTGCTATATTGGTCTATTATGCTATATTATATGTGTGTACATATTGTATGTCCACATGGGGAAATTTTATTAAGAGTTTTATTTTAAATGGCTTATAGATAAGATTGTCCATAAATTTAAGCTGCTAAAATCAATCAAAGATACATTTTAATTTGTGGGACCTGAATCTGTGTATCATATGTTTTAGACTTGTTGGTAGAAAGAAACTAAAAACATTTTAGATGGTTGTGCTTAAGTTTACTGGCTAAACAAACTACACCATGTTAGATATTTAAGAGGTGTTTTCAAATACATGATTCTTAAAATTTATAGAAGGCATTGGACCTTCTGGTAAATGTTTTCTTAAGCTGTTATCTAATGGTTGAAACGGTTTGCTAAATATTCATGTGATATTGCTATTGTCAGCAAGCGATCTAGGACTTGCTCCCTCATTTCTCTATTCTAAGCCCAACTTGTTCTTTCATTTCTCTATTCTCTTCAAGGTAGGAAACTAATTCTATTATGAAGGAATCTGTAGGACGCACAATTTAATCTTTAGACCTTATAAAAGAGATGGCTAACATTTTTCTGCAATAGCATAGCCAAAATAAGAACTTAAATAATAATCTCATAGCTAGATTCACTTCGCCATCAGCAAAGTATACAGTAAGTAGAAAAAACCTCCCTTTCAGACCAAAGGGAAAGAAAGTTTTAAAGTGAGAATATAATTTTCCTCATGGGCATTGTCTACCTTAGAAAAACTACTACAGAACATGCCTGTGACTATAGACTTGTAGTTCAGGCCACCAAAGAGTAGAGATGGGAAACAGGCACTCCCTTGACTTGCATCCTCTGGTCTGCTTTAACACAAACCAGGAGGAAAAGAAAGCTCGGCATCAGAAGCAATGGGTGGCAGGCCTTTTGATGGCTGATCTGTACAGTGATCTGCCCTCAAGGAGACCCAACAGGTCAGTCCACTGCAGTGGCTTTCAATGTGGTAAGCCTGGGCTTCAGCAGAAGTCAGCTTGTGAAGAACCCTGGCAGCTCTGCCAAGAGTTGGATCACTGGAAATGGACCTGCCCTGGAGTCGAAGGATGCCCAGGTCAGAGCCACAGATCTTATTGGCTCCAAGCTGAAAAGCCCTTCACTCAGCCCAACTTCCAAAGTGACCACTGCAGCTGAGGGTTTGGTCAAGTAGGGTCAGCAACATTGCAGGCAGAACTGTAAATTTCTTGTTAGAGATGCCACCTGCCTTTACCTGGCCAGCTCTCCTCCCAGGCCAGCCAAGTAATGAAAGTCAACAGAGTGCCTTCCCCTAGGAGGTTCACACCTCCCTTAGGATATACCCCATGTGAAGAGATAGATAGGTCTGGGCCTCTGAATTTACAAGGCCTAAAGCCCACCAGATTATTATCAAGCCCCTTCTATCAGGTTCTATTTGCCTCTCAATCAGAAAACTTAATTGTAGCTTAGACAGCACCTTTCTTAGCTCCTCTAATAATGACTCTGTCCTTTGTTCTAGGCCCTGTCTAGTGCACTTGGGCCTCATTCCTTTGTAATCATAACCTCTACTCTACCACCAATGGCTCTACTCCCAACATGTGTGTACTGATGGTCCTCTTCCCCACTTAATGCTGTATAATTGTTCAAACCTGGTAAATGCCACTCTTAGGATCATTGGTTACTATCCTCACTCTGTCTTTTATGACCTTGTCTAAATATGATCAGAGTCGGTAAACTTGGAAGGCTTCCATCGCCTTGGCAACTCATGACGACAGCCTAGGATGGTTACTGGCGCCATAAACTAGAGTGTCAATTTGTTGGGTCAACAACAGGAGCCACTGTGCACTTGCTCCTCATGTGGGATCTCTGTCCTTAATGTGCTGTACATTGTGATTTAATGCTATAACTAGTACTCAAACAGTATGTTTCACTTTGTGTTTCTATGTGGGTGCAAACTGTTGAAATCTTTATACTAAATTGATCTTCTGTATATAAAGAGAATTGAAAATGAATCTTGATGCAAATGGAAGGGGAGAGGGAGCGGGAGAGGGGAGGGTTGCGGGTGGGAGGGAAGTTATGGGGGGGGGGGAGCCATTGTAATCCATAAGCTGTACACTGGAAATTTATATTCATTAAATAAAAGTTAAAAAAAAAAAGATTTCATTTTCATGAGAGAGATTTTCTATCCTGTCCAGTAAGGATTTCTGTAGTTCAAGAATTTGTTTTTGAGATGGCATTGGTACATGCCACCTTGATGGGATTGTATTGGAATCCCCTGGCACGTTTCTAACTCCATCATTTGGGGCAAGTCCGATTGAGCATGTCCCCAATTGTACATCTCCTCCCTCTCTTTTTCTCATTCTTATATTTCACCGGGATCACTTTTCAGTTAAGATTTAAACACCTAAGAATAATTGTGTGTTAATTACAGATTTTAACCACTAGTACTAGAACAAAAAAAATACTAAAATGGATAAAGTATTACATTGTACATCAACAGTCAGCACAAGAGCTGATCAAGTCACTATTCCTCATAGTGTCAATTTCACTTCCACAGGTTTCATCTTTGGTGCTCAGTTAGTTGTCACCTATCAGGGAAAACAAATGATATTTGTCTCTTTGGGACTGGCTTAATTCACTCAGCATGATGTTTTCCAGATTGCTCCATCTTGTTGCAAATGACCGGGTTTCATTGTTTTTGACTGCTGTATAGTATTCTATAGGGTACATGTCCCATAGTTTCTTTATCCAGTCTACTGTTGATGGGCATTTGCCATCTCACTAGTTCAGGTATTCAATTTCAGTTCACAATTGATCACACTGATAGATCTAAGAGTCAAAGGGATCACACAAACAAGACTAATGTCTGCTAATACTAACTGATAAAACCAAAAAAGGGAGAGAAGGCTCCAACATGGGAAGGGGGAGACACAGCAGACTCATAGAATGGCAGATGTCCTAAATAGCACTCTGGCCTCAGAATCAGCCCTTAAGGCATTTGGATCTGGCTGAAGAGCCTATGAGAGTATTTTAGGCATGGAAAGCCAAGACACTCTGGAAAAAAAAAGAAGAAGAAGAAGACCTAAATGAAGGATCTCAGCGAGTGTGATCCCAGTGAAATAACGGGGCCATCAAGGTAGGAGGTACCTTTCTCTGAAGGGAGGAGAGAACTTCTACTTTGACTGTGACCCTATCAGAATAGGATCGAAGTCGGCAAACCCTAAAGGCTTCCATAGCCTTGGTAACTCATGGCTAGAGCCTAGGGAGATTACTGATGCCATGAACAGGAGTGTTAAATTGTTAAATCAACATCAGGAGTCACTGTGTACTTGCTTCCCATGTGGGATCTGTCCTTAATGGGTTGTCCAATGTGAAGTAATGATATAGCTAGTACTGAAACAGTATTTTTACACTTTGTGGTTAGGTGTGGGTGCAAACTGATGAAATCTTTACTTAGTATATACTGAATCGATCTTCTGTATATAAAGATAATTGAAAATGAAAAAAAGAATCTTGGTGTTAAATTGGAAATTGCATAGAAAATTAATCAATCTTTTTTAAAAAATATCATACAGGATCTCTGTCATTAATGTGCTGTACACTGTTATTTAACGCTATAACTAGTACTCCAACAGTATTTTTTTCACTTTGTGTTGTTATGTGAGGGAAAACTGTTGAAATCTTTATATATACTAAACTGATTTTCTGTATATAAAGAGAATTGAAAATGAATCTTGATGTGAATGGAAGGGGAGAAGGAGCGGGAGAGGGGAGGGTTGCGGGTGGGAGGGAAGTTACGGGGGGGAAGCCATTGTAATCCATAAGCTGTACTTTGGAAATTTATATTCATTAAATAAAATAAATAAATAAATAAAAAGAATTTGTTTTTGAAAACTTCTAAATGTTCTTATCAGCAAGATGGCGGAATAGGCAGGAAGCACACTTAGTCCGGGGGGAGAGAAAGTTTAATATAAGTGGAGATACTGCAGGGTCAAGGAAGAGTAGGGGATGAAACAGCAGAGGAAACTCTTCCGGAACTAGTGATTCACAGTGGACCTGCGTGGAGAGCGTGGGAGCCCAAGTTCGGGACACCAGCGGCAGACTCAACGCACCAGCGCTGGAACGCGAGGTGAGCCGAACCTCCATAGCCCGAGATACCAGCAGGCAAGCAGAAAGAGGAGGCTAGAGGGAACGAGGCTTGAAACTCCGTGGGGAAAAGTTCACCAGGCTAACTAGAAGAGAGAGAAAAAAAAATTAAAAAAGTGACTGATACGGACACAAGTTTCTCTCTCTCCGCTCACCTCTCACAGGCGAGCAAGACAGAGCAGGCGCCATTTTGGACATACGTCATAAGCAGGGCGACCTCAGGTCTGCACCAGCCCTGAGCCTAGCAGAAAAACCTGACTCTGGGGGGAGGGGTGAAATAACAGGAGATTAGCATCTAACTTGGCAACCCAGTGGGAGACTGCAGGAGAATTGGAGCCCACACTGAGGACAGCAGAGATTCCCTGTGTGGTCCTTGGGAAAGAGCTTCCGATCTCTGGCTCCTGTGGGTATATCATTTGCCTGCTAACTACCTCCAATTACGTTCAGCTGTGCGGAATTACTTCCCTTTTAAATCAAAAAAAGAAAGAGAGATTTACCACACCTAACCTGGGAGTGTCATCCTTGACACACCCTCAACCCTGAGGAACCAAACACAGCTCTCAGTCCACACTCATCTCAAGCCTCTAAGGCTCCACTGAAAGCAGACAGTCCACTTAATATAGAGCCATAGTGTAACAAGAAAAAACACCACAGTGAAGAAACCAAATATCTCCAACATGCCAAACAACAAACGCAAAAACCAAGCTAACAAGAACAAGGAAGACACTATGACGCCCCCAAATGAAAAAGACACCCCAATTCAAGATTATGAAGATGATGAGATCGAAGAAATGCAAGAAGCGGATCTCAAAAAATTGATAAGAACATTAAGAAGTTCTCAAAAACAAATTCTTGAACTACAGAAATCCTTCATGGACAAGATAGAAAATCTCTCTCGTGAAAGTGAAATATTAAGGAGGAATCAAAATGAAATGAAACAACTAGTGGAACAAGAAACTCTGATAGTGATGAGAAATCATAATGAAATGAAGAATTCAATAGATCAAATGACAAACACATTAGAGAGCCTTAAAAACAGAATGGGCGAAGCAGAAGAGAGAATATCAGACTTAGAAGACAGAGAACAGGAGAGGAAACAGGCAAACCAAAGAAAAGAAGAAGAAATTAAAAATCTAAAAAATATTGTCGGGAATCTACAGGATACTATTAAAAAACCCAACATTCGGGTTCTAGGAGTTCCTGAAGGCATGGAGAGGGACAAAGGATTACAAGGCATTTTCAGTGAGATACTAGCAGAAAATTTCCCAGGTTTGGAGAAGGACAGAGGCATCTTAGTACAGGAAGCTTATAGAACCCCTAATAAACATGACCAAAAGAGATCCTCACCACGACGTGTTGTAATCAAACTCACCACAGTGAAACATAAAGAAAAGATCCTAAAAGGTGCAAGAGAGAAACGTCAGATCACTCTTAGAGGATCTCCAATTAGACTCACAGCAGACTTCTCATCAGAAACCCTACAAGCTAGAAGGGAATGGCGAGACATAGCCCAGGTACTAAGAGAGAAAAACTGCCAGCCCAGAATACTATATCCTGCAAAGCTCTCATTTGTGAATGAAGGTGAAATTAAGACTTTTCATAGCAAACAGAAACTGAAAGAATTTGTTGCCACTCATCCTGCCCTGCAAAAGATGCTTAAAGATGTGTTACACACAGAAACACAGAAACATGGTCACCAATATGAAAGAAGGTAAAGGAAGGAAACCTCACAGCAAAAGATCACAGGAAGCTCAATTTCTCTTTGACATAGAATTAAACTCTGATGCTCTGTTAAAGCAATGTGTTAAAGTAATCTATTATGTTCTCTTGATGTCTGTTAAATTCTAATTGTTCAAAAACAGCTGAATTTTTATTAAGAGCTATGGGTTATTTAAATATGTGCTTTTTTCAAAAATTTGAATAATCACCTTGTAACAATGATCAAATTTGGTCTATGTTATGTCATGATTTTAAGAAATCTTATTTCAACCAGATATTTTGGATTTTGAGCCTTCTTGGCATTCTTGACAGGCATTCAAAAAATCAAAGTTTCAAACAATCTGGTCTCTAAAATTTCCAGTAAATCCTGGACTTTGGTTTTTCCAGTTTGGGCCCAACTGAAAAAATCGAAGGACCTATGTCTCTCATCTTATAGAGACACCAACTAATCAGTCTATTTGGAGTATATTAGAAGTGCTGTCAAGATGTGATGTGGTACCAGACTTTAAGTTTCTATAATGGAAAATGCTATTAATACAAATGTTTGAGAATTAAAAAGTCTAATGATCTTGTGTTACTAGACATGATAGTTATCTTAATGAGAAAGCCCCAGAGGCTTAAAGGGTTAAATAATTGTAAAATCCTACAGGAGCTTTCAAAAATACTGTGAAGTAAGCAAGTGCCTCTTGTTGGTTGATGAGTTTATAATTTTAAACATGGCGACTTAAAGTCTTTTGTCATCCACAGTTATATATGATCTGCTGCTCATAAAACTAAAGCGTTGTTGGTTCTGTGTTTAGCTGTCCTCCTATAGGTTCCTATGGACTTTTTCCAGCCACTTTTATTGTATTCAGTACTTTGGGATGGCTCTGTAAACAGATGAAGCCAATAATGTATTAACAGTACCAACTGAGAGAAAGTATGGTTAACTGAGGTTACTAAAAAGAAAAAGCAATTCAAATCAATTGGCAATCTACAAAAAGAGTTAAAGATTTTAAAAGCTATTATTAAAATTGCTATATTGGTCTATTATGCTATATTATATGTGTGTACATATTGTATGTCCACATGGGGAAATTTTATTAAGAGTTTTATTTTAAATGGCTTATAGATAAGATTGTCCATAAATTTAAGCTGCTAAAATCAATCAAAGATACATTTTAATTTGTGGGACCTGAATCTGTGTATCATATGTTTTAGACTTGTTGGTAGAAAGAAACTAAAAACATTTTAGATGGTTGTGCTTAAGTTTACTGGCTAAACAAACTACACCATGTTAGATATTTAAGAGGTGTTTTCAAATACATGATTCTTAAAATTTATAGAAGGCATTGGACCTTCTGGTAAATGTTTTCTTAAGCTGTTATCTAATGGTTGAAACGGTTTGCTAAATATTCATGTGATATTGCTATTGTCAGCAAGCGATCTAGGACTTGCTCCCTCATTTCTCTATTCTAAGCCCAACTTGTTCTTTCATTTCTCTATTCTCTTCAAGGTAGGAAACTAATTCTATTATGAAGGAATCTGTAGGACGCACAATTTAATCTTTAGACCTTATAAAAGAGATGGCTAACATTTTTCTGCAATAGCATAGCCAAAATAAGAACTTAAATAATAATCTCATAGCTAGATTCACTTCGCCATCAGCAAAGTATACAGTAAGTAGAAAAAACCTCCCTTTCAGACCAAAGGGAAAGAAAGTTTTAAAGTGAGAATATAATTTTCCTCATGGGCATTGTCTACCTTAGAAAAACTACTACAGAACATGCCTGTGACTATAGACTTGTAGTTCAGGCCACCAAAGAGTAGAGATGGGAAACAGGCACTCCCTTGACTTGCATCCTCTGGTCTGCTTTAACACAAACCAGGAGGAAAAGAAAGCTCGGCATCAGAAGCAATGGGTGGCAGGCCTTTTGATGGCTGATCTGTACAGTGATCTGCCCTCAAGGAGACCCAACAGGTCAGTCCACTGCAGTGGCTTTCAATGTGGTAAGCCTGGGCTTCAGCAGAAGTCAGCTTGTGAAGAACCCTGGCAGCTCTGCCAAGAGTTGGATCACTGGAAATGGACCTGCCCTGGAGTCGAAGGATGCCCAGGTCAGAGCCACAGATCTTATTGGCTCCAAGCTGAAAAGCCCTTCACTCAGCCCAACTTCCAAAGTGACCACTGCAGCTGAGGGTTTGGTCAAGTAGGGTCAGCAACATTGCAGGCAGAACTGTAAATTTCTTGTTAGAGATGCCACCTGCCTTTACCTGGCCAGCTCTCCTCCCAGGCCAGCCAAGTAATGAAAGTCAACAGAGTGCCTTCCCCTAGGAGGTTCACACCTCCCTTAGGATATACCCCATGTGAAGAGATAGATAGGTCTGGGCCTCTGAATTTACAAGGCCTAAAGCCCACCAGATTATTATCAAGCCCCTTCTATCAGGTTCTATTTGCCTCTCAATCAGAAAACTTAATTGTAGCTTAGACAGCACCTTTCTTAGCTCCTCTAATAATGACTCTGTCCTTTGTTCTAGGCCCTGTCTAGTGCACTTGGGCCTCATTCCTTTGTAATCATAACCTCTACTCTACCACCAATGGCTCTACTCCCAACATGTGTGTACTGATGGTCCTCTTCCCCACTTAATGCTGTATAATTGTTCAAACCTGGTAAATGCCACTCTTAGGATCATTGGTTACTATCCTCACTCTGTCTTTTATGACCTTGTCTAAATATGATCAGAGTCGGCAAACTTGGAAGGCTTCCATCGCCTTGGCAACTCATGACGACAGCCTAGGATGGTTACTGGCGCCATAAACTAGAGTGTCAATTTGTTGGGTCAACAACAGGAGCCACTGTGCACTTGCTCCTCATGTGGGATCTCTGTCCTTAATGTGCTGTACATTGTGATTTAATGCTATAACTAGTACTCAAACAGTATGTTTCACTTTGTGTTTCTATGTGGGTGCAAACTGTTGAAATCTTTATACTAAATTGATCTTCTGTATATAAAGAGAATTGAAAATGAATCTTGATGCAAATGGAAGGGGAGAGGGAGCGGGAGAGGGGAGGGTTGCGGGTGGGAGGGAAGTTATGGGGGGGGGAGCCATTGTAATCCATAAGCTGTACACTGGAAATTTATATTCATTAAATAAAAGTTAAAAAAAAAAAGATTTCATTTTCATGAGAGAGATTTTCTATCCTGTCCAGTAAGGATTTCTGTAGTTCAAGAATTTGTTTTTGAGATGGCATTGGTACATGCCACCTTGATGGGATTGTATTGGAATCCCCTGGCACGTTTCTAACTCCATCATTTGGGGCAAGTCCGATTGAGCATGTCCCCAATTGTACATCTCCTCCCTCTCTTTTTCTCATTCTTATATTTCACCGGGATCACTTTTCAGTTAAGATTTAAACACCTAAGAATAATTGTGTGTTAATTACAGATTTTAACCACTAGTACTAGAACAAAAAAAATACTAAAATGGATAAAGTATTACATTGTACATCAACAGTCAGCACAAGAGCTGATCAAGTCACTATTCCTCATAGTGTCAATTTCACTTCCACAGGTTTCATCTTTGGTGCTCAGTTAGTTGTCACCTATCAGGGAAAACAAATGATATTTGTCTCTTTGGGACTGGCTTAATTCACTCAGCATGATGTTTTCCAGATTGCTCCATCTTGTTGCAAATGACCGGGTTTCATTGTTTTTGACTGCTGTATAGTATTCTATAGGGTACATGTCCCATAGTTTCTTTATCCAGTCTACTGTTGATGGGCATTTGCCATCTCACTAGTTCAGGTATTCAATTTCAGTTCACAATTGATCACACTGATAGATCTAAGAGTCAAAGGGATCACACAAACAAGACTAATGTCTGCTAATACTAACTGATAAAACCAAAAAAGGGAGAGAAGGCTCCAACATGGGAAGGGGGAGACACAGCAGACTCATAGAATGGCAGATGTCCTAAATAGCACTCTGGCCTCAGAATCAGCCCTTAAGGCATTTGGATCTGGCTGAAGAGCCTATGAGAGTATTTTAGGCATGGAAAGCCAAGACACTCTGGAAAAAAAAAGAAGAAGAAGAAGACCTAAATGAAGGATCTCAGCGAGTGTGATCCCAGTGAAATAACGGGGCCATCAAGGTAGGAGGTACCTTTCTCTGAAGGGAGGAGAGAACTTCTACTTTGACTGTGACCCTATCAGAATAGGATCGAAGTCGGCAAACCCTAAAGGCTTCCATAGCCTTGGTAACTCATGGCTAGAGCCTAGGGAGATTACTGATGCCATGAACAGGAGTGTTAAATTGTTAAATCAACATCAGGAGTCACTGTGTACTTGCTTCCCATGTGGGATCTGTCCTTAATGGGTTGTCCAATGTGAAGTAATGATATAGCTAGTACTGAAACAGTATTTTTACACTTTGTGGTTAGGTGTGGGTGCAAACTGATGAAATCTTTACTTAGTATATACTGAATCGATCTTCTGTATATAAAGATAATTGAAAATGAAAAAAAGAATCTTGGTGTTAAATTGGAAATTGCATAGAAAATTAATCAATCTTTTTTAAAAAATATCATACAGGATCTCTGTCATTAATGTGCTGTACACTGTTATTTAACGCTATAACTAGTACTCCAACAGTATTTTTTTCACTTTGTGTTGTTATGTGAGGGAAAACTGTTGAAATCTTTATATATACTAAACTGATTTTCTGTATATAAAGAGAATTGAAAATGAATCTTGATGTGAATGGAAGGGGAGAAGGAGCGGGAGAGGGGAGGGTTGCGGGTGGGAGGGAAGTTACGGGGGGGAAGCCATTGTAATCCATAAGCTGTACTTTGGAAATTTATATTCATTAAATAAAATAAATAAATAAATAAAAAGAATTTGTTTTTGAAAACTTCTAAATGTTCTTATCAGCAAGATGGCGGAATAGGCAGGAAGCACACTTAGTCCGGGGGGAGAGAAAGTTTAATATAAGTGGAGATACTGCAGGGTCAAGGAAGAGTAGGGGATGAAACAGCAGAGGAAACTCTTCCGGAACTAGTGATTCACAGTGGACCTGCCTGGAGAGCGTGGGAGCCCAAGTTCGGGACACCAGCGGCAGACTCAACGCACCAGCGCTGGAACGCGAGGTGAGCCGAACCTCCATAGCCCGAGATACCAGCAGGCAAGCAGAAAGAGGAGGCTAGAGGGAACGAGGCTTGAAACTCCGTGGGGAAAAGTTCACCAGGCTAACTAGAAGAGAGAGAAAAAAAAATTAAAAAAGTGACTGATACGGACACAAGTTTCTCTCTCTCCGCTCACCTCTCACAGGCGAGCAAGACAGAGCAGGCGCCATTTTGGACATACGTCATAAGCAGGGCGACCTCAGGTCTGCACCAGCCCTGAGCCTAGCAGAAAAACCTGACTCTGGGGGGAGGGGTGAAATAACAGGAGATTAGCATCTAACTTGGCAACCCAGTGGGAGACTGCAGGAGAATTGGAGCCCACACTGAGGACAGCAGAGATTCCCTGTGTGGTCCTTGGGAAAGAGCTTCCGATCTCTGGCTCCTGTGGGTATATCATTTGCCTGCTAACTACCTCCAATTACGTTCAGCTGTGCGGAATTACTTCCCTTTTAAATCAAAAAAAGAAAGAGAGATTTACCACACCTAACCTGGGAGTGTCATCCTTGACACACCCTCAACCCTGAGGAACCAAACACAGCTCTCAGTCCACACTCATCTCAAGCCTCTAAGGCTCCACTGAAAGCAGACAGTCCACTTAATATAGAGCCATAGTGTAACAAGAAAAAACACCACAGTGAAGAAACCAAATATCTCCAACATGCCAAACAACAAACGCAAAAACCAAGCTAACAAGAACAAGGAAGACACTATGACGCCCCCAAATGAAAAAGACACCCCAATTCAAGATTATGAAGATGATGAGATCGAAGAAATGCAAGAAGCGGATCTCAAAAAATTGATAAGAACATTAAGAAGTTCTCAAAAACAAATTCTTGAACTACAGAAATCCTTCATGGACAAGATAGAAAATCTCTCTCGTGAAAGTGAAATATTAAGGAGGAATCAAAATGAAATGAAACAACTAGTGGAACAAGAAACTCTGATAGTGATGAGAAATCATAATGAAATGAAGAATTCAATAGATCAAATGACAAACACATTAGAGAGCCTTAAAAACAGAATGGGCGAAGCAGAAGAGAGAATATCAGACTTAGAAGACAGAGAACAGGAGAGGAAACAGGCAAACCAAAGAAAAGAAGAAGAAATTAAAAATCTAAAAAATATTGTCGGGAATCTACAGGATACTATTAAAAAACCCAACATTCGGGTTCTAGGAGTTCCTGAAGGCATGGAGAGGGACAAAGGATTACAAGGCATTTTCAGTGAGATACTAGCAGAAAATTCCCCAGGTTTGGAGAAGGACAGAGGCATCTTAGTACAGGAAGCTTATAGAACCCCTAATAAACATGACCAAAAGAGATCCTCACCACGACGTGTTGTAATCAAACTCACCACAGTGAAACATAAAGAAAAGATCCTAAAAGGTGCAAGAGAGAAACGTCAGATCACTCTTAGAGGATCTCCAATTAGACTCACAGCAGACTTCTCATCAGAAACCCTACAAGCTAGAAGGGAATGGCGAGACATAGCCCAGGTACTAAGAGAGAAAAACTGCCAGCCCAGAATACTATATCCTGCAAAGCTCTCATTTGTGAATGAAGGTGAAATTAAGACTTTTCATAGCAAACAGAAACTGAAAGAATTTGTTGCCACTCATCCTGCCCTGCAAAAGATGCTTAAAGATGTGTTACACACAGAAACACAGAAACATGGTCACCAATATGAAAGAAGGTAAAGGAAGGAAACCTCACAGCAAAAGATCACAGGAAGCTCAATTTCTCTTTGACATAGAATTAAACTCTGATGCTCTGTTAAAGCAATGTGTTAAAGTAATCTATTATGTTCTCTTGATGTCTGTTAAATTCTAATTGTTCAAAAACAGCTGAATTTTTATTAAGAGCTATGGGTTATTTAAATATGTGCTTTTTTCAAAAATTTGAATAATCACCTTGTAACAATGATCAAATTTGGTCTATGTTATGTCATGATTTTAAGAAATCTTATTTCAACCAGATATTTTGGATTTTGAGCCTTCTTGGCATTCTTGACAGGCATTCAAAAAATCAAAGTTTCAAACAATCTGGTCTCTAAAATTTCCAGTAAATCCTGGACTTTGGTTTTTCCAGTTTGGGCCCAACTGAAAAAATCGAAGGACCTATGTCTCTCATCTTATAGAGACACCAACTAATCAGTCTATTTGGAGTATATTAGAAGTGCTGTCAAGATGTGATGTGGTACCAGACTTTAAGTTTCTATAATGGAAAATGCTATTAATACAAATGTTTGAGAATTAAAAAGTCTAATGATCTTGTGTTACTAGACATGATAGTTATCTTAATGAGAAAGCCCCAGAGGCTTAAAGGGTTAAATAATTGTAAAATCCTACAGGAGCTTTCAAAAATACTGTGAAGTAAGCAAGTGCCTCTTGTTGGTTGATGAGTTTATAATTTTAAACATGGCGACTTAAAGTCTTTTGTCATCCACAGTTATATATGATCTGCTGCTCATAAAACTAAAGCGTTGTTGGTTCTGTGTTTAGCTGTCCTCCTATAGGTTCCTATGGACTTTTTCCAGCCACTTTTATTGTATTCAGTACTTTGGGATGGCTCTGTAAACAGATGAAGCCAATAATGTATTAACAGTACCAACTGAGAGAAAGTATGGTTAACTGAGGTTACTAAAAAGAAAAAGCAATTCAAATCAATTGGCAATCTACAAAAAGAGTTAAAGATTTTAAAAGCTATTATTAAAATTGCTATATTGGTCTATTATGCTATATTATATGTGTGTACATATTGTATGTCCACATGGGGAAATTTTATTAAGAGTTTTATTTTAAATGGCTTATAGATAAGATTGTCCATAAATTTAAGCTGCTAAAATCAATCAAAGATACATTTTAATTTGTGGGACCTGAATCTGTGTATCATATGTTTTAGACTTGTTGGTAGAAAGAAACTAAAAACATTTTAGATGGTTGTGCTTAAGTTTACTGGCTAAACAAACTACACCATGTTAGATATTTAAGAGGTGTTTTCAAATACATGATTCTTAAAATTTATAGAAGGCATTGGACCTTCTGGTAAATGTTTTCTTAAGCTGTTATCTAATGGTTGAAACGGTTTGCTAAATATTCATGTGATATTGCTATTGTCAGCAAGCGATCTAGGACTTGCTCCCTCATTTCTCTATTCTAAGCCCAACTTGTTCTTTCATTTCTCTATTCTCTTCAAGGTAGGAAACTAATTCTATTATGAAGGAATCTGTAGGACGCACAATTTAATCTTTAGACCTTATAAAAGAGATGGCTAACATTTTTCTGCAATAGCATAGCCAAAATAAGAACTTAAATAATAATCTCATAGCTAGATTCACTTCGCCATCAGCAAAGT